>OY829326.1:60430975-61630975 GCA_963691655.1 Toxonevra muliebris
AAAATTCAAATTTCTAGCTACCCACAGCTAGTTTTTATATCTGGCTAGTATGACAGGAAGTATTTTTTTTTTTATTTTTATCTCAAATTCAAGCAAAATAATTAATTTTCCTGTTTTTCACAAATTTTTGACTTTGACGGTCGCTAACTTTTGTAATACGCATCATAACTCATTACTGATACATTTTTTTAAAAGCTCGGGAAATTCAATAAACGATATGATAAAATGTTGCAACAGAAAGCTATTAAGCTGGTAATTACACCCGTTTTGATGAAGGCTGTCTAGAGACACACTTGGGAACTAGAATGTTAAAGGTTGCTGGACATCCAGATAAATACAGGAAGAAACAATTGTTTGACATTTAATAAAATATTTAATTCAAACATGTCACTCGAAAATAACGGTGTGAAGATAGCCACGCGTGGCTATCTTACCAAATACACAAACCACAAAATGTAAAAATTTCTATGTTAACTTAACAGAAAAAATGTTAACCAAAAAATGTAATGTTAAGCAGAATATAGAATATTCTATCGGATCCTAATGACCATTTGGAGAACTGACTGTGACCACCAGACATACCATTCCATAGGTATTGAACTACAGTTTTATCCTGCATACACAAATTTCACATATTTATCTCAGATTATTTTTAATTAATTTCTAAAATATATCATTTTGTAAACTGAGTTGGAGGAATCTGGTGGTTATATGGAGCACTTCTACATATGTGCCAGATATCACATGGGTATCAGTGGATAGGTATTGAGGAGTAGATCAATCCTGCATTTCCCAAATATCTAACATTAATTTCGGTCTACTAGTAACGGCTGTTTGAAAATTTGCATGTTGGGTGCAAATGGGCGGAGGAACTGGTGGCCATATGGAGCACTTCTACATATGTGCCAGACATGACATGGGTATCAGTAGATAGGTATTGAGGAGTAGATCAATCCTGCATTTCCCAAATATCTAACATTAATTTCGGTCTGCTAGTAACGTCTGTTTGAAAATTTGCATGTTGGGTGCAAATGGGTGGAGGAACTGGTGGTCATATGGAGCACTTGTACATATGTGCCAGACATGACATGGGTATCAGTGGATAGGTATTGAGGAGTAGATCAATCCTGCATTTCCCAAATATCTAACATTAATTTCGGTCTACTAGTAACGGCTGTTTGAAAATTTGCATGTTGGGTGCAAATGGGCGGAGGAACTGGTGGTCATATGGAGCACTTCTACATATGTGCCAGACATGACATGGGTATCAGTGGATTGGTATTGAGGAGTAGATCATTCCCTGCATTTCCCAAATATCTAACATTAATTTCGGTCTTCTAGTAACGGCTGTTTGAAAATTTGCATGTTAGGTGCAAATGGGCGGAGGAACTGGTGGTCATATGGAGCACTTCTACATATGTGCCAGATATGACATGGGTATCAGTAGATAGCTATTGAGGAGTAGATCAATCCTGCATTTCCCAAATATCTAACATTAATTTCGGTCTACTAGTAACGGCTGTTTGAAAATTCGCATATTGGGTGGAGGAACTGGTGGTCATATGGAGCACTTGTACATATGTGCCAGACATGACATGGGTATCAGTGGATAGGTATTGAGGAGTAGATCAATCCTGCATTTCCCAAATATCTAACATTAATTTCGGTCTACTAGTAACGGCTGTTTGAAAATTTGCATGTTGGGTGCAAATGGGCGGAGGAACTGGTGGCCATATGGAGCACTTCTACATATGTGCCAGACATGACATGGGTATCAGGAGATAGGTATTGAGGAGTAGATCAATCCTGCATTTCCCAAATATCTAACATTAATTTCGGTCTGCTAGTAACGTCTGTTTGAAAATTTGCATGTTGGGTGCAAATGGGTGGAGGAACTGGTGGTCATATGGAGCACTTGTACATATGTGCCAGACATGACATGGGTATCAGTGGATAGGTATTGAGGAGTAGATCAATCCTGCATTTCCCAAATATCTAACATTAATTTCGGTCTACTAGTAACGGCTGTTTGAAAATTTGCATGTTGGGTGCAAATGGGCGGAGGAACTGGTGGTCATATGGAGCACTTCTACATATGTGCCAGACATGACATGGGTATTAGTAGATAGGTATTGAGGAGTAGATCAATCCTGCATTTCCCAAATATCTAACATTAATTTCGGTCTACTAGTAACGGCTGTTTGAAAATTTGCATGTTGGGTGCAAATGGGCGGAGGAACTGGTGGCCATATGGAGCACTTCTACATATGTGCCAGACATGACATGGGTATCAGGAGATAGGTATTGAGGAGTAGATCAATCCTGCATTTCCCAAATATCTAACATTAATTTCGGTCTGCTAGTAACGTCTGTTTGAAAATTTGCATGTTGGGTGCAAATGGGCGGAGGAACTGGTGGTCATATGGAGCACTTCTACATATCTGCCAGACATGACATGGGTATCAGTGGATTGGTATTGAGGAGTAGATCAATCCTGCATTTCCCAAATATCTAACCTTAATTTCGGTCTTCTAGTAACGGCTGTTTGAAAATTCGCATATTGGGTGGAGGAACTGGTGGTCATATGGAGCACTTGTACATATGTGCCAGACATGACATGGGTATCAGTGGATTGGTATTGAGGAGTAGATCAATCCTGCATTTCCCAAATATCTAACATTAATTTCGGTCTTCTAGTAACGGCTGTTTGAAAATTTGCATGTTAGGTGCAAATGGGCGGAGGAACTGGTGGTCATATGGAGCACTTCTACATATGTGCCAGATATGACATGGGTATCAGTGGATAGGTATTGAGGAGTAGATCAATCCTGCATTTCCCAAATATCTAACATTAATTTCCGTCTACTAGTAACGGCTGTTTGAAAATTTGCATGTTGGGTGCAAATGGGTGGAGGAACTGGTGGACATATGGAGCACTTCTACATATGTGCCAGATATGACATGGGTATCAGTAGATAGGTATTGAGGAGTAGATCAATCCTGCATTTCCCAAATATCTAACCTTAATTTCGGTCTTCTAGTAACGGCTGTTTGAAAATTCGCATATTGGGTGGAGGAACTGGTGGTCATATGGAGCACTTGTACATATGTGCCAGACATGACATGGGTATCAGTGGATTGGTATTGAGGAGTAGATCAATCCTGCATTTCCCAAATATCTAACATTAATTTCGGTCTTCTAGTAACGGCTGTTTGAAAATTTGCATGTTGGGTGCAAATGGGTGGAGGAACTGGTGGACATATGGAGCACTTCTACATATGTGCCAGATATGACATGGGTATCAGTAGATAGGTATTGAGGAGTAGATCAATCCTGCATTTCCCAAATATCTAACATTAATTTCGGTCTACTAGTAACGGCTGTTTGAAAATTCGCATATTGGGTGGAGGAACTGGTGGTCATATGGAGCACTTGTACATATGTGCCAGACATGACATGGGTATCAGTGGATAGGTATTGAGGAGTAGATCAATCCTGCATTTCCCAAATATCTAACATTAATTTCCGTCTACTAGTAACGGCTGTTTGAAAATTTGCATGTTGGGTGCAAATGGGTGGAGGAACTGGTGGACATATGGAGCACTTCTACATATGTGCCAGATATGACATGGGTATCAGTAGATAGGTATTGAGGAGTAGATCAATCCTGCATTTCCCAAATATCTAACATTAATTTCGGTCTACTAGTAACGGCTGTTTGAAAATTCGCATATTGGGTGGAGGAACTGGTGGTCATATGGAGCACTTGTACATATGTGCCAGACATGACATGGGTATCAGTGGATAGGTATTGAGGAGTAGATCAATCCTGCATTTCCCAAATATCTAACATTAATTTCCGTCTACTAGTAACGGCTGTTTGAAAATTTGCATGTTGGGTGCAAATGGGTGGAGGAACTGGTGGACATATGGAGCACTTCTACATATGTGCCAGATATGACATGGGTATCAGTAGATAGGTATTGAGGAGTAGATCAATCCTGCATTTCCCAAATATCTAACCTTAATTTCGGTCTTCTAGTAACGGCTGTTTGAAAATTCGCATATTGGGTGGAGGAACTGGTGGTCATATGGAGCACTTGTACATATGTGCCAGACATGACATGGGTATCAGTGGATTGGTATTGAGGAGTAGATCAATCCTGCATTTCCCAAATATCTAACATTAATTTCGGTCTTCTAGTAACGGCTGTTTGAAAATTTGCATGTTAGGTGCAAATGGGCGGAGGAACTGGTGGTCATATGGAGCACTTCTACATATGTGCCAGATATGACATGGGTATCAGTAGATAGGTATTGAGGAGTAGATCAATCCTGCATTTCCCAAATATCTAACATTAATTTCGGTCTACTAGTAACGGCTGTTTGAAAATTCGCATATTGGGTGGAGGAACTGGTGGTCATATGGAGCACTTGTACATATGTGCCAGACATGACATGGGTATCAGTGGATAGGTATTGAGGAGTAGATCAATCCTGCATTTCCCAAATATCTAACATTAATTTCCGTCTACTAGTAACGGCTGTTTGAAAATTTGCATGTTGGGTGCAAATGGGTGGAGGAACTGGTGGACATATGGAGCACTTCTACATATGTGCCAGATATGACATGGGTATCAGTAGATAGGTATTGAGGAGTAGATCAATCCTGCATTTCCCAAATATCTAACATTAATTTCGGTCTACTAGTAACGGCTGTTTGAAAATTCGCATATTGGGTGGAGGAACTGGTGGTCATATGGAGCACTTGTACATATGTGCCAGACATGACATGGGTATTAGTAGATAGGTATTGAGGAGTAGATCAATCCTGCATTTCCCAAATATCTAACATTAATTTCGGTCTACTAGTAACGGCTGTTTGAAAATTTGCATGTTGGGTGCAAATGGGCGGAGGAACTGGTGGTCATATGGAGCACTTCTACATATGTGCCAGACATGACATGGGTATCAGTGGATTGGTATTGAGGAGTGGATCAATCCTGCATTTCCCAAATATCTAACATTAATTTCGGTCTACTAGTAACGGCTGTTTGAAAATTTGCATATTGGGTGGAGGAACTGGTGGCCATATGGAGCACTTGTACATATGTGCCAGACATGACATGGGTATCAGTGGATTGGTATTGAGGAGTAGATCAATCCTGCATTTCCCAAATATCTAACATTAATTTCGGTCTACTAGTAACGGCTGTTTGAAAATTTGCATGTTAGGTGCAAATGGGCGGAGGAACTGGTGGTCATATGGAGCACTTCTACATATGTGCCAGATATCACATGGGTATCAGTGGATTCGTATTGAGGAGTGGATCAATTCTGCATTTCCCAAATATCTAACATTAATTTCGGTCTACTAGTAACGGCTGTTTGAAAATTTGCATGTTAGGTGCAAATGGGCGGAGGAACTGGTGGCCATATGGAGCACTTCTACATATGTGCCAGATATGTCATGGGTATCAGTGGATAGGTATTGAGAAGTAGATCAATCCTGCATTTCCCAAATATCTAACATTAATTTCGGTCTACTAGTAACGGCTGTTTGAAAATTTGGATGTTGGGTGCAAATGGGTGGAGGAACTGGTGGCCATATGGAGCACTTCTACATATGTGCCAGATATGACATGGGTATCAGTGGATAGGTATTGAGGAGTAGATCAATCCTGCATTTCCCAAATATCTAACATTAATTTCCGTCTACTAGTAACGGCTGTTTGAAAATTTGCATGTTGGGTGCAAATGGGTGGAGGAACTGGTGGTCATATGGAGCACTTGTACATATGTGCCAGACATGACATGGGTATCAGTGGATTGGTATTGAGGAGTAGATCAATCCTGCATTTCCCAAATATCTAACATTAATTTCGGTCTACTAGTAACGGCTGTTTGAAAATTTGCATATTGGGTGGAGGAACTGGTGGCCATATGGAGCACTTGTACATATGTGCCAGACATGACATGGGTATCAGTGGATTGGTATTGAGGAGTAGATCAATCCTGCATTTCCCAAATATCTAACATTAATTTCGGTCTACTAGTAACGGCTGTTTGAAAATTTGCATGTTAGGTGCAAATGGGCGGAGGAACTGGTGGTCATATGGAGCACTTCTACATATGTGCCAGATATCACATGGGTATCAGTGGATTGGTATTGAGGAGTGGATCAATCCTGCATTTCCCAAATATCTAACATTAATTTCGGTCTACTAGTAACGGCTGTTTGAAAATTCGCATATTGGGTGGAGGAACTGGTGGCCATATGGAGCACTTGTACATATGTGCCAGACATGACATGGGTATCAGTGGATTGGTATTGAGGAGTAGATCAATCCTGCATTTCCCAAATATCTAACATTAATTTCGGTCTACTAGTAACGGCTGTTTGAAAATTTGCATATTGGGTGGAGGAACTGGTGGCCATATGGAGCACTTCTACATATGTGCCAGATATGACATGGGTATCAGTGGATTGGTATTGAGGAGTAGATCAATCCTGCATTTCCCAAATATCTAACATTAATTTCGGTCTACTAGTAACGGCTGTTTGAAAATTTGCATATTGGGTGGAGGAACTGGTGGCCATATGGAGCACTTGTACATATGTGCCAGACATGACATGGGTATCAGTGGATTGGTATTGAGGAGTAGATCAATCCTGCATTTCCCAAATATCTAACATTAATTTCGGTCTACTAGTAACGGCTGTTTGAAAATTTGTATGTTGGGTGCAAATGGGTGGAGGAACTGGTGGTCATATGGAGCACTTGTACATATGTGCCAGACATGACATGGGTATCAGTGGATTGGTATTGAGGAGTAGATCAGTCCTGCATTTCCCAAATATCTAACATTAATTTCGGTGTACTAGTAACGGCTGTTTGAAAATTCGCATATTGGGTGGAGGAACTGGTGGCCATATGGAGCACTTCTACATATGTGCCAGACATGACATGGGTATCAGTAGATAGGTATTGAGGAGTAGATCAATCCTGCATTTCCCAAATATCTAACATTAATTTCGGTCTACTACTAACGGCTGTTTGAAAATTTGCTTGTTGGGTGTAAATGGGTGGAGGAACTGGTGGTCATATGGAGCACTTGTACATATGTGCCAGACATGACATGGGTATCAGTGGATAGGTATTGAGGAGTATATCAATCCTGCATTTCCCAAATATCTAAGATTAATTTCCGTCTACTAGTAACGGCTGTTTGAAAATTTGCATGTTGGGTGCAAATGGGTGGAGGAACTGGTGGTCATATGGAGCACTTGTACATATGTGCCAGACATGACATCGGTATCAGTGGATTGGTATTAAGGAGTAGATCAATCCTGCATTTCCCAAATATCTAACATTAATTTCGGTCTACTAGTAACGGCTGTTTGAAAATTTGCATGTTGGGTGCAAATGGGTGGAGGAACTGGTGGACATATGGAGCACTTCTACATATGTGCCAGATATGACATGGGTATCAGTCGATAGGTATTGAGGAGTAGATCAATCCTGCATTTCCCAAATATCTAACATTAATTTCGGTCTACTAGTAACGGCTGTTTGAAAATTCGCATATTGGGTGGAGGAACTGGTGGTCATATGGAGCACTTGTACATATGTGCCAGACATGACATGGGTATCAGTAGATAGGTATTGAGGAGTAGATCAATCCTGCATTTCCCAAATATCTAACATTAATTTCGGTCTACTAGTAACGGCTGTTTGAAAATTTGCATGTTGGGTGCAAATGGGCGGAGGAACTGGTGGCCATATGGAGCACTTCTACATATGTGCCAGACATGACATGGGTATCAGGAGATAGGTATTGAGGAGTAGATCAATCCTGCATTTCCCAAATATCTAACATTAATTTCGGTCTGCTAGTAACGTCTGTTTGAAAATTTGCATGTTGGGTGCAAATGGGTGGAGGAACTGGTGGTCATTTGGAGCACTTGTACATATGTGCCAGACATGACATGGGTATCAGTGGATAGGTATTGAGAAGTAGATCAATCCTGCATTTCCCAAATATCTAACATTAATTTCGGTCTACTAGTAACGGCTGTTTGAAAATTTGGATGTTGGGTGCAAACGGGTGGAGGAACTGGTGGCCATATGGAGCACTTCTACATATGTGCCAGATATGACATGGGTATCAGTGGATAGGTATTGAGGAGTAGATCAATCCTGCATTTCCCAAATATCTAACATTAATTTCCGTCTACTAGTAACGGCTGTTTGAAAATTTGGATGTTGGGTGCAAATGAGTGGAGGAACTGGTGGCCATATGGAGCACTTGTACATATGTGCCAGACATGACATGGGTATCAGTGGATTGGTATTGAGGAGTAGATCAATCCTGCATTTCCCAAATATCTAACATTAATTTCCGTCTACTAGTAACGGCTGTTTGAAAATTTGGATGTTGGGTGCAAATGAGTGGAGGAACTGGTGGCCATATGGAGCACTTGTACATATGTGCCAGACATGACATGGGTATCAGTGGATTGGTATTGAGGAGTAGATCAATCCTGCATTTCCCAAATATCTAACGTTAATTTCGGTCTACGAGTAATGATTGATTGAATATACCAGTTCCTCCGCCCATTTGCACCCAACATGCAAATTTTCAAACAGCCGTTACTAGTAGACCGAAATTAATGTTAGATATTTGGGAAATGCAGGATTGATCTACTCCTCAATACCAATCCACTGATACCCATGTCATGTCTGGCACATATGTACAAGTGCTCCATATGGCCACCAGTTCCTCCACTCATTTGCACCCAACATGCAAATTTTCAAACAGCCGTTACTAGTAGACCGAAATTATGTTAGATATTTGGGAAATGCAGGATTGATCTACTCCTTAATACCAATCCACTGATACCGATGTCATGTCTGGCACATATGTACAAGTGCTCCATATGACCACCAGTTCCTCCACCCAATATGCGAATTTTCAAACAGCCGTTACTAGTAGACCGAAATTAATGTTAGATATTTGGGAAATGCAGGATTGATCTACTCCTCAATACCAATCCACTGATACCCATGTCATGTCTGGCACATATGTACAAGTGCTCCATTTGACCACCAGTTCCTCCACCCAATATGCAAATTTTCAAACAGCCGTTACTAGTAGACCGAAATTAATGTTAGATATTTGGGAAATGCAGGATTGATCTACTCCTCAATACCTATCCACTGATACCCATGTCATGTCTGGCACATATGTACAAGTGCTCCATATAGCCACCAGTTCCTCCACCCAATATGCAAATTTTCAAACAGCCGTTACTAGTAGACCGAAATTGATGTTAGATATTTGGGAAATGCAGGACTGATCTACTCCTCAATACCAATCAACTGATACCCATGTCATGTCTGGCACATATGTACAAGTGCTCCATATGACCACCAGTTCCTCCGCCCAATATGCGAATTTTCAAACAGCCGTTACTAGTAGACCGAAATTAATGTTAGATATTTGGGAAATGCAGGATTGATCTACTCCTCAATACCTATCCACTGATACCCATGTCATGTCTGGCACATATGTACAAGTGCTCCATATGACCACCAGTTCCTCCACCCATTTGCACCCAACATCCAAATTTTCAAACAGCCGTTACTAGTAGACCGAAATTAATGTTAGATATTTGGGAAATGCAGGATTGATCTACTCCTCAATACCTATCTACTGATACCCATGTCATGTCTGGCACATATGTACAAGTGCTCCATATGACCACCAGTTCCTCCACCCATTTACACCCAACAAGCAAATTTTCAAACAGCCGTTAGTAGTAGACCGAAATTAATGTTAGATATTTGGGAAATGCAGAATTGATCTACTCCTCAATACCTATCTACTGATACCCATGTCATATCTGGCACATATGTAGAAGTGCTCCATATGACCACCAGTTCCTCCACCCATTTGCACCCAACATGCAAATTTTCAAACAGCCGTTACTAGTAGACCGAAATTAATGTTAGATATTTGGGAAATGCAGGATTGATCTACTCCTCAATACCTATCTACTGGTACCCATGTGATATCTGGCACATATGTAGAAGTGCTCCATATGACCACCAGTTCCTCCGCCCATTTGCACCCAACATGCAAATTTTCAAACAGCCGTTACTAGTAGACCGAAATTAATGTTAGATATTTGGGAAATGCAGGATTGATCTACTCCTCAATACCTATCTACTGATACCCATGTCATATCTGGCACATATGTAGAAGTGCTCCATATGGCCACCAGTTCCTCCACCCATTTGCACCCAACATGCAAATTTTCAAACAGCCGTTACTAGTAGACCGAAATTAATGTTAGATATTTGGGAAACGCAGGATTGATCTACTTCTCAATACCTATCTACTGATACCCATGTGATATCTGGCACATATGTAGAAGTGCTCCATATGACCACCAGTTCCTCCGCCCATTTGCACCTAACATGCAAATTTTCAAACAGCCGTTACTAGTAGACCGAAATTAATGTTAGATATTTGGGAAATGCAGGATTGATCTACTCCTCAATACCTATCCACTGATACCCATGTCATGTCTGGCACATATGTACAAGTGCTCCATATGGCCACCAGTTCCTCCGCCCATTTGCACCCAACATGCAAATTTTCAAACAGCCGTTACTAGTAGACCGAAATTAATGTTAGATATTTGGGAAATGCAGGATTGATCTACTCCTCAATACCAATCCACTGATACCCATGTGATATCTGGCACATATGTAGAAGTGCTCCATATAACCACCAGATTCCTCCAACTCAGTTTACAAAATGATATATTTTAGAAATTAATTAAAAATAATCTGAGATAAATATGTGAAATTTGTGTATGCAGGATAAAACTGTTGTTCAATACCTATGGAATGGTATGTCTGGTGGTCACAGTCAGTTCTCCAAATGGTCATTAGGATCCGATAGAATATTCTATATTCTGCTTAACATTACATTTTTTGGTTAACATTTTTTCTGTTAAGTTAACATAGAAATTTTTACATTTTGTGGTTTGTGTATTTGCTAAGATAGCCACGCGTGGCTATCTTCACACCGTTTTTAACTAAATGGTTAATTAATAAATGACAGCGAAATGATTAATGATTTCAATTTTACAATCTTTAGTCAAATTTGCTATTCAATTAATGCAATCGCAAAATGCTATTTATTGAATGTGACTTCAGTGATTTAAAATCGCAATTGATTGCAGTCTTTTATAGTCCTGATAATTAGTATAATTTTTAGCCGTTTTTGGCACAACACAACTCAAAAATAATCGAAAAAAAAACATTTTTATTTCCTGAGTTATTTTTTGTTTTTTTTTTTTTGTGTGAAGTTGTTATCGAATAATCACAAAGAAAAGGTTATAGAAATCAATGAGGTATTTAAACCGCTTGCCAATCTCAAGCCAAGAAAGATGTGTTATGAAAATTGGAGTGTTTAGAAAAGAAATGCTCATACCTGAACTATTCGTTCTTTGAATTTATGCACGTTTTTTCTTAAACATTTTCATTTAGACATATCTACACTTTGTCAAGATTTGGATAGAAGCGTACTACTTAGAAGATTTCATAAAATTCTTTGCAACATTTGTTTATTTTCAATAAATGAGTTGTACTCATTTGGGTGCCAGGGCATAGAGGACATGCAGGCAATGAAATGGCAGACGAACTTGCAAGGAAAGGATCATCCAGTGAATTCACTGGACCACGACCATTCTGCGGTCTACCATGGAGTTCCGTTAAAATCAGTTTAAAAAATTGGCTGGACAGTAACTCGCTACAATACTGGAAGGAAACCCCCGGTAACAGACAAGCTAAATCATTCATGCCAAAGATCTGTCAACGCAGAACTAAACAACTGCTTAATTTAGGCAGGAACCAAATCCGAATTGCCACAGGGTTCTATACAGGGCATTGTAGGGTCAAAAAACACTTATCGAACTTGGGTCTAGCACAAGACGATACGTGCCGAATATGTAACGAGGAGGAAGAAACAGCAGAACATATTTTATGCCACTGTGAAGGTTTAATGAGGACCCGACTTCGTTACTTGGTAAACTCTATCCTACAACCGCAAGACATTGCGGATTGTTCTCCTAAAGAGATATTAAATTTCCTCTAAGGAAATAAACTCATAGGAGAACTATAAACACAATAAATCTTTGAGGTATATCACAATAGGCCCTAGATGGCCGCAGTGATCTGGGAAATTATTGCTCCATTATTCAGACAGCTAACCTGCTGTGAAAACCTTGTAAATCCATACTACCATATAATGTCTAAATCGTTAAATACATGCTACAACTCCCTTCAAACTCTCAGTACAAAAATAAACTACAACTTTGCTGTTATAATGGAGAATGAGGTGGAGTGCGAGCTTGTTCTTATTGACTCTATAGAGTTTGTGGTAAAACTATAGATCGCACGGTCTGTATGAGGCATTAGTTGCCAATGCTAACCTAACCTGTCTGTAATATTTTGAACTTTAAAATCGGAACGTTTTTAATTGTAGGTACTTTAAAACTTCTTAAAGCTCAAAGATCAAATATCCTACAGGAAACGAAAATATTTTTACTTCTTCTGATTCAACTGATGAATGACAAATCTACGTTCATTAAAGTACAATTCCAGACCAAACCAGGGAGAACTAACTGATTCAGTAGAAGAAATAAATCAGGATTGTGAACCAGTTATGGCATACATTCACGCCCAACTTTTTACTCTCTTTTAGCCATAAAATGCTTCAAATAAAAACTAAAGCTATGTAAACTTTAGTTGATGTTGACGATGCGTAACAAATAACGTTAATTTTTTTTATTTCTATATTAAATTTTAAAATATTGTTTAATAGTTCAAGATCCCGTGACAAAAAAATTCTCTGTCTTTGTAAACGCTAGTTTTGTAATATTTTGTTATACTAGTGAAATACATGAACATACTCTGGTCAGTCAGGTTTTGGTTAGAACAGGTGGCACAGGTGAGCTTTCAAACATGTCGAAAATACGAGGTGAGTGCAACGGTTTTCTAAAGGCTGAAACTTTATACACAAATTTTGTATTCAATAAAAAGCATATTTCTGGTAGACACTCAGATTTTCGTTAAAACGGGCCCCATCAGTCAGGCTCCAAATTTCTATGAATAAAAAATTTTTTCGCAACGGTTTTCTAAAATCTCAAAAAAAGTTTTTTAAGTAGGTCAGTCAACTATTTGATAGAACAACGCGCGCCAGTCATGACATATTAGTCCAGTCGGAAGAGTAAAAAATGCACCAAAAGTTCAAAAAAAAAAATCCTATCTAAGATTTTTCTTCAGTAATTGTTAGTCGAGGTATGATAGATGGAAAAACCACATCAAACAGTTCTTGGGTTGCAGAGCGATTCAATGCCGCGGAGGGCGTTGTTCGCATTGCTGCTGTAATACAGACGCTAGCTAGTCTTTAAGGTTTATTGATCTTGGCCTGCGTTGTTTTTTGTTTTGCCTTACTCCACCATATTGGTGCAGCATCGGTAATTATTGGTCTGGCTATGGCTGTATATAGCCAGATTGAGATCTTAGGACCGAGCCTGCTCTTGCCTACTTGACTTTTGCTGGCATTCCTGGCTTTATCTAGGGCCCTGCCTAGATGTGAGTTCCATGTTAGTTTTTCATCGAGAATCACACCAGCTATAGTGTAGCACTGCTACACTAATTCACAACTAAAAAAACTAATTCTAAACAACTTTTATGAATTTGAATCAGTTTTACTACAATGGAATAAAAAACGAAACAATTTTTTTATTATTGTAAACATTAAATAACCTTAATTTCTTTATTGAGATACAATAGAAATTCTAAATTCATTTATTTATTTATTCGTAACTGACTGACTCAGTTATGAATTTAAGATAAAGATGCGCTCATCTCTCATCACATCGTAGTATTTGATCTCAGCTCATCATCTTGTTGAATAACAATACATATTAATATTATTAAAATAGATATATATGCATGTTTATTTGTGTGTTTTTACAATCTTTTATACTCTTTATTTCCAGATTATTCAATTAAGCAAAATGATTAAATAGAAACGTGATTAACTACTTAATTTGCAACAGTGAAACGTCCATAACAATCACAATATAATAAAGATAGCTAAAAAAAAGAAGAAGAAGTGGAAGAGAACTCGGAAGAAGAAGAAGAAGAGGACACACTACACTCTCTGAGGAATGTTTGAGAGTGTGAGAGAGAAAACTTGTTTTACATGTACGTTATTTGCCACTCACCACTACTATGAACTCCCGATATTTCACACGCTTACAACAACAACAACAATAAAGAAAATGCAAATAACAAATTTTTGCAGTTCACACCACACCACAACACAATCAAAAAATCCGATACAAATAATTAATTAATTAAAAAACATTAACATACATATCAAAGAAACACGATAAAAGATAAAGCAGAATCAACTATTAAAACAACAAGAACAACAACAACAGCAAACATGGTTAAGGGTATATTAGTAAATCGTAAATCCGATTCGGATTCACTTAAATCACAATTAAAAATGGAGCATGCAGACTTAGTGGCAGAAATGCAAACCGTAGAGAATTTGCCCACACATGAGCGACTACAGTTGGCGCGATTGTAAGTTTTAAAATCGTAATTCGAGTATTGAGTATTTATGTAAATCAAATCAATTTTGTGTTTTGTGTTTTTTTCTTTTCTTTTTGTAGACGTCGTTCACAACAATTGAAAATGGCGCGCCAAAAAGAAAAAGAATGGCTGAAGCTACAACGTGCCAAAGGGAATTCTCTAACTCCGCTCAGCAGTGGCATTACAACGCATCATTTTCGATCTGGGGGCGGTGGTGGTAGCGGTGGAGGCGGAGGCGGAGGTGGTGGTAGCGGTAGCAGCAACGTAGGCAGTGATAGTAGTCATGGCATTGGTCGTCATCACATATCCTTTGAGAATAGTGTTGTCCTGCTTGAAGCTGCCAGTCGCAATGATATGCAAGAAGTTGCTGAATTACTTGATCATGGCATTACACCGGATGCTGCCAATGAAGATGGTCTAACCGCTTTACATCAATGTTGCATTGATAATAATGTGGAAATGTTGCGATTACTGCTCGATTTTGGTGCTAATGTCGATGCGCAGGATAGTGATAAATGGACACCGTTGCATGCAGCGGCGACATGTGGGCATTTGGAACTTGTACGCATTCTAATCGATCATGGTGCTAATTTATTGGCGGTGAATACCGATGGTAATATGCCGTACGATTTGTGTGATGATGAGGGTACGCTGGATTTTATTGAGGCTGAAATGTCGAAGCGTGGTGTTACGCAGGAGCTGATCGATGAAACGCGCTCATCGACCGAACGTGATATGCTGAAGGATTTGATGGAGGTAGCACGAAATGGTGGTGATTTTGAAGAGCCGGACTATCAGGGTGCAACGCCGGTGAGTTTAATTATGTTGCAAGGTTCATATTTATCGTATGGATGATTAAGGAAAAAATCATATAATAAGAGTCGAAGTAGTGGGATTTTCGCTCCCAAAAATAGGCTAAAGCTTTTTCTATAATTAAACCAAATATTTCAGATTGAAAATCTGACCTGCCAAATTTTGGATAGCACCAGATCCAATAACTAAAATAGCTATTTTGCGCTGACTTTTTTATGCTGAATTTTGCGATGTTGACACATTCGTAACCGTGATTTCACAATTTTATGCCCACATTCGGCTTCAGCGTCAAAAACTTTATTGAAAACGGTTATTAAGGTTGTTAGATCTGAACCAGGCCTGTGTTATCAATAGGTTTTTTTACTTGATACTTTCCTCTAATATTATGCGCCCAAAAATAGGCAAATATTCAATTGAAATGCTAAAAAAATAAGTTTTCGATTCATATATATATGAGATCTGTATGGGGCATGATCAAATAATGGAATAATAAACGGGTTAAAAGATTCAAATTCGTGAAATTGTATGCCATAAATCTTTTCAAGCCTAAAAGTATGTTAAAAATTTTATATTCAAGTAAAAAATCTAAAAATATACAAACATGTTCGTTCTATGTTCGATCGATTTTAAAAGGATATAAAATTCGCAAAATTTAATGCTTTTAATTTTTGACTTACAGCTTCATATTGCCGCTGCCAATGGTTATGTACGAGTTGTAGAGTTTCTGCTGGAGATGCATGTGAATGTGGATGCAATGGATAAGGATATGTGGTCACCAGTTCATGCTGCTGCTTGTTGGGGGCATGTAAGTACTAGAATTTCTTAAATCTTTTCAAATCTTATGTGATAATTTTTTTGTTTTTCTTGTCCCTTCGTTTTCACAGTTGGAAGTTTTAGAAATGTTAGCGCAATGCGGAGCTGATTTGAATGTTAAGAATAAGGACGAAGAAACGCCGTCAGGTAAATTTTCTAGTAGTGGTATAAAAATCACAAAGAAAAATTTTTATATATATATTGTGACAGTGGATAATTCTTGTAGATTTTTAAGAGCTAAACCCTGATAGCAAATTACTATATTTTTATCACACCAGGCAATTGCAAAATTCTACAAGAAACATCTTCTGCGTAATTATTTTTATATTTATTCCCTGCTTCTTCTTTATTTCAGATATTTGTGAAGATCCTGAAATTCGTGAACGCATCGAACAGCTTAAAACGGAACAGGAAAGTAAACGTTTAGCAGAAGCTCAGCGACGTCGTGTCAGGCGATCGCAAAGCAATAACACGAGGTTAGTTTAAAGTTATATACTTTATTATTTAAAATTAATCAGCTTTAAATGAACAATAATGCCAGAAGAATACCAGAAAGTCATAAAACTAGCAGATCAGACGATCATTTCGGAATCCTCTACGGTTCTTCATCACTGAGCTTTACGGTAGTTCCCTCATTTCAACAATCTATATAAGTGGAAATATTGTAAAGTAAATGAGAACTACATGACAATTATTTTAACTGAATAGTATTATTGAAAGGAACTACTTCTATATACTTTTAGCTATTCTTCTTCGACACTTTTATTATATATAGTCAGATTTTCTGACATCTAATATGGGCAGTGTCTGTACTTTATTGTAACAAACAATTAAGCTCCCTACAAATATCGACCAAAGCATTGCCTAGAAGTAGGCCAAGCGATCGATCATAGTATATTAATATTGCTCTGAATGAAACAACGTCATTTAAAACTATTTCAGAAGTATCTATAGACTTTACCTGTATTTCTTGATGTTTATCGTAGCTTAGAAGTTATGCATTTTATTTCAGATCGACCTTGTTTCCAATCTAATTAGATCATTTTCTGGTTGAAATTGAGCATAATCTAAAAAAACTTTAGAAAGAAATACAGGCTTGACAAATATTTTTCTTTATTCCCTGTAACTCCTATCGAGACGGTGTAAACAACTGCAAAACCTACGGTGCTGACTCTTAACAGCTACTTTTAGTTCCTTCCAGCTCTCGAAAAGTTGATTAGCCTGTCGTTCTTGCCAGATAATTTTATGGTTGAAAGTCCTGCTAAGTTTTGCGCGCGGTCTGCCAGGTAAGCTGCCGCTCTATAGCTATCCACGCAATACGACGCCGGGTATTTCCGGAAAGTGTTACATGCCTACTTCTGTTTTCTATTCTGGTTGTTTAGGGGTTATAGAGTTTCTGCGGTACAACTTTTCAGTCGTCATATCAGGTCAGAAAATTTTCGAGTATAATTTGAAAGCAGGAGAGAGTTCACAAAGATATTTTTTTTTTGTGCGTAGGAAGTTGGAAACCTTACATACTTAGGTGAACATTCAAAGAACACATGCTCTGCATCTTCGTAGCTTGGTCCGCCAGTAATCGCAAGTATCATTATTTTCGTAGCCGAATCTATGTAAGTACGCCTTGAAGTACCCGTGTTCGCTGAGCATCTGTTTTAAGTAGAAGTTCGATTAGGTTTAGAATGAATCTTTGTGTCCATCCCCCGTTTTTTGCTTGATTCCAGCGACTCTACCATTCAGCGATTATAATGCATTTCGTATTTGCGCGTTGGTTGCAGGTTGTTCTAGATTCTGCACCTGATGTGTTTCTTATTGCAGGTTCTTTTGCTACTAAATCTAGTGGGTATAATCCAGCCTCTTCTGAAACCGTACGAAACGCAGCATACCCTTAGCGCGCATCGTTATGTCGAGTCTATTCCGCGTACATATGACTTCACTTTTAGTGCTTCAATCCATATTGGAGCTACGTAAAGTATTATTGTTTTTACAACTCCTACCAATAGTTGCCTTCGTCGTTTCTGGGACCTCTGGCATTCAGCATGATCCTTGATAGAGCCGCTGTTGCATGTGCTGCTTTTTGATATGCATACTCTAGATGCGCCTTAAAACTGAGCCTATTATCAATCATGATATCTAAATACTTTTTAGCTGGTTTTGATGTGATTGTGCAGTTCCCGAATTCGACGCTGACTACTTCCACTTTTTTTCTGCTGCTTATCAAGATAGCCTCTGTTTTATACTCTGCCAAGCAGAGACCCTTTGTTAAGTCAGTTTTGTATTTTTACTACTGTTGCATTTGCAATACTAGCCACTTCACCCAGGTGTTTTGCTACCACTACGACTGCAATGTCATCAGCGAATCCCACTATATTCGTACCCTCATTAACACTCAGTTGTAGTACGCCGTCATACATTAAATTCCACAGGGCTGGACCTAAAACCGATTTCTGTGAAAACTCTACAGTAATCTTGTAGTCCATTGTGCTCAGGTAACTAGAAATAATTTTACGTATGTAAACTGGGACCTTGGTTAGTCGTATTTGTATGGCGATTATATTTTATAGTACGTCTGCCATCGTAGGACAGTTGGCAATTCTTAAGTACGCTATCGAAAGCGTTTTCAAAGTGGATTTAGAAATGGCGACCAAAAAAATTCGAAAGTTAACGAATTTGGTTGAAAATCTGTACTCAGGGATGATCAAAATTAAAATAATTCAAAATGACGTCTTCAAAATGGCAACCACAAAAACTTGCTTGCAAAGAAACTTAATATTTTTTTTTGGTCTTTTTATACTTCTTTTGATTTTATAAACTTCTACTTTTCTACTACTTTTTTTTATTCGTGTACTAAAATATACTAAATATTTTCTATTTTTTTTGCATAGAGCACAATCGGTACGTCGCACCTCATTACGTGATAAAACGCTCACTACCAAAAAGGATGCAGTCGAAGAGGCACGCCTACGTTTACAAGCACAAGAAGTATTTATTGCACCAGATAGCACAACAACAACAACATTAGATCTCGCCAACGGTCTTGCCACATCCAACAATTCAACACATCATTCCAGCGATACAGCATCAACTGACTACAATTGGTTGACCGGCAACAGCAAGGGACCAACAACAGCAACATCAAATCACAATAATAACAATAATAATAACAACAATATTAATAATAACAACGATAAAAAATCGTATCAAGCTAGTCTTGCCTTAAACGGTAGTGGTGGATTACCACATTCAATGTCTGCTGATGCTGTCGATACATCAGCGACAACAACAACAACGCATTCCTATATATCACGACGGCCACCAGATGGACGTGAAAACGATGAGCTACAAATGAATACCTATAAAATTTCATCAGGCGGAGGAGAACATCAACGATCTGCATCAGCTACGGCAGTAATCTTAAGCGATCATCGAAATGTTGCTGCAACAGCAGCAGCAACAGGGACTGGAACGGTGATGGCTGCAGATGCAGTACAAATACAATCGAGCAGCAAAGAGGCAGCTAACGGTAAAATTAATGTGCAGGTGACGGTGCTTGTTGGTAAGTTGGCATGGATGGCATGTGCGGAGAAAGAACATAGAAAAAATTGCTTTCTTTGTGTAGTTTGCCTGAGCTTTTAATGTTTTGGTTTTATGTGCTTTATTGAATAGATTCATAAAATGTTAACATTTTCATGTATTTCGGTATTAATGTGTTTGTTTTTTTTTTTTCTGTGTGTACCCTGCATCAATTAGTGCATGGATGGGGAAAGACGAGTTGACCTTTCAAAAGGTACAGCTAAAACTGTGAAACCCAGAGGAAGTAAAAAAAAGTATCAAGCTTTAAACTTTTACTGGTTTGCATATAGTAAGCTAAAATGATTTTTGGGAAATCATAAGCGTTCATTATCTTACATATGGAAGGCTGAAAAGCTTTTTGGGAAGCTAAGTGCTCTGCTGCCAAACTCAGTGCCCTAACTCGCTGGACTCATTCAAACCTGGGCCATGCCAAGATTTTAATCCACGATACGTCAGTACCAACTAACGTAGACTACTTTTGCTCTACCCCTAATTTAAGCCACACGTTCTTCACCCATATCCCCAGTAGAGAGGAATGCGTTAATGACGAGGTGGTCACTGACAATTCAATTGACATCTATACAGATGGGCCCAAATTGGAGGAAAGAGTCGGCTGTGGAATCTTCTCTAAGTTAGATCTCAGACTCTTTCCGACTTCCTGACCATTACAGCGTCCTTCAGGCGGAAGTAATGGCTATCTATCAAGCGTCCAAGTGGCTTATTCGCAACGATTCATTCGATACGAATATCAGCACCTACACGGACAGCCAAGCAGCAATCAAGTCCCTTGCCGGTGTTTTCACTACATTAAAGCTTGTTCTTGACTGCCGATCTTCACTCAACATTTTGTCGAGTCACTCGCATGTCCACCAACTGCAAAGCCGACGAGTTAGCAAAACAGCCCGCAGCTTACAGATATTTCACCTTCCTGCACCCTTCACCTATTTCACCTAGGAGAGATTCCGACTATAAGACTTGGAAAGTTTTTACTATATAATGCCAATCATTGATCTGAAGTATCCCCACTCCGATGATGCGGGGTATAGAAAAAGCATAAATTGATTAGCTTTTATTCTCATGTCGTCATCATCATTTAGAAATGCCATTTTAGATTTTTTTTTTCGCAGAAGAACTAAATACTTTCTAAAATGCAAAAATATATTGTTTTATATAAGATTTAAAATTTTTTTATTTTTATCGAAATGATTTTTCTTCTCGTATAAAAAAAAAACACACATAAATTGCATTCAAGGCCTTTCTATATAATGATGACGATATTATTTATCCTAGACATACTTATTTATAAACTCATTCTAAATGTTTGTCTGTGTTTTTTGCTCTTTTTCTTTCATTTCATTTGTTTTGTGCCATCATGTGTTTGCATTTGAATGTTATCAACACCAATCAACCAACGACCAACCATATCCTTCGATACTCTTCATCATTTTCCAACTACTACTACCACTGCTCGTATTCGTACTGCTACTACTACTACCACCTTACCCATCATCACTACTACCAATACAACCAACCATTATATATGTATTTGCTATTACACTTCTCAACTCCTCCTGTACTGTTTGTTTACTGTGCTTTGGTTTCTGTCTGGTTTGCATTGTTGCCTCAAAAAAGCAGACACAATAAACACCCATCACCATCATCAACAACAACAACAACTATTGCAGGATACTCTAACAACGCCTACATCCTTTGCTGGTGCCACTTTAGCCAATTTAAAAAAACAACGTTCACTTTCGCGCACAAATGTACTTAACTATAATGAAAATAATGGTTCTGTTCTAGCAGCCGCCGCCGCGACAACTGGTGCCACCGCCACCACCACCGGCACAACAAATCATCACAGCGGCAACAACCACAATAACAATAACAACAACAATAGTTTACTAAGTGGTGATGGTCATTCAACTGTGAGCAATCAACCATTAAGTAGTGGAATGCATCCAAGTCTAATGGACTATAATGGTGTGATAAATACAACAACAGGAGGCACAGCAGCAGGAGGAGGAGGACCACTAACTGTTGGTGATTCGAATTCTTCTGCAGCGGTGAATAAATTTAGCGGTGTTACCGGTGATGTTGTCAGTGATAGTACAAGTTCCAAGAAATGCTGTACGATAATGTAAAATAAATAACAATAACACACGAAAAAAAAACAACAACAAAAAGCAATATGGGGTAAAGAAAAAAAAATTGAATAACAGGGTATTTTTTTTTCTCTCTCTCTCTTTCTCTTTTTAAAGAAGAGACTACTCTTTATTGAGTGCCACTGTTTTGTTTTTTTTTTTTTTTTTTTTTTTGAGAGTGATGTTCGCTCGTAAGAAGAACATCGCTATTACTTTTCTTGTTTTTTTTTTATTTGGTTTGTTTTGTGTGAGGAAACTTTTAAATATTGCATAAAGATAAGAGAGAAAGAGATGTAGATATATACGAAATCGAAACTTTATTTAGTTAACTAATTGCCTTATAATTTTTGAAATTATTTCCACAATATACTTTCAATAAATTTATAAGCTTTATTGAAAACAATTTGATATGAGTTGATACATATCAAAAGCCCCGAAGACCATTTCCTAAAATTTTTTAGGTTTTTGACTTAGCAGATATTTCTCAAACATAGAAATACTTTTAAAACAGTTAAGCCATCATAAGTAAACTGGATATAGTAAAAAAAAATTTGTAAATATCAAAGATTTTATCAAAATTGCTTGAGTCCTTGTATGCGTGCAAATCAAATATGCTGAGTCCCGTTAAGCCAATCACATTTGACAGATATTTTTGCTCAGACTTTCAGTATTTAGAAAAATGTTCAGCGCTATTCTAAATATTCCCGAAATTAAATCCCCAGGAAAAATAGTTTTTTTTTAATGTATTCCTAAAGGAAAAATATATATTTAGAATGTTTTGTGAAATTTTAACAAAATCACTTAAGTCCAGAAACTTTTTTTTTCAATTATATCATTCTGCCTAGGTTCAAAATAAAAACTAGTTTATTTAACTTAGCTTTCCATTGTTTTCTGCGCGAAATGTTTCCAAGAATTTTTTTTATATCAAATAAACTGCAAGAAAAATAAGAGTAAGAGAGCATTATTTAGCAGCCTCTCATTATTTCTACACACAGTGAGTGAACCAATTATAGGAGAATTGAAGGCCACGTGGTGAGTTGATTGAAATGAGTAAATACTACGCAAGGTGAATTTATGAATTTACCACGGCAAAGACAACAACAGGGCTTTGTTGTTGCGGCCATTATGGCGGGCGAAAAAAGTAAACAAACAATGAAACTTAAACGAACAGCGTTCCTCACTACGAAAAAAAAATGGCGCCATAAAAAAAAAAGAAAACGAATGAGTTGCTGGTAACTCCATCTTATATAAATTCACCTTGATATTACGATACAACATATGCTAATGTTATTGTTGTCACATCTGCAAATTTTGTCTGCTTATGATGGTGACGAAGCACTCAATAATTCTGTTTCCTCCATTATCGATTACAATAATCCCGACTACTTATTTGCCATTAACCGATTATCCAATGCATAAATATAAATGAACCACTCGCCGTGCACAAACAACAACTAGTTAATGAATTTAAATCTCGGTGTTGAGCTGATTTAAACCGGTGAAATGCCAAAACATATTTTATTTGTTTAGCAACCTCCTTCTATGTGCAAAAATTATTATTTTTATTATTATTTTGTCTTTAGCACAAAAATTAGTCTCCAACTATTTCTGTTAGGTGGATTAGGGTATAATTTTGATCTTTTGGGCTGCTGTGACAGAGGGTTTTGGGGCTACTGTCCCTCTCACAAATCTGAATGTTTATTCCCTTTTAAAACCTTTCTATAGCGTAACTGTTTATTGGATATCCTTAGACTACATTATATCTGAAATTTCGGGGTCAGCTGTCAGATGTCCTACCTTTTGGATGTTTCGGTTTTTGATCAGTATTTTGGACGAAGTCTTCGTCCAACTTTTTATATGAATTTCGTCGGATTTTTGGCTGAATATCGTTCTGTGTTGGGGTCCTCATCTCATTTTTGATGTGAATATCAGTCTGAGTTTTGGATTGAATTTCGATCTTATTTTTAATATAATTTAATTTTAGTCTGAATTCAGGGACAAGTTTCGGTCTAAATATCATTCTGATTTTTAGTCCAAACAATTTACAAGCTTTTGCTCAACTATGGGTCAACTCAATGAGTTAGGTTTTTTACAATAAATGGACGAATATAAGAAAGTCGAATACAAGATGAATTTGCTTATAAAGATAATGCCCCACGATTATATGCAATTACCAAAAAGCGTAAAGTTGAACGAACAAGGTAAAAGAATGCAGTGCCCCGATAAAATTTTGAGATTTTTTTCTGTTCTCGCTTGTTGTTATTTTAGTTCTTCATTTTCATTTTGGCAATAAATTTTAGTATTTGGTTCATCCAAAAAGACAGTTATCTGATTTAGTTTCGATAACTTTGGTGCTGGTTTCTTTGATGTGAGTGAGGTTGAGACAACCGAATATATCGCAATGAAGGCAATCTTATGAAAGAGGCATTCGTGATAACCGAATTCGTAGACCTTTGCTTATGACATTCTAGCTGATGCTCCGTAAAACATTTTTCTTATATTGTTGTTCGCATAAAAGAATAACAGTCATATAAGAAACAAGGTCTTGAGATTTGTTATATTTTTCATTTACTATATTATTCTTTAAAATCGTCTCAAACCCAGACCCTAGATCTACAACTCCCTCTTAGGAAATTATTACGAGGCGCTTATTTATAACTCGGATTTTCATGAATGTGTTAGAAAAGTTTCAATTCGCGAATCAACAATTATATTATATTTACTCCCGAATGGTTTTATTTCATCTATACACGTTTAATATATGGGTTCTTTTAAATTAAAATAAATAATCCAAATAATCGTAAATCTATCGCAATTTACTTGGTCATAAAATGGTATATGAAAAGTGAGAATTGGAAAGAACTTAATACAATCAATAAGTTATGAGACCAGATATTACAAACTGTTAATTGGATTAATGAGTTTTCTATTAATCCCTTCCGAATTTCGATCAAATTTGATCAAAAGTGCATTTCAAAGTATATACAATTAATTGTATAAATTTGATACTTGATTGTTTCGAACCTAGAACTTGTAATTCGTAATGTCGTCATTCAATTGATGGAATTAAAATCAGTTTAAATTGAATTACAAAGAACTTTAATCGGAAATTAAATTTTTAAATTTTTCTATACTGAAATTGGTAATGGAATTGTATAAATATCGAATTCCATTACAAGGAATTGCATTAAATTTAACAAAAAAAGTTTTCAAATTAATTTGAATTGAATTTCAAAAAGTAATTGATTACACCTCGAAGAGTGCGAATTTAATTACTTATTAAATTCCTACAGAAAACAATAAGTTTTTAATCACAAAATATAAATTGGAATTGAATATCAAAAAGTAATTGATAACACCTGAAAAAAGTTCTCAAACTCAATTAAGTTTTTAATTACAAAATCGTTTTTGCAATTCAATTTTTAATTACAAAATATAAATTAGCTTTAAAAAAAAAATAAAATTTTTTTCCAAATTAAAATATTATAACTTCCGAGGATTAAAATTCCTTATAACGTAATTGGAACTTTTAAAACTTCACCAATATTTTCACTAAGGAATTGAGACGACGAAAAACTCCCAACTGCAATCTCTAGGAATTAGAATAGTCAGTACTATCAACCAGTTTTCCTTCATGCAACATTTACAAGTTTCTTCATACAATCAAACAAACAAGAAAACAAATAAACATAAAACTTTTGCCACTAAACTTACCAATGCATCACAAATATTTAAATTTTAAAAACAAAAAAACAAAACCGACAAACAAATTTCAAACAAAAATCAAAGATCATCAAAATAAGAATTATTAGAAAATTATTTTATTATAATAATACTTAATAACAAATGAAAAACTTAGATTTATTATTACAATTAATAATACATTATTAACTATTATAATTATGAAAATTATCAATAATATCAATTATTATTATATTAGCATAAAACAAGAAAATTTAAAGCAAAATAAAAGTGTCTTTTAGGATTATTAGTAAAAACAAAAACGAAAATAAGATATGCGGCAGTTAATATCGACTCAAAGTCGATCACTGGCGTTTTTTTTTTTTCTTAAATATTATTTTAATACAAAATAATACAAATTTTTTGTTTGTTTATTAGAAAATACTAAATGTATATACATCATATATACAAATATACATATAGTGTATTATATGTTGTACTAAAATTTTATTATTGTAACATATACATACATAAATACTTGCATAAACACACTACACCATTGTATTTATTAAAAAAAAAGAAGAAAATAGCCAGTTTATATACATACATACATATATATATATAAAGCGCGTAATAAAAAATTGCAATTGTTTAATTAACTAAATTATAAAACTAATAAATGAATTTTTAAGTATTATTTTTATTCAAACAATTCAAAAGAAAAATGAAGACGTATGTGAAAATCAAATGTGAATCTTTGAAAAATGAAAAACAATTTAAGTTAATTGTATAACTATTTTCCGTTCCATAAAAAAAATTAAAATGATAGAAATGTTTTTTGCTTATGTACCTATATTTGTTGAAATAAAAAAAAAAATGATTGATTGCCTTAACTATTTTAGTAAAACAGAAAAAAAAGCAAAGAAAAATTAGTATTAGTTATGTATTGTATATTCTTTTTCTACGACTAGTTATATCCAATTTTAATAAAAGAAAAGCATTGATTTCCTTTTTGAGTTGAAAGCTAACAACATATGTGCTTCAAAATGAATAAAATATTTTTAATGAGAAACACGAAAAATGCACAACTTTTGTAATGCTCGTAAATTGTAAAGGAAAGGAATAAATGCATTACAAATCAAGTAGATTCTGACTCAATATGAGTTTCCAAGAAGGTTAGACTTTGATGGCTAGCAAACGCGGATTATAAAAGTCATCTAGAAAAATCTACTGTTCATCGAAACTGAAATTCAAATTGCTACACAGTGCGGCAGTAAACAACACCTGGGAAGTGATGCTATTTTTCTTGTAAACCTTGTCGAGTAAAACAAGAGTTTGTATGTTAAATTTTCCAAACACCCCCAAAATCTTGATTTACCTTTTAAAAACGCGGTTTTGGGTACCTTTGCGCACTTATAAGCCTGTAACTTAGTTGATTATCAACAGATTTTCAGTTTCTTACAGGTTTTAGAAAAAAGAAAAAACTAAGCCCTTTCGAATGATATATATTTTATTCAAGAAAACTTGAGAAACTTGTGTTTATTTGGCCAGAAAACAGAATTTTATTCACTTTTTTTTTCGCGTTTTCTCAACTTTGGCGATGATTCTACACACTATTTTATAACGAAACTATAGAACTTGTGAATTTATTAAAAAAAAAAAACAAGTTTAATACAGCGCATATTTGTTTTTAAAAATCGGTAAGTAATTGACTGAACTATTAAACTTTTTATGAAAACAAAATTTTTACAAAAATACAGTTTTTGGCCATTCAACTCAAAAGTTTTTGCTTGATCGTGATTATTTTTTTTTTAAATTCAGCAGTTCAGTTTCTTGTTGAAGTGACCCGCAATATTCTGAAATCTTTTTTGTTTTATTTTTTCCTTCGAAGAGCGAATGGCTTGCAGCCATTTCTTGGTGTAAATATTCGCTTTGTTCAATAATAATAAATTCACATGTCGTCGTCAGAGAATTGATTTGGCGTATGTGTATAAGTATTCCTATGCCTATACGCCAAATCAATTCTCAGGCGACGATGTAATATGGTTTCTTTATAAAATAGTATATAGAATCATCGCCAAAGTTGAGAATAGCCGGAAAAGGTGAAAAAAATTGTGTTTGGTGGGTAAATACACACAAATTGCTGAATTTTTCTTGAATCAAATATATTCCAATCGAAAAGACTAAGTCTCTTTCTTTTAAAATCGGTAAGAAATCTGTTGATGATCCACTAAGTTACAGGCTTATAAATGGGCAAAGGTTTTTTAAAGGTAAATCAAGATTTTGAGGGTGTTTGGAAAATTTCACATACAGATTCTTGTTTAACTCGACAAGACCTACAAGAAAAATAGTATTACTTTACAGGTTCTTCTACTTCACTAAATTTTGTAACACTGTGCTATCTGTAATTTCCTTGGAAAGAGGATTAAAAAATAAGCCTATTTAAATGTATGGATTTTACAAATAATATATACTGCTGGTCTCTTGTCACTTATTTTTTCACATTTTACACTTATACTTACTTACGGTCAATTTAGATAGATCTATTTTCCTCACTTGAAGTCAGGCGACATATGCTTAAAATTATATAAAACTGCCTGTAAATCGTTGCATAATCCGACTGTCGGTATTTTCTGTTCGAAACCCTTTCCATAAATTTGTATCATTTTATATCTTGTAACTAGTTTTGAAAATAATTTTTTTTTGTGTTGAAAAAAAGAATTAGAAAAGCAATGTCCTTTAAACAATCTTATTTATATAATAAAAAATTATAAAAACAAATTAAAATGAATTGAAAAATCAATTTACTAAATTTTAAGCAATTTATTATAGTTATTATTATTACAATTGTATTATTATTATTTTAAAATAGTTAATATATTTGAACAATAATAATAAAAAAATAAAAAAAAAAACCATTTTAACAAAAATTAAAATAAATTCAATAAAAAAATTTTAAAAAGGAAAAACTACATATTTTACACATATCAAATTGTTTTGTTTTATTTTGCGGAAAATTTTAAATAAAGAAAAAGAATTGGCAGAAGGTAATATTAAAGGGACAATCCCGATTGAAATTAGAAAAAATGACTTTGGGGAAATCCAAAAAAGTGAAAATTCACTTTCCCCTTTTAGGATTTTTTTTTCTCTAAAAACGAAAAAACGCAAATTTTTACTTGGAATTACTCTTCTAGAACAAAAGATGAAAGGAATATTCCGATTTTTGAAGTTCCTCTTATAGCCACGACGATAACAAATCAAAAGCATTTTGTTTTTTAAAAATCAGTTCAGTAGAACTTCTTTAACATGTTCTCTCCTCCTTTTGCTTTGAGCTATGCGAGTTTCGTCGATTTTCAACGCCCGAAATCATATTTTTGGGCGATTCTGATAGAAAAGACTATGCTGATTACGAAACGGATGTCAGTTTTTCAAAATACAAAATGTCGAATCAAATATGGCGGAAGAATTTTAAATAATTAATGGGATTCGCTTGTAACTCGTTACTAGGCGATTTTCGGGATCACTGATTATGAATTTAATGTCAGATTTGTAATCAGCGAGTAACGAGTTTCAAGCAAATCCAATAAACTTGAAAATTAGTCGCCATATTGGATCTGCCATTTCGAGTTTTGAAAGTCCGGTGTCAGAACTCTATTCAGCGTTCCCGGAAACCCCCGAGAATTGAGTTTCAAGCGAATCCGATCAATTTCCAAAAATTCTTTGCGAAAAATAGGCCTTTTTCAAGAATTTTTTCTAAAAACTATTTTTTATCTAAAAAAAAAACATATTGGGCATAACTTTAACCAATTTTTATTAGAAAATATTTAAAACTTGTTTTGCGGTGATCAACATTTTGCAAATCTGGATCATTTGAAATGGAAAAATGAAACGGATTTACTTTTATTATAAGGTTATCTAGTGATTATTCGAAGGATTTGAAAAAACTATTCATATTTAACAAAATGATGACCTGTCAAAGTTAACAGTTCAGTTTTCATTAAAAAATCGATGGTTTTTCAGCTGTATAAAAAATGGTTTTGCCGAAATTAAGTTCGGAACGTTGTTTTTGAACAAATATTGGTTCACGCGAGCTTTGTGCGACGGTGCTGAGTCCTATTGAAGCGTGTACGGTTTATTGCAGAAATGCTCGAGTGCCCAAGACTTTAATGCACCTTCTAAAAACGATTCACGGTACACAGTCACATTCAGTTTTACGTCAAACTCCGAAAACACGAGTGGAGAACGTCCATCAGCGGTCATTGCAGCCCAAACCATGACGTAGGCCGGTGCTTGTTATCCAGTGGCCGTTTTCAGTTCACAATTTTCGAACGTTCTCTCCTATAACCAGATTCGATCATTTTGCTTACATAAATGCTGCTTAATTGGATAATTTTTCTCATCTGAGAAGATATTCGGCAACTAGCCACTCGCGTGCAAGCGCTTCAACTTCTTTGCTCTTTGTAGCCACTGTGGTTTCTTCTTCGGTGTAAAATTATGCACTTTTTGGATTTTGTAAGACTTCTCTCCGAGATTGTTTTTTAATATCTTACGCAAGCTTCAGTCGGATATTTTTAAAGCAAGCCATTTTTCTTGCATTCTGTATGGGGTTTCGTCCAATTCTAGCTTGCACTTTTTAGAACATTTCTCTTGAAGTTGTTTTTTTTTCGTCCACCACTGTAACGTTTCGCAGTGCTGCCCGGTATCATTGTACCAACAATTTATTAACATTTAAATGATTTAGCTCTCTAATGATAGCTTCCTTGCTAAATAAAGCAAGTAGTTTGAGTTCCAGTACTTACGAAATTTTTTCTGCAAAATTTAGGCAAATGCTTTTGCAAACTTGTAAAAAATGAAATAAGTTGCCAACGTACCAATTTTAAGTGCGATTGCACTGGAAGCTCGACTGCTGTGGCAAATTAAACTTGGTAACACTTCAATCTTAGCACCCCGTAGTGCCAAACGAACCCGGCTTTTTGAACCGAAACTGAACTCCAGCGTTCAGATATTTTTAAAGTTCAACCTTTCCATATTGTAAACAGGGATAGAAACTGGTTTTGAACCAATCCAATTTTAAATCGAACACATTATTTCCGGGAACAGGGAACCTGTGGGGAAGCACACCTGTGAGGTACACAAATGTATACTTTTTAGTAAAATATTTTTAGAAAAAAATAGTATATAAACACTTTCGTACTTTAAAAATGCAACCTTGTAGAAATATCAAAATCAGCTGTTGCCGGTACTTTATTAATAATTGTGACAGTGCCACTTGTTCTCAGATTTCTATTTAATTTTTATATTTTCAAACATTCCTAATGAATTCACTACTAAAATATCGTTATTGTTTTGCAGCTGGTATTTTTGCTGCTGGTGGAAGTTTCTTTGGTAAATTACCAAGCTTTTTAGCAGCGCAAAAAGTATTGGCTGCCTCAACGTTATTCACACCGGATATGCATTTTTACTTAGGTATGTAATTTTAAAATATACGTTTATATTTGAAATATTTTAAATTTGCTCAATTAAATTTCAGATTTGATTTTGTTACGCTCGCTACCCATTGTATTAATGATTGTATGTAATCTAATGAATTGGCGATATTTTCTCAAGGCGCTGCAGCTTTCCGAGCAAACTTTAACTGTGACTGTCCTGACGGCAGCTACGAATTATATGGCATCGGTATTATTTATTAATTTTATTATTTTTTGTTTTATTACTGTATAAATATTTTTTGTCTCTTTTAAGTTCCTTCTTGCATCTGTTGTTTATCATGAGCCCATTTCGTTGTTATCCATAATTGGTTCCACGTTTATAGTTGCTGGTCTTTGGTTCTTGTGTGGGGCTCAAGAGCAAAAGGAAGAAAAGCAGAAGATTTTATAATGGATATAATTGTGATATAAGTTCTAAGTTATTAATAGTTACTGTTTTGTATTGCAAATACGACTATTCGATTTATTTTTTATTTTGTAAAAACGAAAATTTTAATTGTATAACGATAGTATAAAGGCCCTATGCTTAAAAAGAATTAACTGAAGAATAATAATAGTAATATGTATTAATACATTGAGTGCCATGTCCATTGAATGAATGATGCTTGTGACTGTCTCCAAGTAATTTCAAAGGCCGATAATTTTCTGTGGAGAGCAACTCAATTGAAGGCAAAAACATAAACAATTTACAAAGATCCAAGACTAACCCAAGAAATGATAGCTGATGAAATGTGCCTATTTTTGAAGTAAAAGAACAGCACATGCTTGTTTAGTTCAATATTTCCTTACTACATTTAAAACGGTGGGTCTTGGTTTTATAGGTACGACCCGGGAATCATACGGCACTTCATGGTATAGAGATATAAAAGGTGTAAATCCACCCGTTACAGTAAAACAACTAAACTGATGGTAACAACTTACTTCGCCAGAGCAAAAATTATAGTGCTATACCCCTGGAAACTAATCAGAGCGTAGCTGTAAGGTTGTGTGCTGAAAATTGTTTACTACAAGTTTTGAAATATTTTATTTGGAAAACTAGAAAAAGAGGAACTGCATCTGTATTTGCTTCAGCGAACACTGTTGGAAAAGATCCCAAAACAATTGATGGAACTGGCTCTAACGTTTAATTTACAAGCAGATATGTTTGTAATCAATCTCTGTACTAAGAATTAATCTGTTCCTAGCAAAAAAAGAAACGTAACTGTAGTGATATCTTCAGGGTTCTCTTGAAACAGATCGCACATAATGTTGTCGTATCTTCCAAAAATAATGGACCACAACTGACCTCCGAGTGAAAATGTTCAATTAGATCTAACCTAAAACCGAGGAAACATCAGAGCATTGAATCAACTTTTTGGTTTCAAATGACTCTGTTGCGTCTTATTTTTACACTTTATTAAAGAATAGGATAATTACAGCTAAGCTGGGCCCTTCTTTCATCATAAGGTTCGCGTTTAGGGGCACTCTGCAAGGAAGAGCCCTTTCTCCACTCCTCTTGAACCTTGATGTGAATGATCTCGTATTAAAAATTGAAAAGACAAAATGCAAAGTGATTGCTCAAGCGGATGATGTCGTCATCGCCGCTTCGGAGAAATTCCTTTGTACACTTTTAGACCTACTGCAACGAGCACTGAATGTCTTGTCGTCCTGGTTCAAAGACCGAGGACTATCGTCAATGCATCCAAGACTGAGTTGGGGTCGAATCGTCTGATCCGTGAACGTACAACTCATCACGTAAAAGTAAGTATTTTAGATGTATTTTAGTGCAAATTACATCACGAATACTAAGTTCACGGATCAGACGATTCGGCCCCAGGTTCTATTCACTCGAAAGTATTCTTTACCAAATTTTAATCCACCACTCTTAATGCTAGATCACTTATCGTTCGGAACGAGCTAATTATTTTGGCCTAATCCTAGACAGGAAACTCAACTGGCGTGCAAACACATCGGCAAGGGTATATAAAGCAGGGCTTTGGAGCGGAGCGTGGAGCACAGTGTTTTGACCGGAGCTAGAGCTGGAGCAATGGAAATGTAACCGCTCCGCTGCTCCGATCAGTAATTTTTCCAACTACCTATTGTTCGTTTACAATTAATTTTTTTTGAACTCTTCATTGTCATTTCCATTGCAGTAATGAAAATGGTAATTGAAATATTCCATTGCCATTAATGGTTATGGCAATAGAAATCATCATTAAAGTAGTTTAGTTCTTTACATATTTACAAAGATGCTTGAAATGTACAATTACCAGGTGTGACGGTAAATAATTATTAATTTTTTCAAAATACGCCATTGGAAATAAGGGGTGGTTCATTATCTGGCTCTATTGCTACAACAGCAGCCTTCAAAACGTTATAGATGTTGTACGAGTTAGTATCATATTTTTTTCGTATGGTAAAGATGTCGAGTTTTGAGCCAAAATGATTTTGCGGCAAGATAACGCCTTGTCCCACTCATCTGTGTCGAAAGTGTTGGAGTCATGTACCCAAAACTTACGATTTGTTCCTTAAATTAAAATTTCAGGAAATAGTTCTCCAAATCCGAATACATAATAGGTGTTAGGGTAAATTAAGGTAGCGATACATACATATGAATTTAAAAAAAAAAATATTTTTAATAGGAAAATAATATGTAGTTGGAGCTCGGAGCGGAGCCGGAGCTATACTTAAGAGGTTGGAGCGGAGCGACCCCAAAATTTGGCTGCTCCAAAGCCCTGATATAAAGCCACAATAGTTTCCTATGCGTCTGCAAATGCTGTAGAAATGAAGAAGAGGAAACAATCTTCCACCTTATATGCAACTGCCGTGCTCTAGCTGCAACCAGACAAAAAACTCTGACAGAAACTTTTTATGAGAGACTCATAGAACTTGCATCCTCTGAAATCAGGGACACACTACGCTTCTTTAGTGGTAGCGGAAGTTAAATTCCACTGTCATTAAATGCATAATGAGAGTGGAAATGAAACCCCACTACTACTAAATGTCTAGTAGTAATGGAAAGTAGAAATAAAATCGCATTTCCACTGTTTTGTGGAAACTAAAAGTTTAGTGACAAGGAGATAGAGTGTAATTGACAACTTAGTAGAAGTTCAAATTGAAATGCACTCTGAACATAACTTTTTGCTTGAATACATATATTTCTTTTCATTTTGCTTTCACATATAATTTTTCCCGCCAGAATCAACTCCAAAATATTTATATGAATAAATCGGTTTTGCAACTAATATTTATAGATCAAAAATATAGATCAAATTTTTCGAAATCAAAATCGGAAAAATTTTAACGGCAAATGGTCTGAACTAAACTGGGGGGTTTAGTCACTAAATTTTGACTGCACTATAGGTTCCATTACCACTAAATCTAAGCTAATGTGAACATTATATTCCACTACCTTTTGTGGTAGTGAGATTTCATTCCAACTATCACTGAAGGTTTAATGGTAGTTAGTTTTTATTTCCTAAAGAGTGGTAGTGGAATTTGTTTCCCACAACCATAAAACCTTTAGCGGTAATGGAGTCTAACATTGAAAATGAAATTTATTTTTTTTTTTAACCATAACCAATTTCTTAGTTAAACACTCCCTTTTGGTTACCAAAAATTGCCTAAAAGTGAAAGGTGATTTCTACTATTTATTATCTGTGAAAACGAATATGGCACGTCTGGATTTGGTGTTTTTAGCATGTTTTTTGAAGGATAGACATAAAACGTTCTTGTTGAAAAATTGTAGGCTAGCTGAAAATTGCTTTATTTTTCTCAAAGTTGGTATCAATTTAAACAAAAAAAAAACACTTAAAACAAAATCGGTATTTCAAGAATTAAATGCCCAAAAAATGATTTCGTTTTTTTATTATGAATTTTTTTTAAATCAAACTTATATGAATAAGTCTTCATTATAAACATATTAAGTGTGATCGATCTTTAGTTTATAATGAATTGTATATTAAACGTTTATGTTTATTGTTGTTTTTGTAATATTAATGAATAAAGTTCAATGCTGTTTTATGTATAAGTTTTTTGTGTTTTATTTGAAATTCACTTAAAAATGAGAGAAAGAAATAGTATGTAAATAAAAGAACGATATCTAATAAAAAAAAGAAAGAAGAGAAAATACATTAAATAGAAAGAAATCAAAAAGTTAATAATAAAAATATTTAATAGTAGAAATAGCGAATATGAGTGAAAGGAAAAAATAGAGATATCGTACTTAAAGGTTAAAACATTTATATTTGTATTTTCCTTTTTCGTTTGTAATGTTTTTTTTTTTGTTTTGTTTTTAATTTATTTTAAATTTATATTATAATATGTAGTAATTTTTATATATGTTTTTTCTTTTATCAATTAATAGTAATAATTATAATATAATAATAGGCATATAAATACTTTTGCTTGCTCAGTTTTTTCTTTTTTTGTGTGGATTTATTTTTTAATAAATTTCTGTTGGTTGTTTTCTGTTTTGCGTGGATCCTCCGCAGCGCTACATCATGCTACAAGGCGAACGTGGCCAGGGATGCCCAGGTATAAACATCACACGCTTTGTGGGTCAATTACTTTGATTGCTATAATTTTGTTGTTGCTATTGGGTAATAATCGGTTGGAAGGAGGAACTACGTGTGTGTGTGTGTGTATAAGTTTTGTTTACTTTTAAGAAAGAGCAATTATATTTATTATTTTATTTATTTTTTTAAAAAAGAACATAAATAAGTATTTCTGTAATGAAATTAGCATAAAGTTTTCTTTGCATTTCTTTAAATATAATTTTTGCTTTTTTCAGGTTTTTCTTTCTTTTTTTTTTGTTTTGATATTTACGAATTCATGTTTTCTCGCTTTTTTGTTTTTCTTTTGTTTTGCTATACACATATGTCAACAAATACACATATAGATATATATATGTATTTTTATATATTTTTTAAAGAGGTTTCTGCCTTCTGCTTCATCTTATTCTTCTGTTTCTTCATCATGTTCTACATCCTATTTCTTATTTGTGTATATATGTATGTACTTCCTTATCTTCTTTTTATGTTCAGCTTTTATTAAGCGCTTCATCTCCATTCACTCATTATTTATTCTCAATTCAGTTTTTATTCTCCATACCCATAGACATGCGATTCGACGACTGTCTTAAATACGAGGACGATGAATTCATGGGGCCTCCACGGTCGCTGCCATTGCGACTGCCTAGCGAACGCGTTGGTGGTCCATTGCCGCCACGTACATTATTTCCATTTCCACCGCCGCTGTTACCACCACGTGGTCCCCGATAGTTACCCGAGTCATAGCGGGAGCCCGTATCCTTGCCACTGGAATAGACACCGCCGCCACTACCGGCTCCACCGTTTTGGTAATACGATGACCCTCCGCCCGAGGAAGAATTGTCATTGTTGCGGAAGTAAATACCGCCTCCATTACCGCCGCGTCCACCGCCTCCGTTTTGTTGCTGTGATGATGAGCTGCCATAATTGTTGGTACGACCACGTCGCCGCGTATTATTATAGCGTCCATTGTTTGAGAAATGAACTGCAAGTGGAATGAAATTGAATTAAAAAATTTTTGTTTGTGCCATTTTTTTATTTTTGCTTACCATCTTGTTGCTGATTCGAGTTCCAATGATTTGTTTCGTGCGTCTGGGATTGCGCTGCTGCATCTCCATAGCCACTACCGCCATTGCCGTCGCCGCCTCTGCCACCAGCGCCTCCAACTGATGCCGCCGTATTAGTCGACCAGTCGTTCTTTCGTGCCTGCTGTGCTGCTGTGTTGTTGTTGGTGTTGGGCGTGGTGGGAGTGCTGATCGCATTCATTTCAGTGCTCCATTTATTCGACGATTCCAAGCTAACGGCGCTGTTGGCACTCGGTGGTTTTAGGGCGCTGTTCAAGGCGGCAGTAGCTGCAGCATTGTTGCTTTGGGCTGCACGTGTTGCGGCTACGGCGTGACTCTTCATCGATGCCTCCCACTCATTAACGACCACCACTGGCTCTGGGTTGTACTTAATATGCGCATCATCGTCGATGCTTTTCTTGTCTTCCGGCGACGATTTCAGCGAGGAAGAGGCAACGACAGCGGCAGCAGCTAGTTGCTGTTGCATTTGGTCGTACGATAGTGATGCGACTACAGAATTTTCAAATGAAAAATCGCTCGGCTGCATCGCCCCCAATGAAGGTGGCTGTTGCTGTTGTTGTTGTGGCGATGTTTGCTGTGGTGGTTGTAGGCGTGCCGCCGGTGCGGTGGCTGTAGCCAAACGTGCCATTATCATCATGGGCTGCTGCTGTTGTTGTTGCTGCTGCTGCGGCTCGTTTAAAAGCATTTGTTGTTGTTGTTGCTGCTGCGCATTAGCGGCGTTGGCAACCATATCTTGTTGTTGCGGTTGTAACCCTCCACCAGGCACGGCGGCAACAGGTGAGAATAACTGCTGATGCTTTTGCTGAAACATCGGACTTGGGGTTTGGCTCGTCAATGCCGATGCATTGCCGCTGTTACCAGCCGTTGGTGGAGCTGTTTGTATTTGCTGCTGTTGTTGTTGCGGTATGGGCGGGAATGACTGGTTTGTGAATGTTTGTGTTGGAATTGGTTGTTGTTGCTGCTGTTGTGTTTTATGCATTTCGGCTGCAGCAGTTGCCATTTCGGCATGGCTCATGACATTCATTTGCTGCGGCACCGACTGTTGCTCGAAGATTACACCGCCCACCACTGGAACTGCCATTTCAGGCGGATCGAGTTCACTTTCCTGCAGAAAATAGAAACTGCCACCAGCAATTACTTCATTCAATGGACGCAGTTGCTGTATATACTGCTGATGTTTGAAGAAGCTCTGCTCGACGGCGCGTACAGTTGTGGGCGGAAAGTGTCCGGGTGGAGGCGGAGCGCCATGCAATGGCATTGGGGCACCACCTTGCGGAGGCAATTGTCCCGGTCCTGGTGGTCCGCCAGCGGAGCCAGGACTTGTCATCAATTGACGCTGCTGTTGTTGTGGTGGTGGTGGAGCTTGTTGTTGCTGCGCAACAACCATTTGTTGCGGTGGCACACTAATGATGCTGCCTGGTGGTGGCGGCGCTACTTGCTGCAGCTGCTGTGGTGGTGGTTGCTGCATTTGCTGCTGCTGTGTTGGAAACATGGCAACATGATGTACCGGAGTCGTAGTGCCTGAGGGTTGTTGCGGTGGCGCTTGTTGGAAATTCGGCGGCACAGCTGAAGGCGGTGCGCCCTGCATTCCTTGCTGCTGTATTTGCTGATGGTGCTGCTGATGTTGTGCTTGAATAGAAGCATTCATTTGTTGTTGTTGTTGCATTTCTATTTGCTCCTTAACCTGCTGCTGTTGCAGCTCCAAAGGTTGTTGTTGCTGCAACTGCTGTGTTTGTGACATTACATTACCATTGCCATCTCCACCAGCCATCAAATTGGGAACAGGCGCAGCAGATGCATCAACAATAATTCCACCATCTCCCATATTCAGTGACTCCATGCCTTCTTCCAAGAAACCCTCTTCAGCCGATATGGTTTCTTCACCCTCAGCGCCTGAGACTGCCAACGGGGATTCAACAAATTCTTCAACATCTTTTTCCTCAGCACTGACATCTGGGGTGGCCAAATAGATTTTGTCCAAATAGCCACATTCTTGTATTTGATTAAAAACGCGTCGTAAATTCTCGAATGTTGTTTCAGCGTACTGCTTCGGACGCCCATCAATAGTCATAGAGAAGTATTCGGCGGCTTTTTGAGCAGATGCAACAAAAGCAACATCACTGGCAGTTTCTGGACGGCGAACTTGAATATCCAAGCAACTAAATAAACAAAAACAAATTCAATTACATTTGAGTCAATTGCATTCGAATTTGAAATTTACAATTTCTCCATAGCCACCAAATCTCCAGCATCCATTTTGATTGCGCCATTGTCACCATTCATGAAGTCACCGCGCACTGTCTCATCCGAGAAACACGTTAGTATATTCTGAATTATAAGCATTTCGCGCATTTTAGCCGTTTCCGCGTGCGCTCTAGCAATGAGATCCTATAATATAAATTTAATAGTCAGTATTGAAGCAATTATAAATCAATTATAATCATTACCTTGCGCGCTTGTTTCTTCTGTTCCTTTTCGGCATCCTTCGACAATTGCATCATTTGCTTGGAAAAATCACGCGCAAAATCCAAAGTCGCTATAACAGCATCATACTTGGCCACAGCCGCTTTCTGATCGGCACTAAGCTCTTTGCCTGTTGCTTGAATAGCGCGATACGATTCTAATTTAGTCTATATGGAATAGTAAAGTGTGAAAGGTTGATATACGTTTAAAATATGAAAAGAACTATTATTTATTAGATGCTGGGTGCAGAAACATGCAGAGGACAGCGAGTTTTGGTGCCATGAGGCCTTGTCCTGACACACTTAATGTGATACTGCATCTTACACAGAAATGGCTGGCAGCATAATTAAGCTTAGAGTTAGGCAATATATTCAATACCCTACCAAAAGGACTGATACCACAAGCGGCCTACAAATTCATACAGAACCCCGAGCACTGCGTCACTGCGGCGGATTATACTACTCTAGAACATTGTTCGGAACTAAAATCTTAAGATTTTAACCTCGGCGAGACATGATTGCATAAATTTACTCTGTAACTAATAGATAAAAAATTTACAGTAGAGTAGGTGTCAGTCTTCTCAAGTGCATTAGATTTATCAAGTTTCTTCCGTTTACCAGACTCAAACAGCTTGCTCCAATTTGAAGTGTTGGCTATACAAGTAATTGATAGCAATTCATATATAAGGAAATTGCAACCAACTGTAATTAGGCCACGATCTTAAACATAAGTTTGCATAAGTAGGGGAAACTTTCTTAAGTAGAGCTCACATATGCACGTGCACACGAGTAGCACATGTTTTTAAGAACAATCGCCGAAAACCTAGAACTAAATGTGCATTTCAACAAAAATTAAAAGGTCGTGTGTACCTGCACAAATTTTAATCTGCAGGCTAGAAATAAATTTTGAAATCACTACTCTACATTGTATTTGAATAATAGTTACCGGGTACAGAGTGCCACCTCAAGAATATTATATTCAAATCGGAATGGCAGTTAGCCTAATAAGGAAAGGTATACAAAATACTTTCGTCCTGATCGTGACTTTATTTTTATTTTTTATTAGTTCCTGCAACGTAATCATTTCATAAGAAAACAAGTAGGAAATCGTCATCTACAAATTGTTCAACTGCAATATTAGTTCATATTGATCAGCAATAGAATGTCATTTATTATTATGGTGTTGGTGCACTATTAAAAGTATTTATACATGGATCAAGATAAAGAAAAGAATATAAAAAATGTTTCTTTTTATTATGAATACGCCGCAAAATGCGAATATGAAGAGGTGCAAGAACAATGACAAGACGCAGAAGAAAAATATTAAAACGAAAGTAAAGCACAAAAGAGAATTCTACAAAAATAAAATACACAAAAGAACAAATAAGAACGACCGAAAAAACACATGTACTTTTCAGCATTGCCATACTCACACATAAGATTATATACTTTGGTGCACCAATGAAATTTTGGGAATTTCCCTGATTATAGCACATACAAATGATTTACTATTACAGAATTTTTGCTAGTATAATTTTAATTAATAAAATTATATATTTCTGTGACTGATTTCAATGTATCGTTAATATTAGCCTATAACAAACAGAACAGTAAATAATTCTATAAATTATTTTTCTCTACATACAGAATATGAAATAAATGGCAACTATAACAAAGATGGCGTCGGAAAAAGAACAAATTCTGCGAATTGCACCGAACGAAAAACGAATGAAAGCGATTTAACAAAAATGGAGGAGCACTGCAGACAATGAAATTAATATAGTCCTTTGTCCTAATTTTCTAGACGATTCCATCAAAATACAAAATTACTTAATGTTTTTCTCAACACATATGAACAAGTTGAAGGAACTTTAAATTAGTTTTGCACAAAAACAAGAATAAATGATGACGCCGGCAGTAGCATTACCTTGTATAAAAGATTTTCACAATTACTTACAAAATTTACGCCAACAAAAAATACTTTGAAAATTTCTGCGTTGGCGTGCTTCCACACCCTTCCACATTCGTCTTAATGCTTTTGATCTTTTCACTTACCTTGCGCTTTTCCAAATTGCGTATTTTATGCTCGATGGTTATCAAACTTTGTTTCATAGGATTATTAGCATCAGCAGCAGTTCCAACAATTCCTCCGCCACTAATATTAGCAGCTCCTTTTACATTTATGCTAGCGCTGCTGCTATTGTTGGCGGCGTTGGGGCCCTCATTGCTGCTGATGGTGCTAATGTTGTTGGCCGCGGTGACAACGGCGGAGGTGCTATTACTCTCGGAACTTATACTTGCTTTTGGCCCCGCAGACGACGATGATGATGACTGCACAGATTGATTACTAGGCCCAACACTGCCGCCTCCTCCGGCATTTCCAACCGATCCTATGGAGCTTTGTTTCTCCAGTTTATTTGAAGCAGAAGGCATCCTATCCTCCACTGATGAAAACTGAAACAGGAATGAAGCGCAGAACGTGTTGTAGAAGCGTGTGTGAATGAATATAAATCTCTCCAAAGAAAAAAAACTTTGCTACCCGCTAGAAAAGAAACGAACGACTACACACAACCAACGAAATTAATGACAAACGAAGAGGACGACGACGACAACGAAGAATCACGAAATTCGCTTTTTCGCTGTTGCTCTATTTACACGCACTTTCCGAATATGGTGTAAAGTAGATTTCGAAAAAACCTTCTCGTTGGAATGGAAGAATTCGGTTAGTGTAAAAGAGCACGCTATATTGTGTTGTGTTTTTGATGATGTTGTGTTTCTTTTTTGCATTTTGGCATAAGAGAAATGTCAACTGAACATCCTCGCCGTTCGATGACTTTGATAACGGCTGAACGGCAATGAGATTTAATTCCTCATAGTAATTTGAAAGGAAATTGAAATTTAAATTTTCTGGTTGTATAATTGGTAAAATAGTTTCTTTAAGTTAACATTAAAATAAGCTTTTTAGCCAATTGTTGTAGAATATGAACGCCCTGTTTAAACAAGGATTTTGACCAAAATATATATTAAGGTGTTAAAAATCACTAAACAAAGTATATAAACTAAGTCAGTACAAAAAAATTAGTAGCTCTAAGTAACTCTTCACACAGACGCAAGCATGAACGCTTGACTGAAAGAAAAATAGGTAGAAAAAATAAGTAGTAAGAAAAAGATAAAAGCTCGCTTGTCTTTTTCTAACTATCTGTTTTCTCTACCTCTCTCTTTCAAAGAGGCTTTCTGCTTGCGCTCGTGTGATCAGCCACTAAGAACTAATTTTCGTAGTTCCCAAAACATTTCACATATATTTATTAAGAATCGAACACAATGGATGCCATTGCAACACTGCAATATGAAGTCTGGAACAAATGTTATCGTGAAGAAATAGCGCATAGTAGACTTTGGTTCTAATTTAAAAATTTTTGGCATAAAATCAAAAATTTTGTTGCTATAAATTTTAAATATACTTATATACAACAAAAATATATACATGAAGGATGAAGGAGCAGTTAAAAAATATTTACCTGGCAACTCTGTTGTTTTAGCGCGCATTTACTTCTGTCAAAGTTATTTTGTGTGCAAAAATAATTTAAAATAAAAAAACAACAGTGCTAAAAAAAAGTCAATATTTTGAACAAAAATTAACGGCATTTGGTGATTTAAAAAGGAAATCACTAATAAAAGTAAGTTTTTTTTTAGAACATAATTCAATTATATGTGTAGTTGTAAATTTGGTTTTTGCTTTTTCTATTGTTAATCTGTGATTAGCATGTTAAGAAAAAATGTGTATGGTCCTTCTTCTGTGGAACGCCGAAAGTGAACACGTTTCGGCTCTATATTTTCCAAAATGAAGAGATTGTGGACGTTTGGGTTTGGGAGATGCAGGATACCGACGTAATATTTAATTGGATCCATTCAAAAATTATTCTAATAACATGACTGAAAGCCATGGCATCAACTTGCTTTTTAACAATATATTATTTCGAACTATACGAACCAAAAAGTCATCTGCCTAAAAAATCCGAAAGTTGTTTTCAAAATATTGTTCCTATTCCAATTTTTATTGAATTTTCGTCAAAAGTAGTTACACATGAAAATTGGTAGATAAATGTTTTTGAGGTTGCTAATTACAAACTCAGATTTGAATTTTCAAAAACAAAATGGGGAATCCAAGATGATAAATAATTTTCTCAAAAAATTACCCGATTCTCATTTAACCTTGGCTGTATCTTAAATTAAATTGCTTTTTCTGTACTTTTAGATTCCAGAAACTAATTGCGGATTGTAATTTGAATTTTTGAAAACCAAAATGGTGGGTACAATATGAAATACTAAATTAAAAAAAAAAAAATTAATAAAATGTTAAATTTTGTTCACAATTTGGATTAAACCCGCCATTTTGATTATGAAAACAAATACTTTTTTTTTGCAACAAATACTTTTGGTAAAACTTAATATATACACAAAATTTTATTTGTTTTACGTACTTGAAAAAGTGAGTTTGTCCGGCTCTTTTTAATTTTCTACGAGTGTGCGAAAATTCTTGTGGTATTCCATTTGTACCCTGCTTTAAAACCCTGCTGCTTGGCATTTCATCAACCGAAATGACCAAAATTTTAACTATTTCCTCTTTCTCTCTCTATTGCTATCTTAAAGGAATCAGTCTTTATAGGGACTATGTGTTGGTTATGCTTGAAACTGAATTTGATGTGTATACCCCACTTTAGCAAGTTAACTAAGTAAGTACATCCTTTGAAATAAGTTTACCGTTTTAATATTTTCTTTAACAGTTTTTAATTTTATTGGATTTCATTTCATCTTTAGGTTTGGTTTAACATTTCTCTTATGATTAAAAATTTGCTATAACATTAGATATGTAATTTTATTATAAAGTGGTGCTGTTACAAGAATTTCTGATTTTCTTGTTCATATATTTTTTCGATGATATGCCAAGATTTTAAAAAGGAAAAAATATAACAGTAGAAAATAATAACTCAATTTTGATTTCAAACCTATTTTTAAATTTTGAATATAAGTATAATATTTCCTATAGATTTTTATGTAGTAGGTATGATATGTATGGTTTTATTATTTGTGATGTTAATTACATTATTTAGTATCTATTAAATGAACATTTTAGAGGATTCGTATAAAGTATGGGTAGTTGGTTGGTTGGTTGGTTGGTTGGTTGTTAGGTTTACATACTTCTGAAATATGTATTTATGTATGTAGGGAACTTATACAGAAATCGAGTTTGAACTAATTTTAAAGTTATATGTAGTAATAGAAAATCCACCAGTGGCTTTTAAGTCTGAGAAGTTGAGAGGAGAAAAAGAAGAGGCAGTTCTTTAAAAATAAAATTCAATAAGAAAACAAAATAAACTTTTAGTTTTTGGAAAGCGAAATAAATGATAGACTATTCAATGAAGATACTCGTAATTGAAAATATGTAGAAAAACATCAATTTTGTATTTGGAAGCTTCGATTCTGAAGACCTGGGCTTTATTTTGGGAAGATTTATGTAATAATTTTTTGGAAGCAGTTAATCTTTGTTTTTATTTTGGAAACAAAATTGATTAAATTTTGTTAGTACAAAAAAATTTACGATGTTGTTCTTCTTGGGAAAATACTAGAAAATAAAATATAAAATGTGCGCGATTCTTTTGATTATAAATTTTGATGTATTTATCACTGTTCAACATGAAAATTGTCTGCAGCAAATATTTATAATATTTATGAGCCGAACGAAGATCAATTCAATTTCGATCGGCATTAAAAAAAATGTATAAAATTCTATGATATCGATTTCAATTTCGATTGAAATGGAATTATAGAGCCTGGCTATACATATGTGTAAAACAAGGTTTGATTTCCAATTCCAAGTATTAAATACTGGTCCAACAGATTTTGTAAATCAAGTAGAATGGCGATTCTTACAAACAACTGAAAATGAAATCAAGTTGTCATGCTCAAATAATATACATCTCGCTGAACAATTCAAAAGTATTGTTGTACAGTGTAATATATAATAATTTTTGTTTTTAAAATTACATTTAGCAAAATAAAAAACTGTTTGTCTAATATTAGAAAAATTTCATTTGCAAAAAACAAGAGAGCTGCTTCTTAGAGCAGAGGAGGCATTCGCGCGCTAACGTTAGTTATTACTGATATTCGACCGAATCGCTATCCAAAACCGTTGATGACATTTTCGAAGGACGGCGTCGATACCAGTAATCCGTATAGCGTGCGGCGTCAGGCTGCTGTGCAGCTAAACTACGCCACGGTGGCCATTGCAGTTATTCCTCTACCAAATCCCAGACCATTAGAGAAGCGTCTGTGCCGCCCACAGTCACGACTGTATGATCGCCGTAAAGGAAACGAGCACAAGCCAACATGCCCGAGTAGACTTTTGCTTCATGAAATTCGGCGCGTGGACTTATGCAGGGATATCTGGAAGAGAGAAAGAGAGAACCGAAGAAAAGATTAGAATGGAATGAAAAAAATTACAAAGGATTTCTAAGAGCAAGCTCGATTTTTACCTAAATAGCCGCAAATATCCGTCAGCATCTCCGGAAACCAGCATGTCTTGTGTGGTTGAGCGACTGCAAGTCGCCATAATTGTATTGGTATTGCTATAGAAACGATTGCTCCACATGCCCGCCACTAGAAAGCCTACAGTGCAATTACTCGTCAACCATTTAACATCCTTCATGGCAATGGGGCTACGTTCGGGTGATAGCGACTTGGCATCCCAGAAGAGCAAATCAAAATCAATTGTTACTGTCTGTACGAAATTGCCATCCATGCTCCAATCCAAATGTGTTAGCGGCTGTGAACCTCGTATTTTATTGACTTTTTTATATGAGAAACCATCACGTGAGACACGGAAGAGATAAATGCTGCCATTTTGAGAACCCATTGCAATCATGTCGCCCACTATTTATATAAAAATATAATTAAAAATGCACTCAATTTATAATGGAAAAGTTTTTACGCGAGTTACCTTGATTGTACGAGACACAATTTAATGGTGAACCACAAACCCGCAACGTCAACATAACTGAACCATTTTCACAATTTATAACCAGTAAATGACCCTCAGTGCTGCCAGCAGCCAGAGCGGTACCAAATGGATGAAATGCCAAAGAAACACATTCGTAGCCCGTCTGTATAGACCAAATCAGTTTATTTTTACGCCATAATGCAATATGTTTGTCATGTCCCGCTGTAGCGTAAACCTCATCCTCAGGATGTGCAGCGAGACCCCACAATTGGCGTCCGTGACCGAAGACCACCTGTGTGAAACGACGCTGCAGGGAGCCCTCGAGTATGTTGTTGCGAGTAGTGCCAACGTAAATGTTGCCATCATTTCGTCCAGGACGTTGTGGATAAATAGTTCGAACACCGCCAGCGGCTTCAGGCAGCTGAAAAATATTTAAAATTTAGTGAATAGAGAGAAATCATCAAATTGAAGTTACCTTTGTGTCGGCAATTTTCTTATAATTTTGCAGGGAGTCCCATGCTGCAATTTTTCGATCCTTTTCACCGCCCGACAGCAGTGTACCCTCGCCCAGCATAATTAAGCAACCGATGCCTTTGTTGTGCGCTTCAAATTCAGTGCGTACAAAATATGCACCATCGGAATCCACCGAGTAAATTGTTATAAAACCATCTGAATCAGCGGTGATTACATCACCATCCGGTTCAAATTGTACGCTGGTCACATGAGATCTGGAAGGTTGCTTAACGATATCGGTGCGTTCAAAGAATCCATCTTTGCGCCGATGCCAGAAAGCTAAATGTCCACGCCCATGTGTTATGATGAGATTATCGTCCAGTGGATGAAATGCTGCACCAGAGAGACCTTCTTGTAAAGTCTGGCAATTGCAAGTGATCAGAAAGTTATTTAAATTTTAAATATGTGTACATTATTAATATAGACTTACGGCTACTTTTCCTAAAAGATGTCCCCACTGCCATTGCCAAACTGAAAGTATACTCTCACGCCCACTATCTACAGCTAGTATATAACTGCCACCATTCTTTGAAAAGAAAACATGGCTATTATTTTGATTGTTAAAAAAAAGGTTAAACATTACCAATTGCGAGAAGGCGACTGCTGTTACTCCACTATCAAGTTCACCCATTCCAAAAACATACAGTGTCTGTAAAGATTCTGTGCTCCAAATGCGCACATGTGCTTGTGATTTTCGATCACGTCCTGCTTTTTGTCCAGAAGCAACAAGTTCTCGTGAGGGATGAACATCCATGCTGAAAAGAGATAAATGTTGAAGAAAAAAAGAAATCAGAAATGATAAGGTTCGAAAAACTCATAAAGGAGTAAAAAGGTGAGCCAATCAGATGGTAGCTGTCTTTCATGAGTTTTATCTTATAAAACGCCAAAAACTACGATTGTGTTTCTTCTTACTTGGTGATTACTTATCTTCTCTGAAATAAATATAGCTGTGCAATTAATATTTATTTGTTATTTTAATACTCGTAGGTGATTCACCTTTTGATTTCGCCATGGGAATTCGGAATTGTAAGACTCATAAATTCAATATTCGAAAAATTAAGCTATTAACTTAAGTTCACATTCTCTTAAGGTGGTAAAAACTGCGCACGAAACATTGACGGTATTTCTTGCGGGCAAACTTTGTAACAAAATTTCAATTTTGCATCATGGATGATGAACTCAAAAAACACACAAGTTCCCTAATAAATCTCTCGTCTGGCAGACCATATGTAGCTGCGATAAAAGAAGCCAAACGTATGTAACTTCTGGGTCTAACAACACGGATATTTCTATTGCTGAATGCTTGCCAAAGAGATTAAAACTATTTGCAATGAAGCATAAAATATCCAGGTTCTTTTGGCTTGATCTGGCATCATGTCACTATGGGGGAAAAAGCGATGGAGTGGTACACCAGCAATAATATCAGTATTGTACCTAGAGAGACTAATCAGCCAAACTGCCCAGAGTTGAGGCCAGTGGGACGTTATTGGGCTCTCATTAAGCTGAAACTGAAGGAGCCGAAAGGTGTTTCAAAGGATATAAGGGAATTTAAGATTAAGTGGACTTGAGCTCCCAAAACATTAATGAAAGCATTATGAAGACCTTGAAGGAGGGAATCCCTGGAAAAGCTCCTTCCTTAGAAACAGAATTATAATTAACTTTTTTCTTTTTTTTTTGGGAAAAAAATTACGTAAAGTAAAGTAAGCTACTTGGTGTAGCGTACGAACTATTGACGAACAATAGCATTCGGCCGATGTACAAAAGCAATTTCGTCAACGAAAACCATGTCAGCTGATATCAATAAGTACATGTAGACTTGCCAGACCGACGTTTTGATTGTCCAGATTTTTAGTCTTTTGTTCAGAGTCCCTACTTTCAGAAATTTGTCCAGATAAAATTTTCAAATTTGTAGAGATAAAATTTTTAATGATAAATTGAACCAAACACATTAAGCAGTTTAAAAATATACCAGAAGTCTCTGGCTGAAAATATGGACTGGCACAGTAATTTAACCCTCTAGTTCCTAAATTTTTGATTGATTTAAAAAAAAAATTATTATTGATAAATTTTGATGTCAAAAGCATAAATCTGATCAAATCAAAACCCTAAAAAAATTAGGGGCCTGATTGTATGAAACCGAAAAGGTTGAACGCCTAAAAATATTTGTTGTTGAATAAACTTTTTATCAATTTGTTTTAAATAAATAAATATTTAATATAAAAAAATCAAATTTCTAGCTACTTACAGCTAGTTTTATATCTGGCTAAATTCATAACTGATGCATTTTTTAAAAGCTTGAAAAATTCCATAAACGATATGATAAAATGTAGCAACAAAAAACTATTAAGATGGTAATTACACCCGTTTTGATGAAGGCTATCTAGAGATACGCTTGGGAACTAGAGAGTTATAAGATGTTCACTCAATAACAGAAAAATGATTTTCAAAAATTTTACGTGCCTTTTCTAAGATGCAAACACTGACTACTGATTTTTGATTAATCACTTCGAAATCAGCTTTTGCTGATTTGCACCCGGGAAACGCACCCAATGTCCAGATGAAACCCGATTTGCATCTGCCAACCCTAAGTACATGAGTAGAAACTGAGAGGATGTTTTAGTAATTTTGATAATATGATGCCCCACAGGTAATGTTATTGTCTTTCTTTAACAAAACTACTTCTAATTACACTTCCCAAAAGATAAAGCAAGATAGCATTTCATTTACAGGGTAAATAACAGCAGAGCGCTGTCGCTCTCTCAGATAAGCATGCATGTTTATGTATTCATTTGCTCGGCACTGTTCTAGAGTTAATCCGAGAAGTATTAAAACGCGAGAAATGTCATAAAGATGATAAAAAACCCAATTATTATATTATTTTTTATTTTCTGTCTAGGAACCATTGCCCAGTTAATTGATCTTGCTCAAACAGTCCCACACTAATTTGTGGGTGATCTCAAAAGAGCAAAGTTCTTGAATGGCTCCTGGATTTTCAGACATGATAGGAATGTTTCGTCTTTTGTATTTCTTATCTCGGTTAAATTGCGTGAATCTCGGTTTGAAAAATGCAAGGATGTTTTCCCATCGGTTCAGAGTATGTCATCCTGTTGCCAAAATACTCTTGCCCCAGTTCAATCCTAAGTTCGTTAATCATATGTATACACTTAATCGTGTGTTATTTGAATGTGTAGTTATAATCCATACCCTTTCATTCATTCTTACTACTAAGTTTTGCAACAAAGTGTCTCGTAAAATTATACAATTTATTCATTCTGTCCTGGGAACAGTCCAAAAGATAGTTGTCTTTGTCGGGTTGTTTCGATTTCCATGCCCTATAGATCTTTCCGTCGACTTTTTATCTCTTGTTATTCTTACGATTGTTGGCTTGGAGGCACCCTCTACTACGAGGAGTAATGGACTAAGCTCCAATAATGCTTTCAACGTAGCAGTCAGACATGCTTGAATCGTTCCTGTTATACAAAAGCACGCTAACTTTTGAACTCTTTCTAATTTAGCGTTTGCCATTTTTATTTGAGCTCTCCTTGCCCACGCTACTGCTCTATATGTTATGATTGGTCGCATCATCATTTTCCAGCGGAGCACACTTGGTTTTGCATCCCCAAGTGTTCCCTGCTAAATTTATACATATCATTAAAGCGCTTCGGGCTTTATTTGTTACTGACTCAATTTGCGTTTTCTATGTGAATATAAAGCCTATCTTGTGAAATTACTTTCCAGCGCGGAAGTAACCTCCTTCTAGTAAATGTAACTATAGTGATCTTTGTAGGATTAATGTTTAAACCTACTGACCTGCGCCATTTGCTAGTGATACCTTACCCTCTTTGTATAATGTCACATAGAGTTTCTTCAAATTTATCTCTGGCTATGAGAACAATTTCATCCGCATAACCTTGGCAATCTATGCCTGTTTCTGAGAGTTTCGTTAAAAGTTCGTCTACGACTAGACCCCACATTAGAGAAGATAATACTCCTACCTGTGGGCATTCTGACTAATATGGCACCTAGCTCTTTGTCACATCAGCTATTCTAGTAGACATCCATGAGGATGTTATATTATCTACTCCTCTCAGACTTCGAATGTTTTTGACAGCCTCGTGTGAGATGTTCGAAAGCTCCTTCTATATCAAGGAAATCACATACTTTTTCTTGGACTTGTAGTCCGGGCTTCAATAGAAGGAGTTAACAAGCCTTTGTGTTGTTGAGTATGAGTTATCACATTATAACAGATCCGTGCACACGGTTTAACAAACAAACCCTTTCACTGTTTTGGGAAACCACATTTTTTAAGGCATAAACAACATACCACATAATATCCTCCGTATGTCCAATGTAGTGACGTTGTGCATCCTCGTCACGATCCAGCAGTACAGCAACAGCTGCCACATAATACAATAATTCGCCTGAAGGCAAAACCCAAAGATTTCGTCTGGCATCAATGCCACGATAACCGTGCCTGAAAGTAAAAGTAGTCAATTGTAATTGTGAAAAGAAACGTTTCAGTTTTATGTAGGTAGGTATGGCGCCTAATGTGGGGCAAAAACCCTAAAAACAAAAACAACAAACAGTATGGAATTGAGAATTTTCATCGATTAAGGGCAAGGTAAAACTATTTTTTGTATATTATATTTTTATTTTTTAGATTTGAAATTTGATCCTATCCTTGTTATGGAATAGCTCAAATACAACGCCACACCCCACAATTATCATTTAAGTAATACTTACACCCATTGCAATTGCAACTTTTTATCAGGCGGTGAATTATCTGCCGGTGCATGATGTACAGGTGGATAAAAAGTACGTCGCAAGCCACGTATGGTAACTTTAGTTGGTTCCTCTTTCATAATATCCAACATTGTGTATTCACCATTCGAACGTAAAATTTCACTTTCCGGTGCATAGAGAATGCGCGGTCGACTTTTACTACGAGGTCGTGCACCGCGCAAAGGAACCTTAGGAAGATCTTCGGGTAGTATAGGTGCGGCAGCCACCACAGATGGACGCGAACGGGAGCGTCGTATTGGTGAACCAGCAATTAGGGCAGTGCCAGTTGCTAGATAAAAAGTGTCAACGTCCGCAAATTCATTGCGTAGCTGTGAGAAGCTGCGAACCTGTACAAGAAAAGAAGGTCAAAGTATATTAAGCTTACTAATTTGAAAATTTCATATCAATAATGTTGTTGAAATTAGCAGTCGTTGGCGCGCCGTCTCACCACGACCGGCGACTTGAAGCGTTGGTATTTGCATACGTAAATGCAAATTATTTAGTCAGAATAAACTGAACTGAAGCTTACTCTTACCTCTTGTCCCGTTCCGGTGTACATTTTCTTGGCGCCATTTATTTTTAACACTTGACCCAAATCTTCTAGGACATCTTCGAATGGTTGTGAGGTACGCAGGTTCAAGAGAACGCGACACTGCAATGAAATAAAATGGTATCGCATGAAATGGGCGGGCGAGACAATGGAAAAACATACATACACATAAAAACAACAAAAAGGTTTATTAGCTCCAAAAAACAACACAAAAAAATACCAAAATATATTAATATATAATGTTAATAAAATAAAGAAACAAAACAAAAGAAAAACCAACAATAGCCACCACAACAACAACAAAACCAATGAATCACGTGCCAAATAATAAAAAGTTTCACTTGCAATTAGAACTCCTCTCATATCCTGTTGTTGTACCTAACGTTTTGTTTGTGCGCCCAAAAGTATGCTATGCCTACGTACGCATATAATATTTGATACGTAGTAAAGCGCTAAATATGAATTATAGGTTTTTTTTTTTGTATAGTGCTGGTGTTGCTGTTGTTGTTGGGGATATCGCGAAATTTTCATCACTTGACCTGAGTCAAAATCCTGATATCACGCAATTCCTACATCCACACTCAGACAGTCAGCCAGCCAGCCAGCTAGTCAGCTCAGCGTATCCAACCAACCTGCCACACCAGCAACAACGACAGTTTCCCATTCCTTATGCATCTATTAGATGTTAGATGCCTTGTGTATGTATGCATATGTGTGCGTACGTGTGTGTGTGTGTGTTTCTGAATGCGTATGTTTGTATGTTTTTGTGGTTGGCTCGTGGCTAAGTTCGATTCACTTTTGGTTTCGTTACACTTTACGCTTGTTGAAAACTGTGCGCTGTGCTTAAGCTTTCGGCACTTGAGCGAGAAGGTTTGCTTTATTTTTTTTTTTATACTTATTTTTTTTTCTGTAGCTATTGCTTTTTGTATTTTTGCTGTTGCTGGTGTTGTTGTTACTAATGTTATATTTTATGGTTTATAATTATGAAGTCTGTGACCCAGATGGCTTGTATACATATAATCCATATTTATGACGATTATTATTTTTTGAAAAATTCGCATAATTACAAAGTCCTTCTTTATTTTATGATATATGTATATTTAAATACACAGTGCATGTGTGTATGTAATGGTATTTATTTACATATGTAATTGTGACAACTTAAGCATTAGCCATTAGTTTTCCCACAACTAAAAGTTTTAGAAAATTTTAGGTATATTTAGTTACATATAGCGGATATAATTGAAATTTATATGAAATTGATATTTGCGCATGTTATTTTAAAAACTTTGTTTTGTTAATATATTATACATATATATTATACATTTTCCTGATGCATATCTTTTTGAGTGTTACTCACGTTTCAATCATTGCAAAAAGAATTTTTTGAAAACAAATTAAATTCAAAATTTTTCATTTATAATAGTTTGCACAGACATTTGCTAATTGATTGTTTGGTTTGAGGTGGTGGTATCGTTTGCCGTTGATTATTATTTAATTTCATGTCGATTGCATTTGAGTATTTGAGATTCAGATATTTTACTCATTTATTCATTTAAATATTTCATATTGTCATTATACAAAAAAATTCGCTCGTGAGTTATTAGCATTAACAATTTAAAGTTTTCATCCAGTTTTAAAACTTCAGATTTGGCCTCCCCTTAGCCAAAAATGGGTATTGACAATTGAAATGAAGGGCTGTTTCTTCTTCTTTCGCAGTGTTACAATCCCGACAAAACTCATTGAATTTTGCAACAGGCAGGATCTATAAAAATATTGAAACCCATATCAAATGGATGCATTCAAGTGGAATTTTTTTGTACTATCGGTCACCACGTCGCCCCTAGTCATAAGAACAACAAATTTTTGTTTGGGATTTGTTTACAATTACCGTTACCGTTAGTTGATAAATTTTTCATATTACTTGATCGCAAGTTGGTGATTGTGTGCACAATGGAAGCTGCAAATAGAAAATTGATTGTGAACAAATTTATTGAAAATCCATCGTGGTCTGGTTCAAAGATTGCGAAAGTGTTAAATATCTCCAAAAGAACGGTATGTAGAGTTATAAAACGATATAAAGAAACTCTTAGTGTTGAAAGAGCTAAAAAAGTTGTGAACAAAACGGGAACCACCAACCTAAAATTAAAGGCAAAGATCTTGAGGTCCATCAAAAGCAATCCCGGTCTATCGGATAGCGATCGTGCCAAAAAATTCAATACCAGCAAAAGTACTGCTAGACGAATACGCATAAAAGTTGGGCTAAAGTGCTATCATGCTATAAAATATCCAAATAGAACTCGTCTTCTTTATAATAATGTTTTGACCAAATTCAATGGATGCATTATTGTGGATGACGAATCATACGTAAAATTTGATCTTAAACAGCTTCCAGGTCAAAAACTTTAAATGGCAACGAATCGTGGTAATGTACCCTCAAAATTCAAGTACATAAAAATGGATAAATTTGCAAAGAAAGCAATGGTGTGGCAGACTGTTTGCAGCTGTGGTCTCAAATCCAGGGCATTTGTGACATCCTCTGCTATGACGTCTGATATTTACAACAAAGAGTGCCTTTCGAAACGACTATTGCCATTTGTTCGTCACCACCATTCGTCAGTGAAGTTTTGGCCTGATTTAGGCAGTTGCCACTACTCTAAGAAAACCATGGATTGGTATCAGACAAATAAAGTAGATGTAGTGCCCAAATATATGAATCCACCCAATTGCCCCCAGCTTCGACCGATCGAAAAATACTGGGCTATTACAAAATATAAGTTGAAGAAAAATGCAGGTATTGTCAAAAATGTGAATTCAATGTTACTAAAATGGAACCAAATAGCCGCAAAAGTATTCAGAGCGGATGTTCAAAGGTTGATGGGGTCCATTAAAAGGAATACCCGGAACTTTTTGCACAACAAAGAAATTTAAATCTTTTAATATTATAGTATTAAAACACAATATTAAACTTATCATTTAATGCATTATTTGTTATTCTGAGTGTTCTGGTTAAAAAGATACAGCAACTTTCCTGCGTGCCAATTTTTCGTGAACCGCGCTATAGTAAAGAGATTCTAAGTAATGTTTATTAATTTTGTTTTATAAAATTTTGAACTCAGACATAAAACATTTTCAGTTTTAAATTTTTCGTGCAAATGTCGCCCACTTGATTTTCTCTAAAATATGGAAAAAATCGTATGATTTTATACTGTGAATTTTAAATCAGGGTTGACTAGCAAAAATGATATTTTGAAGCCAAATAACAACAACGGTCACAATGGCATTATTATTTATATACGCTTACCGTTTTTCTAAAAATACCATGAAATACCAATTAAAAATACCATTATTAAAAATAACGTAAAAACATCGGCGATTTTGCGCCGTCTTCAATTTGTGCTGAACTGCTACGCAGAAATGCCCGAGTTCAAATCTTTCGGCACACTTAAAAATCTAAAAATATAAATTTTTTACACCGCACCACCTCTTGTCTGGCAATGGTAAGCTTTAGAGAAAGCTATTCACTTTGCTGTTTGGATTCTATATAAAACAGAGAGCCCCTTCTATTCGTATACTTACAAATATAATTCAAAAAAATATGAATGTATGCGAAAAGTTCGGTTTAGGCCCTTCATGGGCTGTTGTGATTTAAAAGAAGAAAAAGAAGGTTGACTTTACCCTTGCTACTTGTTTTCATTTCCAAACAAATTTAGCAATCACACAAATTTATTCAAATTACTGAACTAATATTTAACTCATGGTCTGTAGACTATACGGAAATGTATGATTTTAGAATCATTTTAGACCAAACTCTTTAAATTTAGATTTTTATGTGTATTTAGATACGGATGCTAAATTGGTTTCTGAACGAAGTTCACAATTCAAGCAAAAATGTCTAAATTTGAAGTGTTCTTTATTTGAGTCACGAATTATGATTGGTGAAAATGGGGAAGATTCTACAGAGACCGTAGCTAAGCAAAGTTACACGGTAGATCTACTGCTAAAAAAGTGAACCCGTGCTGCGAATGGAGATAAAATTGTATCTTTTGAGATACAATTTCCAGAAGAAGGCACGAAAGCATTTTATGTATCTTTTTGGCTGTGCAACACTTTGGAGCACTCATGGAGAAATTATAGCAGGTAACTGATTTGTTTGTAACTGATAAATTAGTTCAGGTAGACCTCGCTTAACACGCACTTATAGTACGGCTTCGCTCTAACACGTTTCACTTTTTATATTTTCGTTTAACAGGTAAAAGCTTCATTCTGACACGGTATCGGAAACAAAAAAATTTTTTTTCCTCGTTATGTTGTTTAGTTTATATACATTTTTTTAAGTGCATCTTGCGAAAAAGTGTCCACTTTGGCTTCATTCAGACATTCTAAAATTTTTACAAAAAAATATTGAAGTTCAAAGTTTTCTAGGCTCGGTTTTTTACCTGGAAAATAAATTGTTTACTGGTTGCAAAAAGAACACATTCTAAAAGCACCAGGAACGCTGGGAAATTTGTTTTGCCTTCTGTTGTATATGCTATGGGTTGAAGAATCTATTTGCGACTTAAAATAATGTTGAACAAGACGCTTTGACAGTTTTTCGCGCAAAAACAATAAAAAAAAGAAAAGTCCCCAAGTTCTCTAGTCGATCTCGAAAAGTTACAGTGATTCAAAAACTTGTCACAAAAAGGAACATTTATGGGGTACAATAAAAAGCTAAGAATGGCCTCAAATCGGAATGTAACAGTAGTTTGTGTTTTTGTTTATTTTACTACATTTATATTAACTCGCTTTCAATGGAGTCTGTCTGTCTGTTCGGTTGGAATTTTGCAAACAATTTTAAACTAACTTCCCGATGAGCTAAAGACTTGAAACTTTAAACATAGCTTTGAACTGGATGACAATGCAATATGAAATATCTAAAGTTTATATAAATGTAATATAATATAAAATCGCCAAAAATTTGGCCATCTTCAATTTGCTGATAAAATCACTAAATGTGAATTTTTTTATTTCTTACTTTTCAGCATTTTCAGAAGTAATGTCTTGAACTAAAAGATAGTAAATTTACATCATATGGTGAAATCAGTTATTTTTATTAGGCCTGCAAATAGTTAAAGTATCAAAAACCAACGGCAACTATACTATAATATTATGTTTATACCATATACTAAAAATCCATAGTCAATGATGGATGTTATACTTTATATTCCCTTCAAAACCCTTGTTGATTTTTCTTCCTAGCTTGTTTGGTTTTCGAGTAATTCAATTTTTCCTATAGGCTCTCACGCAAAAATTCAAATAAACAAAGGTGCGCGCGCATCCACAGTACATCCGAAGTACAAAGTTGGCAATGTTTTAAATATTGAATATCTCGAAAACTATGATATATACGAAAAAATTACTTAAGAGCCTTTTTTTAGGAAATCTTTCAACCTTTTTTTTGGTGGTAGGTAATTTTTTGATATCTCTAATGGTTAACCAGTTATTAGTAAGAGAATTTTTATGAACTTTTGATACATTTTTTATTCTACCGACTGGGCTAATAGTACAGCATACTTTCAAGTCGGTGTATAAATAAGGAGTACGGAGTTAACTAACAGATGGCATAGATAACACTATACAACAAAATGAAAAAAATGAAAATACCCATCTCCAAATTTGATGGTTCCGAATTTGCCATCAGTTTTGTCGTAGCAACTCAGGTTTTTGAGATATAGGCAATTTTTTGATTTCCCAAACATGGGTCGACATTTTTATCAAAATTACCATTTTTCCGAAATGAAAAGAAAAGCAGCTATATCTTTTCAAAAAGGTAATTATTATCTTTAATTTAAGAGTTTATTTGATTCTCTATTTTATTTCAGTCAAAAGTTATAGAGATTCGAAGTTGAAATTCTGACCAAAAAAACCCTTTTTTCGAATTTTCTATGTTTTGGTCTTTATTACGTGCTGAAAACGAAATATCCCATCGCTGAATTTTATAGTGTGAAAATTTATGTGCTCAGCGATGGGTTTCTAAACTCTAGTTTCGGAGCTAGAAACAAAAAACAATAATTTCATTAATTTTAATTCATAGCATTACTTTTAATTAAATAAAGAATTCAGTTGTGTTGACACTTTGCCTGTTGTGTGTTTTAGGATTACTGTCTCTAAACAATAATCGGCTAGCATTTCCTCATTCCATAACCCTTGATATCGAAATTCCATTGATTTTAGGTCTTGGTGGAACCGTTCACCCTGTTCATTACTCACTTCACCCAAGTTTGGTGGAAAAAAGTTTAGATGAGAATGGAGGAAATGCAGCTTCAATGACATATTAGCACCAACATCTTCGAAATCGTTGCCTATATCCTGAGTTGCTACGACAAAACTGATGGCAGATTCGAATTCAGCGGATCAAAAGACATTGAGTACCATAAAATTTGGAGATGGGTAAAAAACAGTGTTGTATAGTGTAAGGTATATCGAAGATAAATAATATGGCATTTTGGAAAATAGATATTTGTCAATAAGATTCATTGATCAAAGCACTGCATTCATCGTTGTAAAAATCATTTTTCGATACGATCGTATTTTTTTCAGTACACTTTAATGTTCGGAAATACATCAGTACATAAGCAAGATTTTTAGTACACTTTCGTATAACTAATTCTTTTTATGTGATATTATTTCAAAGAAAAATATAACAGTGCAACACGTAGAACGCATATGAAAAGAGATAAAATTGGTAGCGACTTTGATGAACTATTCATCCATCAATTTCCTATTGCATGCAACTCACGTTTGTTGTTTTAAATCATGCAAGTATTTTCATACCTACTAAAACTCACAACTACAAATTTTCAGGACAATAAGTATGAGGTTATAAATCTCTATGGGGCTGAGTAAAATTATTTTATACTTTTTAGTCCATTCCAAAAACATATAACGATAATTTCAATTAAAAAAAATTTCTGAAATTTCCAAAAAAAAATATTTTTGAGTGTCTTTTAAAATCTTGTAACGTAGCCCCATTTTTTGCACTGGTTCCTTGTATCGTTTAATACAAGGAACCAGTTAGAAACGTAATCCCCGTGTTAAGCGAGGTATATCTATAATATACAAGATTGTGCCTGGCCTGACCGACTGCTTTAAAGATGTGTGTTCGTAATTTTACGTTCTATCATTCTTGTATAAAAATCTATTATAGTTTACGTACTTTATTTGAGATTGTTGCATCGACAATAATGTTGCTGCTGCCTCCTTTTAAATACTAACCTCGCTTTATTTTATTTTTCTAGTAATAAGCTTTTGTGATAATGGATAGTTTTGAAAAAATCTCTAAAAATCGTCTTTGGTATGAGAAAATGTTTTCCTGGCGACTATGGCTAAATAAAAGTTTGCAGATAAACGAAATATAAAAACATTTCAAAATCTGCAGTCAAAAGTAATAATAAACGAATTGAATTGAAAAAAATTCTCTCAATTTTTCCCCCTTATATCCGCCCGATGTATCTGCATAACATCTATAAAACAAAATAAATCAATTTATGCAGTATTAACTTTAAAAGGCCATAAATTGACCTGCATAAGTGCTACAGGAATTTTCCAATATATATAGAACATTTATTGGCGCATATAGAGCTGATAAATACATTTGTATGAATGTATGTATGTACAAAATTTTATTAATTTCAAATTAAACTACTAATTGGACATTTTCATTTCTTGTTTTTCCAATTAGTCAATTAGTTGAACTTGTATCAATACAATTTATCTAGAACATTTCTTAAATCTTTTTCTAAGCACATATACTAAAGTATTTGATTGCTAAAGATTTTAATTAAATCTAAATTTTTATAACTAAAACTACAAGTATGCTAGAAGATATAAAAGTATTTAGTAACGTATGCAACTACGTGTTTGAAGCACAAAAAGAAAATGTTGTGTCATCATCAACATTTTTTTTATGTATGGTTGAATTTTTATTTTATTTTATTCTATTTTATTTTTTTTTTTTTTTGGCATTCTCGGACATTTCAATACGAAAAATAATTACCTATCTTCATAATAGCTGACTGAATGTTACAAACACGTTGCCTTAAACCAATACCTATCAATTTTGTTTTGAATGAAAGACTTTGCACATATACTACACGTGCATACAACCCCTAAAAGTATGCAATTGCTATGAATTTTATCAAAGAATACCACAAAGTATGGTATGTTTGAGCTCGTACGTCTGTGATGACGTCAAAAAAATAGCTTATTGCTTGATGTAACAGCAAGATATTGCTAAAAAAAAAAACAAAAAAATATACTCTACATACATATGTATATATATACAACCGAAAAGTAAATATTTCAAATAATTTCATATATAAGCAAAGGATTGCAATAAATAAAATTTGAAGAAAAAAAAAATAAAAAAAATAAAAGAAAGTGCATTAAAATACAACAACAGAGCAAAAGCCAATAACAATAAGAAGTATTGCCGAAAGTAGCTTTAGGTTTTTGTATACTATTGTACTATGTATATGTGTTTGAATGCACATTGTACTAGTAAAAGTATTGTCAAAATTACGTCACGTTTGGTTTGTAATGAAGAAGAAGACTGAATGAAAATGCAGCACAATGTGTGGTTGTGGTTTGTTTAAAGTCTCTCAGAGTAAGATTGTTGGATTTTCCCACACACAGCTGATGTAATAATGAAATACTGGAGCGTATAAAGTACATACATATGAACAGACATGTGCCGGGATACATATATATATTTGTAGTAGCAAAAGAAGCAGTCGCTGAAGCAATAGAAGAATGCATGGCATGTCCTTGGCCTTGATGGTCAGTGCATAAAGGAATTTTTATTACTGTTAACTGCTGCTATACATTTACATATTCATATATGTATAGCAATGAATTGTTCACAAAAAAATTACAATATTTGAGTTATTGGTTTTTAGAAGACAGACGAAGACAAACAGTGTTGGGCAAACGACAACGAACAATTAGCAAAGACTAGGAGTGGTGGCGTCTAAGAAAACAGTTTTCAGATTAGTTGCAAAACCATTTAAAAAAATATGCATGCTCAGAATTTAGATAGCAGTGGTTTCGCACAGTTGCTCCTTTAACATCGCCACTTCCCTCAAAATAATAGCAGAAGAAGCTAGACTCACATATACACTTATCTGTGTCGTACTTTCTAAAATTTTTCATTATTTGTTGCAATATCCGCAATATTTTCGTATAATAATTCGCATGCTATTATATATTTAAAAAAAGAAAAAAGTTTAGAAAGATATACTCCTCGTTTGTATAAAAAAAAATTGCATGAAGGTGTGTTAAGAAATGACGAACAGCCAACAACAACAACCATAACTACAACAATAACAAAATTGTAGCTAAATGTTTTTGGCATCCGTTCACACCTTTTGTATGTTTGTGTGTGTGGGTCTGAGTGAGACTATGATTTGCAAAAATTTTGATTTTTATTTTGTCGTTTTTCACTTGTTTTGTTGTTTTTTTTTGTTTTCGTTTTTGTTGTTTTAGGAAATTACTAAATTGACCGTGACTTCAATCTGTTTTGCATAAATTGCAGACGATTGATTTTCTAAGCATATTTTTTAGCATTATGGCATAGAATAAGTGTGAAAATTAAGGCAAAGGTTAATTACATGCATATCGTTTCATGTATGTATGCGTGTGAAGGTGCTAATTTTCTTTGAATGTCAGTATGTGAAGCCTCTTACTTATTCTTGAACTTTATAAAATAATTATGTATAATTTTGTAGAAGAATTATAACTAGCTCCTAAAAGTAGGCTATGAAATTAAAAAAATTTGTATATTCAATATAATTCGGACACTCACAAGATATTGTTAACTATCGTATAATAATAAAATCGTATAATTTTGTATGGAAAATGAGAGAATTTATGACAAATGAGAGGATACGTCAACTCATAAGACACCTTGTGAATGTCCTGAATAAGTTTGTTGTATAAAACAATCGAATGCGGTTTTACCCGCGATTTTAATATTGCATTTCGTTCGATAAGCAAAAGAATGCGCATATATGGAAAAAAAAAACATTAGCAATGGTAGAAAAAGCTTTAAAATGGATCAAGTAAATTTTAGACTAAACAAAACTGGAGCTGGGTGGAAAGAGAATTACATCATAAATAAGTATAAAGAATAGTTGTGGCAGTTAGTAGACTAGAGGATGCAACGTTCTTTTCATTACTGCGACCAAAGAAGTAAATCTCACTTGGAATATTTTACATGAAGCATCATTTTCATACTACACTAACCTAAAATCAAGATTACATAGTCGCACTGAAAAAGTACAATACAAATTAGGTGACAAAACAAAAAAAAAACCAATTATGTTCATCACATTTCACATTTGTATCACTTTTCGAACTTAGTTTTCAGCTCCCTTCGACCAAAAATTGAAAACTTTGACCCACTTAAAAAAAAACTGAGACGTGCTGGACTTTAAGTTTGTTTTACAAAAATGGTCTATAAAACATGACCTTTCAGGATTATAGGGTGGCTATTCTGTTGAAGCCAAAAAGTCTTAATTTGTTGGACTGTGTAATTATAATTTAGAGAAGTTTTCAAACTCAGGTTGAATAGCTGCTCCACTGTCGACATATAAAAATATCTCGTCTTTTATACTTTCTGACTAGGTTAAATATCGAAAAAAATATTCATAAATAATTTTTATCAAACTGATTTTTAAATACAATAAATTAAATCGATGATGCATTTGATGGACCCTATCAGACTAACGACCGATTTTTTTTAATCTTAACTTAAAAAAAATGGCCAAAAGTGACAAAAAATTCACAGAATAATCAAAATAAATTTTTTCAAATAAATATTATTCAATGTGCATTCTAATGCATTTTTTTTTATCGTGAAGGACATAATTTCGTTAACTCATTAACTTCGAACACGAATCTGAGGTCAAAAACTTCCCATCACGTCACGTTTAAAGAAAAAAATGGGGTTCAATCAAGTCTAATTTTACAAGGAGAATCCGATAATTTTTACTATTTTTTATTAATTTTTACACTTTTCAAACTCATTCAGGACGAAACTTTAAATCAAAAACAGTTACTGACCTAGAAAAACCATGAATGCAGGAGTGCTCAGTATTACCTTCTCTTTTTGAAACCGTAGTCAAACCTCATGTCGAAGAAAACAAATCGGATTTAATCGCATAGTGTAACTAAGATTTCAAATTTATTTTTTATATTTGACTTTTTAGAAAAAAACCGATGGAAGTAAAAAATATCGTTGAATAGATTTTATTTTGACTTTTTTTCCATCCATTGGCAATTAATCTCAAAAATTAGAATAAAGTTTCCACATTTCGGTGGTGCTTGCCATAAATTGGTTAGAAACACTTTAGGTTAAGATCTTTCTTTATATTTGAAGCTTAATCTTGTGGGCATGCATAGATTTTTCTTTATTTCCTTTTATCCTTAAAAGAGTTAAAATATTACAATGATTTTACTTATTTTGTAAATTTTATTTTAAAAATGGGATATAAACGTAGATTTGCTAAATCTTTATAAAGTGTTAATCGAAATTGAGTGTGTGAATGTGAAATATTGAAAGTGGAATTTCTAAAAATCTCCACTTGAATGAGCGGTGTTAACATAGACGATTTCCTAACTTCATATTTCTAAAACACGTTCTATCCATTTTCTCCTAAAAGTATGCTACATATCTTGCACTTGATTTTTATAAATAAAATACACAAAAAATAAAAGAAAACTAAAACTAAAAAAAAAAAAAAATACCAAAAAATTTTGTTAATATTCCCACTCACCTGCACCGAATGATCCAAATTATTAATAATGCGTATTACACGTCCCGCGCTGCGTTTTATCGAGCCTGATGTTGTTGATAATGTGCCCAAGTCTGCTTCCATGATTGATGGTTTGCGACTGGCGGGCTTTGAACCCCAACCTTGATTGCCTGGTGATGCGTACCACATGCCGTTCTTTTTACCGTAGCTAGCCGGCTGCACACACGTTCATCGAACATTAAGGTGACAATTGTGATGTGAAAAGAGCGAGAGAGCGGCGAGAAAAAATGAGAAAGAGAGAAAATAAACAATAAGATTACGTATCAATGCTTGAACTCCAGTTTTTTTTTTGTTTTGTTTTCTTTTAAGTGGGTATATACACGAGTAAGTATATGTTTGTAAATATGTGTAAGAGTGTATGAGTGAGTAGAGCAAACAAATGAAAAATTTCGCGTAAATCTGAAATTAATTAAATTGTTTTGCGGCACGCACAAATGAATTTTCATTTTCACTATTATACGATACGGCGCGATGGGGGGCAGTTTGTAGGTAATTTTTTTTGTTTTTGTTTTCTTTTTTTCATTTCTTTTTCATATATTTTAATTGTATTTCGTTTCATTTTTTTAATTTCTTTGTTTTTTTTTATTTGCTTGCGCTTGGGTTGTGTGTATGTGTGTGTGTGTGTGTATGTTGCTATGATGGTATTTAATCGAATTTTTATTTTGTAAAAATCTCCAAAAATTAATATAGATTTTTACACTATCGGCACATTGATTGTTACTGGACATAAAAGTGAGGAAAAAATCAATTTAAATTGCAAGGTTCGACATTCGCTACTTGCTGCCCATTGTGGGGTTCCGCACATCATCAGTCTCATGTTTAATCATGAACACAATTTTTAATTGTTTTATTTTTTATTTCTCATATTTGAATAACTATTGGGGGGTAAATAAAGTTATCTTTGGCAAATGCAAAAAAAATAAAAGTGAATAAAAATAAATTGATGTTACTCATACGCTCTGCTGTGCGATTTTTTATACAAACATTTCAATTTACTTGTATGTAAATATATTATGATTGTATCGGTATTGCGTAGGTATTGATTTGTTGAGGTCAAAAGCTTAAACAAATTGCATAAAATATTGAATGTAGAATTTAATTGATTGCTTATCTTTTGTGAAGGTTAGACTAAAATTAACTGTATTGGAAAATAGTTGAATATATCACCAACTCAATCGCTCTGAATACACTAGTTTGCAGAATTTAACAAAGTTTTTCCACACAGAATCAAAACCAAATTCTCTAAAGTAAAATTTCATGCTGATTTCGAAAATCGAAAAAACTGTATTTGGAAAACCGGTTTTTTTTAAGTATGATACCTCAAAACTAGAATTAGAGTTCCTTTTACAACTTTTGCTTAGATTTAGTTTTTAGATATATTGTTCTTTTATCGAATTCCACCTTTTATTTCGAAAACTGCCCTTGATCCATATTGACCCACTATGACTTTCGGAAACAGCATCAAATTTGATTCTATGAAGAATTTCCTTCAAACTAGTGTTACATAAAAATACTAGCTGACCCGGCAAAATTAAAAAAGGATAAAGTCTCATTATTGACACAATTAACAATTTCAAAAGTATTTAACTTGCAGAACTGTACATTAAAAACAGAGAATCATTATTAATGAAAATCTCAAATCAATATTGTGCTAATTAAATTTTGGAAATGAAAGTTTACATTGCGTCTAGACGACTAGAAAATGACACATTTTTATTGCATTATCACCGATGGGAACTCAACGACGTGTACTAAAACAACTGAAGTTTAGCAAAGAACATGATGGATATTTGCAAAAACAAAAGACCGTTACGCTCATCAGTGAGCGACCTTCGACAAAAACAAAGCCATACGAGCTGATGATACCATATGAGCAAAATTATTAACCCAGTTAAGTAGCCTTAAGTTTGGTTATAGATAGATTGTAGGTGCTAATGGTTAAAATATTTCAATTAATATTAACTTTCAAGGTCGACATTACGATTAAAGTTCCATTATAGTAGCTTACTGTTCGTCAGTTTCATTACAATATTTCGTAGAGTAACTAGCGGGTCCAGAGATTAACGATATGAGTGTTTTAATTTCTTCGTCCCTTTAAAATTTAAATTTAATCATGAGTAGCTATCACTATTGGTTTATGTAAGATTTTCATCGGTAAGGTAAGTTGTAGAATTGTAGAGATTTTCGCAAAAGAAAGAAGTAAGGAAAGTAACCAAAGGGAAGAAATATCCATAACTACGGGATCCAAGGGGAGGCTTTCATGTCTAAAATCCTCGCACCCCCCTTAGCCCGCTAATGTTTGTATATAGTGTAGCGTCATTGTTGTGTGGGGGGTTAGACTACCGCCAAAGGTTTCTATGTTCCATACTTACAGCACATATTACACGGATATTACTTATCATACTTAATATCGCAGGTTGCAATTTATGTTTACAAATAAATTTCTTAACATTTAATTTCGTTTTTTATATGTTACCTTTAACTCCTAGAGACTACTTGTCTTCGGTGGCCCTTAGTGAAATTTTCTGGAAAATATTTTTGTGGAATGTTTTAACCCTTCACCTCCCCTTAAGCCTAGCATTTAAAGAGCTTTTGAGAAAAGAGCCCAAAATGATCCATTTTTGTAGGAGTTAGAGGGTTAAAATGTTCTACGGAAATATTCCTCGTAAAATTTAAATATAGGTCGCCGAAGACAAGAACCACATTCAATAAAATTTTTTATATGATTTTTCTCGTTGTTTGATTCGGGTTTTGAGCAAAAAATAAAAATTTGGAACCACTTTAAAAAAAATAGTGACGTAGTGGAGCAAAAAAGAATTGGAGCTTTTGTTACTGGGGTCAAATACTATCGTTTGAGATTGGTTTGGTTTTGTCCCGAGACATTGACCCTCAAATTGTTGCATAGTGTAATTTAAGATTGTTTTTTCTCAAGTTTTGCGGTGAAAACTCCATACAAAAGATGAAAAGAAACATTTATAACTCCAACATGAATCAATTTTTTTCAACCAATTTATTGTAAACATTCTTCAATAACACTGTGCGACACATTTTCTTGACATAAGTTTGTTACTCTGAATTCTAAAAAAAATAAGTTCTGCTGAGCAATTCCGCATTCATAGTTTTTATACGCTGGTAAAGTTAACCATTTCGAGACCGTAAGGAAACCAGAGAAGATAATGCAAAACCGAATCCGGTTTAGTATTGTCTGACCCCAATTTCTTGTTACATTTTTTTTACCAAAACAGACATTTTGCCCCACAGACCCTCAATGGGATTTTTTACGAACTTTTTCAGCACATTATTATTTGATATTTTTTTAAAGATAGACAAAGTAACTTAGTATTAGTTATTCATTTAATCCTTTCTTGACCGTAATTCGCATTCTTCGGCCCTCATTTCAGTGTAAAAAAGTTTTAATTGAAGATCTTGGGTCACCGGTGACCCATGGCAAAACTTGTATTTCTAAAAAAATTCAAAATTTGGAATGTTTCAACTAATTTTATAAGAATTGTGAGCGATTAAAACGCTTCTAAGGAGCCATATGGTGGTGAAAAAACTTTAAATAAACTCTAAAACGAAAAACTGTTTTTTATTGCCTATCTAATAAGTCGAAATTTACAAGGACCTCATAATTAAATTAATTCTAATTTTTTAATAATTTTCAAACTTTTCAAACTGACTCGATAACTTCAAATTAAAAAGAGTTAGTTACTAACCTAGAAAAACTGTGAATGCAGGATTGCTGAGCCTCACCTCCTCTTTTTTGAATCCGAAGTCAAAGCACATGGCAAAAACAACAAATCAAATTTGGTCGCATAGTGTAACTAAAATTTTAAATTTTATCTCTTTATATTTTTGATTTTTAAGGAAGAAAACAATAGAAATAAAAAATATTTAAAAACTGTTCAATAAATTATAAATTTCATTTGGTCTTCTTTTTTGCACTGGGGAGATGAGGTTATTGGGTTATCAGGATCCCAAAACCCCATGAAACACAGCACTCTTCGCTTATAACGTATCCACTATTACAGTCTATATAATACACTAAAAATTAGAATTTACAAAACTATCGGCTTTTATATCGAGAAGGTTTGAAAAGACTGAAATTTTCACAACTGACAAATGTACGCCAAGAAAGTTTAGAAACAAAAAAGACAGTGCTATGCGCATTTCTCGACATCAAAGGTTCTTTTGATAATACTTCACATAGGGCAATAAGGAAAGCCCTGGTCCGTAGAGGAGTACTTCAGCACTATGGATGGGAAATATGCTAAGAACTAGGGCAATAGAGATTCCTAGGGGTAACGAAACGTTAATACGAGTAGCAAACACAACGAGGGAGTGTCCTCAAGGGGAAGTACTATCTCCGCTGATGTGGAGCACTGCCGTAGATGAATTGCTTGAAGAGTTAGTGAAAGCCAGGTTTACATTCCAGTGGTATGCCGATGATACAGTATTTATTTTTATTATTTAAAAGAAAGTCAGGCACTGCGACCTATAAGATCTATTGTGCCAAAGCCCCAATTATGAAAGAAAGAAAGGAAGAGATAAAGAAAAATAGATAAGAAACATACCCAAGCCGAGAATCGAACTCGGGTCCCCAGAGGCAAGAGTCTGGCACTCTGCCACTAGACCACAGTGGCGATAGTAGGACCTACAGTTTAACGCCGATTCCGAACGGCTGTGTGGCAATTTTTTATCAGCTCGGTGGTTTTGCCATTACCAACCAAGGTGTGTACTTGTATACATTCTTATCATTCTCATTCACTTCATATCGATAGTGAATATAAGAAGTTTATGAGAATTAAGCACCAGACCAAGACGGGAATCGAACCCGCAACCTTCTGAATGAAAGTCTAGTGCACTATCCACTAGACAATCGAGGTCGTCGATGATACAGTAATAATATATAGAGAAAAATTTAAAAGTACTCTATTTAAAATAATACAACTGGATCTAAAAGTGACTAAAAAGTGTGGCTGAATGTCAATCCAGCAAAAACCACAATTATGCCATTTACAAGGAAATACAAACTTAAACAGCACTTAAAGCTCATCCGATTAGATGGGTAAGAAGTGAAACTACAAACTGAAGCCAGATTTCTGGTCATTATACTAGACCAGAAATTGCTCTGGAAAACACATGTTGATAACACAACATAGAAGGCCAAGATATCACTTATAATCTGCAGGTCCATCGCTCGGAAGAGTTGCAGATGTACACCAAAAATACCACAGTGGATGTATACTGTAATTGTAAGGGCGATGTTCGCATATGGAGCATTAATATGAGCAGACAGAACAACACAAAAGACTGTCATGGATGAGTTGAATAAAACTCAAAGACTAGCTTGTGTGTGTATAACTGCTGCCATGAGGGAATGTCTTTTTAGAATTAACACCTCTTCACATTTATATTCAGACATAAGCGAAGAAGGCAATTTTCAGGGTTTCTGGGGAAAACGTTGGGTCAGGATGTTGCCTTAGCCGGAAGAAGTTTGGCATTCTTACGAAGCAATATCCTGAACTCTCAGTACCACTAGATAACATGATACCGAAGTTCAGTTTAATCAAAAGGTTTAAAAATCAACTGAGCAATAAAGAGAATTGGGGAGGTATATTGTGAAACCTATAAGATACACCAATAAATGATAACCTGGTATACAGACAGGTCACTTACTGATAAAGGTACAGAAGTAGGGATTTATGAGCCGAGGATAAAATACTCAGAGTCCATAGGTAGGTACGCTAGCATCTATCAGACGGAAATATACGGCATTGATAGATGTGCCTACTTCAATCTCAAGCGAAACTACCGGAACCAGAACATTGCGATCTTTATCAACAGTCAAGCGGTTATCAAAGCATTAAAATCACACCAGGTGAACTCTAAACTGGTGTGGGAATGTCTTGATAAACTAAATACGCTTGGATCACAAAACTGAGTCTCTGGGTTCCGCGTCACACAGGAATAAAAGTTAATGAAATAGCAGACAAGCTGGGGAATAATGAAGTGGGAAAAGAATCCCTCTCCGCATTAATCAGGGAGGAAGAAGAAAAGTTAAGGAAATTATACTGGGCCACTCAACCTGGTATAAGACAGTCGAAAACAATACTACGAAATTACAATCTAAAACGCTTTAGAGATTGTATGAAATTAATAATGAACAATCTTAGAATCATTGCAGGCATTCTAACAGTACATTGTTAGTTAAACTACCACCTAATAACAATGAGAATATTGTCTAACGAGTTATCTAGGGTTTGGGAGAACATTAAGAAACTTCAATACATATTTTAGGACAGTGCCTTAAATTCATGAAAAATAGGAAGAAATATCCGGGTGGCTATCTAATACCAAATACCAAAACTTTGAAATCTCTAGAAGAAGGCCTAATACTAAAATTCTTAACAGAAATAGGACTGACAGAGTAACTATAAGTCCTAGGCGGTAAACTAATAATAATACATATTTTTTGAAAAATTAATGAAATATTTTTAAAGATATTCAAAGATATACATTTAATTTGGTATTTTTCTTTTGAAATATTCTAGATAGTGTTTTTCGAAAAATTTGCGGATTATTCTACTTCAATGATATTACATATATGTTTTTACTGATTTTTTAGAATTTTTTTTTTTTTGCATAGCCGGGTTTCCATGTTAAAAATGCCCCCAAATTGAATCAAGTTCCGCATGGATTTGTTTTAAGCATGATTTGACTAAATTTTCTGACCATTATCTACAATTTTTAATGAGTAATGACGGATTTTGCAAATTTCGTTTTTAGGTTTTCAGTCTAACTAATCATAGGAAAAATCGAAAAAAATTCACAGTGATTCTTTGATTTAGAAGACACATTTGAAATTTTTTCGTGCGAAATTTGTGATGAAAAATTTGCGAAAATATTACATGAGATTTTTTTGTACTAAAAAAAAGTTTACTACTATTTTTCTAGCTAGCGCTTAAAACCTCTGAAATGCAAATTCATCCAGAAGAATTGAAAAATTAAGTCGCAACTTACAGTTTCGAATTTGTCCTTAGCGTATCATTTTTAATTTCTGTTTCGAGTTCTGTAAATTAATGTGTGTGTAACATATTTTTTGGCAAGAGTTTTTGCTAAACCTTACTAACGGTTAAGTACTTTTTTTGGTTTGGAATTTTTAACCTGGGATTGAGTTTAAAAATATAAGAATTAATAAAAAATAGAAAACATTATTAGATCCTAGCAAATTTGAACTTATTTAAAGGGTAATAAAATTTGCAAAAAATGTAAAAATTAGTGATAAAATGAAAAACAGATTAGGGGGTATGGGGTTTTCATGAAAAATATCCATAATTTTACCAACAGGCTTTAGATTTTTTGTTGTATTCTTCTAATGGAAATGGAACCCATCTAAGAATTTCAAAATTCAATTTAAAATGGAAAAAATACTAAGCGTAAGGCAAACTTTTGCCGTCTTATTGATAATGCAAAGAAAATTTTTTTATGAAAATCATGTCCCCCTCTGTCTTTCTTCTTCTCCTTCATTCATTGCATGATAAATGATGACGACAAAAGTTTTTTTTTTTTTTTTTTTTTTTTTTTGGAAAATAAAAAAAAAATAAGCCATTTAAAGTTTTTCTTTGAAATACCTCTATTTCTAAAATATTTTGAAAAAAATCCACACACATTTAAAAACTAACCCAAGATTTTGTAGGCGATGAAAGCATCACAAATGGCGAACTTTCGTCGCTGTCGTCGTACATTTGAAACTTGTTTTTTAAACCGTTATTTAATGTTCTCTTTTTCTCCGAATATTTTTTAACCAACTATTACTACAAAAATTGCCAAACAGTTAAAAAGTTTTTGCAAAAAATGCACACACACGGTGAGTTTAAAAAGCGCAGTCAGTTAATTGAAAATGAAGAGAGAAAACAACAAAAAAAAAAAAAAAACAAAAAAACGTAAATGTTTTCAACGAAAAATGGAATGCAATTTCCGTTTAAAATGAGTTAATTGAAATCGTTTTATTTTAATAGCACTTTAAATGAGTTAATTTTTTATTATTTTCTTTCTTTTGTTGTTGTTATAGTAATTTTTGTTTTGCGTGAGCGGTGAAAAAATAATATTAAATACAAAATTCACTTATGCAAGTTTCAAAAATTCTATAAAAAAATAATATAAAATTGCTTAAGAACAAAAAAAACAACAATTAAAATTTCACTTGGTGTTGTTTTTGCTTTAGTTTCAGTTAAAATTTAATATTATTTTTAACGGTATTTTTTTTTTTTTTAATCGAGCGAAAGCTTTCACTTCATCTTACACCATACATGAGAGCGACGAGAGATATGTACAGTAGACAAATAACAACAAACAAACAAACAACAATGCAACGAACGGTGAACGAGTTAAGCAGCGAGCGCGTTAAAGAAAACAAATATGGCGTCGTCCACACAATGGCGGCCGCACAACGACTGCTGCTATATTATTTGCAATTTTACAATATAAATTCTTAAGCGTTTGTACATTTTATATGTGTGTGTGTATTTTTTTTGCGTTATGCTATTTTGTTTTATTTCTTTGAAGCGGAAGGGAGGGGATTGTGGAGTAAGAATTGTAGAAGGAGCAAATTGGAATTCGACATGAAAGTGTCCAGTGTGTTTACAAAAGCAATGTGAGAAAAAAAAAACAACAACAACGAACCTAGATGTAATACTTGGTAGTGTGTATGATGAGTAATAGTAAGTAGTACGAGTACAACTACGAGTTATATGTAGCATGCGAGAGAAAATGGTTATGAAAAAAATTTTTCACAATACATTACAACTACGAATATTTTATATTTGTACTTATGTTTGTAGTTTTTCCTACTTGTACTAAAAACTTCATGCATCGAATATGTAATGCACGAAATTTGTTTTCTTATTGTTGCTACTATTCAGCAAAGCAGACTTTCACTATTCACCGTCAAGTGGCGCTTATTTACTTTCTCTTGTGTTTGTTAGACACCATTGTTGCGCTACAAAAATTTTGTTTATTGTTGTTGCAGTAAGTAGCATGATTTGTGCGTCATGAAGTGTTTTTAGTTATCATGAATATATAAAAAATAATTTATCAAACTTCATTTATTCAACTACATACAATTGTCATTGTTTAAAGTGATTCGACTTAAAAAATAAATACATACTCTCGAATGACAGCGTTTTCGAACTAAAAATAAATTTCGGATACAGTATTTTATTTCTTGACGACAAACTTTGAGACATTTTACTATAAAATCGAACTTAACTCTTTTCTTCTCATGGTAGCCGCATGATTACCACACTCATATTTAAATATTTTAAGTTGTATGTATTTGCCGGAAAAAAGTGTCAACAATTATATTTCAAAAGTATTTTGTGAAAATTTCAGTGAGAAACTCCGAGTACTTTCGAAGATATTATAGCGTCGAACGTGAACAGTGGGGGTTTTAAAATTTGAGTTTAGAAAGGGCTGATTTTACTAAGTTAAAGGATAAATATCAGAATCAATATCGACCGAAACCCAGATCAAAAACTAGTGCAAAAATTTTATTCATACCAAAAGAAGATAACTGGAACAAAATTGGAACTAAAATTCTAACTTTTTTCAGATCAAAGTTTAAACCAAAACAAGAACCAAATTAAAATCGAAAATCTTGATCAAAATGAGACTAAATAATTAGAAAAAAAAACAACATTCAGCTTACTAATCAGACCAAAATTCCAACAAAAATCAATCAAAATGAAACCAAATTCAGATAACAACTCAGACTAAAAACCCAAAATTCAGACCGAATCCAAACCAAAATCAGTTCGATATTCAGACCCAAAATCAAATCAAAATTCAAAAAAAAATTTAGACCACAACTCAAACTACTAGTTAGACAAAACTTTAGGCCAAAAGGATGCCAAATACAGACCAAAAACCAGTGGAAATGTCTGATAAATATTCATACCAAAAAATTGTAACTCAAATAATGACCGAAAATAGTCAAAACTTTAGATCGAGTTCAGACAAAAAATAAACAAAAACTGCACCAATATCCAGCCGAATTCAAACCAAAATTTAAAACAAAATTCAGATCTGTTTTGAACCGAAATTCAGACCAAAACTCGTATTAAACTCAAAACTATTTAGACCAAAATTTTGAGCACAACTCAAAGTAAGAGTTAGAATAAAACTGAGATCAAAAATCAAATCAAACACTGAGTAAACGCTGGTCTGAACAAAATTCGGACCTTAATTTAGACTAAGGGTCGTTTTCTCAATTCCCGGTTAAGCAATAATCAAAACTTTAACCGACGGTTCTTAGTTCTAATTAGTTCTGATTAGTGCTTAACCGGACAGTGAGAAAACCGCCGTAAGAGTTACACCAAAACCCAGTCCAGAAGATTCTCAAATACAGACCAAACATGGATTAAAATTCAGGTTAAAATTCCAACAAACAATCCAAACAAAATTTTGACATACAATCAAAACAGAATTCAGATTAAAAACGGAAAAGTTAAATCAGACTAAAATTCAGTGTAAAACTCAACCCAAAAATTAGACCATTATCAAACTATCTAAAAGTAAGACACATTTATAAACTGGCGCTGAAATTGTAGATTTAATGTAGTCCAAGTGTATTTAATAATTAGTTGCACTGTATTTTACATCCTATTGGCACATCCAGCATGGCGGTTAATCAGAATTGCTTCAATTATCCGACCCCATTTTAATATTTATATATGTTAAATTATTTTTATTAAATTTAAATTATTATAAAATATAAGAAAATATTTTGATTCCTAAAGTTCTTCGTTTGTTGAAAGTAAATTCTTTTCACTGCTGATGGCTTTTTTGGAAAAATCTAAATATTTTTGAGCCTTCCCAAAAATCACTGTTCAGCCCCAATAGCCCCACGTCTCCCCACTGGACCTGTCACTGAACGTTAGTATATTTTATGAACTAAAAATCGATAGTCAAAACTTTGAACCCGTTTTTCTCAATGCAAGCTTTTTGCTATTGGAGTGCACGATAACTAAAAAACAATGACCCAGGACATACTAGAAAAAACAAGTTAGGTTAAGTCTTTCCTCAATTTGACACGTTGTTTTTACAAAAAAAAAAAACTATTTTTGAGAAAACCAATTTTTTCCTATAACTCTTTTATAATTCGGGAGAAAAAGAGTTAACGTGCGTATAATAAAGATAATCTCCTTCGAAAAGTGAGGTTTTTAGTTTTTAGAAGTTTAGGGATAAGAGAATTTGTTTCGAATCTACAAAAAAAATTTAAATAGTCACTCTTTCAGGCTATACTTTAAACTCAAATGAATTTATCCCAATATTTAAATTGATCAAATTATGGAATGATCGAGTCAGAATATTGATCTGACTTGATTGCTTCAGCTGCGAATTTGAATCTTGAAGATCACTGAAATTCATACGAGTAGGCAAATATTACTGGTAATAAACTTTCTTTATAATAATCTAATAATATTGTAGAATGAGATATCAAGGAAGCGATTTCTATGCACGCCCGGCTAGAACTGACCCAAAAATTCTATAAAATATATTATCATAGAAGAAACACTGAATACTTGGTGAAAAAAAGTGCGAAAATTCGACTTTTTTTTCTGGGGTATGGTGTGTAAAGAAAACAAATTATTTCTAGGGCTCTTAGCTACAACTTTGCCTAAGACTGAGGCCCTTTTTATGAACTGCGTTCGATCTTCGACTGTAGTCGAATGCCCTGATCGGACAAAATTGAGTTTGGTATTATGACATGCTTTCGATAGATATAGTATATTTCTATCAGCTGGTCGTCATTTTGAAAAATAAAGAAAAATAAATACGTTTTGTTTAAAAATGAAGTCGTAAAAATAAGATCAAAATGATTATGAATACAACGGTATTATGGTTCAACGATTCAGCAGAGAGGATGAGAGCTTGATGGAATTGGCCAGAAGTAGAAAACGATTAAGTGCTGCCTTTCGAAGAAGCTTTGGCATCTATAAAATTTGTGTACAGATTTCTACAGAACTTTCGACTGTCCAAAGAGGAGTTTGTGGACTTGATGACCACTATAGATGAACTGCTGAAGCAATGCATATGAGCAAGATGAGTTTCAAATACATTAATATTGGCAACAGTTAACCAAACATTTCAGTTGTAAAAACAGCGTACGTAATAAACAAACAAAAAAATGCTACGAAGAATTTAAAAATTAATTTTTGTTGGACAGCGTAATATATCGTCGCCTGAGAATTGATTTGGCGTATGTGTATACCTATTCGTATACCTATACGACGATATGGCAAGTCAATATTTTTTTGTACATTGTTCATCTAGAGCGGTAATTGGAGGCTTAAACCTACATTTTGAATGAAAAGTAGTGAGAAATTCTGTTTCGCTTGGCGCTATATCGATCAAGAATATTTTGTGGATATCTTTGAAAAATAAATAGTTTTAATTACTTTACAACATAATGAAAACACAAAGAAAGCAGATCCAACAAAGTGTTTTGTAATTTGTTACTGTATTCAGATATTCTCTAAGCAACCTTTCATGAACTAGAAAGAGAATTAATGAGATTCGTCATCTGATACAGTTGAGAAAGTTGCTGGAAATGGATAACTAGGCTACAAAATGAGGGGTAATATGCATTGAATAACATTCGGGGGCTTGTAGTTCCATTTAAAAGAGCACTTCTTCCTGATATATCTGTGCTATTTTCATAAACTACGAAACTATGCATATGTTTGCTCTCGAAACAGATGTCGGGGGAAGTGGATAACGCACACATCAGTGGAACCCCTAAAAATAGCCGAAATCGAGGAAGACGGAAACACCCGTGCCGTCGTATGATCAATAAAGATTTAAACCTGAATATCACAACTGGAATGTGCTGGAACGATTGCAGATCTTTGCTACCGACTCTATGTTCCTTATCAGTACCAAAAAATATGCAAACAATGGCGGTCTAATCAAGAAGGTAGACAACCACCTTGTGTTTGGTGAAAGGTTGTTGTTTTGGTGGTAAGTAAGTGTGGTTGCTTGTTATTTGATTTGTATGTGTCTATCTTCTAAGTTCTAGGTATGAAAGCAATATCCTTAACAAAATCTTTGAGTTCTCGATAAAGTCATTCCGAAACGTAAAAGGTAAAGAGTGGTATCTTGCTTTAGCTAGAGGTCTAGAAATGCATAAAAAGTGAACTCTGGTTTCTTTTTCACCTGACTCTTTGCAGCTACGGCAGTTAATATTGTGAGAAATACTAAGCTCGATTGGAAATTCATAAACCGGCCAGAGCGCCGTAAAAACTGTTTTAAAACTATGAACTTTTGAATCTACCTACTCTTGAAAGCCGAAAAATTATGAGTAACGTGTGTTTTATTGCAAAATTGTTATCTGGCACTGTTAATTCTCCATCTTTGCTGAGGGACATTAACTTGAACGTTCCGACTCATATTACTCGATTCTATATTCCTATCAAGTTATCTATTTGTAAGACCAATTATTCAGACAATGAGCCGTTTCGCCGTGCCTGCGTTGTTGTCGATGTTTCTGATTCGGTAGATTCCATAAAACAAAATGTTATAACTTTTTTAAATATATAGATGTCGTTATCAGCTGATGATTTATGATCTATAGCTGATTTTCCTTTAAAAAAAAAAAAAAATAAAAAAAATGCCAATATTTCTCAAGCCGCGTTCAGTGGATGCTGGAACCTTTCCTCAATACCCTAATATATGTAAACTTTTTTATTTAGATCTATAAAGAATGCATATATAGTAACCCCCGCATAATTGTGTCAATGAAAATGCTCAAATAATTGGTGCAAATAACCGGGGAATGCAACTAACCGAGAAATTCAAGAAAATTCGTCTGTTTTTTTACTCCCCTCTATTGCGACGTTTTCTGGCTAAGATGTCTTAGATGCCCTTAATTGAGCTTGCTCAAAAAATGCCACAAAAATTTGAAGATGTTTCAAACTAGCAATTATAGTTGGTCGAAAAAGTTTTATAAAGTATTTTATCTCAACATCTTCTACCGTTTAGATTTTCCACAGTTTGTTTATAACACAGTGCAACAATGTATGGGGCATGTTCGTATCTAGCGTAACGACTGTGATAGTTGGAAATTACTTGACCTAACTTGCTCAAAACCCTATATATGATTTTGCCAAAAGTTTTGGTTGGGCGGTCGCACAGTGCTTCGAAGCCATACAAAAGATGGACAAAATAGAAGGAGTTGTTTGATTTTAATGAGAGAATTATTATTCAGAGAATTATATAATATATTTTGGTCGTAGCAGACGGTTTTAGAAAATTGAATTTATTCAAAAGTTGCAAAAATACGCAGAGTTTTTTTTTTCAGAACCTTACTAAACTTTTCTATTTTTCACTTGCGCCAATCAAAAAATATTTAATTTTTAAAAAATTGTAAAAAGTTTATTTTTAATTTAGGGTAAATGAAATAATTTTTATATATGACTACATTTTTTTCTTTGTATTAAAAAAAAAATTTGGACCCATATCTATAAAAATACAATTTGACATTTTTGTTTGCACAACCACTCAAAACCCAATTTTCTTTTTCACATTTTTGTTTATAAAATTGTTCGACTTTGAAGAGCTGCCATTCCCATAAAATTTGTTTTTTTTGCAAAATTATTTGAGATTTGTTTTATGTAGACTATTACCTTTAAAATTACACTAATTTTATCTAAATCTGTGACAAAAATTTATTGGATTTTTGTCCACTGTCGAAGCACCGTGGGTCGGTACAGCCCGTAGAAGCTGATCACTTTTTGGTGCTAATGAATTGGCGTTTTCTGCCTTTTTAGGATATAACCGTGCATTTCTCGATGTTTCCGCCTGAAAATCTATTATAGGAAAAGGTGTAAGGAAAATTTGTGTCTCACACTGCAAAGTCTAAATAGTAAGTTTATTCATGAAATCCCAAAAAATGGCATTTGGACTAGAAATCCGATGTGAATATATGAGAAAAAAATGTTTTTTTATGAACATAAGCTAGGGTCTCTGAATATGACTCTCTCTTGAACGTGTATTCGCTAAAGCGAAGAAAATTTGGAAACCAATTCAATTTGGATTATTTGTAGATGGACTTTGTATAACTTTTTTAGAACTCATCTAGTGCTATTGCGAAAAAATTCTAGTCAGGAAAAGTACGATTTTAAGTGACCACGGATTTGAGTTTAATGTTTTTATAGCGACATCGTAGTTATAATTTCGCCATATTTTATTAGAATTTTGACAATCAAATCTCTGAACGATTGTCGTTTAATCTTATGTATCTACCTAATTCTAAAACTTGAAAGTAACATCAGTTGCGCAAAAGAGTCTTGCACATGCTTATTTAAATTTTACAGTCCTTTCACGAAAATTATCAGCGGAAAAAAATAAGTGAACGGGAAAACCTAGCGAGTGTCGTTGCAGAGGAGTTTTTGAACATATAACGTCAGAAGGTAAATGTGTGTGTGTGACAAAACAAAAGATGATCCTTAACAACATTTTTAGCATAGATATCACAATGTGGTAATCAATCGACGTGAATATTACAAAAATATAATAGCAGTCTCTGGGATCTCTACTTTTGACCACCAGTACCCCCGTCTGATAGCCCACCGTTCTGTAAATTTATGCAAAATTATCTTTTATTTTCACACAGAAAAGACATTCAAAAGTGTTAAGAAATTAAAAAATTCAAAAATTTTTTTCGCTCTCCAGAAAAGATTTTAAAATTCGACTTATCTCCTATTGGTGGTAAGGAGTGAGATTGAAAAAATCTTAACACACGTTTTACCTAATAATTTTTTTGGGTGTAAAATTTAACAGTTTCTTTGATCTAGTTATCTTTGAAAAATATGTCAGTTGCTATTTTTAATGACAAACATGTTGATTTATTGTGAGTTTGATCGAAATGAGTAAAGAAAAAGAAGTATGTCTTAAAATTATTAAAAATTTAAAAAAGAATACAAATTGGTCCTACAAAAAATTGGCCAAAGAATTGAAGGTCTGCCATCAAAGTGTTTCCAATGTTATTAAACAGTTTCAGGAGAATTTGACCATCGATAGGAAACCTGGTTCGGGAAGAAAACAAGGACCACATGATATTGGGAAAGCCAAGGAAATAGAAAGCATATTGAAAAGGTCTACAAACACATCTGGTAGAAAAGCTGTCCGGTTAGCCCAGTGCTCTGACTATTTGGTGCGAAAAGTTAAAGCCAATGCAGGTTTGAAAACATACAAGTCCAAAAAGTTCCAGACAGGAATGGTGCAAAAAATTTAGACGCCAAAAGTAGGGCTAGGAAATTAAAATCTAATTAAATACAAAAATATTCATGTTGTATAATGGACGAGGAAACGCATGTACTGGCAGATTTTACGAAGCTACCTGGACAAAATTTTTATGTTGCTGATGCTCCAAAAAAATGTCGAAGAACAATTTAGAATCCAAAAGCAGACAAAATTTCCGGGTATGGCAAGCTATATACAGTTGCGGCAACGGCAAAAGAAGCAAGTCATTTGTTACAGTGGGCTCTATAAATACCGAAATATACATCAAAGAATGTTTGAAAAAAAGACTTCTTCCTTTCATAAGAGAGCACAATGTGTCCTCATATTTTTGGCCCGATTTGGCATCATGTCACTACGGCAAGAAAGCTCTGGAGTGGTACCAAAGTAATAACCAAGTTTTTGTACCAAGAGAGGCCAATCCTCCAAATTGTCCGGAGCTAAGACCAGTGGAGAGATATTGGGCTCTTAAGAAACTTAAAGAGCACGAGTACAAAAAAGGTGTCCCAAAATATCGAAGATTTTAAAAGGAGATGGGCAAACTGTTCCAAAAAGGTTTCTGAAACAACTATCAAATCTCTAATGGAAGGCTTACCAAAAAAGGTCCACGAGTTCATAAATAGTGGTTAGAACTATAAAAGTTATATTTTTCTGTAATTTGTAAAATATTATCAATTAAATACAAAAAAAAAAAATCAAAACTCTAAGATCAACCGTTTAAAAATTATTGAATTTTATATATGTTAAGATTATTTCGATCTCACTCCTTATTACAATGAGCTTCATCGGCCTAAGTATGCCCTACTATAGGACAGCCGAGTGACCACAGGTCTTCATAAGATGTTTGCAGAGAAGATAATGAATCTCTCGGACGAGATGTGCAAATCTTGTCAAACTTTTCTGGACAAAACAAGAGTTGGCCGTCCCTAATAAATTGAGACTAAGCTTGCTTGTCAAAGCTTCGGATAAATTTAAGACAAGGGGCAAATTTAAAGCGCAACTAAGTCAGAAAGTGCCTGCCCCTCTTCGAAAATAAGTACAATGGGCTTTTGGACATAGACGTTACTTGCTTTCCGGACTTTGATACTAAAAAAAAATACAGTAATACACCAAATGATCCACCCCTCAAATATTAATATAATAATCTATGTGGGCGAAAAATCCTTGTCGCACAATGTTCTTATTATTATTATTATTTTTGTTGTTATTGTAATAATTTCAATTTGTATTCAGCATGTTGATGAAATAAACAAAAACCAAAAACACAACAACGGCAACTTCACACAAAAAAATAAGCAAAACAGTACTTTCACTACTTTTGTTTTGCTTGAAAAAAAGTTGAGACTGCGACTACAGACATACAAAACTTATAAACATACATATGTGCATGTGTATGTGTACATATGAAGAAGAAAGTAGGACGGTATTTCCACAAGTTTTTCGTTTTTTTTTTTTTTTGTTTTTTACTTTCGTCTTAACTTAGCTCAGCTTTCTTTACACCTTATTGTCCTCTTTCCCTGCCCATATCAACACTTTACTTGCGGCAAATACTCTTACTCTACACACACTCACACACCCTCACCCCATTTCGAGCCATCCTCCCCTTTAATGCCTGTTTATAACTTTCGTGCCACACTTAAGTTTCTGTTGATGTTGGCAGGCAGAAAAGCACAAAACAAAAAATAATAAAAAAAACAAAAAAAAAAACACCGTGCTGCAGTTGAGCGTGAGCGTATGATATGTGTTCAAGTATTTACATACATATCTATATGTCTACGAGTATGTATTTATGCATGTATATGTATATGTTTGTATGTATGTGTTTGTATTTGTTTGGTTCTTTTGGTTGGTTGGTTTAAAAGGGAGTTATGTGGCAAAGCTTATTGCAACTTTTTGAAGTGGCTCATGAGTATTTATTACCCTGCCATATTACTTGAACGATATACGATATAGTTTCTTCTTGCGGCTATGGTTTTCTTCAGCTTCTTCTTTTTCCACAACTACGTCTGCTTGTTGTTTTTATTATTGTTGTTGTGATTGCTGTTAGAATTACTTTTGAAAATTATTATGTAGAGGTTTGTGTAATTGTGTGAATTTTGTATGAATGAATGAATTGAAAGAAAAAGTGTTTCATACAAATATTTTCTATAATTTTTGTTTCTTTTTTTGTTTTGTAGTTACTATTGCTGTTGTTGTTTTTCCATCAGAAAAAGAAAATTTCTATTAGCATAAATTTACACTGTGGAAAAAAAAACAATACCTATATAGTAGAAGAGGGTGAGTTGATGTATATATGAATTTATATGAATTTTGTGAGTTTTCTATGTGCCTACATTACTTGAATTTGTTATGAACTAAGTGAGTTCATTACTATATTTTACATAGAATATGTTGAGAATTTTGAACAGTTCCGATTTGCGCATTTGTCATTAATCAAATTTTATATTTAATTTGATTACTTGTGCTTTACTGCTTTCATAGTGTTGGTGGTCTAAGAAGTTTTTCGATAATTCTAACTATTTGGACGTTACGTCTCTATATAGCAGATAAATGTGGGCATGGTACTTCCCATCCATAGAGTTATATCATAAAAAACAAAGAAGTAATCTTAATCAAAATTCACAGAAGTTGTTACATTAACCGAAGAAACATTTACAGTATGATGCAACCGTAGCCAGAAATTTTTTTCGGATGGGGTTTTCATTCGAAGAAAATATTCATAAATAATTTTTATCAAACTGATGCTCAAAAATTTTCAATGTGGTTAGCATTTGAAGATTGAGAGGTGCAATCCAAAATTCGTGTCCTTTTTTCTTATTTTCACTTACTGATCAACAGACTTTGATTTTTAGGGTTCTGCGCTCTTAAAGCACTCAATTTCGATTTCCTTTCCCAAACCAGTTACTGGCAGAAGATAAGAGTCTATTTTGGTATAAATGGATCATGTACTGGATGTCCAAATTTCTCGTAAACATGATTATCCTGTCGAAACTCTGTTTTGAAAAGCATCCCCAAACATGAGCTTTTCCTAGATGCTCAACTTATCTCAGAACCTTTTTACTGCCCTTAATGGACAAGGCTTGTTTTGTGGTACCTACCGTCCAAAAAAAAGATTCGTCTGTAAAGGCCACATCGATCCAATCATTATCCATATGTTTGACAGTCCACACCTGACATTTTTTTGTTTGTTTTACCGTCAGTAAGTGTTTGGTTATAGTAGCTCAGAATTCAATTTGGAATTCACTTAAACGACTTTAGACTGTACTAAGGGATATATTAATGACCTTCAGCGCCAGTTTTTGTTGGGCTGCTGCAAGTGTAATGGTAGAATTGGCTTCAAAAGCTCATGCCATCACCGAATCCTACTGCTTTGATGTTGCTCTAGAAGCACATGATTTTGTAAGTTGTAAACATTCTGGTGTCTCAAAAAAAAGCTGGTTCCATTTCTTTACGAATGTCTTCAACTTCTTAAGGTATTTGCAGCACCTCACTAGAACATTTCGGATTCCCTTAGATGTGAGCAAATAATGATAGCTTAAAGACGTTTTGCACACACGGAGTACGATTTGAAAAATTACTGATACAACGCAATTGTAATTGCGATTGTTTGAAAGGTGATGCAGCGCCATTCGCAATGAAATGTTAAATGTTGAAAATAAAGTCCAACTTGATACTTAAACTTTTTCGTACAATTAAGCCGAACACGCGCTTGTTGAAAATACTGTATATTCATGATTCGTCACCTGTTACGATCTTTTAGATGTCTTTTGACGCACCGCGATTGTATTTTTTCAGCATTTCTTTGCACCAATCGACACAAGTCTTTTTTTTGGGCGATTGTGAAATTATGCGGTATCCAATGCGAACAAATCATTTTGGCGGTCAGATGTTTAAGCAATATTGAATGTATGCGAGTGGAACTAATGCCCACGCATGCCTCAATCTCACGATAAGTCACATGCAGATCTTACAATATCAGTTCACGCATAGCATCGATGTTTTCTGACACAACAACCGATTTTAGACAACCTTCACGAAATTCGTTCTGCAACCAACGAAACACGGTGGCTCGGAATGGTGCTTCATCACCAAAAGCAGAAGAGAGTTGATCGGCTGACTGTTGTTGAGTTAATCCACGTCGAAAATCGTGAAAAATCTTCGCATGAAAATGTTCATGATTTTAATCCATTTTTTGGCCGAGATGAATTTTTCAAGTCACTGTAAACAACACAAATATCACTCGTATGACAAAATGTTCTGAGTACATTTACCATTAAAAACGTAAAAATTTACGATGCTTATGTCAGATTTGACATATCGTCACTGGTGTTGTCATATCTCAAAACTTAAGTAGCAACCCTCGTATTGAACCTTTCAGAAAGTTGAACAATTTTTATTGAAATCCTTTAATGTTGGAATAAAAGTCATATTAATGAATGTAACTTTTTACACTCTTATTAATTTTTCTGCATGATTGCATACTTTTAGGGTTAACAAAAAAAAAATTTAATACCAATTTTAGGCTGAAAAATCATGTTCAGACTTTTGAATTATTTGAATTATTTCCTGAGAACAGAAAATAACGGAGGATGTTTTTGCATATTCCGATAAGTAAAGGTGCCTTCTAAAATTGAGGAAAATTCAGGAACATATTTTCAGATATTTTCTCTCCCGAAATTCGCCAATTTTTAGTTTTCATATTTTCAAAAATACTTAACTTTAGAAGCAACGCAGAATTTTCAGCTTTTAAAATCTTGATTAAAAAATATCACATAAATTTCCTTGATAAATTTCGAATACAAAACTGGAACTTTCGGTAGAATATCATTCAAAACTTATTTTTCAGATGTAAAATAAATATACAATACTCAACGGGCTAATAAAATTAAAATCGAACGATCTCAAATTTTAAAGAAAAAATTTTCGGTTTTGAGCAGCTCTTGCATCCACACTAGTTATTTTTCGGCAAGATTTCTTGGAGTTATCTTTAAAATAACGCAAAATTTGTTTGGTTTTGACATTATGAAATTTTTTAATTGTGTCTATGGGACGAATCACTGTGTGGTACCGCCACTATTTAACATCATTTTCAGGAGCTAAATTACAGTGCTTTAAGTTTTAAATTGAATTATAAAAATAATATTGAGCCCTTTATTTCTGCTGACAGATTTGTGAACATTTTATGTGAAGGTACATTACATAAACTTGCGTACAATTCACATATTAAATTTTCGTCATGACTTTTTTATGAGTTCAATTAGTGTTGTGGTGATTGCTACGGTTATTGATATCCCAAAAAGTTTTATTTATTCTGGCCAATACGTAAGTGGTTTCTTTAGGAATACCATACCATGAGAATAAGCTAACTTAACTTCCTTTTGCTCACACACACACAAACGCATGCAACACATATGAAACTCATGTGATTTATTACATAAACACTCACTCGCTTCGATAGAACACATAGAACTTTTATGTTGTGGAGTTTAAGTTTTTTTCTTTAATTTATTCATAGAAATTTTTCATTTTTCATACATGTATTTGTACAACATAACCTCACAACTCAAATAAACAACAAAACAATAAAAAAAATAGAAATAAATTAAAAAACTCAAATTTAAAAAAAAAAAAAACTTTTCACTTACATCAGCAGCAACATCAACAGCAAAATATGAATTTCATTTCGTAGACATGAACACAAATAAACAAACAAATACAACAATAATAATACAAATACAAAAGTAAACACACACACGCATACAACAATGTACACAAACGAAACGTCGCACTATCACTGAGTCACTGTGTTGAGTGTGTGTGTGTGTGTGTGTGTGCATATGTTTTAATGTGGACAAACTGAGTATCAGAACTGCTGCAATTGAAAAAAAAGTGAACCGCACTCACAGAATGATACCAAAAAATTAAATCAAATTTTGCAAGAAATTTCAGAATTTGACCTAAAGGCACAAAAAACTGAAACAGAAACTCGAATAGAAACCTAAACCCTAAAGAAAATTCAATGTATCACAAAATTTGTCGAAAAAAGTCACAAAACCTGAAAACGAAAGAGAGAGAGCGAAAAAAAATAATAAAAGTCATAATGCGATCGTAATTTCCTTTTCATGTTTTCCACAATTCTCAGTGTGTGTGTGTGTGTGTTTTTTTTTATGCGAGATTTTAAGAGATTTTGTGTTTTATGGCATATTTCTAGGCGTATTCCGGTTGACGGATTTTCTGCTTTTTTCACACACATACACATTCACACACACTATACTCTTACTCTTACTTCCCAACGGGAAAAAAAGCACTCCAAAAGGCCTTTCGGAGTGCTGACAAGTCAGCTGTAGGCGCTTCCTCTCCGTATGACACACCATTACGTTTTTAACATTGCATGTCATTGGAAAAAAGCACTCCGTTTACCCTCCTTTTGGAGTGCTTTGAAAGGCCTCCCGTGAGATCTTTGCGTCAGCAGTTCGTTCGCATTTTTCCACTGCCCTGCTCTACAACATTCTTCTTCTTCTTTTCTAAGTGCTTCAAAAGACCTCTCACGAAATCTTTGCGTCAGCAGTTCATTCGTTTTTACCTCCACTCTGCTTTATAAAATAAGGGCAAAATTTGATTTTCAAATTTTAACACTTTATATTTTAAATAACTTTTAAATAACCAAATATATAATACTTATAAATATAACTAAGTATTTAAGATTAAAGTTTAATTTATTGCGGCGGAATTTCTTGCGGCATCATCTATAAGATCCTCATCGCTGCTTCAAATTGGTAGAAGTCGAAATTTTTCCTTTTAACACTATCTGCAAATACAAAAGATATACACACATTATATGGTATTTTTTCATTTGTTATATTTTTTCAATTTAATTTATATATACGTTCATACCTTTTAATTATTTTCAACAATTGTCGATGACCGTTTCACTTTAAAACAACACGCGACTGACTCCTACGTTTATTATTGAATTTCGTTTGTATTTTTTTTTTTAGTGTGACCTAAATATAATAAAAAGTTTTCTCGGCTTGAAAACGATGAGTTTACTGAATATTTCGGTTTGAAAACGAAAAAAAAGTATAGTCTGGCCACCCTATGAAATTACGACGATCTTGTCGTTGTTTGATTCGGAAACGATTGCTTTTCGGCGGCAAGTGGTCGTTAACAAAACAAAAACAACAAGTGCTGACCTTTTACTCCTCAGGCGAGCTGCTGACAATCGGGCCCGTTGGGTTGTTTATTTGTTTAGCCATTTTTTTTTAGCTTTTTTTTGTAGCTTTGTGAAAGCGGAAATAGTGTTGTTGGTCGCAGAGTAAATGTAAATGTATGTATGACTATATTGTTTTTTTTTTTTGTTCTGTGTACTTGTGTCTGTGCGTGTGTGCGCTCGCGAGGTGTAAATACTTTACAGGAAAAGTAATAAAAGGCAAGGAAAGAGGTCGAGGTTCAATTGCTTAATTATTCTTATACATGAAATCTTTCAGCAAAAATCAAAACTGTACGCTATAGAAATACAATAATTCACACAAACACACACACATACACACTTTGGTATAAAGCTAAATTTTAGCATTGGTTTTTATGACTTTCTAGCATAATTTTTATTTCAATTAACGCTATATAAAATTTATATTTATTTTTAATATTAATTTAACCATTTTTGCTATTTCAAGTACTTTTCCATGGTTCAATAACTTTTTTGGCGGCTTATTAGTATTTTTGTTGTTGTTGGTTTGAGCGGTGACCTCGTGTTCTGCAGAGGCCCAATTAGCAAAAAAAAAAAAAAAAAAAGAAGAAAAGTGTAGCATTTTAGTACCAGTGAAAGCTTCGTGTGAAATGTCTTTTGCTAAATATATTGTTTAATATTTTTCTTTACCTTGAATTAATTGCAATAGTTCAATCATAAATCAGAAAAAGTTGTTGAACCCATAGAGTTATGAAATAGAACTACTATAAATCTGGCTTGGGTCTATAAATGATGTCAATGGGACTTAATTATATGTATTCATATACATTCATATATCATAGCATGCTAGGTTAGGTTAGGAATAGAGGGAAGTGCTTAGAAAACTGAGCGTCCACGGGGGCCAAAAATTTGGTTCATTATGATGTCCCTTTACATTTGGAACCCTCAACCTACGAAACAGATCTCAAAAAGTCTCTGCCCAATCTGAAACCACTTAGTACTTCTAATGAACCTTACAAGCCAAGTCCTCCAGTACTTCAAACAGTCTGTCTACTAGGAAACAGAGTCGATGGGCTTCGAGATTGTGGAATTTCTCCTTCGTCTTCGCAGCTTCTAAAGTAGTTTGGTGCTCCGGCTCCAATTCTCCAGCTAGAACTCGATTTTGTTTTCTCTCTAAACATTGAAAGTTCTAAGTTCTTTTCCTATCAAGAGAAGGCCATAAGCTTCAGACTATCGTACAGTCACTCCGGTCTTGCCAGGATCTATTGATTGTTTCCTCCGCTTTTTGGTCTAGACTTAATTTCACAGTTCCTATTGGTATATTTAATGACACCAGTTCATATTCAGGATCAAAGGCTTAATTCTGCTTTAGATCTTATGATCGAATTATCCAGTGCTTTGATTGCTACTTGGCTGTCCACAAAGGCAGTGATCCGGGAGGGTTCAAAGTTCTTTATGATGATGCCTTGCGCAGCTTTGGTCATATCCCTTTCTCATAGCATGCCATCATACTAAAGATCCATACGTCAGGATTGCCCTTATTATGGATGTGTATGACCAGAAGCAACTTTTGGATTCATACCCTTTTAGGTCTGGACTTTTTTTTCGATCTTATGAGGCTATGTAGGCCTTCTTGACTCTAAATTTTAAGTTGGCTTTCCAACTGAGCTTAGTGTCAAGGATGATTCCTAAGTATTTGGTGTTCTTTGATAAAGTTAATGTGTGACCATTCAATTTGGGTAATTTAAAGCTTGGTATCTTGGTTTTTGCGGTGATCAGCATAATTTTTGTTTTATTTGGATTCATTCCCAGACCGCAATTCACCGCCCAGTTACTGAGTGAGTCCAAAGCCCCTTCCATAGCCTCACTTATGGATCCGTTAGCGCCTTAGCCTATAGATAGAAGATTCCCATATACATATATAGAAGCACAGAACTATATCTTAAAGCAACCAGCCTACAAGGATGAGCTTGAGCCACTCAAATCTGGTCACACACTTTAAAGCAAAACTCCGATTTTGCTTGTACGATAAGAGTGCAATAATATATTGAAATTTTGCATCAGCTAAAAAATACAGAAAATGGAAGGAAAACTGATATTGATTTTGGAACAGTGTTAGCAGAGCAAATTACACCACTCCAACAATGTAAGGAATTGAAAAAAATACCTGCTTGCGTTTTGTAAGCTCTTCGCCTCCAGTCTTAAACAACTCAGCAGTTAGGTCATCTGCACTTGTAGCGTTATGGTTTTTCAGCCGAGCGATAACTATTAAGACCTCATCATAGTCGGGCGGCGGTTATTCAATGGGGGTTTCCGGAACAGCTTCCCCAATGACGGAAATTTTTCCGTCATCGCCATTAAGCAGCTGTGAGTAGTAATGCCTCCATAACCTCATTATTATGAGGTAATCTATCACTGGATTTCCGTCTTCGTCCTTGCAGGAAGAGGCGCTGGTCTTCTAACCGTTAGTTAGGCATCTTATTTTGTCGAAGAATTGTAGAACCTCATTCCTATGCCCAAATATCTTGATATCATCGAACGCACGTCTTTCTGCCTCCCTTTTCTTGAACCTGAAAAGACGTTTCTCTTCCCTCCTCAACTGTTTGCATCGCTTCTTAGCAGCTCACGTTCCAACTGACTGCAGGGTGCCTCTATGTACTGCGTTTTTCGCTTCAGTAGCTTGGCAGCCGTATGCATGGAACGGGAAATGTATGTCCATTGCTCGCATTTATCATCAAGTTGAGGGGTGTTTTGCGTTAGGAGGAGTGAGAAGGTTTCGGCTGTCCGTTGTGTTTGCAGCTTTCCATTATCCAGTTTTCTCTGTATACCTATCCGTACGCAATGTGCTGCACAGAGACGAGTGCGGACCTTGGCTGCAACCAAGTAGTGGTCAGAGTCGATGTTTGCAACACGTATAGTAAGTACGTTTAGTGCACTAGAAACATACCTTCTACCGATCAAAACGTGCTGAATTTGGTTTCATGTTTTTTGATCAGAAGACAGTCAAGTGGCTTTATGAATATAATGATGCTGGAATCTGGTAATTTTTCGTGCCACGGCGAAGTCAATTAGTCTCATACGATTGTCGTAGGCTTTGGCGCGGTGACTGAATTTTCCGATCGTTGGATCAAAGAGGTTCTTGTCCATCATAGCAATAAAATAACCTAACAAGATTTTAATGTCGTGGCGGGGGGCCATACTCATAGGTTTTGTCGAGGAGTTCGTCATTTCCGTCCGTCGAGACATGGACACAAATTAGATTGATGTTGAAGAATTTCGCCTTTATGCGGATACGAAATTCGTGTCTCAGATCATGACAGCTGTAGTAGATGTCACCCGATGCTCTTCTTTTTTTTTTTTTAGCAATTCTGTCCCTTCTATAGGACATTACAGGTGCATATCCGTAAATCGTTTTCTTTTAGGCGTTTACGCCTATTGATTCAAGGTTACGGAGAAACCTACCGCAAACATTAGTTAAACCATTGGTTTTTATATAAATCTAAATTAAGTAACACGTTATGCTCGTAATATGATTTTTGATTTGTTAGTAGAGCACAGAATGAAAAAGAAAGCGCCATGTTGGATGCGACTATTTCTTTTATTCTGCCATGAGTACTACATTGACTAATATGTTTGGTCATATAAAAAGTATTTTCGGTTTTTGTCACAATATAGTGTTAATGACCATACATTTGGCACCACTGATCAGATTCTGTCACACAAACGCGCGTTTGAAAGGTAACAATTCAGGCTACAAATACGAAGACAGTTTTGTAGTGCGTCATTCGTGTAAAAAGTTACATTGATTTGAAAATGAGTGAACTTTTTGAAGAAATAAATACGCTCGTGATGCTTTTTTACTATAAAAAAGGTAAAACACTGCAAAAATATTCCGGAAAATTTGTGCGATTAACGGTGAGAATGCTTTAATAGAACGTACCGTCCAACTTTGGTTTGCTCGATTCCTTTCTAGAAATTTCGATGTCAAAGATGCACCTCGCTCTGGCCGGCTAGTCACTGAAAAAACCGATGAAATTTTGCAACTGGTGGAGCAACCCCCGGCATGCAAGCTATCAGGAAATAGCGGAGGCACTAAACATCAACTACATGACAGTTTGGAAACCTTTAAAAAAGGCTGGCTACTCAAAGAAGCTCGATGTTTGGGTGACACATAAATTAACACAAAGAAATTTGATTGACCGAATCACCATCAAAGAAACGCTACTGAAACGCAAAGAAATCGAACCATTTTTGAAACAAATCATTACGGGCGATGAAAAATGAATTGAATACGAGAGTATTAAACGAAAAAATCATGGTCAAAGGCCGGTGACCCTCCACAAAAGACTTCGAAGACTGGATTGACGGCAACCAGGGTTATGTTGAGTGTTTGGTGGGATTGGAAGGGAATTGTCTATTATGACCTGATACAACCTGGTCCGAACGGTCAATTCTGATCAATCAATCAATCAAGAAAGAGCGACCAGAATTGACCAACAGAAAAAATGTTGTGTTCCACCATGATAATGCCAGGCTACACACATCATTGATGACCCGCCGAAAATTGACTGCGCTTAACTGGGAAGTTTTGATGCACCCATTTCAAATCAAATGAATATATTATTGCCTAAATCTTATGTTGCTTTCATTGTAGTGCAAAGCAAGCCAGAAAAATTCAGATTCTCATTCAAAGACAAAATCTTCAAAAGAAATTACTACTCTAGACAATCTAATGTGCTCAGTGATTGATACTGTAGGGACTAATCTCTCGTATTACTATGAAATTGTGTACCTACATTTTCACATTTTTAAAACTTAGGTTCAAACATCAATACATACAAATGTAGTTTTACATGAAGCTCACATGAATTGTTACTCACAGATTTGTATATAACTGTCAATTCACTTCACTAGTAAAATTTTCTCATACTCCCAGCAAATATGTTATCACATCAAAACCCATCACAAAGATTAAATATATCTGGCCAGATATTGAAGTTCACATATATGAAGTGTTTACCTGCAGATCAAAAATCCTTAGGCTTTTTTAAGTTTTTCAACACAACCAAACAGAAACTGCCTTTTTAAAAATTTATACCTAAAACAAAGGAAACAAAAAAGGATAATTTATCAAATGGAATGAGTGAGTCGAATTGTTAAAATAACGATTGTTAGTATGCAGTAGCCACATACCGAGCCAAAGAATTAGTTCATGTTCCATTTAAGTAAGCCACTCTCTTCCACTCCTTCGTCGTGTGCCAACTTTATATATACACTCTTTGACCTCCAATGTATAAACAACAAAAAAAATTATTACGGAATTAAGTAAAATATGTGAGAGTATAAGATTTCGTTTTCAATGAAAAACCATAACCGAAAATACAAAAAAATAAAAAAAATCTTGCATGACATTTTTCTCTGTCCTGGCGCTGTTCACTTCCTTCCCCCTTCTACTTTTTGTTTTACCTCTAACACTAACACTAAAATTTCATTTCCATCTTGTTACACTCACGTTATTTCACTTAAGAAATAAGTAATTCTGACACGTATGTCCACAGTACTTTCTGAATATTTATGTTGCTTCATATTACAACAATGGCTCTCCTCACATATACAACCATACACATGTATCCACATGTACATATGCATATGTGTGTAGTTACATTTATACTCACACATACTGAAACAAATTATTGCTTGAAATCTGGCACACAAATGCAATAAATTACACACTCACACACAGTTATATATACACTGATACTCATACTCATAAATACATATATAGTCATACTAACACAATTGTACAAAAGAAACAGAAACATTACTCAACTATTCCTACACCAACCAAAAGAAAAGTATTAAGGCCACATGTGAAAAGAATATTTCCTTATTAACATAAACACTCACATGCACACACACACACAAATATTTATATAGACATTCCCATATACGAGTATATATGATATATTTTTTGTAAATGAAAAGTGAAGAAAATATGGCAGCGCAACGATGGCATCGGCATCAAAATAATGAGGCAAAGTGTCAAATTTGCATTCGAAATAATTTCAAGCATGAAAATGAGGAAAATTAATTGCAGAAAATATTTGCATTGCTAAATTTGCTCATGTGAAAGAAAGAAAGAAAAGATGAAAGAGAGAGAAAGAAAAAAATTGTGTTCAAAAATTCTTAGAAAACAATGAAGGAAGAAGAAATTCGTCTTCATCGTCTTCTTGAAACGCTGTCATCATCAGAAACATTAAGTTAAGCTAAGTTGAGCTGAGCAGAGTAGAGTTTGTCGCATTCTCATAGCTCAGCACAGAGAGACAGTATTTTCTGTTTTGCAAACGTTGAAAACGTTGACGTTGTCGCTGTGCTTCTGCTCCTTCTGCTAGTCACATTGCATGTGGAAAAGACATATGTCAAAAAATCAAAAAATATTTTTATATATTCATAAAGTATGTAGAGTATGTGTTGACATGAAATTGTTAAATGACTTGAACGTTTTATATTTATTTTTTTATTTTTTATTACTGCTTAATCACTCAACGAAAGAAAAAGGCAAAAAAAAAAGAAGAAATAAAACAAAAGAAAAGAAAGACTCGAGTACGAGTATAAGAAAAATGCATAAAAATGTAATGAAATTACATTTTTAATTTATCAACCATCACTGTACGTATAAATACTTGTTCTCATGTATGCATGCATGTATTTGTGCACGTACTTGTATGTAGTTGTAAAGAAAATCAGTTTAAATGCCTTTGCTAGTAATTAAATGCAAATGTAGCGTATAAATGAATTGAGGAACTCATAAAATGAACATAAAACTAACAAGTATCGACCAAGATCGACCTATATTCACCAAACCAACTTCATGCCTTTATTACATGTAGCCATAGGTGAAGTGGTTATTCATTAGCACGCACATTATTTACGATCAAATTGCGTACGGATTGTACTTCATTCATATTAATCACATATGCAGGTGACCATTTTTATTGCAAATAAATTCGGTATATATTTTGAGATATTGGTGTTAATGTACAGGAAGAGGAATGTAATTGGAAAATAATACAAAGAATACGCAGGCGGCTGCAGGTCATTGTGAATCGTTGTCTTCGAATTGTACTCCGATCTTTCTGGCCAACGAGGAACTGCATCGCAGAGTGAACCACTTGAAATCTGCAAAACAACAGTAGACCGTGATACCACTCAACTTGGGAAGAACCGAAAGGAGCTAAAAGTTACAGAGGCCAATTCTAAATATTTTCATGAATACAAAGCATCGTTTGACATCAACTCGTGAAAAGCAAAACATTAACACAGTACCAAATAGAATAGCTACAATAATTAGCGACATTGCCCCGTGAACGACTTTGCACCGTTCTCCCTTATATATATGTTATTTTATAAAACTACTAAATTACGTAAACAAATAGATGATAATTGAAATTAAACTCAAATATACAAACTTTAGTCCCACATTGAATGTAATCAATAGTTTAAGTCCTCAGCAATCGCCCTGTGTTTTAAGCGATTTTAACTTAGGAAATATTGAATGGTAATTTAACGTTGATGATAACATGCTAGTTCCTCTTAATATAAGCAGAAATATAGAGACATTGATATGCGATTCTATTTACTCATTAGATCTCTTTCAAATTAATTATATTAGGGACGATATAAAGATAATATTAGATTTAATTTTTATAAATAATGATCTCAAATTTGCAATTTCCAAATACGATTTAACATATAGCTTTTATAAATTTAACTATAGCTTAGAAAACAATCCTAGTGTATTCAGCTTTGAATGAATTCTTTGCGTTCCTAAATTGGAACTCAATATTACGCTCGCTGGACTTGCAAACAATGTAATCCACATTTAAACTAATACTTAATGAAGCAAAACGAAACCTGGTATAGTCACAACCAAGGCCGTATTTGGGAGGGGGGGGGGGCGGGGGTTTGGGGGTTCTGACCCCCCGAAATGTGGAAACTTTATTCTAAGTTTTTAGATTAATTGCCAATGGATGGAAAAAAAGTCAAAATAAAATCTATTTAACGATATTTTTTACTTCCATCGGTTTTTTTATCTAAAAAGTCAAATATAAAAAATAAATTTGAAATCTTAGTTACACTAAGCTATCAAATCCGATTTGTTTTCTTCGACATGAGGTTTGACTACGGATTCAAAAAGAGAAGGTGATACTGAACACTCCTGCATTCATAGTTTTTCTGGGTCAGTAACTATTTTTGATTTAAGGTTCTGAATCAGTTTGAAAAGTTTAAAAATTAGTAAAAATAGAAAAAATTATCGGATCCTTGTAAAATAAGACTTGCTTGAACCCCATTTTTTCCCAAAAACGTTACGTAACGGGAAGTTTTTGACCTCAGATTCGTGTTCAACGTGAAAAATTCTTCCGCAAAAACTCCATCTTATTAGCAAAACCCGTCTTAAAATTAATTTTATAACGCATTATTGCTCAGAGCACCAAGACTAGAAAGATCTCTTTCAATGCTGTGACTTCACGAATTTATGGAATATAAGCCAACCTCATCCGGGTTCCTTATCATTGATAATGGCTCAAATACTCAATGATGATCATTTGAAAAAAATGAGCCTCTACTATTTTTGGTAATTTTTTTGAGGTTGGGAACATCATCAGAAGTGGGAAGTCAATGAGTTAATGAAATTTTGTCCTTCACGATAAAAAAAAATGCACTAGAATGCACATTGAATAATATTTATTTGAAAAAATTTAATTTGATTATTCTGGGAATTTTTGGTCACTTTTGGCCATTTTTTTAAGGTTAAGATTAAAAAAAATCTTTCCTAAAATTTTAATTTTATAGGGTCCATCAAATGTATCATTGATTTAATTTATTGTATTTAAAAATCAGTTTGATAAAAACTATTTATGAATATTTTCTTCGAAACGTAAGTGCAGTGGGTTTCCCAAATCAATGCAACTTAAAGAAATAATAGCAAATGACTCTCAAGATACTTGTGATTTATTTGCTAAATTTTTCGGATCTGTATTTAACACCTCTGATGAGGAATTCGATGTTAGATCATACATGGGCCCGGTGCAGTATATATTAAGTGCATTACAAATAGCAGTAATCAGTAAATTTTTACTGATAATGAAATTTAAAATGCATTACTAGTAAATTTTTACTGATTACTGAAAATACTTACTGGTAGTCAAAAATCAGTGCACTAAATTGAATAAATCATTTTAAAAAAAAATAAGATTAATATCTCTACTTTCAAACATTTAATATATATTTGTTATACGCTATTAGCTTTTCTTAACACAAGCATTTCGAAATTTGCATTGCTGAGTTTTTGCCTTCTGGAACGATTCACAATCCCAGCGAATGAAAACAACAGTTCTACAGATGCAGACGAGGGTAATGGAGTATTGTACTTTAAAAAAACGTTTTTAATTGCCGGATGATTTTTTAGGCAATTTGTCATTGTGTCTCGTTCGACAAGGTATAAAATTGTTTCCTGGAGATAATTTCCCGAGTCAGTGGAAACACACTGAATGCTAACATCTATTTAAGTAGATATACAAATGCATACATTAATACAAATATATAATGGAAAATTTGGGTGACATGTCCATTAAAATTAATTTAAAATTCCACCCGAACAGACTGACAGACAGACAGACACTATTGAAAACGAGTTGATATAAACGTAGTAAAAATGGATGATATGTATATTTTCAATTTACCTTCTCAATAATTTTGAGAAATGTTTTACTAAAGAGAACCTTATTTACACCATTCAATTTTTCATTCATTAACAAATCTGGTGTGCTACTTGAACTTTCACTTAAATCAATTGAATGGTTTTGTTCCACAACATAACTTTCATTATTAATGAAATCGTCACTTATTTGTAAGCCTCGATCATTTGAACAACTTGGAATATTTTGTTCGCAAACAAAATCTGGGTCATTAATGGAATCGTCACTATCGAAATCTAATTCACTCATTTTTTTATTGACACTTCTAATATTATACTTAAAATTTTTGAACTTGCTATTATGATAACACGCGTATAACTATAACTCAATATTAGAATTCACCTGATTAATCTTTGATTAAACACATGGCAAATACAGCGGACGCTCGGAATTCCGAATTCTTAAGATTTCTGAACGACGACCTCGATAGTCTAGTGGATAGTGCATTTGACTTTCATCCAGAAGGTTGCGGGTTCGATTCCCGTCTTGGTCTGGTGGTTAATTCTCATAAACTTCTTATATTCACTATCGATATGAAGTGGATGAGAATTATAAGAATGTGTACAAGTACACACCTTGGTTGGTAATGGCAAGACCACCGAGCTGATAAAATTGCCACATAGCCGTTCGGAATCGGCGTTAAACTGTAGGTCCTACCATCGCCACTGTGGTCTAGTGGAAGAGTGCCAGACTCTTGTTTCTGGAGACCCGAGTTCGATTCTCGGCTTGGGTATGTTTCTTATCCATCTTTCTTTCTCCCTTCCTTTCTTTCTTTCTTTCTTGGGGCTTTGGTACAAAAGATCTTATAGGTCGCAGTGCCTGACTTTCGAGTCGTCCTTCCTTCAAATAATAATAATAATAAAGATTTCTGAACGGTTTTTAAAATTAATTTTTTCCAAGAATTTGTTAATTATATTTTTAAGCTTCATAGTCGTTTCAAAAAATTATAGGCGTAAAACATTTTCGAAATACATATATTGTACACAGTAGCATTTTATTAGGTAAAAGCACTAAAAGCAAGAAGAATAGTCATACAAAAATTAATTCCAAACTTACTCAGAAAACTTTGTCAAATCTTAAGATTTTAGGAAATTGAATCCAGAAAACTGAAATCTAATCTAAAGATTTTACATACAAGTTCTGGACAATTAAGATTTCTGAAATTAAGAATACCGAGCGCCTACTGTATTACAAAAGAAGAGCTATAGTCAAGTGAACCTGACTATTTGATACCCTGCAACTTGTTGGCAAATTATTCATTCTTCCTAATTTAAAGTAAATACATTTATGTAAAAATAACGTATGATGTATCTGGACTCCTTATAGTTTTTACAAACAACGACACAAATGTGCAGGGTATAATAAATATTTATTTCACTGTTTTTTAGTGCATCGTATGATTTCTCTCTGCTTCTTCATATAATGAGGTGATGATTTTTTAATATGTTCTTTTTCTTTTTAACAGAGAAAAAGAAGATAAGCTATGTCAAAACTTCGAACTAAAAATATTTATTGGGTACTTAAACGATTTATTTCCTCTGGTGAGACTGCATTGAATTTTCAGTAATCAGTAAAAATTTACTGATTACTGCAATTTTTTTCAGTAATCAGTAAAAATTTATTGATTACTGCAATTTTTTTCAGTATTCAGTAAAAATTTACTGGTAATGCATTTTAAATTGCAATATCAGTAAAAATTTATTTTATGTTTTATACGCTGACTTTGTCAAAGCCTTCGACAGCTTAAGTCATAAAATATTAGTGTTCAAGTTGGAAAAGCTAGGAATTCATTCCAATTTTTTAAAATGGACAGAATCTTACCTCACTAACAGAAAACTTATTGTCAAAGTCGATGGATTGTTTTCTAAAGCTATTGAAGTGAAGTCTGAGGTACCCCAATGTAGTCACCTGGAACCCTTATAATTCTTATTATTTATAAATGACCTAACTCGTGTATCCAAATTCTGTAATTTTTTATTTTAAGCGGACGATCTGAAAATGTTCATGAGCATAAAGGACATATTGGATTCTTCTAACTATCAGGAAGATATAAACTCTTTTATCTCTTGGTGCACGTTAAACGGATTGAAGCTGAATTTTTTAAAATGTAATGTATTGACTTACTCTCGTAATCAATTGCCAATTGTAAATAATTACTACTTCAATGAAAATGACCAATTTTCTAGAGTAAACACTGTTAAGGATTTGAGCATTCATTTCGATGTCAGAGTTTCTTTTAACACTCATAGAGACTACATGATCTCCAAAGCAAATTCTCTCCTTGGTTTTTTAAAACGTAACTCAAAAGAATTTTTGGATCCATTCACCTTAAAGTCGATATATGTGAACTTGGTCTGGTCAACATTCGAGTATCTCAGTATTATTTGGGATCCCTCCTACGTCTGTGATATCAATCGCATCGAAAGAATCCAAAAAAAAAAATTCACAAGATTTGCTATTCGCCGAATGTTCAATTCAGAGAATATGCCTACATATGTTACTCGATGCCGATGAAGGATGATATCCTTGATAGAAAAGTCGATTCGCCTGAGCTGCTTGAACTCATTCCTTTTTTCGCTCCAGCAAGAACTCTTAGAGAGAGGTCATTGTGGCTTGTTCCATTTGTTCCATTTCATAAAACGAATAATGGAAACATTGACCCTATTTGCAGATGCTTGTCCTGCTGCATTGATATATCTACTTATTTAGATTTCAGTAATAATAGAACATGCTTCGAAAGGTCACTAAATGAATATTTTATAAGTTAAGTTTTATTTTTTTATTTTTTGTTAAATTAAGTCGTAAGGGCTAAGCCCAGTAGGTCGTAAATAAATAAATTTCTATCTATATATATTTGATTTAATTATCAGTTCTTGGAGTGTAAAGTTTAAAGCATTTTTAACATTTTTAACAAGGACTATGCTCTTTCAAAATTAATCCATTTTTATTTTAATTTAAATTCAATGTTTTAGAAAAAAATTCAGAATTTTTTTGTTATTTTGCGTAATCAAAATTATATAAAATTGGAAATATGTAGGAAAAAAAATATTAAAATAGTCTGAATTTGTTGTCAAGTAAAAAAATATGGTAATATATTCCATGAAAAGTTAAACAACGAATTTTGATATGATATTCTACCGATTTGTTGTTTCAATGTTTTTTTTTTTTTGGCAATTCGCAAAAAATATCATAGATAGAATAATTTGAAATGAAAATATAAACAATGATTTTCAATTTCACAATTTTATGACAAACTAACTATCGAAAATACAAATAGAATGATGAAAGATATTTACATTTGTTTGCAGAAAAGCATTCACAGCTGCCTCCTTAGCCCAGAAATCACGAAATGTTGGTGGCTTCTCGTGGAAAGCGGCCATATCATCAGCCATTAGAATGAGAATGAAAGTGAAATGAAATTTGTTGCTGGTTTTTTGCACAGCTATGAATAATTGCTGGTTATTATTGTATTGTTTTGGATGCTAGCTTTATATATTGCACACGTATTTCACAGTAGAGTCATATGAAACATGAATATGCAACATGTCACAGCAACGACAAAAATTTCAATGATTTATTTGCAATTTTTCATTTGCGATTCCGTTAATTTTCGCAATTTATTAGCGCGTTGTTCGGTCGTTTCGTTTCTTGTTTTTATTTTTTATTTTTTTTTGTTTTTTTTTTAGTATTTATTTATGCACACATATATCAAAATAATTAACGGCAATTTAAGATGTGGCAACGCTGAAAACGGAAGTTAGACATATTCGATGACCGTACGCTGAAGGCGGAGACGGAAATGGAAAGCTGACGTAGACGGAGACGTAGACGGAAGCGTTGCGGCAATATTAAGCAAGCACGCGAGATTTTTGAAACGCGAATTTGTTGTACTTAGTTTTTAGCTTTTTTATTTTATTTTATTTTTTTTTTATTTTATTTATTGGTATTAAAATAATTTGTAAAAACTGTGAAATGAGAAGAAAAAGTGAAACAAATTTTTCGTGTTTTGTTTTTTTTTTTATAAACTTTTTTTACTTTCACGCGAATAAAAAATTTGTTCTTTCTTTATGTTTTAAGTTATTATTAAAAAAAAAAAAAAAAATTATCCGCATTTTTGTGTTGACGTTTCTCAAACTATTGCAAAATCAGCAATGAATGAAAGCTAGGCATAAGTTTCGTCATTCACAGGTTAAGGAAACTCAGAGACCGCCAGCAACAATTTCAACTACTTTGTCTATTTGTTTGTTTGAATGTATGTTATGTATCTACTTCTACTTCTACTACTACTACTACTACCTACTACCTACTATTAAAAAGATGTTCGGACAGACGTCGGAAAACATAAAAAAACATAAAAATTGTAAAAAGTCTTGGCAGGCCTGGCAGGCATGCCTTAACATAGTCTAATGGTATTTAAAAATGTTAAGCGCACTGAGCTGAAGGGTATAACAAAAACAAGTAGCTAAACAAACGACAATATGAACGACAACGGCAACTGCAAATAGCAATAACAAAAACGACAAACATAAAGTCAAAGACGATGACGACAACAACGACAACGACAACAATTCAATTGCATTTCCGGTTGCACCACTTTCCATTTAGAATTCATAAGTTTACGCTTATTCCTTTTCTTTCTTGTCATTACTTTATGCAGGCAGACATATACAGTGGCCCCGCAAAAGTATGCAATATAGATATTTTTTTTTCTTTTCAAAAAACTTACAATTACAACAATATGACGGACAAGTGAAAGTTGTGGTTGTTAAAGCTGTAGCTGGCTAGAAATTGCAACGGAAACATTCGACCGCCTGCCTGCTTTTATATTCTACATTCTGCTGTGGGGCATCGGTGGGTAATTCATTTTATTTACCTATTTACATATATACATACATACATACATACAAACAAAAAAGTCAACAACGTTTTAACGACATCGTTGTCGTCAACTTTGACAACTTTATTGCATCTCATACAGAATTTTCAAACATTTCACAACAAAATGTTTGAAGCCTACTTTTACTTGTCGTTATTGCTTGTTGCTGTTATTGTTGTTGTTGTTTCTTGTGGCTTTTTGCATATTTGCAGTTTGGAGTTGTGAGAAATGAAATTATTAAACTTTCTTCAATGGTATTTAGCAATTGCTATTGTTGTTGTTGCTGTTAGTTTTTTATATATGCATTTTGCAAATTTTGTAGTGTAAATTCTAATAATTTTTGTTTTTGTGTAAAGTATAAATTTGCATAAATTGTTTTTTAAGAATCAATAAAATAGTCAAATAATTTGTGCTGACGTAATTTTGTAAATGGGGTTTTCCCCTAGGGTACTAAGCAGGTACAATTTTATTACAAAATTTGGAAAAGTGCATTAACATTTGAGGAATTTATACGTCAGCATAATATTCATTAAATTTAATTCTTTTTCTTTCATAAGCTGTGCTATAAAACTTTTGTATCTATTTGAAAATATTTAAGAATTATGAGCTTGGTTTATAAAACAAATAAACCGAACAAAAGAGCAATTGAAAAACTGCAATTAGAGCTTCGTAACAATTGTCTATTAATGATCACATAAGAAGTGAGATTGAAAAAACCTTAACATACCTTTTACCTAATAACTTTTTTTGGGTGCAAAATTTAAAAATTTCTTTGATCTAGTTATCTTTGAAAAATATGTCAGTTGTTATTTTTAATGACAAACATGTTGATTTACTGTGAGTTTGATCGAAATGAGTGAAGAAAAAGAAGTACGTCTTAAAATTATTAAAAATTTTCAAAAAAAATCCAAATTGGTCTTACAAAAAATTGGCCAAAGAATTGAAGGTCTGCCATCAAACTGTTTCCAATGTTATTAAACAGTTTCAGGAGAATTTGACCATCGATAGGAAACCTGGTTCGGGAAGAAAACAAGGACCACATGATATTGGAAAAGCCAAGAAAATCAAAAGCATATTGAAAAGATCTCCAAACACATCTGGTAGAAAAGCTGCCCGGTTAGCCCAGTGCTCTGACTATTTAGTGCGAAAAGCTTAAGCCAATGCAGGTTTGAAAACATACAAAGTCCAAAAAGTTCCAGACAGGAATGTTGCAAAAAATTTAGACGCCAAATGTAGGGCTCGGAAATTAAAATCGAATTTAATACAAAACAAAAATATGTTATATAATGGACGACGAAACGCATGTACTGGCAGACTTTACGCAGCTTCCAGGTACAAAATTTTTATGTTGCTGATGCTCAAGGAAATGTCGAAGAACAATTTAGAATCCAAAAGCAGACAAAACTTCCTAAAAAATTCCTGGTATGGCAAGCTATATGCAGTTGCGGCGAAAGAAGTAAATTATTTGTTACAGTGGGCTCTATAAATACAGAAATATACATCAAAGAATGTTTGAAAAAAAGACTTCTTCCTTTCATAAGAGAGCACAATGTGTCCACATATTTTTGGCCCGATTTGGCATCATGTCACTACGGCAAGAAAGCTCTGGAATGGTACCAAAGTAATAACATAGTTTTTGTACCAAGAGAGGCCAATCCTCCAAATTATCCGGAGCTAAGACCAGTGGAGAGATATTGGGCTCTTGCGAAAAGAAACTTAAAGAGCAAGAGTACAAAAAAGGTGTCCCAAAATATCGAAGATTTTAAAAGGAGATGGGCAAACTGTTCCAAAAAGGTTTCTGAAACAACTATCAAATCTCTAATAGAAGGCTTGCCAAAAAGGTCCACGAGTTCATGAATAGTGGTTAGAACTATAAAAGTTATATTTTTCTGTAATTTGTAAAATATTATCAATTAAATAAAAAAAAAAAACCAAAACTCTAAGATCAACCGCTTAAAAATTATTGAATTTTATATATGTTAAGATTTTTTCGATCTCACTCCTTTAAAGGACATTTTTGGGACACGAAAAATATCCAAAAATGACTAAAGATAATAGCATAATTAAGTTTCTACATATCCAGAAGAACAAAAGTGGAAACAAATTTTTGAAATCAGATAATATCTTCAGATTCCAAAAGTGTCTTGAAAATAGCAAAATTTCGACAATAAATTATGATTTTCGAAAATTTTTTTCCAAAATTTTTTTGACTTGAAAATGGGTTGAAATGGGTGAAAAAGGAAATCACCTTATGTATGGTTAAAACTTATATACTAACACTTATCACTAACTTATCAATATGGCTCACAAACTAAATGGGGAACTATGTACATGGGATATGGGAAGTAGGGTAAATATCACATTAGTTTGATATAGGCATATACTGACTAGTGTTGTACACATTGCTTGCAATATCATATGTATTGTAACGCCTGTGGTAATACATTAACTTAGTGCCAGTGTATAGGAAATTGTTGCTGTTTAATGCATTTTAATAAATAGGCGATAAATATTTTTCCTCAAACGAAAAATAATATTACCCTGTTTTTGCTGATATTCAATCATCAAGTAATTCTCTATGAACTGCATTATGTGCAAAAATTTAACAGCAGACTAAACCAAAAATGTGTCGAATTCGAATAATTTCGCATTCCGCATACAGAGCTCCATTCGACACCCTGCGACGATACTCATATCTATCACGACGTGGTAGAAAATTCATATTACAACAGATTCTTAATATTTTCCTTTCAAATGATCTTCGACGTTCCATTTGACAGGAAGATATATTGAACCAGATTGGTTCAATATATATGGTTACCTTTTTTGCTTTGGTTAATACGCAGTCGATATGTCTAATGAATTTGAATTTGCTATCCAAGATCACACCTAAGTACTTTATTTGTTCTTCGTACTGTAAGCGTAGCCCTTCAATTATGACATTCGGTATGAATCTCCTGCCACTCGGATAAAGATAAAACACAGTGCATTCTGACTTGCCAATGTTTAACTTTAACTTCCACTTGTCAAAAAACTTGCCAAGCTTTCCCAAGTAAACACACATCTCTCTATTCGCCTGCGATACCCTTATTCTAGAACCCAGAATAAGGATATCATCAGCGATTACTAGAGTCTGCATATTCGGACCCGGCTCCGGCAAATCCGCCAAGAAGATGTTATATAGGATTGGACCTAATAGCGAACCTTGATAAATAGTTCAGAACTATCCTGCAAATAAAACAGTTGAACCCATAGAGTTTTCGCATTTTAAATACAATACCCTCAATCCAAGCTGTGTCAAAAGCTTTGGCAAAATCCAAGGCTATCGCAATTGACTGCTGCTTCTTGTTTAGATTGCTAGTAACAGCATCAGACAGTAATGTCAATGCATGGTTAGTAGAGTGTTGGCTTTTGAATCCAAATTGAAAATCCTTCAGGATTTTATTTTCAGAAAGGTGAGACTTCATTTTCAAGAAATTAACGTCCTCAAAAAGTTTGCTTAACATAGAGATTGGCTTATAACTTTAACTAACTTTAGTACTGGAAATACGTCAGCGCATTTCCAGATTTGCGGAAAATACCCAAGGTTGTAGCAATGGTTGAATAGATTGGAATAAAATCTCCAAAAAAAATTTGGTCGTTTTACGGAGAAGAAAGTTCGGCACCCCATCCTCTCCAGAACTTCGTTTGTTGTTTTTCAATTTCACCGAAATTTGTATATCGCTGAAATTAATGAAGCTGCTTTTGTAAGCATTCGGCATTTAACGGAAGTTATGAGCAAAAGCCAAAACATATTCCTACCCTGACTACACTCCCCTATAAAAAATCATTTATTTTTAATGACTGCTAAAGCCGGCATCGCATTGGCAACAGTTGTGTTGCAGAGAAAATGTGTTCGACCCCCTTTCGGTCCTTGTTATATTTATCACATTGAAACGACAAGTGTTGCAGTACTTTTTGAATTTTTCCACAGTTGCCACTTTTGTACTTTTTAATACAACTGCGAGTAAACAGCAGTATGGTTAGGGACCGAATAAAAATATTGAATATAAATCTCAGTAACTACAGGTACGAACTCTTTTGACTCGTTTTCATTTTTCTTTTCTTTCACTGATTTTTTTCTGATAATAGCCAATAAGTTTAAGTATTTTCTGAAGAAATTCAGTATTTTAGATTTTCCTCATTAAAAACAATATACAAGAACTTGGACTTGATCATGTATATGTAATTACTTTCATCTCTTTGTTAAAAAATAATGTCATTCGATTAATGCTTTTAATTTGACTATAATTTAATGTAATAAATTAAGAGGAAATGTGAAATGAAAAAAATTTATTGGCAACTTCAGCATTACGCACGTATCTTATTTTCAGTATAAATTAATAGCATTCACCGCACACTGATAGTTATTACAAACAATCGAACAAACATACAAATAGGTGTTAAAAAACGCAAGCGAACAAACAAACAGACAGACAAAAACATAAAAAAAAAACAGACATGACAATTGAAAATGCATTACAGCGTTGCAATTAATTAAATTCTTAATATGAATGCATATAACGGTGGAATATGTGAATGAAAAAAAATGCAAAGAATTCTTCAAAAAAAAAAGATAGTAAAAAAATGGCTACGAATTTATTAAACAATCTGCACGGCAGGTTGAATTTATTGAAATGGAAAAAGGGCATATATCAGCAATACACACACCTCTACATACACATACAAATATACATACGTATGTGTGTGTGTGTGTGAGCTGTAAAATATTTAATTTATACAATATAAAAAAGGAAGATGAAATGAAAGTGGAATTAAATAACGAGGGGTACAATGCAAAGCGATGATGAAATTTGAGCAATTAATAACAAACAGCAATTCTCAGCCTAGCAAAACAAAAAATTATTGTAAAAAATGCACAGGATTTGCTTAAACTATCAGGAAAAAATAAGAATCAAATCGAGTTTAAAATGTTTATTGAATGAATAAAGCTACTGTAATTTGTGTGTAAAATGAGAGTAACACAATACTCATTCATACAAATATGTATGCAAACACATGCCAGCACACACCCATACTCAAATATGTAACTCTACACGATGTACGCGTAAGCACGAGTATAGAAAGTTTTATAAATCTTTGTTTCTTCAGCAAAGGTTTGCAATATCGACAGAATTTCTTAACAGATTTTAATTAAGAGTTACAAGACAACATTTCTATCTAAAAGAAGCTCGATCAAGTGATTTCGGAAGTGAGCTATAGAATTCATCTTTTCCTCGAGTTAGAAACTTTATAGACATCAAAGAATATGTGACGTAAATATTAACTAGACCAGACCGAACTTCACAATTTTCCGGATAACGTCAACTGAGGTCAAGTTTCCAGTTTAATGCATATAACTTTTGAATTTTTACCTTCATATATCAAGGTTGATCAAACGAATCCTTCATAAGGCCTAATATAAACTATAAGCAGGAAGCGATTCATATTGAGGTCTAAAAATACATATACATTGGTCTCCGATCAAATGGTACAGGAGCAGCAGGCAGTGCGAGCACTCAAAAAACGGAGAAACAACGATAGGGTCTTGAAACTTATGTAAAAAAAATTTTCCATCTCTTTCTTATTTTCAACATATTCAACGATGAGGAAATTAATGCTTAAAGTAAGGCTGGTAATACCCCTCCCCAAACCGGGAAAACCTGGTAATCAAGGAAAATCGCACCGTCGTATCACCGATAGCCAAGACACTTGAAGCACCGCCCCTACCTATGCTTTTAGAGCTCGCTCAGCATCAACATAGTTTCCGTAAAAGCCACTGTACTACCACCGCTCTGAACGTGATACAATCACAAATCAGCATTGGGATAAACCAGCGGAAACCGTGTGACAGGATAGTCCTTGTAACTCAGGACCTGTGCAAGGCCTTCGACGACATCCTAAAATAAGATGTTCCAAAAATTGATGTTCAACTATTACATCGCTGAGCCACCAGCACCACCACCGAAAATTACGCTAGTATCGTCCGCGAACGATCGCACTGTTCTATCAACCGTCGGTAACATCAACAAGCTATGCAAAGACATCAATACATACCTGTCAGCAATTTTTTCGCTTTTTCTACTCTCGAAACCTCCAACTCTCGACCGAGAAATCATTAGCAACGCTTTTTACCTTCTGAACGAGAGAAGTAAGGATGGTCCTTAACATCCATAACCAGATCTCAACTGTCCAAAAAGTAACCTTCGACAATCTCGTGACTTTCTCATTGTACGCCATCAAAGTCCTCAAAGCCCTGCAAGGAATTTCCTTTAGTAAGGAAAAAAAGACGCTATTGACCACCTACAAAGCGATAGGACGTTCAATTGTGAATTACCCTGCCTCCGTATGGTCCCTTCTCATCAGCACAATACGTTGGGATCAACTGCAAGCCTCCCAATATGCAGCTCTTCCCACAGTGACTGGGTGCCATCTTATGACCCACGAAGACCATCTCCATGAAGAGACGTAACTGCTTAAAGTAAAGGAGTAAAGGAGTTTGGGATGCTACCCCTGCTGATAGCTGACTGAACAACCAGCACCACACAGGAACATACGAACTGACCTAACAATAAACAAAAACGACTCAAAATGATTTACAAACCGATCCCCGTTCGATCGACAAGCCTACGTTACTGCTCTTAAAACTCTACCCTCAGATTGTGTATCGCTGATAAAAAAGAATAATTTTTTAAAATATTGGCAGATATTGAACAATATAAATTAGAAATGTGTCGTAAATTTTATGAGTTAGAAGATCTCGTCAGTTTGTTGTTCCATTTGAGGTAAGCCAATGTGAATGCAGAACCGATCGAATTGAAGATTAACCGTAACAAATCACACAACGCAGCCAATTTGTTTAAGGCAAAAAGCAAATAAATGAGAATGATCGATTCAACTAACTAGGTAGTTTAATATCCGCCAATGGTCGCACTGAATTAGTTATCTGCAAATAGGTCATTGGAGGCGAAGTTTGTGGGTGAAAGTGACTATGAATAAGCCATTTATTGGTTAATAAAGTGGGCTTGGATATAAAAGATAAAAGATCTTAGCGTGGCATGCAACAAAAACAGACAATGCCACCAGAGTATTGCGAGCAAAGCTATCGAGTAGGTCGATAGTTTCGTATACTTAGCTAGTATAGTGACGGCAGACGGACGGTGGTACCGAAACAGGTCAGAGCAGCAGGATCAGCGAAGCTAAGGCAGCGTTTGGGATGCTCACTAAAATTTGCAACATTTTCGGCATGAAAATCAAACTTTGAATTTTTCGTTCAAACGTAAAAGCTGTCCTACTTTACGGTTACAGCACATGGCACGTAGGCTTCAGATATTTATCAATAGATGTCTTCGCATTATTCTTCAAATTTTCTAGCCAAACCGTATTTCGACCACACTTTAAGGCAAGACAACAACTCCGTAAGATACGTCATGCAATGAAATCCGCTTACGCATGCAAGAAGGAGTGCTGGCCGTCCCAAACTGGCATGGCGTAGGGCAGTTGAAGCCGAGGCCAACTCGATCGGTATGGGCTGGAGTGAACTGAAGCGAACTGCAGAAAATCGAAGATGGCGAGCAGGCGTGGTTGGCGCTCTATATCTACCCAGTTACAGAGAAATAGTTTTAGATAATTCTTCTCATTAATCAGATTGTGAAACAAATTTATAACTCCAACCAACCTCCCCTTCCCCGTCCCTTTCTTTTCCCCCCAGTTGGATCTGCTAGTGTTTCCGAATATCTTAATTCGATTTCAGATTAGGTACTACAGAAAACTTTAAATTAATTTAAGATAATGTTCTGCAGAATATTTCATTTGTACTTCAGAAAATTATAATTATTATCTTGTTTCTAAGTATCTGGACTGTTTAGATCCAAATAAATTAAAACACTTCTAGATACAAGAACCGAATTATCCTGATAGTTACAGGTTCTGTGATAGAGTAACTTTGTGTACCAAGACAGAGCAAACGAAGTTGGAAGCAAAGCCACCTTCAATCTATAGGGATCTTCTTTTTCTTTTATCGGAATCTTGGTCCAGAATTTTCACATTCCTACTGAGAATGAGTCAGTAGAAATTATACCGCCATCACAGCAAGAGATACGGTTTGATATTCTTTACGAAACTCGACGTTACCTCAAGACTGGAAGTACTTAATGTGTCAAATAGCATATGGAGCGAATACACTATTGCTTCTGACCGTCTCGAAGGGGTTTCGGAGGTTCCAGACCGGAAATTTTTCAATGGAGGACGAATCTCGTGAAGGTCGCCCAAAATCTTCGACTGATGACTTAAGTGTGGCTTTGATGAAGTTAAAAACTGACGAAAATCCAAAATTTATCCAGGAAACCATTGCTGGGGAACTAGGCATGAATGCCACGGTTATACCGCTAATAATAAGAAATCATTTTGGACACATGAAGAAATCAGTACAATCGGTTCCTCGATGCGAACTTTTGTTCGTCCCTCCTTACATACTATACAGATATCCTAACAATATTTAAAGATAAAATCTGAGGCATATTTGGAATTTCTATAGTAAAAGTGAAATATTATTCGTAAAGTTCCTTTGAAATAATTTGAAATCAATTTATAATAATCTGATATCGAATTGAAATATTTTGAAGTACAAATGAAATATTCAAAATTAATTTTAAGTTTTCTGAACTACTGCTCAAAAATGTGTAGATTTATCAGTTAACGCCCGATTTATAATATTTAATAAAGGGATATGAAAATTAGAATCAACCTTAAAGTCGGCATCTTCCTCGCAAGCCCCAACAAGAGTTTGAGAGTCGGAAAAATTCTCTAACTTATACGAACTCTGAGTAAAATTCTGTCCAACCTTGAGCTACCTAAGACTTTAATGAACAAGTCATAGGTCAGCGTCATCCTAACTAATTTTAAGCTCACATGTGCGCAGATTATCGTTTGTTAGAGTGCAATTAAAGTTAGATTTTCCTACCTATCGTTATGAAAATCTTAATTAAAATCAAAATTATCTATACCGGTGCTTATACTTACATACACGCACACACAAATGCAATAATATGTGCACACATACATTACGCAGTACAATAGTGAACACCTGCACGTGTTGCATTTCAGCAATTAAAAAATCATTGTAAAAATAACACATAAGAAAATCATGAAAAAAACAGCACAACAATAATAATAAAAACAAAAGCAACAACCACAACTGAACAGAGCAAAGCAGAGTGAAGAGGGCAATAAAAACAACATGAAACTAATTGCCAACCAACAATCCAAATTGGCTTGGTAATTCACGCAAATAGCCAATTTGTGTGCAAGCAATGCAGGCAGCAGCTGTTGCAAGCAAATACCAGTAGCGGCAGCAGCAACTAACGCAGGATATACACAAATGCACACACTGATAAACATACAAATTTTGAAACGCACACCTTAAAATGGCCGCTGCCTACCACACCTACGCCCATTTGCAACTTATTCTTTCCCGCACGCTTCCTTGCCGCAATTGAATACTCTTAAATCATAACCGCATGCAGCGGCAGCACGCGGCATCAAACGATAACAAAAACAACAAACCCTATAATCTGTTACCTTAATCTTGTTTACATGACGGCGGGCGCGCTACAGTTTGTTGCTGTAATTTAAGTGAGTGAGTGAATGAGTAAACGAGGAATAGCAACGCTACCCCCCACTGTGCTACCCTAAGTGCAATCATTAATATTAGTTTTTATTATGTTTTGACAATTGACCTTGCTGCTGTTGTTGTGGCTAGCGAGTTGCATATATTAAAAAACAACAAAAACAAGAACAACCAACGGCAATAATTTTACATATTTTTTTTTAGTTTGAATATTTAACCTAAAAATCTAAAAAATTTTAAGGTGCAACTTTCAAAAACTTATCAAAAACGAAAAAAAAAACTTTCCCGCCTCTATTTTCTTCATGCAACCAACTAACAACACCCTAACCTTGTACTGCTACGCTCTCAATTACTTCAATTACCCTAAAATAACAATAATAAGAAAATTGCGAGAAGGGCAGCAACAACAACGTCAAACTTTTTAACAACTTTTAAATTTCTTTTATATTTTAATTTATATTCCATTCAAAAAGCATAAAATGCACAAAATTGAATAATGACAGAGGCGGCAACAATCATCATACATATCGGTTCGGCTAGCGTTGGATCGTTACAATAGTAATCAACGCTGATTGCTATTGCAACCATGCACCCAAATAAATAAGTCACTAGCTGCATACATATCATAAACTGCGTGCCGCTTCATTTAGGCTACCAATTATTACTAACCAAGTTAGCCGAACCTTCCTTTCATTTAGGATTTATATTTGGGTAAACGAAGCTGATGACGACGACGACGACAACGACGAAAAAGAAGAATACGTTACGTTAAAAGCGCAATTGGCCTTTTCGTGCTTGATATGCATCAAATTTAAAAAAGAAACGTAGCGTGCTGCATTCTCTCGCTGCAACTGTGGAGTAAACGTTGCCCGCGCAGTCAACGTTGACTCCGGCGTCGTGGAATTTCTCACGCGCCGCTCTCAACTTGTGCCGTTTTTTTTGTTATTATTTTTTACAAAGTGCTGTTGTGATTATTGTTGTTGTTGTTACAAAGAGTTCGGAGAAAATCAAAGGAGCCATTTTTATGTGCGCTCACGTATTTTGACTTTGAAAAGTTAGTTTCTTTTGAATGTATATGTGTAAGGATTACAGTTCCTTAGAGATGGCAAAAGGAAAACTCAGTCTACATTTATCGATTACAATTTATTGTGATCACTTCTGAAAAGTGAAAGAACTGGAAACTTGAGCAGACACTCTAGTGGACCCTAGGGAGTGTGGGAATAAAACCTCCCACTTAACGTTGTGTGTCTAACATAGAGAGCAAAGTATCTAACGGACATCCCGCTTGGATGAACACCCCTCTTAGGCATATAATTTTCATCTAACCAAATTATTTGTTTCGATTTTCAGAACAATTTAAGAACTCTTGACTGGACACGGTTTTTTATGTCAGTTTATCAATCTAAGGCATACAACAATAAAAAAATATCAGCTCCGTATTAGCCGGGAACCCCTCTTGGGCGGACAAAAATTGTCTGATAATGTGTGCTCGTCCAAAACAGTTTTCACTCAAATTTAATCGTTTGTCATGAATCAAAAAAAAAAAAAATTAAGAAATGAAAGGGATTCCACCTTTGGGAGTGAGCAGACATATTGACTCTTTAGGGTACTCATATTTCAAGAAAGATAAGCACTGGGGTAAGATAACCATGGATCTTGAATACCCAACACCCCAGGGCAAAGCAAGATTTTGAACGCAGTAAAGAGCATGAAGTTATAATAAAACTATGGCAGACTATGGTATGAGACTGATCGACTTCACCGCGACACGGAACTTGTCAGTGAGCAGCGCCAGATTTCAACATATCGATATCCATAAGGCCACTTGGCTATCCGCTGATCAAAAAACATAAAATCAAATTGATCACGTTGTGATCGACGGAAGGCACGCTTACTAATAATACTAATCGTACGACGATACGTGGTGCAAACACGACTCTGACCCTACTTGGTTGTAGCCAAGGACCGCACTCGTCTCTGTGCAACACGGATACGTACACAGAGAAAGCTGGATGTCGAAAAGCTGCAACCACAACGGACAGCTGGAACCTTTGTCAATCGATTCTCACTCCTTCTAACGGGAAACATCTGTCAAACAGGACATACATTTCCCGTTCTATGCGTGCCAAAGAGATGCTAAGCTACCACCATCGACGGGAAATATGTAGTACGATCAAGAGTGTCGCGATGCTACTGAAGCGAAAAACGCAGTCAGTCAGTTGCAAAAGAGCAATGCAGACTGTTGAAGAGAGAAGAGAAGCATCTCTTCAGGTAGAAAGACGTGAGGTCGATGATATCGAGATGTGTGGAGTTCAAAAATTCTTCGAAAAAATAAGACGCCTGGCTAACGCTTTGAAGACCAGTGCTTTTTCCTGCAAGGACAAACACGGAAATCTGGTGATAGAAGTCCAGTGCATTATGATGTTATGGAGGGAACACTTAAGATAAGAACTGCTTAATGGCGATGATGGAAACAACTTCGCTATTGGGGAAGCTATTCCGGAAACTCCAATTACTATGACGAGGTCTTAACAGCCATCGCTCGGCTGAAAAACAATAAAGCTGCGAAATCAGATGGCCTGCCTGCTGATTTATTTAAGACTAGAGGCGAAGAGTTCTTAAGATGTGTTCATGAGCTTTTATGTAGAATATGATCGGATTAATGCAAGCCCAATGATTGGAACCTCAGTATACTCTGCCCAATGCAAACAAAAATGTGGTTCCGCGGTCTGCGCCAACTACCGCGCATATAAGGTTCTATCAAGCGTACTGTCAATAAGCTGATTGTACCTTACCAATGTGGCTTCAGGCCTAGTAAATCAACTATCGATCAGATATTCACTCTACGTCAAATCCTGGAAAAAATCCGAGAAAGCCAATGCGACACCCACCATCTATTTATCGATTACAAAGCCGCCTTCGACAGCACGATTAGGTATCACTGCAATGTCTGGTTTTGGTAACCCTACAAAGCTCATTCGTCTTTGCAAAATGTCACTGACAGATATCACCAGCGTAGTGAAAATGGGGACAAACCTCTCTGCACCGATTGATCCTAAAAACGGTTTCAGACGGTGATTCCCTATCGTGGAACTTCTTCAACTTTATGCTGGAAAAAATAGTTCGAACCGCGAATATCTATGATGATATTGATATCATTGGCACTAAGTCTAGTGAGTCTAGTGATGAACGAAGACAAGACGAAATACCTTGTGTCAATAAACAAGGAGTCACAGCGGCTTGAACAAAATGTCACTATTGACAATTATACTTTTAAAGTTGTTAAGGGCTTCGTCTACTAAGGATCCAGCATTGACCACAACAATAACGTTAGCATTGAAATCAAGTGGAGATTAACTCTTGCCAACAGCAAAGAACTGTAAAAGAGTGCAATCAATTTAATTGCAATACCTTGAAGTCATAATTAATAACCGACAATTCATGATTGCAGTTACTGAATAACATATTTGACTCCAGAATAAAAAATGCAGTTGGAAATCTTTTTTGGAGTCGCCGATTGGTTATTTATTTAAAAACCTCATTGTTGGAGTCAAGGGAATTCAATTTTTTTTTAAAATCATGAGACTCCAAATCTTATGACTCCAAAATCATGACTGCTTTGAAGTCACTTGGAGTCACTTAAATACCCTTGAACTCAAATGCAGTCATTTGAAGTCAATTGCAATTTGTAGTCAATTGGAGTCACTTCAAGTCTTCTGGAGTCAATTGGGATTTTGAAGTCAGTTGGAGTCAGTTGAAATCATTTGGAGTCAATTGGAGTCAGTTGAAATCATTTGGAGTCAATTGGGAATTTGAAGTCAATTGGAGTCACTTGGAGTCAATTGGGGGTTTGAAGTAAATTGGAGTCAATTGGAATCTAATAGAATGTGAAGTTATTTTAATTTTAAATTTGGTTGCACAGTTTACTTGGTCAACATAAATCTAAGTTTTGCCTAATACAAACAAAAATTTCGATAATTCGTGAGTTCCTTTCCAATCTAAATACCATCTCTAATCCGAAATAGTAATAATAGTAAAACTTTCGAAAACACTTGTATGAACTCTGCGTAAAATAATATACGAGTGAGACCTAAATTCAGACAACCAACCACCTCCACTAATTGTAGAGGATTTTGCGTGTTGCTGCCAACATTAACAGCAAACTCCCCTAAAGACACATTCTTTGAAAACAACTCTAGCGTTCCGCGTTGCAAACGTCTTTAAGCGCCCTCAAAAGGAAAAATTGAGAATAGTTTTGCTTTCGCTTTCTTTACTTTTTTTTCTGCGAAGGAGAATGAAAGTGTTTGCATGTTAGTGCGAAAACGTAAAGTACAAGAAATTGGTAGTGGTAAGGTAAAATGCGGCAAGCCGTAATAAAAACCACAGCAACAGCAACAACAATGAGTACAACTGAAATGACCAAGGAATTAGTGAGCGAATTCTCGGTCAGTTAGTAGCACACAGATTGTAAAAGTAGTATAGGTGGTAGGGTAGGGGGAGTGGGTCAAAAGTTAAACAAAGCACACAGAACTCATGTTTATGACCGAATGAAAGTGCTCGACCAACCTGAAACTGAAAAACTGAAAGCCACAAAAAGAAAAATATTCAAATTTTATTGATTTCATGTGAATTTTCGTGAAATAACTCACTTGAAAATGAGCACAAAAAATTTGTTGTTGTTTTTCTTAATTAACAATAATATAATATTTGCAATGTAAAATTCAACGTACGACGAGAGTAGTACAATGAATTATACACACGCACACATTCACACGCAGCACATACGAGCGAGCGTTCATTCATATATTGCATTCAAAATCATTCATTTCACTTACCTTGAAAGCCTTGAAAGATGAGACCACATACGAAGCACCATCCTCCAACTCATCCAGATGGTATTTCCGATCACCATCCATCGAGAACACATAGCGAGCACCGCGCGGCAAATCCATTTTCGGTGATATCTTATCAAGTAGACTATCCAACGAAGTGATATCACGCCCGGGCCGATAACGTAGCTCGACACCGGGAAAGAATGGATCACCATTGCGATAGAAGACGACACGACGTGCCTTCCAGTATGAGAGATTTGAATAGCGACTCGCTGCGCTCATAGCGTTATTCAGCTGCGCATTTGATGACAGTTCGGGACGTGATTTGGAGCGTATGAGCGGTACAATAGGCGGCTGCTCGGAATTTTCGCTCATGTTATCGATAAATTGATGATGCGTTGGACTTGGACTCGGGCTGCGTGCACTGCGACTTTGACGTCCGCCCGATGTAGCCAGACCGTTACGTTGTGACCAGTAATCACCAGTAGCACCTGCACTTGCAATTGCGCCACCATTCAAACCGGATGCGCCACGTAAATCATAGTCATCTTCATTATCACTTGCTAATTGTTGATGATGTTGATTGTAAAGAAGATTATTGGATGGACTTTTAATTGGGCTGCTGCGATTGCTACCGCTATTGTTGTTATTATTATTGTTGTGATGATTGTTGTTGTTGTTGTTATTATTTAGGTTACCACTATTGTTGTTGTTGTGATTATTAATATTGCTACTATCATCGAATTGGGTCGGCGTTGGCGAAACGTTTCCTTCGAGCTGTATTGCCGTACTAATTTGTGGCGTTGTTCTGCCGTCAGCTGAAAGCGGCTCGTTAGCCGAAGCGTTAGTTTCGTTATTCTCTTGATTGGACATTCTCCTTCTAGCTGAAATCTGCGCGCCGTTTTGTTGTTGTGGTTGTTTTAGTCGTCGCTGTCGTCGTCAGAGTTAGAAACGAAGTGTTGGCGGCAAAGTCGTCGAAGTTGCGTCAAAGTTACCGAAGTCAAAGTGGCTTTAAAATTGCTGAAGACGAAGTTGCGTCGAGGCCGCTGCTATGTTCGCTAACGTCGACTACGACGTTGGATACTTACGTGTCGCAAGCGTTAGTGAGACGGACACAAGTCTTTCGGACTTTCTTGCTAAATGTGCCAGACTAAGGCTAACTCTAGTTGCTGTTAAGGGTTAAAAGTTCGCAATTCGTAAGGTATAATAACTTGGGTTGAGTGTTTTCAATTGTTTTTCATTTTTCAGTTGTACGTTTTTGTCTTTGTTGTGGAATTCGAAAAGTTTTTCGTAGATTTGCTTACTACGTACTTAGTTTTGTTGTGTTTCGAATGGAGAGCAGGCAAGGATTGGGGGTGAAGGAATATAAACTAATTGCATTCTGCAACACGTTGCAACACACAACAAACTGAACACACATACACACTTCACACTTTATTCGCAAAGTTTAAAGTTCTTCGACGGCGTGCAGCAAATAGGTTAATGACACTTGCACTCACACACTTTGAACTGAGTAAAAGTTAAGTACTACCCCAAATTAATTCATTCGTTTCATTAACTCCACAGTTCTGAACTCGTTAATTTCAATTACCGAAAATTGGGAGCTTAGCACTATGCTGCAATAAAATATTTCACACACTGCCAAGGTATGCGACGAATTCACTTCTGCTGCAGGAATGCATTCCTGCGATTATATGTAGGCAACCGAAGAAATTTCCGTGTCTTTTAACTTTGCCGGCCGAAATCTTTTTGAATTGTGTTTCATGTGCCTGTCCAGTCTTAAGTTCTTTCCCACATAGCCGCGCTTACATGACATACACAGCAACTTCTAGTCCTACTGCTGCTATCGAATAATTTTCCACGAGTACTTGCGGCATAGGTAATACTTTGTTTTGCCTGCCTACTTCTGCTCTTACTCCTCTTGTTTGGCACAAACTGTGCCGCCGCGTTTCGTCGCAGGTCGCCTTATTCACGCTGATGAGAGGAGGTGGCGTCGCCACTCTTGGGATTTTCCTAAGCAGCAATTGCTTCACACTGCATTACAATAAAGTAATGCGATGGCGAATTGCCGCGAAAAAGGAAGTCGCAACTTTTTTTTTTATCGTGTTTATTGTCGTGTTTTTGTTGCTTCTTCTTGCAGGCCGAAATCAAGCATAGGCAAACGAGCCTTCTGTACTTGCTTGAGTGTGCGTTACCAGTTTTCTTTATACTAGCTTCTTGCATGCAACTATTGCATGTGGGTTGATTAGATGGGGTTAGCGTTTGTTGTGTGTGGTTAGCTTAGTTTGTGTGGCGCTGGCCAGCGAAGTAAAAATCGAGCAATTGGGCCAAACTTTTTTATATTTTTTTTTTGTTTGTTTTTTATTATTGTTTTTAATGTGAATTATATGAGTATATGACTATGTGAGTACAGTGGGCTTAGAGTAGCTCAAGAGGTTTTAGTGTGGTTTAAATTTAATATTTTTCATTTTAAATTGTTACCAATTTTTAATATGAAAATGTTGCTGGATTCATTTTGTTAAATATAGGTGGCGACAGGCTGTAAAACACTCGAAAACCCTGGAAGTTACAAAAAACTGAATGAGCCAAGAATGAGAATAGTGGAAATTGCTTTAGAAGCGATACAGAGAGTTATTTTACGATGGTTACGCTAGACATTAAAAACGCTTTCAGGTCTGGCAACTGGGGACAAATTATGCGAGTACTGAAGGAGTATGGTATGCCAGAATGCCTTCGGCGGATTATTGCTAGTTAGTTATGAGAATCGACAGTGTGTTGTGATTACCGGGGTATCGCAAGGCTCTGTACTGGATCCCAAACTATGGGAATCCATGTACAACGTGGTTCAGCTTCAATAGCGTAACGACAGAGGTAACGATGACAGGCTATGCTGATGGCATCGCTTTGGTGACAGGGGTCTAGAAACTCGAAGATCAGAGACTAGTATACAACGACATCATAGCCAGAATACGCCGATTTTTACTGGAATTGAAAAAACGGAGTCTTTTCCTTTTTTTTTAACGAAGAGCAAAAGCATTGAAAGCCGAAGTCAATGCGAGACTTCCACCCAATAAACATCTCCTCTCGACCGATGGAAAACTCCTCCCGGAACCACCGTTAAGTATTTGGTCGGGAGACCGTCTAGAGCATTGTTACTCACTTGTCTGTTTTTTTATCGGTCTGGTTTGTTCCGTCCATTGTGGGGTAGGGTCCACGCGTACAAACTGCTACTTTCCCATCACCAACTTCGATTAACCTTGATAGCGTGGTGAAGAGGCGACTGGAATAAGAGTGGGAGCAAGTTTTTATAGGCGGGTTCAATTGGTTCAATCGATCTGGTGAGTTCATAAAAAATGATTATCAACATTTATGCGATCAAAGTGAAAAATAGACAAAAAAATTTGTTTCCGAAATTACAAATGTCGTGGTGTTTAAACAGGGCCAAAGCAACCGTGATTGAAATTTTCCAAACTTTTCCTTCTTTGGTTCACTCTTTGAAATTTCATTTTCCATTATTTTGCTTGACGACCTCGATTGTCGCGAGAAGTTGCAGGTTCAGTTCTTCTATTCACTTATGTTCACTATTAATATGAAGTGAATGAAAGTTTTCAAGTACGCCTAATTTACTTGAAACAAATTGCCACACCGCCGTTTGGAACTGGAGTTAAACTGTGGGTCGAACCATGTGGCATCACAACAGACCATGTGCCAAGTGGGTCTTTGGACAACCATTCAACCTTACCTTATATCAAAAACAATATTAAAACGTACAAGAGTTCAGAAATAAATTTTGTATTTATTTATTCAGTACCCATATAAGTGTTTTTTGTTGCATCGTTTTTCATATCTGGCAGCCCTACTAGTATTCGCGGTTATTGAAACGGTGATGATGTATGCAGCGCCGATATGGACAAGTGCGAAAACACACCGTGTAGAGGCGGGCTCTACCCAAAGGATTAGTTCACTTAGGCTAGTCCGTGGGTACCGCCTCGTTTTGCGTAATGAAACTTGCATGCTAGCTCGAAAGTTTCCTTTTGACCTGCGTGTTCAAGGAATGTAAAAGCTTTACAGCCCAACCAGGGAAAGACGTACGGAATATCGCCAACATATATTTCAAAATTAGTAGAAAATATGGGAGCAGTCTGAGAAAGAATACTGAACCTTCCGACTCATCTCGAAAGTGCCGTACTGTGTGAAAGGGCAACATTGCAGTCTGGACTATTGTTGATCTGTCGTTGCATGAATGATGAATTTCCGGAGTATCCAGAAGAATTTAACAGCGGGACACACGTGCTCCTGGATTGAAAGTTATAAAGAGACATATTTAGTTGTAAGGGTCACTGTAAAGCAACATGACTATAAAAAATAAGAGGTCGAAAAGAGTCGAATTATATATTCGACAGTGAATAAAGAAGGAAGGAATGGTCTCACAGAAATAGCGTTCACAGTGATTAGATAATATAATGGCCACCTCTTAAAATAAACTAGCCCAAGTATTGTTGAGGCGATTTTTATTTTTTCTTCCTTTTTCTGCGACTAAGTACATTTGAAGGAGGTAACAACTTCATAATTTCTGAGCAACATTTTCAAGACATTTTCAATTTTGGAGATGCAACGAGATCCCATCTGCGGGAGTCCTAATCGGAGTTACATTCTTTTGAGGACGGTGAACTAGTGGGAATTAGATGGTTAACTTTTGTGTAAGAAATGAAACCGAATCAATATAACGTTCCGGTTTCGTTTTTGCCAAGTGTTTTGATTCCGGTTTCGTTTTCGTTCTTTAACATTCATTTGGTTTTCGGTTTCGTTCCGGTTACGGTTTTGAAGAAAAGTGATTAAAATAAGTAATCTTCTATAGTTAAAAAATATTGTTTCACAATATTTAAACTAAAAAAAAAACACGTCTGTATAAATGTACAAATCTAGTGACTATAATCCATTATATTTGCTTGACTCTTCACTGTAGAAATTTAATGATTACACATATAGGGTCCGACCGATTCCGATTTTAGAGTACTGTTTTGAGAATTTGTAATTTAAACTAAAAGAAAAAATCGGACGTTTTCAGGTTAGGTCTCTAAAATTGTCGGTACAGATAAATCATAATCCATCAAAAACTCAATATTGAAAAATTTGATGTTAGGGTTTTTGCAAATTAAGGCACCTATATGTATTTATAAAGATGTAAATCAAAAAAATAGAAAATTTGAAATATTGGAAAAACAGATACTTCTATAACAATGATCGAGAAATTTTTTCTCAAAACAGATTTGAACCGGTTACAGTGCTTGAATCAGTTTCAGTTTTGAAAAATGAAACGGTTTTAAACGGTTACGGTTTCGGTTTCATTCCATGCTTTTATGTAAACTTCACTAATTACAGACTGAGACACAATATCAGTATATGCCAAAACACACAAAACACAGTCTACAGGAAATTTAATAAATAGAATTTGAGTCTATTTTCCTACATAAAACCAAAATAATCTGGCTGTACTTAGAACAACCGACGTTTCTAATGTAATGCAACAACACAGATAAGTTAAATATAAGCATAAACACAAACAGTGTTGCATTCAACACATCATGCATGTATGTATACAGACTCAAATGCCTTTTAATCCTTTCGCTCCTTGTTCAAAATTTAATACTCTTAAATATTTGTATGAGCATTTTGTACCCACTGTACAATCTTAGTTGAGGCTTACGTTAACTTTCATCTAATGCAGTCAGTCACATGCTGCACACACAACAATAGCCGACGATTTTTATCGAAGTCGTTGTGGCCGTATCGTTGTCGTCTCAACTCTGCATATGGTATGGACAACAACAAGGATGATGATATGTGCACATATACATACACTCAGACACAAACATATATACACACACATACCTAATGTAAGCAAGTATATGTAATCATAAGCCACTGCTGCAAAGTCCAATGGCCGAGCTTGCAAAGAATGAGAATTTTCTATTCATACTTTTTATGAAGTTTTTTGTTTTTCCTTTTTCTTCTTTCATGCATTGAAACGCCAATAACACAGTAGCACATAAAAGGATGAGGACGAACTTAAGGTGGTAAGACGAAACGACAAAAACGAACGACCAAGACGATGAGGCATTTTAATGTGACCATTAAACAATGGCAAACGAACGGCAGAAGCAGAAGCAGCAGCAACGGCAACACCAACCAAGCAAGCATTGGCGTTAAGGAACCTACTGCTGTGATGATGGCGCACAAAAGTTAATACTCGTGCATATCATGCAATGTGTGTGTCCTGCATGCAAAAGTAAATAAAAGAAGACGAAGAAGAAGAAGCCCGCGCAAAACTTTTCAATAGCACCCCCTTCATATATATCTCCCCGCTTGTCTCTTCTTTCGTTTTTGGTTAGCTGTATAAAGAGACGATGATGATGACGATAACGGCGGCTATGATGAAGAATGCGAGACGACGCTGTTGCACTCCAGCAACTTTGATACGTGCTGGAAGGCGATATTATATTACACATAAATATTACGCTAGGGTGATCATTATTTGTACTGATGTTATTTTTTATTTTTTTACTTTTTCTTAGCGGCTACTTCTAGTTTGGTTCTATTTCTTAAGAAACTAATCTATGTAAAATTTTAGCTCGATCGAAAAGGCGATTGTGTCAAGGGCTTAGAGCCCTTGACACAATTGGAAAAAACATGAATTTTCAGAACAGATATTTTTTTTCCTCCATTCAAGACGACATACTATTTTTAATATATTTTTACCACAATTTAGCAACTTTCAGCGATAATCACGTAGAAGTAGGTAGGTATTGTTTTTGTTTTTTATGTTTAGTGTGTATAATTTGTTGTACTCCATAAGTTTAATACTCTTCTCTACCGTGTCATTTATAACTAGCAGGTTGAGCGGGGTTCATTCCCCTTCAGCCCCTCCCATAAAAATTTTGTATGTAACCACTTGTAATCATAATTCGAAAACCATAGAACAGGTCCCTTAAATTTAGAGTAAAAGTAGATAGCAGTTGATTTGACTTCAAGTGTGCATTTACTTGTAGGTAAACCCAGTCTTTGGCTCTCTTAAGGGTTCCATCTTATCGTTTGCTATCCAAAATTGATTTATATAAGGATAGGAGCTTTTACAGTTTTCCTGCTAAGACAATGAGGAAAACATTTTAGAAGCCTTGAGATACCTTTGCTTCTTATCTAAATAGAATAAAATTTTACAGACAATATTTTGATATCAAATGGATCTAAACTAGAAAGTGCTGCTAAAGAAGTTAAAAAATTTGAAAATAACGGTCACCCTAATGTGCACACATGTACTTTAGCATTAACACTACCCAGTCGGAATCGGTAATGTCCCTGATGAAGCTTAAGAGGTAGAAAATAATTTTTCAAAGATGGCCCATTTGTTTAAATTTACTTACTCCTTGGGCACTGCAACTAGGGTAGCCACACGTTCTGATTTAGTCAGTTCATGTACTGATTTGTTGGATTTTTTTTTTTTTTAAATACTGATTTTAAAAATCTGATATCAGTATACAAATCTATCTATTTTTGGATTTTGCAATATTTTATTACTGAATTTTCTAATTTTATTAAGTTTCCATCTAATGAAAATGTAGACAGAAATATAGGTTTCGTAAAATTAAATGATTATTAAGAGTAGTGGAACTATAAAAAAAATGCGTAACTTTTTTGATGCCACTGAAAGAACTTTCAGTTTACTGTTCACTTTTTAGAGGAAGGAAAGTAACAGACCAAACCAAATGAGTTTATAAAGTGAGCTTATAATCAAAAGTAAAACTCTATATATTGTATATCTGGAAAATGTACTGATTTGTACTGATTTTTGTATTCAATCCAAGCCCAATATACTGATTTTTTAGATAAAAAATCTGGCTACCTTAGCTGCAACCGATGATCGAACTTGCCCGTCTTCATAAAACTTTGCCAGTCGCTTTAAATCTTACAAGTGCCCGGTTCCCGAATTCTTCTAAGGATTAAATGTGGCCTCGCCCGAATATGTGTCCTTCGCGTCCAAATCACTCATTTGCTTAGACAAATTTTCATAATTTTGGGCTTATATACAGAAAATGAGGTCCGTATTTTTGTTCTGATTTGAGTTAGGGTTATTGAACTAATGCAAGTTGTTGGGATATAAGTAAGGGTTAATTTGTTCAATTTGTCGTCAATCAGGACTTTAAATTTATCACAGTTTCCTCTAAATTTGCAAAGTATTTGAAAACTTTTCCAAATTTCATCCTTTCGAAATACCCAAGCTCAACTAGATTGCTTCTGGAGTTTCTATTTTAAAACACTGATTATACATATAAGTATAGAGCTTTTTACACTCGAGTCACTAATACGCTGGTCATTAAGAGCTCATTTTATATGGCTTTTGTTTGACCATTACAATGTGAAATTTACAAGGTCTCCCTGCCTATGAGCTATAGAATTATGTATATCTTAAGGCCGTTGCATCTTCAAGTGCAGTCAGATTTGGAAAAACAGGGCACAGAACTGCAAAAAACTGGCGGCATAGTGAAATTATATTACATTCTATGTGTTGGGTAAGGTAACACAGTCTATAAACTGAACTCCGCAGAAGCTTTCAATACATTTCCCTCCAGCAAAAGCAGATGGGGAAATAAATTGGGATAGAACTCTACACTGATGATTCCATTTTGGACCATCAGTGTCTATGTGAGAGTCTACTCAGAATATCTTAATAATATCGAATCGCTTCGACTACCAAATGAACCCAATATTATACAGGTCTAAATTCTGGCAATCAAAGAAAGGTCACTGACCAAACTTAAAGATAAGGCTATGACTTTTATTATGAACTGCGTTTGATTTTCGACTGTAGTCGAATGCCCTGATTGAACGAATTTGAGTTTGGTATTATGACGTGCTTTCGACAGAGAATAGCGCTATTGTGAATTTCGCTCATTTTGGCTTGTTCACGATAGTATATTTCTATCAGCTGATCGTCATTTTGAGAAATAAAAACGATTTGTTTAAAAATTAAGTGGAAATAATAAGAGCAAAATAGTTATGACTACGACGGAATTATGGTTCAACGATTCATCAGAAGAGGATGAAAGTTTGATGGAACTGCCAGAAGTAGAAAACGATTAAGTGCTGCCTTGCGATGAAGCTTTAGCATCTATAAAATTTGTGTACAGATTTCTACAGAACTTTCGACTGTCAAAGGAGCCGTTTGTGGACTTGGTGACCACTATAGATGAGCTGGTGAAGCAATGCACATAAGCAAGATCAATTCCAAACATATTAAAATTCGAAAACAATACATTGGGAATTAGAATACACTTGGACTTGCACAGCCCACGGTGTCTGTGGTGTTATCAGAGGCTTTAGATATCCTGGAAAATTGTATTTGCAAAAGATAAATAAAATTCAATTATACAGAGGCCGAATTGCAATAAGCAAAAGTATATTTTGTTAATAAAAGCAGAATGCCGGGAATTATTGCCTGGTCCTAAACCATTAAGTTCCAACGAGAATTCTTCCCATTTCTTCGTCGCCAGAACTTTTGAGGAAATACTCTTTGCAATCAGAGGATTTGCTTTCAACTATGACAAAAGTTTCTTTAACTACAAATTTGTTGCTCACCACTTTAGACCTGCATAAAATTTACAAAAACTGTTTAAAATTAGTTTTTGGTCCTCAAAAAGCAAACAAAAAAAATGGCAAAATACTTAAATTCGATCCGCAACGAAAATTTCGACAGGGTTGCAATGCTCATAATAAGGATTTTACATTCGATATTCGATAACCAGCAAAGATCGAAAGAAGCTCATAATAAGAGCCTAAAATATTTATCCTCAAAGACAGACAAGCGCCTATTAAATCTAGACTCTGACTAAATATAATCTAAATTAGTTCATCAATAGAGGGTGTTACACTTCTCTCATAATCATAGGCTTGACATTTGCCTAAGTAATAAGAAATCCAGGTCATAGGAACATTGAAGGCAATTAAATGGTAGATGAAATAACGAAGCGAAGAGCATCATTGGCGTGTATTCAGCAGCGATTCAATAGAGAAAGTTAATGATTTCCTCACTCTTGCAGATAACTGATAAAAACGGCTTTCCACATACGATATAACCAAAAAAAAATAACCTTCTTGGCTTTTTCAAGCTGACTGTGGCACTCAGGAGACAGTATAAGGGGTCATGCGGTTCATTTCTCTGTATCCCACACAACGCAAGGTAAGTTGCACGAATTTGAAAGATAAGAAGATTATCTTCCATTCCTTTCGCATTGCCTGGCTCTTGCCAAGACCAGATTGAACAAATTTCTCTAACTCTTCCTCGATACCATCAGCTGATACAGTGTTCCACTGGGTAGTAGTAGTTCTAACGTATGTAATGTATATGTGTATATTAATACAATTAATTTTTTGGACAGCTATAAGCGAAATATTGAAACAGTACAGAAACTTTATGGGCAATCCCAGAAAGAAGCAACAAGAAACCCTTATCGGGTATAAAGTCTTATAAAGACCTTATCTTAACTTAAGAATGTTTTGATGATGGATGTAAAAAATAAACTAAACAATATTCGGCAAAAAGCCGCGTGACCTGTTTGAGCTGTTTTTTTTTCTTTCAAAATCGTGCACACCAGCTTGAAAAACATGACTTTCGGGAAAACGCGTTTGAAGACTTACAATGCACAGAAATGTTGATGAAACGAGCGCTTGTTTGACGCTCTAACCTTCAAACTAGGACGAATTCGAATAAATCCTTTGAACAGCGTATTCCCAACATATTCTAGATTTCATTTCGAGACACGTATAGACCCCCTTAAGCGATCTACATTTCACAAAAATTAATTAATTTTTTGAAATTGGAACCCTAAAGTATATTTGAGAACTTTATCATGGTTTGAAAGTCGTGACCGAAAGGAAAAATAAAGTTCTACACATTCTAAAATTTTGAAAACATTTCTGCTAGTAACAATCATCCAAATCGGACCAGTGTCAGTTACAACTCCCGCAATTTCTAGCACTGGAATTACCCTAATAAAATGAAAATCAAAAAATCAAAACTTAATAAACGAAACAACAAAAAAAAAAAAACGGTCACATAAAAAATGGCGAAACTTTGTAAGTGAGTTTCTATCGCGAATGAGGCTCGAGCCAAAACACTGGTTTCAACTTCAGCTGCCTCGGTCACACACACTCCTTCCCCCTCCCCTCGCCAGTCTTCTCCTTCCTACACCTGCAGGCGTTAGTTTTAGGCTGCACTAGTCTTGTTGGCAGTAGTGCTGCTTGGTGCTGGTATTTCTAGTGGCAGCCGTTTGGGTTGTTTTAACTTTTCAGCTTTTGTGTGTGATAAATGAAAAACTTTTAGGCTGCCTGGCGAGTGTGTGCATGTGTGTGTGTCGAGTTTTTTAATGTGATTGCAACTGCGATATGAACGGATACGCCGTTTGCTTAAAATTCATCGTCATTCTTTTTTCGTCGCACACACCAGAAACAACTTCACACCCACTCCAGGGCATTCAACCAACAAATGCCATCAAACTCCTGCTCCCAGCTCAACACCCTGCTCGTATTTCTTGTGGTCTCTGCAATTGTGGAGAAATTGTACTGAATTACTAGCTGAATATTTGGTTTTCTGGTAGTTTGGTTAAGTTTAACTTAACTCAATTCAGTTGAATTGTTGAATTGAGTTGAGTTGAGTTGGTTTCGCTTTAACAACCTGACTGCATTGATTGCTGAGCTGAGCTGAGCAGGGCAAAGTATGGCATGCGGCGTGTACAGTCTTGAAGTACAAAGTAGCACTGGCTAGTATGGGTGAATTGAGGTGGAATGTTAACGGCGAGCTGCAGTAAAATTTTACGTTACGGTTCGCTAGAAATGTGTGCTCCTGTTTAAGGCTGTTATACTTACGGCAATTAACGTATGTCACAATTACGAGGACTTTTTCAGCTTGTGCTCTGAAATTACAGGGCTACATACATGATTGTTTTTTGATGTTGTTATTGTTGGTTTTTCTCTGAAATTTGGAAAGTCTGAAATTCTTTCGCTTCTACTAGCATAAGCGATGCGACTTTTCCATGGAACTTATTGCAATTGTTTCGCTTACTACTAATTACATTGTAATTTCGTTGATATTGATGGATGGGGGAGTATTTTGTATATAGTTTTTGGTCCTTGTTTGTTTATATTTTGCTTCAATTTTTGGGAAAATATAAGTTGGTATTCCTATTGTGAAATGGGAAATTTGGTTATTTTGAAATATTTGCTGACGAAATTACATTTTGGCTTTTTTTTTTTGTAATGACGTTGGCGTTAGCACGGAAAAAAAATCTTTCAATGCCAGTGGGTCACACATGCAAAGTCTATGAAGTTTTTCTTTTATGGCGAAGTTGAAAATTGGTTTTCATGACCTTTTTTCTATATGATTAAGCGAAAATATCATAAAGTTTTATAATATGTAAGTCATTGAAGTTATTTAATTGTACCTGTATGTATAATAGTTTGCAAGACACATACAAATATTTTTATTTTTTTTCTCCAACACTTCAGCTCATGTTAAGGTTACCAACCTAACAGTTTGATACAGTACTTAGATATTCTAGAAATATGAAAGATATTATATTTATCAGAGTTAAATTTACCGCACTCAATCAGTCTGTTAACAAAAAAGAATAGAATAATAACGTCAAAATATTTTGGTCCCCTACTGTTGGATGTAAGTAGTTCTGGTATTGGTCCAACTGCCAACTGGGCGAATAAATAGATGGTTGTCAATTTCTGTCGACGAATGATGAAAAAAATGCAATATTTTAACTCTGAGTAGTAATAAAAACAAAAGTATTGTGTCTAAATTAACAAAATTGGACTTAAATTGTTCATCAAAACATGGAATCTATTTTTCTTACTAAACCTCTCGTATATGTTCAATATTTTGTTACCCCACCCCTATTTTTCAACACAACCTATATTAGAGCAGACATGCTTCCAATACAATTCACTATCATTGCTCATAAATCCGGTCCATTTTCCCACACGTCTTTAATGTTATCTTTTAGATCTGCAGCTCTGATGTTTCTACGTTGATAGGCCCAGCAATTTTGTATGGGGTTAAGGTCCAGAGAACTGCCAGGCCACGGAAGCACCTTTAAATTCAAAGAATTTAAACATTTAATACTGCCTCTGGATATGTGGCAAGGCGCACCATCATGCATAAAGGTGTATTCTTCTGGCGGAAGCTGCAGGTGGTCTGGATTTTGGACCAAAACATTTTCTAGAACAGTAATATACTGTCCAGAGGGCATAGTACCTCAACGAACTGTATAGGGCCAGGTCCTTCGCTGGAAATGAAGTACCAAGCCATCACTCCAGGTGAATGATTAATTATAGGAATAATAGAAAAGAATAGGCTAGAAAACCGGTACATAATTTCCGATCTCAGTCACGGCCTCCAGACGGCATTCGTCGCTAAAGATGATCTACGAATAAAATTAGAAAGTTAAAATTTAATGGTGTTCTTTCTTTCAAATATAAAAATCCAAAAATATACTTTTAAAAAAACCGACATTGTTCCAAAAATTTATATTATAATCCTTATGCAATTGAGCCCACAAAAAGCGCCGTCGCCGTTTTAAATCCGTTAATTTCGGCTTTTTAGTTGCCCTCCTATATTTTAAAGCATTTTCATAAAATCGCCTACGCAGTATAAGCAACGATATATCAAAACCAGAGTCTCTCTCTCTTCTAAAATATTCTGTGGTGTTGCAGCTCGAACTTCCAATGCTTGTATTGCACGTTTGCCCTTGCAATTTTGCCAATTATTGTGGAAAGTCGTCATCTCATCAGATGAGTTATTGAACTTTTTTGCGATATCAGCCACCGATGTTTTTGAAATTCTTCTTTCTTTCAGAAGAGTCGCAATTTGCTTCTACTTCTCCAGCTGTATGTAATTTTTTCAACCCATTTCTAAGAAAAACTTCAATACGAAAACAAACTCGTTTTGGCTAAAATTACATTTAACTAAAATCCAATTTTTTTTACTCACGTTTGTCAAAATATTTAGCAAATTTTCGCCACTTTTTGCAATAATTTTCGAAAAAATCGCTATATGTACGCTAAGACTTTAAGAACGAATGTAGAAAATCAACAGTTTCTTTGGTTTTGAACCATTATTCAAAAAGTAGGGGACCTAACTAAATTTTGAAACCGTTTTCTAGATATCTGATATATAAGCAAAGACTTCTGCATTGTTTTTTTTTTTTTTTAATGGAAAACCTGTTCGAAAAATCGTTCGTAATTCGTTGAACAGATACTGTATTTGTCGTTGGCGAGATATTAAAATTTATTAGTGGAAAAAAACAAGGCCAGCAACTGCCTTACGTAACGTCGATTTTATACGATCAAAAACAGATGAGTTCAAAATTGCGCTAGTTTATAAAATTAAATTTGTTCATGAACATTTGATGAGAGTTGGTTTTTTATGAATTTTCTCCCGCTGAAATCGAAAATCAAGGTTAAAATTTTTTGTATGGATCCATTTTTGCGATATTGTAATTTTTTCAACTTTTTTGCCACTTTAAAAATCATATCTTGAGCTAGAAATGTCCGCTCGTTCTTGATACCAAATGAAAGGTATTGAGATGGCAAACATGTTGAATTAAATTTATAATTGGTTAAATGATATCGATGAAAATGGGTCAAATTTTTAAGAAAATTAAATTTCAATTGCGGCTTTTTCTGAGCCCATGGAAAAATAATGAAAAACAACTGATTTCTGGCTGAAACTGACAGGCGATTGTACTATTTTAAAAAGAATAAGTCCGTTTTTCTGTCACTCCTCTTTTAAATCTTTTGTCTCATTTATTGGATGCATTATAAATTTAATTTTAAATATCTTCTTTAGTTTAGGAGTAATGAATTTTCAATGGAAGACGAAACGTGTTTATTTTGCAATTCTATTTCCAAACCCATTTTTAAAATGTAAAATCCAGTTGGGCACTTGGTTTAACACTAGATTTACGGAACCTGTCAATTTGACAGGTTTCAAATTTCAGATTTATTCAACAAAAAAATAAATATTTTTTTCAATTCATTTTCTGTTAGATACCTTCAGTTTAAATATCGGTGTGCGGTATACCTATTTTTCCGAACACCTATCAATATGACGTGTTTCAGTAAAAATAAGTTTTGTAATTTTGTCCGTAAATCTAGTGTTAAGGACATACAAATGTTAGACATTTCTCTATAAGTGGAACCGCAAAACTTTCCCTTTCCCTTTTTTATTGTCTTTTTTCTCAAAAAAGGAAAAAAAAACACATATTTTTACATAGAATTTCTCTTATAGAAAAAAGAGGAGGGGGAGAGGAATTGTTCCAAGCAGCAAACATCACCGGCGCTATATTCTGCAAAAGTGTGTTTTATATTACACTTATAGCTATGATGGTAATGAATCAAACACATTTCAGTTTTTCAAAATCAGTTTAGTAGAACTCGAGATATCAGTCCTACCAGTTCAAAAAACATCATTTGGAGAAAAACGCGTTTAAAGTTTTTTTTAAAATTGAAAAAAAAAAAAAATTATTTTTTATGCAAATTACTTTTAGTCAGCCATCCGTGGTGCACAGGGCCGTAGCCCTTTTTTTCGGGGGGGATTTTCTTTCGAAGAAAATTGACATTGACTTGCCATTACTGATGATGAGCCCGACCCCAAAACAATTACCAAAAATATTAAAAATAGTCAGAAGCTCACTTTTTCAAATGATTATCAGTGGGAATTCGGGCCATGATAAGGAATCCGGATGAGGTTGGCTTATATTCCCGAAATTCGTGCAGTTACTGCATTTAAAGAGGTCTTCCGGGTCGGGGTGCTCTGAGCAATAATGGGTTAAAGAATTAATTACATTTTAAGATTGTTCCCTAGAACTTTGGAACTGATCCACTACTACTGCCCTACATGGGCTTTGCGAATTAAATGGTTCCTAGTATTTGTGAATGAATTTTTTATACTGAACACGAATCTGAGATCAAAAATTTCCCATCACCCCACGTTTTAGAAAAAATGGGATGGAAAACCCTAAAATAGAATTTTTGGCTATTTTTAAAAATTGAAGAGCTGAACACTGGCGTGCTACAAACTTCGAAATTCAGAAATTACAGGCTGCATCATGCCCTTCCAAATGAGCCCTAAACCCGAAACTGTAAATCAAAAACAGTTACTGACCTAGAAAAACTATAAATACAAAATTGCTCAGCATCACCTTTTCTTTTTGTATACAAAGTCAAACCTCATGTCGAAGAAAACAAATCGGATCTGGTCGCATAGTGTAACTAAGATTTCAAGTTTTTTTTTGTTGCATTTGACTTTTTAGAAAGAAACCGATGGAAGTAAAATTTTTTTTTTCATCCACTGGCAATTAATATCAAAAAATAGAAGAAAGTTTCCACATTTCGGGGGGGGGGCGGGGGTCAGAACCCCCAAATCCCCCTCCCCCCCCCAACCTCCCTAAATACGGCCTTGGTGGTGCATACTGAAGGTCGTCAAGTTCTGTCAACTTCTTTAGATGCTCTGATTGGTTCGTTTTTCTTACTGTACGTACTGCTTTAGAATGTCTTCAGCTCCTTCTGTTGACTTAAGCTATGCGAGTTTCGTCGATTTTCAACTTTCGAAAACGTATTTTTTGGCGATTCTGATAGAAAAAAGTATGTAGATTACGAATCAAATGTTGGTTTTACAAAATTTAAAGTGGCGGATTCAATATGTGAAAGTTTTTTTTTTTTAATTTATCTGATTACCTTGAAACGCTTTTACTGATTACGATACTGGCATCAGATTTTTAAGCGGATCCAGCATGGCGGAAGAAATTTAAGAAAATTGATCGGATTCGCTTAAAACTCGTTAGTAGGGAATTTTTGGGGTCACTAATTATGAATTTAATGTCAGATTTATAATCAGATACCCTGAAAATACCTGAGTAACGAGTTCCAAGTGAATCTTTGAGTTTGAAAAACCGATGTCAGATTCGGAATCAGCGTCACCTGAAATCCCCGAGTAATGAGTTCCAAGCGGATTCGATACATTTTTAAAAACTCAGCCGACATATTAGATTTGCCATTTTGAATTTTATCTTATTCCAGATTCGTAATCAGAGACCCTGAAAGTCCCTGAATAACGATTTTGAAGCTGTTTTTCGAAAACTTATTATTAACCCTGGAAGGACATGCTTCGTCGAATCAACGACGCATGTTTACGTTTTACAATTTATCTTTCTAAGTAAGTATTGGTAAAAATTTAATTTATGAATAAATGTTATTATAAAAAAAAGTCGATTGTTGTTTTTCTATATGATAAATTAACCAAATAATGGGAAACAATCAACTTTCAAAGTTATAGGTGTATGGATCATGTGTATGACCACTTTGAATAAAGCCGTCGTCGTTCCGGCGAACCATGACCTTTACGTATAAAAAATAAGCATGTACTTCCAGGGTTAAGAGACCAAACGCTGTTTTTTAGTACACCAAGGTGCAATTATATGTATAACTTTCGCTTTACTACGAATTTTTAACTAATATCTTAGGAGAGTATTCTTGAAACTAAATATAAGGGACCCAAAAGTCAATAAAAAAAAACATCGACATTTTTTAAATTTACGAATCTTATTATTATAACAAAAAATTTCGCAGGATTGTATTAGTATTTTTTTTTTTGCTGTACATTCATTCAATGGGTTCTGACATTTATGGGTTAATCCTACAAAATTAAATGGCAAAAACATCGAGGGGCGGTAAGCATCTTAAGGTGGGCCTGGTATTATCGGAAAACTTCCCGTACAACTAATGGCCACAGTTCTTTGAAGTCTGCCAAGGTCTTTCGTAACGCTGTCAACATTTAGTTTGCTTCACCAGACTATATATGCATAGGTGATGGTAGGACTTTATAAGGTGATAGAACCCATGTTTTGCCAAAAAGAGCCTTACATTGGTTGCGTTAAGAAGACACAACTGCTGGCCAACAGAGGAGAGCGTGTCTTCTGAACGCGTAGTTGTGTGTTTTTGATCAGCTCAACTGTTGGCATTTGGACGCCATTTTTTTCATCATATTATTTTTCCGCTCTTTCATGCCAACATGTTGTTTCCCAAAAATTGGACAGTTGATGACAACAGTTTGAAACCTGCAAGCAAGAGTTTTAAAATTTGTGTGTCTTCTGAACGCAACCATTGACAAAAAACTGTCTCGGTTTTTTGAATAACTTTATCTCAACATGAGAACGTCATATAAGTTTGAGTATACTACTGAGTATAGGAACAGCCTTTGATTAAAATTTAAAGACAAAAGAGGCGACTTAATTTTTTTTTTTTCAATTCCAAAATTCTAAGAATGACCCAATTATTGAAAAAAAAATTTATGAATTGAATTTTACACCACCCATAATTACAGCCTAATTGTTTCTCAATTTTGCAATTAAATACTTCCTTTTATGTTGTCAACATTTTAATTTCCGTTTATTATACTTTCCTATTTACATATCTACGTGCTTTTAAATGTGTCTTATAAACCAAAAACACTAAGAGTTTAAGAGTCCATGAGCCCGAAACTTTGTATTTCATATATAAGTAATACAATATTTTTAACTACAATAAATTAGCACAAGTTAATTAAAAAACTGTTATAATTGCAAGTTGTGCCAATTTAAAGCAATTTTTTTAATGTGTTACGTTTTCTTTTATGTTCCTTTAATGTCACCAACATCAACTAGCAACCAGCAGCAGCAAGCAACAGCTTGAAAATGTCACTTTTATGTATAACTGAAAGAGCCAAACACAATCCACAGCCAGCTCAAGCAAGAATTTGCATATAAAATGGTAATGTTTCTCCGCTAAAAATAGTGGCTCGCATTTTTTTAATTTCACCTCATAAAGATAAAGAGTAGAAAAGGAAGAAACTGTGGCGTTTGTTGCTCAGCACACAAACCAAAACCAAAAAAATATATATATGTATGTATGCATATGTGTGGGCGTTTAAATGCTTATGTGTGGGTAATGGGCTAACAATTTGATTACAATTTTGTGTGTGCGTGTGTGTGTGTGTGTGTGCCTAAGAACGCATAAACGTTTTGAAAGGACATCAACGTACGGTTTCAAAGGATCGTGTACGAAATTAGAAATTACTGAAGTTGAGTGGGAAACATTAGAAACATTTGTGAGCGGGGAAGTGTATGAAATTTAAAAAAAAAATGGTATATAAAAGCATAAGAACTTACCATATATTTATTTGAAATTCCTTTAGCATATTTGTGTGTGTGTGTAACTTTACTCCTTCACACATACAAACATACACACAAATTTCTACTTCAAGAGTTTTCAGCTTTTGTGAAAGCGATTAAGTATTTAATGTGCACATAGTTCGCATTTAAATTAACGAGCACTAACACACACATAAATATAAACACACACACATAAATATTTATTTGCTAACATTTCCTTATATAGGTGTATATATACAAAGTTTGTTTGTATCTGTACCTAGTAAATACTTCATATATTAAAATTGCTTATTACTTTAGCACTACATACTCGTGCGCGATTAAATGTAATTTCTCAGGTGCTTCTTACTTTGATGGTGGCGTCTGTCTGTCTTGTTGTTGCTGCTCTTGTTACTGCTGCTAGCTAACAGCAGCTTGTGTTAAAGAGATGATAAAGTACTCGCATATATGCTTGCGTTGTTGGTGTTTATAATGGTGTTAGTTTGCTTATGTTGACTTACTCATAATTAACACTTATGTTTGTCTATTTGTGGTAGTCATCATCATATATACTTATGTGCATACATATGTAGCTAAAGGGTGTGTGCATGTGTGTTAGAATGTCAATAGCAACTAACCCCAGTTTCTTGACTGACTGTGCATTGACTACAGTATTCTCTAAGCTAACCGTTTAAGTGCAAACACATGTTCTGCTGCTACCTACACATATCCAATAGGGTGGTGTGAAAAATTTAAATAGTCGAGCTTGATTATAAATAGATGCAGAAATGCATTAAATATGCACATGTCAAAATTTAAAGAGAAAATCGTTCAGGATATTAAAACTATCTCGTTTGCAAGGTCCTTTGTGTCAATATGCGCATAAAATTAAGTAAAGCTATGGCTGAATGTGTTTCGGTATTTTATTTGATTTTATTATTTTAAGAAATGACTTATATGGGGATTACTATACCCAATTGTTCGATTTTGCATATTTTAGAGTTTATTTTCCTTTTTCTCAACAAGGATGTAGACATGCAAAAAATTTTATTGGAATTAGGTATATACGACATTTCACAATAGCACGAACTAAGACTATCTGATCTCTCAGCGCCATTAGATGCCAAACGAGGTTTCAATCTTATAATTCAAGCAGCAAACCTCACCGGCGCTATATTCTGCAAAAGTGTCGTGTTATTTTCATACGCTGATTAGATCGGTATTATTTATTTCAAAATTTTCTAACCTGAAACGAAACGAAGTCTCACCGAATTGACTTTTGAAGAAAGAGCCGAATTTACTGGTAATGGCGCCTTAAGCAGTTTTAGTTTTGGCGCTGTTTTGGGTAGGGAAGAGAAGGGTTGGGGGTAAATCGGTAACCAGCAGGCTTTCAAACTCAACTCGAACCCAGCTCTTTTTGAAACTGAATTCAAACCTGCACCAAGTTTCATTGAAGGATTCGAATTCAAGTTTTTTTTTTTAGGAGAGTTGTAAACGCAACCCCAGAGTACAATAGAAAAATTGTTATTATTGATTTGGTAGAGTTCCGACAGGATAAAATATTTTGGAATGGACAAAATTCAAAATTTATTAAAATGCATATTGCCTTCAAAAGAATAGGGGGTCCATCGCCCTGTTAATGATAAAATCCCTCTCCCCCCGCCCCGCTCACTGTTTTTTCAAAGGGGTAGTGTCTGTGTCCTAAAATAAAGTCTTTTTTTTTTAAATTTTTTTGTCATAATAAAATTTTTTTTTTTAAATTTTAATTTTTTTACATAATATTAGAGGTCTTAGATTAATGGAAATTTTTTTTAAGTTCTGGTGATAAGCATTCGCGTGATGTAGAAGACCCCTTAAATTTGATCGATTTGATAGTTTTTTTTTTTTAAATCAAGTCAACGAGGTCTAAAAACGCTGCTTGTAGAAAAACTCGATTTAACTTTTTTATGGAGGAGATCTTTGTATCCATTATGAATTATTATTTTCCATTAGCCTAAGACCTTTATATTATGGACAAAAAAAATTTTACTACGAGAGTAAAAAAATCTCATAAAAATACTTTGTTTTAGGAGGCTATCCCCTTAAGAAACCCAAAAAAGTTAGTTGGGTTAATAATTTTTTATTGCAGTTATTTAATAACATATTTGACTGGTTATTCATTTCTTTTTTGGAGTCAGGGGAATGCAACCTTTTTTTTAAATCATGGGAATGTAAATCTTATGACTCCAAAATCATGACTGCCTTGCAGTCGCTTGGAGTCACTTGAAGTCACTTAAAGTCACATGCAGTCACTTGGAGTCAATTAGAATTTAAAGTCAATTGGAGTCATTTAAAGTCATTTGGTATCAACTGAGGTTTTGAAGTCAATTGGAGTCACTTGAAGTCACTTAAAGTCACATGCAGTCACTTGGAGTCAATTAAAATTTAAAGTCAATTGGAGTCATTTAAAGTCATTTGGAGTCAACTGAGGTTTTGAAGTCAATTGGAGTCACTTGAAGTCACTTGGAGTCAATTGAGGTTTTGAAGTCACTTGGAGTCAATTGGAACTTGTACTTGTTGACGCATTTAATCAAAACTTGAGAGGCCTGAGTATTCTTTGCGTACCCATGTATGAGAGAAGCTACAATTTGAATTCTATTATATTTAATGAATAGAACTATTCACGATCTGGGGAAAATAAACACATAAGTAAGCACATGAATAATTTTTTATTGTGTAAGCACTTATACATGTGACTTAAACAAAGGAACATATTTTTGGGATACGTTAAAGAGCAAAGAATTTTAACTCATCTAAACTAATACAAGGGGAAAACCAGTTTTGAAATCAGATAATATCTTCAGGTTCCAAAAAGGTTTCGAATATTCCGAAATTTTGAGATTCTCCTGTTAAAAATTTTAAGACGATATTATGCCTAATTTTAAATGCTTCTAGCCATCCGTTCGATGCCATAAAATTGGAAATATTTAATGCTTAAGCAATAACACTGTATAACTACAAAATAGTATTCGCTGATCACGAATCTATAAAAAGTTTTTTTCGGGTCAGTTTTCGTGTATATCCGTAAATCTTAGTTTTTTGAAAATTTGATAAGGTGAGAGTTTCATGGATGAAAATTTGTTTTCTTGCTTTTTTTTTCTTGGGTGATTTATATAGATTCGTGATCAATGGAAAAATTAGGGCACATCTCAGATGCTATTTTAAATTCTCATTTTGTTGAACAGTGTAATTTTTGCTTTGTGTTGTAATATCATCCCCGATATTGGAAAATATTTTTGCGTGCAAGGGTAAACAATTTACATAAAAGCCAGTGAATCAATATCATTAAATGATGCACACGATTTTATACGTTGCACAATTTTTAATTTTTTCTTTCGTTGAATTAGACTTTTACATATTTTAAAAATTTCCGCCCATTTCCTAAGAGACAAACACCTCGGCGGCATTAATCAAATCAATTTTTTTTTTTCAATAAAAATAAACATTGCGGTCCGTTTAAAAAGGTTCTGTGGCACTAAAAATATTGTCAAAAGCGCAATCCATGACCCGATTAGAAGGTGGTCCAAATAACAAGAGGAATTTTTTCTGAATCCAGAATCCAGGTTTGACTGTACTGAAAATTTTGTATCTCGTGACGGCACTAAAACAATGGCGCCTGCTTTAACTGCTTGTGTGGTTTTAGAGATTTTGTATATTTCGCGTTGAGACACGAACAAAGAAAACTATTATGTCTTTTCTTCCTACAAGTGAGCGGTGGAGGATGTACTTCGGTATTTCATTTTTTTTTCGGCAGAAACGACATTCACTGTCCAGCCCAACAGGGTTTTTATGTATCCCCCAGTTTGCAGTGCCGTTAAAAGAAACATGTAATTATAATTATTTTAAAGTTATCTTTTTCTTAGACATTAGACTGCTTTTTTGGGGTTAAAGTTTTCAGTTAGTAGTTTTAACTGAAAAGGCTTAAGGATTTTTAGTTTATCCTTAACTGTGTAAGTTCCTATCCTTAGCAAGGGTTCGGAAACGATGTGATCCGTGATCGCTACTTTCCTTGATAAATGATTGAGTTCGGGGTTTTCGGAGACCAAGAATATTTCGACATTATTCATTACTTTGAGATATCCTCAAATCTTAAAGGAGTCCAGTGTTCTGATTGCGGTTTGAATGTCTGAGTATATTATTATACATTATATATTTTTGCGAGGTTGTACAGAACGCACAGTCATATGGTAAGAAACTTTGCTTGGAGTTTCTCGCATTGGCTCAGAATGTCTTATTTTTGGGCCGTATTCTCCTTAACCCAGTAGTGCTTAGCGGTGTCATATGGCACCTTCTCGCTGAGCGGTTCCTGAGCCAGGTTCAAAAATAATTTTTTTCTCAAGTTACTTTCTTGATCTATCTACTTTGGTTCCCGCTCGTCTTTAATGGGTTAATGTATGCTCTTGTCGGGAGATTTAGAATATTTTAGTTTCCCACTTTTTCTTGTTGCTGAGCATAACTTTGAAGTTTTTCTCCAATTTCTCTTAGCAGAGATAATTTCTTGTTCTTTTTCTAGGCCAGCGTCTTCCCTTGTTATATATCAACGCTTTTTGGTTGCCGTATCTATTAAGGAGTGAGATCGAAAAAATCTTAACATATATAAAATTCAATAATTTTTAAACGGTTGATCTTAGAGTTTTGGTTTTTTTTTTTTATTTAATTGATAATATTTTACAAATTACAGAAAAATATAACTTTTATAGTTCTAACCACTATTCATGAACTCGTGGACCTTTTTTGGTAAGCCTTCCATTAGAGATTTGATAGTTGTTTCAGAAACCTTTTTGGAACAGTTTGCCCATCTCCTTTTAAAATCTTCGATATTTTTGGACACCTTTTTTATGCTCGTGCTCTTTAAGTTTCTTTTCACAAGAGCCCAATATCTCTCCACTGGTCTTAGCTCCGAACAAATTGGAGGATTGGCCTCTCTTGGTACAAAAACTAGGTTATTACTTTGGTACCACTCCAGAGCTTTCTTGCCGTAGTGACATGATGCCAAATCGGGCCAAAAATATGTGGGCACATTGTGCTCTCTTATGAAAGGAAGAAGTCTTTTTTTCAAACATTCTTTGATGTATATTTCAGTATTTATAGAGCAAACTGCAACAAATGACTTGCTTGACTGCATATAACTTGCCATACCAGGAATTTTTTAGGAAATTTTGTCTGCTTTTGGATTCTAAATTGTTCTTCGACATTTCCTCGAGCATCAGCAACATAAAAATTTTGACCCGGAAGCTGCGTAAAATCTGCCAGTACATACTTTTCGTCGTCTATTATACAACATGAATATTTTTGTATGAAATTCGATTTTAATTTCCGAGCCCTACATTTGGCGTCTAAATTTTTTGCACCATTCCTGTCTGGAACTTTTTGGACTTTGTATGTTGTCAAACCTGCATTGGCTTAAGCTTTTCGCACTAAATAGTCAAAGCACTGGGCTAACCGGGCAGCTTTTCTACCAGATGTATTTGGAGATCTTTTCAATATGCTTTCTGATGATCCGTCAAAACGAACTAGTAACGGAGTAAAAACGGATACTTTTATGTTATTGAATACAGCATTATACAGTGAAAACGTTGCGGTATAATATAATGTTCCATAAACGTACCATTTCTAAAGTACTGTTCAAAATTATAGCGTACTTAGTGCTCACTATATTTAAAACTGAATAACTTCGGCATGAATTCAGAGAAATCCACCGAGTCTTTCTTATGTTAAAACTATATTTTATTCTATTCTAATGTGAAAAATAAAAATGATCATTGTAATACAAAAACCAAAAAATATCAAATATTATTGTCATAAACTCTCTAATTTTTCATACAAAGTTATATGTAGCTAAAAAAAACAAAAATATCCAAGGTAAGAAAAGTGCAATCCAAGCAAATTGAAATAATTCCAAATAATAAAATTAATTAATAGAAAAATAATAAGCACGCGAAAAATAAATCGATAAGGTGTTTCGCATTCGGACCTCTCCAAGCAATACAGCGTTAATGGATTATTGCGTATTATTATCGGCTTTAAGTTAAACCATTCAAATAGTGTTAAATAGCAAAAAGATTCTGTAACTTAATCGGAAAATCAATTAATTTTTTCTTTTTATTTACTACACCTTAAAACACATACAGCTACATACACTGCTCATACACAGTGGCAGATCTAAGGGAGGCTGAGTGGCTTTTAGACCCCGCCATGGGGATTTTTAGAGCCGATAATTATTTGGTTAATATTTTATAAAATACACTGAGACATTGTTCTGCTTTTAATTTAGCTACATTAGTAATAAATATATAGTGAAGCTATAAAATGATCAATGAGAAAAAAAAACAATGACATCTGCTGGTAGTGCCAAAAAATTAGCGAAGACCTCAACCTCCTCTACCAACTGTAATTTAAATGATAGCTTTGACATAAACTAGGTAGTAGATATATCGTGAAGAATAATTTTTTTAAGGTGTAAACCAAGATTAAATTGTTTCATAATAGAGTCATAAGCAAAATTGTTTTCTTTAAGGATATCATTCGTTATTTTTTTAATACCAAACTTTGTTCAGAACTCCAACAAAAGGGTTTTTTATTCTTTGGCATGTTTTGAGCAACTTTCCGTTTCATTTTATGACAGAGGTGCTCATCGAAAACATTTTGAATCTGCAAAACAAATAAGGATCAATAATCTAATTTTTTTACCATTTCTAAAGTTATCAAACATTAGGCATTAATTACTAACTAAACCTTGCCAATTTGTCGTGATAATATGCCGCAGAAGTCGTCCGGAAAAATAACGTCATTAATGAGCGGAAGCGTACCACAATTGGCTTACAGCAATTGCTCTATAAAATTTTAGCCATATTTTTGGGCGTTGACAGTCCCTTCAATATAGTATAAGGAACCCCGGATATAGTAAGAAAAATTCATTCAAGCCATATGACTTTGTGGGAATTTGACTATTTTCGCTACACATTTATCCTTGTATTGCTCTATATCTGAGCAACGCACGTACCGAAGATTAAATGCGCATAAAAAATTTAGTGTAATTGGCCCGATCGAGTCTACCAGAGTTCAACTGCTGTAGTTTTTAGTCCATGCCAGGCGATTTGTTTCCATCCATTTCGTCAACAACGACTTTTTGGCTGATCGTCTCCCCTACAGATCGAACTTTCGTTTCTTTCTGCGTAAGGTTTCGACATTTATATTCGCGTTTTAGCTCAGTCCTTATTGTGACTGCACTTTTGAATCGGTAATTTATGGTTCTCTTTCAGGTTATGCCATTTTACCTTGTATTTGTCTTCCATAGTCTTCTTGATCATTTTGTCCTTTCAAGCGGGTACAAATTGCCTTTTTTCTGGATCATTTTAACAGCAGTCGAATGCAAGCATCAGATTTTCTCTGGTATTTAACTTGATGACACTCCTTGATCCCTAAGAACAAAAATTTCGACGTTTTGGTGGCGCGACAATTGTTTATATTTTGTAGTTGTTTTGGGCACTTTTTTAAAAATTCTGCTTTTCCCCAAACAAGCGCAATAAAAAATGGTACATTCCGCTTAAATACATTCTTAAAACAAAGGAAGGGAAATTTGGGCTACTTGAGTTAGGAAATATTACCGAAATTGCAGCAGTATTGCAAGTGGTGCGGTTTTTGTGACCGCCAGTGTACTTGGCCTTCTTTTTTATGCCCATTTCCCCCCTAAGTTATTCCGCTTTAAAATTTAGATTTAAAAAGATTTCAGGGAGTGTTACGATTTGTTTAGTATAGCAGCAGGTAACAGCAACACTCAAGTGACAAATTTATTCCTATATGAAATATCTGGGAAAACTGTACAAATTCGCAATGAAATTTTTACAATCCACCTAAAACAGTTAAAATAAACGAGAAATTGTTTTTTTTTTTTTGAAGATGCTATGATTTTAGACAGTATATGCCTTCGAAACTAGCAAACCTAGATTAAAACTTTGGATCTCAGTGCATTCGTCACTCGGAATACACAACTGTTGTTGCCTCTTCAAACATATTAGATTTTTGCGCTTTCAATGTCATGATATTGTAAATACATATAATAAAACAGATCCATATTTTTATCAAAATCATAAAAATTGATCAAGAAATATATTTCCTGAAAAATTAACTTTAGTTTTGTGTTCTTAGATAAATGGCAGAAGCAGATAAGTCCACTTTCAAAAAATAATTACTCCTCGGTAAAAGGTAAAGAAAAAACGAGGCCGTTGCAACTTTTGCAGTGAAATTCCTAAAGAGAACTACAAAATTGAAACGTTCCGCTCTATTTATCTCAAGTTTGTGTGCAAGGAGCATAAACATTATAATTTGTCTTGAAATTCAACTACATAAAGCATGAATTCACACTTGTTAGGGTAGAAAATTACTCGAAAAGCGAATTGAAGAAAAACTCAGCTCAGATTTTACTCAGGGTTTCGATGTTAAAGATGTTATAGTAGAATTTAAATTGTATATAGATAATGAAAGGTGTGTCTCAATAACTCTTTTCCCGTGTAATTTTATACACTGAATCCGAGTCTAGCTGCAGTATTTTTCTATTTTAAGTAAATGATTTAAATTTATAGGTAGGACTTAAAAAAAAAAACAAGGAATGAAACCGAATCAATATAAGGTACGGTTTCAGTTCCGGTTTTGGTTCCGTTTTTCAACATTCATTCGGGTTCCGGTTCCGGTTTCATTTCGGTTTTGAAGGAAAGTGATCAAAGTAAGTTTGGCAATCAAATATAAGATTAATTACTAATTAACTAGTAATTTTCTATGGTTTGAGAGGGATTGAAAAGTCTTATCAATGGCTCTCGTAGGTGGCATAATGGATTTTAGGCCACAAAACTAACAGCTAAAACATGCCGACATGGTTTGTCTCTTAGTCACGGCATGTTCGCAGATGAAGAACAATTAACAGACTTGAAATTTGACGTTTATCACGATTAAAATTGGAAAGTAAAGGAAGACAATGTATTTTTTACTTTATAGGCTAGAAAATCGTCAAACAATTATGCATAATCAGTGGTGCCAGAGGTTCTCGAAAAAACATCGCCAGCGGCTCTGAAATCGACAGCAATCGTCGCCATGTATACTGTCGCCAAATTTAAATTTAATAAATTTTGAAATTTTGGAAAAATGTAACAATGATTGAAAAAAGTTTTCTCAAAACCTTTTTGAACCTCTTCCAGTATTTGAATCGGTTTTGATTTCATTCTTTTTCAGATGAAAGTAACGATTACGATTTCGGTTTCATTTCTTGAAAAAAATTGCCACCGTTTTCATAGCCAGTTGAAAATTAGGCAAAACTGTATTTATAAAAACTCAAAATTCTGATTCAGTGTTAACCCTTTCGGTACTATGGTGACACCGGTGTCACAAAATTAATTTTTGCGATTTTTTAAAAACTTTCCAATAAATTTTTATAAATTTAGGGTTTTTGGAAAGAGAATTGATGGTTCTTTAATTTTAAATAAAAAAATTTAAAAAGGTTTTTTTTGGTAACGTTACTGTAGCGGATCAAAGTAAAAAACAAACTTTGAATAATTAACGCTTAGATTTAATTTTCATAGTCTACTAAAAATAGAATAAAAAAAATTATTTTGCTTTTTTTTTTGTTAATTTTCAATCGCTCACAATTTTATTTTGACTAAATACTCCAAAATTTTTAATATGTGGGAAAAACTATTTACTGAAATATAATTTCTCATATTTTTAATTTTTTTTTTAATTTTTTGGAAACACAATTTTTGCTATGGGTCACCGGTGATCCTAAGATCTTCAATGAAAACTTTTTAAGAACTTTTTTACAATGAACACGAATCTGGACTTGATTTTGCTTTATCTCTTCTAGTTACCTTACGGTCAAGAAAGGGTTTAGTGAAAAATTGATACTGAGCTACTTGGTCTATCTTAAGAAATAATATCTAATAAAATGTACAGAAAAAGTTCATAAAAAAAAATCCCATTGAAAGCCACAGGGTCACCGGTGACCTATAAAAGTTAAGGCCTTTGAAGGTCCAAAATGTATATTTTTATCAAAAATTGCAACAAGAAATTGGGGTCAGACAATACGAATCCGGATTTGGATTTGCACTATTTCCTCTGGCTTCCTTACGGTCCCGAAAGGATTAAAAGTTTTAATGAAAATTAAAATTTTTTCGTTTGGCTTGGCAAAATTCAAAATTTTTTGGACCCGAAAAAAATTTTAAAATATATAAAAATTAGCATTTTCCTGAGAACTTTAGAGTCCCCTAGGTAAATAAAAATTGTTTTTTTAATTCTCCGCCTCTCCCATTTACGATTTCTAGATCCACCACTGCGCATACATACATATACCATATATGTGTATGCACACATATATGTATATTTGTATAAATATATATGTATACATTGTTCTTCATCCTCCCTTTCATGGATTACAGGTTTATTTATTTACCTGTTTTCATCTATCTTCACTCAATTATGCTTTTGTGAATTCATGATATTTCTCACCTTTTATTTTATTTTCGGATTTTCTTTTTTTTTTTTGTTTTTTCGTTTTTTTTTCTTTTATAGTTGTTTTATTTGGTTGGTTGGTTGACATTCAGTTTTGCAGGTGGCAGCAGCTGTTGTTTTGTTGGTGTCGTTGTTGCTACTTCTGCTACTGCACATAAATTGTGAATTAATTGTGAAAGTAATGATATACCATTCATAAAACTTGTTTAAGTACATCAGGATGATGATGGTGGTGATGGTGGTGATGAAGAAGAGAAGATTACTTTTGAATTATTCACTCATTTACTTATATGTATGTATGTATGAAAACACCCACACACACATAAGTACATAGGGACATGTGCATATAAACAGTGAAACAGTTTTCCAATGCGAATGACACACTCAAAGTTGAAAGAAAAATACATAACATAATTTCTCTGCTGTTGCTGCTGCTGATATTTCAGCTTCTTCTCAATTTCAGTTTCTGCTTCAGTTTCTACTTCATCATCTCCTTCTTCTTCTTCTTTTTCTTTTTCTACTTCTTCTGCTTTTCTGTGTGTTAATAATGGCTGACAATATGGCGCTGGTTCCGTTTAACTAAAAGTCTTTTATGAGATAGACAAGTAGTCATTCATACACACATATATAGGTAATGCAAGGGGTAAAGGTAGTTCAACTGAGTTAAGTAAAGTAAAATGTGTTGAAGTTAAGAGGTTAAGAGTTAAGTGGGTTGTATGGCTGTGTTTGTGTGTATGTGTGTGTACGAATTTTGTGTGCCTCTGTTGACGCTTCTACTACTGTTTATATAAAAGGGTTTAATGGTATAAATTTCATTTTAATTCAATTTAATTTCATTTTATTATGCCACAAAAAACTTTTGGATAAAGTGATTATTCTTTGTATGATGATGATGATGATGAGATGATGGCGGTTGGGTTAAGTACTCACAGATAGGCATCTGCATTAAAATCATAATTTTCTTGTTACTTTAATTGTTATAAATCATGTGCAGTGTAGTGTAAAGACCATGAAAGTATTGATTTTAATTAGTAAATATTTTTAATTTTCATTTGTTTTTTTTTTTACTTTTTTTTTGTTTGGCAAATGGGAAAAAAATCGTCATTTCTATTTCCAGCGAATAATAATTTTCATTTCATTTCATTTGTTGTTTTTTTCTTTTGCTCCATAAATATTTTATTTTTATTTATTATATATTTTTATAGTAATATCATTTTAAGCTTTATTTACATAAACCAATTATTTACGCATAATTGCTTTTTACACATTACGTATACGCTCCGTAATACACACATACTTACTCAATTTCGCGTATGTATTTCATGCAAAAAAATCATAACAATTAATTTACACGTTCATACACACACATACGTAAATATAAATAATTAAATACAATATAAAATACAATATATTCTGTAAATAATATAGGTACATATGTATATGTGTGAATGTTAAATAAAAAAAAAATAAATAAATAAAAAAAATGAAAAAGAAAGAAATCAAATATGTAAGTAAATGATATAAAATATCGCATATACTAGTTACATATGTATGTATGTATGTTAGGCCGGTGCGATTTGGCAACCGATACCGCGCCTTCAAAATTATGATTCCTCTTGTCATTACGAACAAAAACTCCGTCTACGACATAGGTTTAAAATGAATTTCAATGCTCCGGAATTTGATTTTTGTGGAAAATGTTCGTTTTATATAGAATTTTTAAAGCACTTGGAAATTTTGTAATAATTTTTTCTGTGAAAATTGTTCACAGTTCATTTTTGATATTTATTTTAACTCAGGCGTCCGATAAGGCACGCTATCGAACTTTTTTCAAAATTTATTTTACGGTTTTGAGTGCTAATTTTATCCAAAAACACAAATTTTTCATTTTTTTCTTACTTCATTCATTTATTACACTGTGCAACAGCAAAAATCGGACTGGCTATTTGACATATAGTTTTGAGTAATTTGGGGTCACTGATCTTGAATCTGAAAACCAGTTTGCTCCATTACGGCAGGCAACTGTACATGAAATCATGAAAATGGATTTAATAAGACTGTATCAGGACATTCTTAATTTATGTCTTGTCGTTGTTGATGTCTATAGCAAAGTTATTTAGTAGAAAAAAAAGCACATTTTTTGTGAACACAAGAATCTTCCATCAAAGCTCCATATCCCAAGTTTTGGGAGGTTTTTAAGTAAAGCTTTAAACAATATTGCTTACAGGCTAAAGGAATGATAAAAGTAATATAGTGTGTTTGAGAAAAAGTTTGCTTATCAAAAAGTATGGGGGAAGGGGTCCCAGAACATCAAAACACCTTCCACCCCCTTATTCTTGGAAAAATTACCTCACAAGGTCTGACCAGCACAAAGGAATTGTAAAAAAAAAATTTTTTTTTTTTTTCAATGGTTAATTTCTTAAAAAATCTTGGACCTAGATAATTTTGACCTTCAGTGATCCCAACTACTTTTCAATGAGGAACATTTTTTACCAAAACCTAATGATGGGTTTCACGTTCGTTTATCCGGTATAGTCATATATCGAATAGAGGCTTCATATAACACCCCAAAGGGCGGGTAAGGGAGTTGGTGCGATGTTTCTGTCTAAGTAATTTTTTCCTCCCTTCCATAATAAACAACTTTCTCTTAGCTAAGAGACATGTACAAAGTAAAACAAAAAAAAATTTTATATTGGTCCCACGTATACCAAAATTATGGGTTTAGGCCCTCATACCGGGGATCTCAGACGTGATAGAGAAGATCTGAGTACAGGGTCGGATTCAGCGAACCCAAATTGCTCTTAAAAAGTTATCTGTTCGATATCTAAAATTTACTTATGCGCTATTTAATTACAAAAATTCCAAGTGCCTTAAAAATTCTACATAAACCGAACATTTTCCATAAAAATCAAATTGCGGAGCCTCAAAATTCATTTTAGACCTATGTCGTGGAAGAACTTTTGGTTCGTAATGACAAGTGAAATCATAATTTCGACGGCGCGGTATCCGAAAATTTTAGTCCATACAAATCGCATCGGTCTAATGTATGTATATATAAAATACTCTCACTTAACTTTACATTCATATTTTCATAAAGTGTGTGCATTTGGCAACTTAATATCGAAATCGCACGCAAGTAGAACCTTGAGGTCCTTGTTGGAGTTTTTTTTTTCTTTTCATTTGTTTATTTGTCCTTCGGCTGCTTTTTGGTGTGTGTGTGTTTGTGTGTGTGTGTGTATTGCCAGCTTGCCTGCTTACTTGCTGCTTACCTTGTTGCTCATTCGCCTAGAAGACTAATTGCTAATGGCGTCGGCAATTAAAATTCGTAAGCCTGCAACAAGAATATACAAATACATATGTAAAAATAAATACATAGTACAAAGAGTAAATGAGAAAGAAAAAGAGAGAAAGAGAAAAGAAAAAATTATCAAAACGATTAAATTTCATGTGAAATATTTTAAATAAACGATTGTAAATTTCAGTCGCTCTACTTATATAGTATTATTATCTCGTACCCTGAATAATGTAGGCTTTAATAACATTTTTGTAACATCAAGTCGTTAAAATTTTTTTTAGACCATTACCAGATATCAGATTTATTTGGAAATTGTAAATATTTTGCATTCTATTGCAGCATATTTTTCCACATAAATCTGTTGTCAAAGTTTATATTGAATGTATGTTGTTATTGTTTTCTTTTTTTTTTTTGTATCTGCCAATTCAAAATCCATCAGCATAGTTATCAATATTTATGATATCACCCCATTCGGATTTTTTGTCAGTCGTTCTTGCATAAATGCAACAATATGTGTTCGGTTTTTTCATATGTACACAAAAGTTTCAAGTCTGTGGTCTATGGTCTACATATATCAAATTATTTTAGATGAAAACCAAAATCTCATAAATAAATAAATAAATACTGTTGGTATTGATAAAAAATATTGTTGCATGCCAATATACGGAATATGTGGAGCATATGGGAATTTGAAGTAACTACTCTGCTTTTTTCGATGGGGTCGATTAGTTGAATTATTGTTGTGCTATGCTGTCAATCAAAAAATTGAACTGTTTTAGAATTATAGCAAGGAAATCACATGCAATTGCATTGTCAAGAGAGGTAAAAAATATGAGTGAGTGAAGCTGCACGCCATTTGCAGCAACAAGAATTGTTATTGCATTTACTGTTACTAATCAATGATGGTACGTGAATTGTTTGCGTATGATAACGAGAGCCTCTTTTTACACTAGATAACAAGGTTTGCTTATCTATTGAAAGTCTCTCATGCCCATATATTTTTTAGATACCATCTTGAAATAAGCATCGCGTTTGCTGCCAATCTAATTCGATTTTCATTTTTGACAGAGCATTTAGGCGGAGTTTACATCAGCACGAACAAGAAAATTAGCGCAACTTGTAGATACAAACTCTGCCTTAGGCGAAGTTTAGATCCGCTATGAAATTGCTGCAAGTTACTCTTTGAAAGTGTTTTTGAGAGTAAATTGCTATGAAAGAGAAACCACAAGTTTCTTTCGTTTTTGTTAACATCAGCAATCTATACATTTATTAGTGTAACTGCAATTTTATTCCAGAAGATCCAGAATATGGTACAATATCATATTATATATATGAATTTAAAGAGCTTGACGAGTAGGTTAGCCAAAAATTATCAGATTTAAAATCGCTTAAGCCAATTCCAAAATATTAGCGTCGGAAGTTTTTTAAAATTCGCCAATTGAAAAAAGCATTGCATTCATCGTTGAAAAAATCATTGCTTAAACGGGAGTAAATAATAAATGAGAGAGAGAGAGAGAAGACATGAGTAACGGCATCTCACAGAATTATCTAAAGAATTATCTGCATACACAAATAACAAAGCAAATACCATCGAGTAGTTTGGTTCTCTTTTGATATTTGTTTTTTTCATAAAGAAAAAATAGCACAAAAATAATTTAAATAAAAAATATTTTTAATATACCAGGTTTTTAAAATGGACTAAAAAGTATAAAATAATTTCTCCTAACTCCATACAGATTCACAACCACATATAGATGCCTTTTTGTAACTGTGAATTTTGTAACTGTAAATTTTAGTAGGACGAAAATACTTGTATGATTTAAAACAACAAACGTGGTTCGCATGCAATAGGAAATTGATGGATGACTAGTTCACCTAATGGCTAGCAATTTTATCCCTATCCATATGCGTCCCACGTTTTTCGTTTAAAATCATACAAGTATTTTCATACCTACTAAAATTCACAGTTACAAATTTTCAAGACAATCTGTATGGGATAAGGAATCTATATGTGGTTATGAATCTGTATGGGGTTAGGAGAAATTATTTTATAATTTTTAGTCCATTTTAAAAACGTGGTATATTAAAAATATTTTTTATTTAAATTATTATTTTTTACTTTTTAGTCTTGTGTGTGTGAAATTTTGCAATCGATTTTAAGTAAAGACCAGAGCTGTAAAAGAATGCATTCAATTTAATTGCAATACCTTGAAGTCATGGTTAATAACCGACAATTTGCACTAAATTGGAGGGACTTGAAGTCAATTGAGGTTTTGAAGTCACTTGAACTCAATTGGAATTTGAAATTGTTGACACATTGAATCAAAACCAATTGTCTAAGCAATGTCACAATTAATTATTGGACTCGTGCAAGATCATTTTCCCCAGATTGCGAATAGCTCTATTCATTAAATATAACAGAATTCAAATTATATCTTCTCACATAAATGGGTACTCAATAAATACTGTTTTTACATTGCACCTCGTTGTGATTCTACATTTTGAAACAGAAATGAAATAAAGGCATTTGCCAAATACATAGTAAGAAGGAGATTTTTTGTTATGGATGTAAAAATGTGCAAGAAGAATAATTTATTTATATATTAAAATATAAAATATGAAAAATTCTAACATTTTAGCTAAATTTAGGTACAATGTTGAAAATAGTGATAATATTTCTTCGCATTTTGATTTCATGAAATCAGTAGAAAAAGGTTTAAAAGTTCTTATATAAAATTCATACAATCAAAACAAAACGTTTACATATTTGTATATAAAGAATATATAAATACTGTAAATGTTGAAAGTTATTTGCTAAAAAAAATGTTGAATATTTATTTCATCAAACACGTCAAACTCATCCATTCCATTCATACATTTTTGTTTCTACGATTTTTTGTTTCGATTCCAGCAAGAGCAAATTGCGATCTCTTACAATCTATACTCTTTGTAAGCGGAACAAAACGAAAAGAAAAGTTCGTTATTGTTTGTTTTTGTGCTCTCTCTCATTTGTCTTTGAATTTGTGTATGTATACGCATATACATACATATATTCTACTCCCGCTAAAGAATATATGTACTATGAAAAAAATGGAAAAACTTCCGATGCTAATATTTTAAATATTATTATATTTATGTATATTTTAAATACTTCATATTGCATTGTCTTCCAGTTCTGAACTATATTTTAAATTTCAAGTATCTAGCTCATCGGGAAGTTAGTTTAAAATCGATTACAAAATTTGTACCGAACAGACTGACAGACAGACACCATTGAAAGCGAGTTAATATAAACGTGGTAAAATAGCCCCAGTTACTGGGACCTTACCGACTAGTTTACTTTAAGAAAGACTTTCTACTTTAGAAAATACCATGAAGCGATGGGATTTTTTGTTATATTTTTATTAAATTATGACAATAAATAAATGTGTTAGTATAATAAAAAAATATGGGTGAAAAACTTGTGGTTATTAAATTAGGGGTAGAACGAATATATTCTACATTAGTCGGTACAGACGTATCCCGGATTAGAATCTTGGCATCGCCCAGGTTTAAGGCGCTGAGTTTGGCAGCAAAGCAAATAGCTTGTTGCTTGACCAAAAGTGGTATTGGCAACCAGTGAATGATTGTAAGGACAAAAATAGAACTGAAAAAAAATTAGTTGAAAAATGTTACAAAATTTTAAAAAACTCCTCTAATGGCTAAAATTTCGGAACTTTCCAGACTATTGTGGAGCCTGAAGATAAAAATACTCCCCAATATATTCAAGACCACATGTTAAATTACCAGTCCGTTGCACAGTGTATTCGCAATAGCCAAATTTTTTTTGGGAATCGTCATAAAATAAACCGAGGTTCATTTTTAGAGAGTTACAGCAAAAACTTTTTTTTCTTATAAATTAATAACTAGTAGAGCGATAAAAAAAAGTATTCCGCATTTCGGTACTCTCGAGAAGATAAAATATCATTTTCGGATATCACAGCAGATTCTCAGATTCAACTTTTACTTTTACTATAATCGCTTTTCTATTAAATTTTTTTAATAATTTTAACTCGTAGTTCATAATTACCGAAAAATATAAAACATAAAACTAATTTTAAGATTTTATAATCGGAAATATCCTTGAATATGGTTTAATTGAAAAAATAATTATATTGAGTTAAGTGGGAGCGAGGTTAGAGCTTTTCCAATTGATTCGTTGTAACCAAAAGTTCGTTTTAAGCTTTTTCAGTTAGAAACAGGTGCATTATAAGCGAAAAATACTTTAATTGTAAGCATTGTATTATTGAATATATAGTTACTTACCCATTGTACTTTGATTCGTAATTTGTCTATAGAGTGGCAGCCACAAAAAGAATTAAATAAGAACAGAAAACAAATTTTAAGATTTCTCTGTTGTTGTGGAGGGTGAAAAACCAATGAAACTACTAGTGAATTTGTTTAGGTAATTTTAAAGTATTTTAATATTTTTTTTTTGTACAATTTTACTATTTTTACTAATAATAGGTTTTATTATTATTATTTTAGTTTAGCACATAATATTTATATTTGAGCTTTTGAAGTTATGCGATATATATTTAATATTTACATACGATTTTTTTTTTTTTTTTTTTGTAGATTGATTACTTTTTATTTTTAGCATTATATATTACAAATTATTATTATTTATTTATTTAAAGAAATACTACATTATATGTAAAAGTATAGAAAATTGTATGTGTATGGGTGTGTATAAAAGAGGAAGTCAATTAACTTTCTGTTTCCGTTATAGAGTTTCCCAACACATATATATATACACACACACAGCTTTCAAATACTTTGAAATCACTTTCGATTTTGGAATTAATACAACAACACTAACCTAACTAAAGCTAAACATATTTGTTTTATTTTATTTAAAGATTTTAACTAAAAGTTTTTTTTTAATAGTTTTGGATTACTCGTGTAGATACATACAGGATAGATACAATAGTGAGAAACCTGCCAGCATAAAATACAATTTTAATTTTGTTTTTTTTTTTTTTTTTTAACTACTGTACGCGTACATACAAATACCAATAATGCATACAAAAATAAAATGGATTTCTTCTTTTTTTATTCTAACACTAATACTACAATACAAATGTACACGGATACAGAAGATACAAAAAAAAAACAAAAAAACGAAATGAATTCAAATTGAAAAATCAAAATTGTTACGAAATTAAATAATAAACCATTTAAAGCCACTACTCTCTTTTTCATCTTCATCTTCTTCTTGCTCTTCCTACAGCGTTTTAGCTTGTTTTAGAATTAATTCTCTGAGGGGGAGGGGATGCGATTTTATGGCACAAGTTTCTTGAATCCAGCACCTTCTTGGCCAAGTTTGAGCTCTTCATAAATTGTCGGATTTACTTCATTGCATTGCAGGGTATGCGCATCTGTGCCATCTGTGACATCGCGAGTTGGTGGTTGTGTGGTTTGGCCGCTATGCGTTATGGCCGATGTCACAGTGGGTAGCTAGTGATAGTAGAAAATTGCGATGCGCGTAAATTGATTTCATTTCATTTCACGAAAAAAAAAATCAACAAATCCAGCAAATAGAGGAAAATAGAGAGAAGGAAGAAAGAAAAAAACACAGAAAACCACATTTAAGTAAGCAAAGTAAAAACAAAAACAAACAAACAAAAAAGCAAACATACATAGTAGTATGGTATGGAATAAATTCTAATAGTTATTTATTTATTTACCACACACACACACTCATACACACACATAGAAAGTTTTCTGTACTGCGGTATCTATGTATGTGTGCATGTATGCAAATATTTTAACACTTACCTGCACCTGTTCCAGACCACGGGTATATGTTGGATTTTCAAATGCCACACCATTGCCTGCCTTACCATTTGCACGATGCCGCCGATAGAATATTATGGCTGCCGCTGCTAACAATATTGCCAATATACTGGCAACAATGCCGCTTATCGTACCCACTGAGTTGGAATACGTTGTTGCTGAGGTCACATGATGATCGCCCAGTGTAAATTTGATAGGATCTGTTAGAACGCTGGCACCTGAAATTAATTAAAACTAAATATTATTGGCATTCTAAAAACTATTGATTTTCTCGTTTGCTTAACAGATTTAATTAAAAAAAATAATCTTTCAGCAAATAAAAATTAAAGTAATTTTAATTTGTGGTTGCTTTAGTTGATTTTATGGGAATTTCGTTGTTGTGGTTATATTAAGTTTTTTTTATAGCAAAGAATATTCTCTAATACTATGTTCCCACTAAGCAGAAATTGCGTAGTTTCGGCAAAATGGTTTCGAACGAAACTGCAATCGTTCACATTGTAAAGCTGGTTTCGATTATGGTTTTGTTTGATGGTTTATTGTTTACTTCTTGCTGTAAAATCCAGGTGGGTAATAAAATTATTGCTAATATTGAATAAATTTGACTGTGAAGAGGATCAAAATGTTAAACGAAATATTTAGCAACGAAATAAAAGTGCATAGGAGGAACCGTCAATTGTTATGCATCTGGTTTCACTTCAACCGCAGTCGCTATGCAGGCTTGGTGCGGCTTGGGACTCTTCCGCCATTTGTTTATATGTATGACAGTCTTTTTTTTTTTTTGTTCTACATAGCTCCTCCACCTTTTCTTCACATACGTCGGCTATGAGCTCCTATTTCCGCACACTCCACAAAATGTTTTTTTTTAATTATTTTTCGTTTCTCCATATTAATCAAGTTGCTAGCAAATCAAAATATAAATGTCAGAATAGAAATGTTAGAGCAAATTCATTACAATATTTATTTCTGTGAACGCATTCAAGGCTGTATTCGATTTTTTGCTCGGTTTCGAACCGGTTTCGGTGAAACCACCACATTTCCGTGGTTTCGTTTGATAAATTTTTATATGCCGAAATTGAGCATTTCAACGCAGTTTCAGCCAAAACCATGGAAATTATCGAAACTACGCAATTTCGGTTCAGTGGGACCATAGTATAAAGCAATTTAAGCAAAATAAATGAAAAGTTCGATTCAGCTGTTTCTTTCTTATAGCTGAGTCGAGCTTTTCATATATAAGGCAGCTATAGCAACAATATAGAGATCTCCAAAATCCCAAAAGAGAATTTTCGTCATAAATTGAAGTACTCCAAAAAGCTTAAGTACTCTTAAAAAGAGTCTTTTGTTTTTTTGTCTTTAGTTGGTGCGATATATTTTCATTTTGATTCTTAACTGCTCTAGACTTGAATTTGGGACTGAATTTCGGGCTCTATTTTTATTAAGGTTATTAGTCTGATTCTTTTTTTTGCTTTTGCTCTGAATTTTAGTTTGTGTTTAATCTGAATTTTTCATTGAATTTTTGTCTGAAATTGGTCTAAATTTTGGTATGCTTTCGGTTTAATTTTAACTACTTTTGGTCTAGATTTTGGTTTGAATTTCGAACAGAATTTTGGTCTGGATAGTAGTCTGAATCTAAGTCAACATTTGGCCCGGTTTTAGATCGCTATTGGTCTGAATTTTGGATTGCTTGTGATTTAGGTTTTTGTTGGAATTTTAATATAAAATCGGAATGAATTTTAGTGTACTTTTGGTTTGACTCTGACTGCTTTTAGTGTGAATTTTGGTTTGCTTTTGAGCTGGATTCTGTTATGAAATTTGACTGGATTCTGGTTCGAATTTCGTTTTGAATTTTGATCTTTGATTTAGTCTATAGTCTAATCTGCACCATCATAAAAGCATTTAATGTGTTCTGCTGTTCACATAATTTTTACAATTTTTGCAATTCTCGCGTTTACGCATCCGCCCCGTCCGCGTTTTAGACGCCCGCGATAGGGCCCTTTTTTTGAACTGTTATAAATTTAAAATGGTTTTTCCTTTTCTTCAGGTTGGACCCCATAACTTTTCTGTATTTAAAAAAGTGATCAGGACAACCTCTGAAATTGAGGCCTACAATGTAGTTTTAGGTCGAATGATATCCAAAAATGTAAATATTTTTAAAGTTTTCAAAACGAAGAACCCTCATCATGGCAGCGTTTTTTAACAAGATATTCCCCTTTTGACAAGATGTGTGACATATTTGATTTTTTAGACATACCAACCCTCCCCCCTCGCCCCGTATTTTTAGTTTTATAAAATGTATAATAAATTTCGCTCCAGAGGGGCGATTTCTTGACTTCGCCAAATATTCAATGGTATTATTCTTGGACCTGATAATTATCTTAAATTCCAATGGTTTAAAATTCAAAACTTGAAAAACTTCTTGTCAAATTTGTTCTCCCTACTCCTGAATGACGACAAAAATTGAATTCTCTATTCTAGCGAAAAATAGTAGTATTTGAAGGTGCTTCATCGCCAAAAATCGAATTAAGTTTATGAATGCTGTTGTTGAGATAGTCCAAGACGAAAATCATAATAAATAAACGCACAAAAATGTTAACGATTTAATTCCATTTTTTTGCAGTGTGACGTCACAATGAAATTCTTGAGAAAATTTGTTTCTTTTTTCTTCTTTTCCTATAGGAAGACGGGGGAGAAAAAACAAATTTTCCTGGGGATTCAAATTCGAGAATATTTAGAATCGGGCTGAATATTTTTATTTTCGCCTTCGTAAAAGTTTTCGTTAATCGCTTGACGGTTTGATTTTGTTTAAGAGTTCTATCTATATGCAACATAAGTATGGGATTGCAAATATTCTTCGTTTCTACTTACCAAATGTATTGCCAGCTTTTACTACCAACTCATAGAGTACATCCTTCTTCAGTCCATCGATACTAACCGATGTCTCTTTGACATCAATGCGACGAATTTCACTTGTGCCATTCATGCTTGTTGAATTGCTTGCAGCATCTGTAGCAGACTCTGCAGATTCATTAGCTAATACTGCAGCCTCATGATAGAATATTCGGTAACCATCGACAACATTGGGATTTTTCACTGGTGGGTCCCATCTGAAAGAGCATTGTTGAGACTTAGAATAGTTCATAACAATGAAAAGCGTAATAATTTTAGAGCTTTATCAGAAAGGAATTATCCAAATTTTCTATAATCGAATCAATAAAATTGTATATTCCTTCTGCTCCGTTGTTAGTTCCCCCTCTTTTCATACTACATACCTTATGACAACTTCATTATCCGACACCACACTAACAGCAATATTTTCCGGTGGTCCCGGCAAACGATCACGATTCGTTTCAAAACAACCAACAATAGTTCGAGCATATTGCAAGCTACAAATCTCCTTTGATCGCACTGATTCACCACGACACCAATTCAAACATTTACGCGGTACATTTGCATCGGCACAGCAAGTACGATGATCCGAACCATCAGCAGCACATTTCATTAGCTTATCAAAATCAACAATACATTCGGGCAAATCAGCGATAGCATCAAAATCAATATAATAACTGCAAGCGCCACGGCATGCCATCGATACATTCATTGATGTGCAGCACTCGGAGACATTACGATTTATAGGCGGTGTCGAGCGTATGCGAACCGATACGGGAATCGTAGATGAACCGAATGGATTTTCAGCATGACAGAAATAATCACCAACATCGTTAGCTTGCAATTTATTGATGCGTAAGGACATTGTGTACAATGATGGATGTGATTCATTGGTGCGCATCGAAATATCATATTTGCCGCCTTGAATGACGGGGATGCGTCCATCATGATCACGCCAGAAAATTGTTTTCGGCGATGGTTTCGAATCGACCGTACAACGTAGTTCGACTTCATCGCCCACCGAGGCAACTGTAATGCCCGCAGCTTGTATTTTTGGAGGATCTGTTGGAATGTGAAGAGGAAAGAAATATGAAAAAATTATATACAACAGCATTATTTACTATTTAGTAGATCTAGAAATTGTATTGTGGAAGGGGGAAGGGAAGTAAAGTTTAAATTGTTCTTGTATTTGTATGCGAAGTCGAAAATATTTTGAAGGTGCTGTGAATGGAAGTTTTCAAACTTTCGATGCATCTCAATTTGAAGACATTCCTTCCTGAATGCAAATGCCTTGAATATACTCAATAGGAATGGTTTTAATAGTAGAAAATTTTGCAAACCAAAAAATATATTGACAATTGATAGTGGTCTCAGTTTAAGTTCAGAGAGTTCAGGTTCAAATCGAAACATTATTATACAACACCTTGTATTACTTCAATCAGGTCCAAAAAATGTTTGAGGCATGAAAATCTATTTACTTCGGTTCAATGGCGGATATAAAAATTAAGAGCTGCAGGTCCTGCTACAAATGCAAATGATTATAACCTTAAAAAATCTGTTTGAAATTTCGGGGTCTGTTTATAGATGTTTTTTTCACTCTAATTAAGCACCCCAAAGGAAACAAAAACCTACTACGATCACGTTGTTGTTTCTGGGTAACGCTAAAAGTATGTTACAGCCATGTTAAGGAATGAAAAATGAAGAATAAGCTTTTTGAGTAAATGTGAGACACGAAAAATTGTTTTTTGCGATTTTTTATTTTTTGAGGTTAGGAACAACACGTAACATTTCTCGTGAAAAATAATATTAGATTCATTTTTATCAGCCGAAATTACACAAAAATAGGATTCCTCTTGGGTAAGCAGCCTTTTTAGATCTTTTTTGAGGTTAGGGACAACACGTAACATTTCTCGTGGAAAATAATATTAGACTTATATTCAGCGAAAAAAAAGATGCGAAAAAAAGCTTTATCTGTTCTTTAATAATGACTTGGGTAAACGTATGCTTGATAAAACTGTTCTCTCAAGGGGAGATCTTAAGCTTGCAGCTGCCAAATTGATCCGCCATCATGACGAAACAAAAAAGGCCATGCGGCATTTGAAACTAGAGGTAATAAGCTTTTATTTCAGACCATATATGCCTTAAAATGCCTTAACCAATTTTGGGCAGAGGAGAGGGGGGGAGGAGGTCTCCCGTTGACAGAGAATGTCCCAAATATATAACTTTATAAGTCTTATTTTAAGTCCAGTTTTTTGTCTGAATTTCGGTATGTATTATGGTTTGATATTTGACCTGAGTCTTGGTTTAAAGTTTGGTCTAATTTTTGTTCTAAATTTGGTGTGAGTTTTGTCTGATTTTCGGTGTGCAGTTTGGTCAAAATTGGTTCAATTTTTGGTCGGACTTTTTGTCTGAATTTCGGTTTGTATTTGGTTAGAATTATGGTATGGTTTTGAATCTGCAATTACTCTCAATTTTGATCTGAGTTTTGGTATGAATTTCTATCTGATTTATGGATTCATTTGCTCTGAATTTGGTCCCATTTATGGTTTAAATTTTGAATACAGGTGTGGTTTGATTTTTGGTCTGAACTTTGACCTGCGTTTTGGTTTTAACTTGATCTGAATTTCAGTTTGGTTTATACTTTAATTTTTAGTCTGAGTTTTGGTTAACGTTTGGTCTAAATTTCGGTCTAATATTTGGTCAAAATTTGGTCTAAGTATTTTCTGAATTTTGGTGTGAGGTTTGATAAGAATTGATTTAATTTTTTGGTCTGAGCTACAGTCTGCATTTGGTCTGGTTTTGGGTCTGCACTTTTTCCAATTTTGATCTAAATTTCTATGTGATTTTTGGTCTGAATTTACTCTGATTTATTTTGAATCTAATTTTATTCACAATTTTGATTGGAATTACAATCTGCGTTTCAGTTTTAATTTGGTCTGAATTTTGTACTTCAATTTGGCTTGATATTGGTTGATTTTTGGCTAGACTTTTAGTTGGAATTCAGGTCTAAGTCTAGGTCAGAGTTTGGTCGTAATATTTATTTAATTTTTGGTATGAATTTTCGTTTGAGTTTTGATTTGAGTTAGGTCCTAATTTTTGTTCGATTTTTAGTCTGGATATCGGCCTGTATTTTTGGTTATAATATGGTTTCGGATTTATTCTTTAGTTTGTTAGCAAATTATTGGATTTGACGTTGGAATTATTTGCCAAAGAGGAATGGTTTTGAGTTAAGTTCTTCTGGAAACTACACAGAAAGTGTTTAGAACACAAAACAATATATCGTCTTGGAATTGACGAGATCTGCCAATGCAATCGTGTAAGTTTATTACAGTCGGAAGCCATCATTGCTTGTTACTGAAGCTCACGAATGCTTCATTTGTCTTCAATACGTAGATTGTGTTATTGACTTGTTCTCAAAAAAACAGTGACGGTTATTCCTTATCATTGACAAGACGCATATGTATTAAAATTCACAAATCAATTTCACTAAAATATTGACGAGAAAAATGCGGCTTTTTGCAATCACGTAAATCGTATACGTATTAAAGAGCGTTCGGCCATCACTGCTTTAGAGATTTAGAGCAAAACTCTATGATTAAACGGATTACAATTTAATAAATGATCCTTTTAACTTACAAGCAATATTAACACGCCTTGTAGCCTGCATTGGCACACCATAACCATTATCAGCATAACAGGAAACATGCTCCATATCGGCGGTAACATTATGTATCACAGTGACCATATGTCGCGAGGTGTCTTGACGCACTAAATGCCCACCGACATACAAAGAAATCGTAGGCGCAGGATTGCCCAAAGCCAGACATAGTATGGTCATTGAACCACCTTCAGGGATATTATCAGAGGGATGCACAGTTGGTGGCTATATAGAAACAAAATATTAAAGCAAATCAATAGTTGATTATTTATGTATAGCAATTATGTGAAATTTTGAAACTCACATCAACAAAAGCGGGCAAAGCAGGATCAGTCCAAGCGACTAGCGTTTCCGAGGGCAACGATGTCGCCTTCTCGCCAACCGCCTCTACATAGAGTATATGCTGCGAGCTTGGTTTCAAATTGTTCATACGCAGCCATGCTACTTTGGTTTCGATTTTATTCAATTTATCTAGTTTCATGGGTTTGTGGTAAACTCTAAAAAAGAAAAAATTGAAAGAGAGAGAGAGAAAGGGAGAGAGAGAGATAAAAGAAGAGTATAGAATGGTCAGAGAGTTAGTTAACAATTGGTTGTATTTTTTTTTTTCATTCCAAAATCTTGATCTAGTTCATATTGTTCACTTATAACTTAAACAACAATTGAACAAATTATGTGCTAGAATATTTTTTAAAGCTAACGCACCATACACATTGACGACGGCAGCTACACGACTACATCTGTCAAATTATAAAAGCACACGTTCTTATGGAGACGAATATTTTGGCGACGACACGACCACATGACTACCAAAAACAAGTGTGGTTGTCGCGAATTTAAATCTATTTATAATATGAGAAGCAACAGAGGAAGAAGAGAGTTTGCTTTTGTTATCTTAGCTGTGTTTGCTGCAGGTGCTGCCGCTTCCATTGCGTTTAGTAGCTGACTACACGGCAACAGTTGTAACCGACAGAATTTTGTAGCCGAGTGTTCGTGTAGCTGCTATCGTCAATGTGTATGGACTATAAGTGCACTACTCTTTGCCTTTTACACACACACACACCTGTAGGTAATTTTCTCATGTGGATGCGAATACTCTGGTGGCTGCCATGTCAGTTGCATCCAAGTGGCACTTTGCGCCGTAATAGCCAGCGAGTGTGGAGGTGATGGTGCGCCATAAGTTTTATTGCTATTCATTACAGCTGAATAGAAAAAAAAAGAGTCAAAAAGATGAAAAAAATGCAAAAAGAATTAGCTCAATCGTCAATGTCAACTCGCTTCACATAAAAATTAAGCATATTTGGAATATACATATTTGCGCACATAGTTTTCCAACTTTACCTTTTTCGTCGGTGGTATTGATCAGCAACATCGAAGATGGCAATGATGTACCAAATTTTCCGCGCGTCACCACCATAATGCGATACAATGCATGCGGTTCCAAATTTGTCAATTCGATGCTTGTCTCATTTGTGGTCAATTCCTAAGTACGCGAATAAATAAATGCATACATAAATAAATAAATAAAAAAAAACGAACGAGCGAACGCGATTAGTACTTGACGTAATTGCTGTAATGTTACTGCTATCATTGTAGTTGTTGTAATTGTGGTATTTGGTGCACATACGCACATATGCTCATATGCACACATATTTTAAAGCGTTAATTTGAGCCTGTTTAAGCCATCGGCTGCTGCTGCTATCGCACTTCACATTAATTGCATTATAGCGAATTATTGCAACAAATATGGCAACGTTTATTGCGTATCTCGCTAAATAAAATGCATTAAATTTAGTTACGCGCATCATATTTTCAAACACTCAACACAAAAAAAAAAAAAAAAACTAAGTCAATGGCAACGCTTTGTTGAAATACTTAATTACCTACATACATAAGTATCTATGCATCGTACATATGTATGTATGTCTACTTATCCTAGCTTTATATAGACATGCATATATTAATTTTTACTTAGCACGTTCGTAGATAAACAAGTAAGTAGATTTATGCTACTATGATGGTAATGATGTTATAATATAAATTCTATAGAGTTACCAGATTATTCTATGCTTATAGAAGCTAATAAGGATGTGTAGCAAGCAGTGGATAGTGCCCAAGGCTCTTTTTTTAGTTTTAACCGAATTAACAAAATTGTGAACCTCTGGGAGCTTAAGATTTGGGATCATTCCTTGTTGGAAAATCGAAAATTTCTTCAAACTCAATTACGCTGCCCAACAGGAAACTACTTTATAAATTCATTCTTCGATATTTGTGGTTATTTTTGTATATTTTATCGTACTATTTTTAACACTGAAGACCGCTTTGACATCTTTTCTTTTCTTAGTCATTCAACTAATGCTTCTATCGTCAATCCCTTGACCAAATGCTATAAATTATGATTACAATCGTCAACAAATAAAGACTGTATCGAAAAAAAAAATACACACTTTCAGTGCAATATTTCTTACAGTGTAGACGTTTGCTCAAAATGCGGTAAGCATGTTTAGAAAGTGTGATAAATTCTTTTACTGTTACTTCTTTATCTGCTATTCTTGTTCTAGTTTTCGAAATGCCTCGAATTGAAGATCACGGCCCAAGCAAATTGTGCACAATTACTGTACTGAAAAAGGAATTTCTGACAGACAGCTGGCTAAGCGGTACAAAGTCAGTGCAAATGGTATCAAAAATATTATAATCAAGTTTGGAGATACCTGTTCTCTCAAAGGTTTGCCGAAAAGTTGAAGAAAAAATGTCTAAAGATCTGAAATTTGAAACAAAGATGATGATGACCTTAATAAGCAAAACCAAATCAATGTCAGTGCTAGGCTTGGCAAAAAAAAAAGCTAGACCCAGTGACTCTGTAATTGTACGAAGAAAGCAGATATAATTCAAAAACTTACAAGACGAAAAAGTACCAAAAAAAAGTGATAAGACAATTGAAAATTGGGAAAACAAGGCTTCGAAAACTATGCGGGCGTTTACTTCAAGATGTTGTGAAGTGCATTGTAATGGATGATGAAAGCTATGTTAAAATAGATTGAAGAACATTACTAGATCTCCAATTCTACACAAAACACAAAGTATATACTATCGAACAGTCAGTGTGAATAATTGGAGTGGAAAAATTAGGCGAGAAAGTTCTCATCAGGCAGGCTATTTGCTCTTGCGGTAAGGAATGAAACCGAATCATTATAACGTTCCGGTTTCGATTTCGTTTGTGTCAAGTGTTTCGGTTTCGGTTACGGTTTCGTTCTTCATCATTAATTCGGGTTTCGATTTCGTACCAGTTACGATTTTGAAGGAAAGTGATCAAAGTAAGTTTGGCAATCATACATGAGATTATTTACTAAATAACTAGTAATCTTCTATGGTTTGCAAATATTAAAATTAAGAAAACATGTCTGAATCAATAAATATTCAAAATTAATGGCCATATTCCGTCATATTTGCTTAACTTCTTTATTGCAGAAATTTAATGATTATATACACATGGAGTCCGGGCGATTACGATTTTTAAAATGAAACTTCTTTAGCGAGAGTAAATCAAAAATTTTACAACGGAAGTCGTGTTGATGTTGCACTCATATGAAACGAATAAGAAGCGAAGTTATGCTGTTGTTAGTGTTTAGCGAGCGAAGTCATATGCATACAATTATGCAGAGGTCGACTTCTCGCAGTTTTATTTCATATCCTTTAGTCAGAGAACTTGATTCTATATAACTTAACTTTCCTCACATGTGTTATATACGTGTATTTCGTCATTTGTTTTTGCCAATAAGTACTGAGAGTATCAACAGAACAAAAGCTTTAGAAAATAGAAAGAGGAAGAGTGCAAAAGCTTCAACAACAACAGTCTCGTGAAAAATCTCGTTTTTGTTGCACTCTAACAAAACCAGTAAAAAACGAAGTTATGCAGCTGTTATTCGGCTACATACAATCAACCAGAGAAACGACTTCTCGCTGTTTTATCGTATGTGCTTTAGTGAGAGAGTCGATATAGAAATATCGGCGTTATAGCATATAATTGATAGATTGATGTATAATGTGTTATATACGTGTACTAAGTCGTCTATGTGCCGATAAGTGAAGAGAGTATCAAGAGATGAAAAAAAAAAAACAACAAAATAGAGAAAAGAGGACTGCAACAACTTCAACAGAATGTTTTATAAAAGTTTTCTAACAATTTTCTAATAAAAAACATAGCTTCACTTCTACTGTTAGCGCTTGCAGACACAAAATCGAACCCATGCTAATGCTGAAAAAATTTAGCCAATGCCGATACCGAAGTCTATGTCGATACATACAGTAAAATATAGATATTCATTAATTTATATGTTGCAAACCACTCTGATAAGGAGTTTATATGGCAACCTGTAAACTAAGGTTAACCTTGAATGCAATAAAACAAAAGAAAAGTGGTAACTACAAATCCCTTGCGAAGCTACGACACGCTTTTGGCTTAAGCTGAATAGCCGACGGACGAAAAGTCTGGAACAAACAATCAGGTACTTCACCATTACTCTGATTTTGGTGATTACAAGCAATAGCGTACCCAGAGGGGGCCTATATGGGATGAACCTTCCATCCCCCCTCCCCCCCCCCCAGAACCCGACAATCTTATATTGGGAGTATGAATGTATAAACTCGTATTTTTTTCGTAATTTGGACATTTATTGTGAAAAAGTGATTTTAAATTTATTCTTTAAAGTATTGTCCATCGTTAGCCACAACCTTTTCCCATGATTTTTTACACTTTGGGTTATCGTAACGTATCCACTTTTCATCGCCAGTCACAATACGATGCAGAAAACTCTCTCTTTTCTGTCGTTCAATCAGCAGTTAACATGTGAAAAATCGTCGTTCGACGTCTCTCGGCTTCAATTCGTACGGCACCCAATTTCCTTGCTTTTGAATCATTCCCAATGCTTTTAATCATTTAGAAATGGTTGATTGATCAACTTCCAAAGATTCTGCAAGTTCTTGTTGCGTTTGACATGAATCTTCTTCGAGTAATGCCTTCAATTCTTCATCTTCGAACTTTTTCGGGCCGCCTGAACGTTCCCTGTCTTCGACATCAAAATCACCACTTTTGAAACGGGCATACCACACCTGACACATTCTAACGTCTATAGCACAGTCAGAATAAGCTTCAGTGAGTAAACGATGTGCTTCAGTTGCGTTTTTATTTAAATGGAAGAAGCAAATTCGACATTTTCAGCTATAGTAAAACACTTTTGTAAAATTATGAAAATTATTTGACAGATCAATTCTTATAGTATTTTTGGCGATCTTCGATATAGAATAGCTATCAATGTCAAAAAAATAGCGCGTATGATAGATATGAAGTTAGTCACAATTACGAGTTTATACATTCATACTCCCAATAGATTTTTCCCAAAACAGGAAAAGCCATCAAGAGCGAAAAGTATATACTTTCAACAAACAAAAAACTTTAGGATTTAAAATATTATTTTATATGTATACATTTATTAGTGTAACTACAATTTTATTCCAGAAGATACAGAAGTGCGATATCACAGACAGACGATATCATATTATACATCAATTTAAAGAGCTTGAAGAGTAGGTTAGCCAAAAATTATTATTTGATTTTTCATAAAGATATTTCTTCCACAAAAAACTAGCCCCAGTTACTGGGGCCTTACCGACTAGTTATATTTTATTTTAATAATAATAATTTAATATAAATATTAAAATGGGGTCGGATATTTGAAACAATTCTGATTAGTCGCCACGCTGGACGTGTCAATAGGATGCACGTAACAGTGCAACTAGTTATTAAATGCATTGAGACTACATTAAATCTACAATTTCAACGCCAGCTTATAAATGTCTTACTTTTAGAAAGCTTGATAATGGTCTAGTTTTTTTATTGAATTTTGTACTGAATTTTAGTCTGATATTGGTTTAACTTTTCCGTTTTTACCCGTTTTTGATCTGAATTCTGGTTTGATTGTAAGTCAAAATTTTGTTCTATTTTAGTTTGCATTTTAATCTGAATTTGGTTTGAGTTTTAATCCATGTTTGGTCTAAATTTTGATTTGCTTTCCAGCGTTTGCAGACCAGCGTTTGATCTGATTTCTGGTCCAAATTTTTGTTTGCTTTTAATTTGTATTTGGCGTCTTTTTTTCAGTTTTTCTCAGTTTTCATCTAACTGTTAGTTTGAGTTATGGTTAATATTTTCATCTGAATTGATTTGATTTTGAAACTATTTTGGTTTGAATTTCGGTCCGAAATCGATCTAAATTTTGTTGTAAAGTTTGGTCCGAATTCGTCTGGATTTTGGTCTAGTTTTTGTTTAATTTATGTTAAAATTTTTTGATGTAAATATTTACCACTAGTTTTTGGTTTGAATTTTGGGTTACTTTTGTTCGGTATTTGGTGTCTTTTTAGCCTAAAGGTTTGTGTACCTGAGTTGTTTTGTCTGATTTTTGGTCTAAATTTTATTTTGAATTTTGGAATGAATTTTAAAACTGATTTTGGTTTTGATTCGGTCTGAATTTTGGGTTTTTAGTCTGAGTTTTAAACTGAATTTGAACTCATTTTGGTTGATTTTTGTTGGAATTTTGGTCCGATTCGTGGTCTGAACATTGTGTTTTTTTTTAACCGGTTGTTGGGTGGTACTCAAAAGCGTGTACGGATCTCGTTGAAATTTAAAATGTATTGGTTTTTAGGTCAAATGAATATATATTTACATTTTAAGTAATGTGTAACAGGCTTAAAGAACGTATTTAATTTTTCATAAAAATGAAGTGCTTGGTTATGGGGTTCTGAGGTCGTAAACTCACCATCAGGCCGATATTTTTCCTTCAAATTGTTTTCTCAAAATAGATCATTTAACAATATAAATTCATCAGAAAAGTCATAATCAAGACTTTGATCTGAATTTGGTTCTTTTTATTTTTGGTTTGAACTTCGATCTGAAAAAGTATTTGAAGTTTAGTTTTAGATTTGATCGAAATTTCCGCCTAAATTTATATCCGATTTTAGTTTGAATTTTGGTCTTAGTTTTGTTCCAGTTATCTTTTAATTTTTGACCTGTATTTGACAAATTTTTTGCACTAGTTTTTGGTCTAGGTCTGGGTTTTGGTCGATAGTGAGTCTGATATTTATCTTTTAATTTAGAAAAATCAACCGCCACTGATTATAAGGGATTGCCCCATTGGAAGATATGCAGAAATACTGGGTCTTCCATATAGAAATCACTGTAGGAGGTGTGACAATGAGGAAGAACAGGATACTGTAACTTATGTTCTATGCGAATGCTCAGCTCTCATCAACATACGAAATAAGCATCTGGACAGTTTTGTCTTCGATGTCCTTAAAGATTTTACTGATATTCAAATGAGACACTTAACTTCCTGAGAAGCACTCAGTGATCGAATGGCCTGGTAGGATAGGGACTATGTTATCTATTGAGTTTAAAATTTTAGATTTCAAATCTATAAATCTTTAACTGGCAAAAAAAAGTTGGTAACGAAAATATGAAAATAAATTTGCATCATCTTTTGCAAATAAAACAAGTTGAGGGTCAAATTTCAAAGTCTCCATTACTACAAGTATATAACAAGTGTGTATCAAGAGTTAAATTCAACAATTTTTGGTAAATTACACTTATTTTTCTGTTCATGTGAAAATATCATAATTTCGAGCCATTCTGAGCTACTTAACATTCACCTCAATATTGCGCACACACACTCATGCATGCATTGATTATTAGAAACACTTTACTTTCAATATCAATAATTTTTCAATGGCAACCCTACCCCTATTGACATACATATTTATATACATACTCACATGCATACATACTATACATACATATTTATGTATGTATGTATATACTATAAAAACATAAAACTTTTCACACCAATTATTCAAAAGCTAATCCAAACATGCTCGTCTCGTCTCGCATACATTTCTATACTACATACTCGTAGTATTTGCAACATACACATTCAACATCTGCATTGTTTACTCACTCAAAACAAAAACCAGCAACATATAGTAAAATAAAAGAGTAGTAGAATAAAAAAAAGAAGAAGAAGAAGCAGCAGCAGCGGCATGGCACGCGTGTGCCATTTGCATTCAAATTTTATCCGCAATTATTATTATGTATGCTAACCACGTTTATTAATGCCGCCGCTGCTGCTTTTACTGCACACCGCACTCGATCCGATGCGTTGCGTTGCCGATGCCGATGCGGCACGCCAACATCACGAAGCATCATTGGGAGGGGAGTGGAAGGCAGGGAGGTAACTCAAGCTGGTGATGAGTATGATGATGATGCCAATGGCTGTTGCTAATACTTATGTTGCTGGCTGGTTGCTGGTAGTTGGTTGCTGGCTGATGCTATGTAATTCCGTTGCGATACAAAGTTTAAGCTTCTAAATTGAGGCGATTAACAAAGCCGCAAATACGGGTACAACAGAATAAAAAAAAAAATAATAAAAAAAATCAGAAAGTATCCAATTCAACAGCAGATATACGAATGAATACAACTGCTTTACCACACATACAGACGCACACATCCATGACAATAACAACAAGTGAGAATTATTAAGTTGAGTCATATCCGAACGTGAAATATTTATGTATGCAGTTATTACTTTAGTTAATGCAGCATGTAGGCATGGTTATTTTCGACTTTAATTTTTCAAACGTTTCTACGATGTGCCAGTTTTGAAAAGTCCAAAACATTTTTCTGCAAAAGGAGGACAAGTCAGTGTACGAACTAATCCTATACTGAATTAGTCAGAATCAAAAAAGATTTTCTAATATCCAAAAAAAAATAGTCATAATCAGAATCGGAAAGACTCTGTATCAAAAACCCATCATCGACTCCGGTTTTTTTAAAATATTACTGGAGAATTCGGAATCAATTCTGCTTAGGCATTGATATTCCAAAATGTTAAGTGAGGAATGAGATTCGGGAACAATGTATTGATGGTTTCAATGAAAGTATAGATTTTTCTAGGAAAATACTCAGTTAGAAAAAATTTAGTACTCCTAATATGATAGTTAACTAGAATCTATAGCCCAGGCTTCCGAAATTTAGGGTTTTAAATAATATGGCATAAGAATTTTTTTAAAACGTGAGGATTCCAAATTTCAGAAATCTTAACCGAAAAATGCGAAACTTTTCCATTTGATTTTTTTACTACATCAGAATTTTGAATTTTTATGAGGATTTATCTACAATAATTTAAAAAATAAAAACTATTGCGGATGTTTCAAAAATATACTACTAAAGGGTAATTTTTTAAGCTTTTGGTTTTAAATTTTCAAAAACAATCTCAAAAAAAGTGCAAAAGTGTATGAATTTTTTATTTGAGCCAATAAATCAATGACTACGCTGCAAGTGAGAAGCGAGAAGTCAAATTTTGAACCACTTTTTCGAGCATAGCGGCTGGTATCTCACTACTTATGCGTGTTGTTGTTTTCCAAGGTTACAATTGACGCTAGTTTATTAGCATAGATGAGTGATTTTGTATAACCCCTGAAAAAAATAGTCTAACCGCGTTAAATTGCAAGATCTCACTGGCCCCAAACTAGGGTAGCCAGATTTTTTAACCGCGAAATCAGTACATTAGACGTTGGAAAACAGTGGAAATCAGTACAGTTTTTATGCTTTTATTACCTAGTAATTTCAATGCAATATAGTGATATAAAGTTCTGAAACTTTTTCTCCGATTTTGTGTGTTCATTTTACATTTTTTTTTCTTCGTCAGTAGACAATGTTGATTACGTACCAGTTTCCATATTTAGAGGATTGTCAGAGCTGAGGAGCATAATCAAATTCAATTAATAACAAATTTCTTTCACTCATTTAAAAAATTACGCTAACCGACTTTTCTCCAAGCAAATATTGGCTTTCTCCTCTCGATAGCAGCAACGCGTACACATTTTATTTTGTGAACAATCAGAAAAAAAAAAAAAAAAAAGGGGTGAGACTGTCTGCAAAAACGATTTTAAGACCAATAAGGTTAAGTACAAAATACCTGAAGATATCAATTTGAAAAAATCAGTACAAAATACAAAAATCAGTACATTTTCGTGCTGATTTCGAGATTTCTGTTTTTTAAAAAAAATCAGAATATGTACTGATCAAATCAGTACGTACCGAAATGCGAAATATTTTGCTCATTGAACTCCGATTTGTTGAACCTATATGTCGACCTAATTAACCTCGTACGTTTTGGGCAAAAAATCTCGAAATCATCGAACGATAGCGGACGCCATTAACTTTGTGGCCATTGTCATCTTCAATGAAATATAATCCAATGATTCCGCAGGCCCATTAACCACACCAAAAAGTACATTTTGCTGGATGCATTGGCAGCTCTTGTATTAGCTTTAGTTGCAGCTCATGTATTGGCTTTAGTTACTTCGTCGTTGAACACAATTTTTCGGAAAAAAAAACGGATCTTCCTCAAGTTTTTCTAAGGCCCACTCACTGCAAATTCAGTTATTGAACGAGCTGTATTTTATACACTTGTTGACTAGGATCCTTCCGTAAAATCTTCCACGTAGTCGAGTAACACAATCCCAATTGCTGCGAACGGCGACGGATGGACAAATCACGGTATATTCTCCTCTGTACGCACTCTATGCACACTGATAGGTCGATTGATATTCAATGGCATAAAATTGGCGCGAAATTTTTTTACTACGGCTTGAATTGCTTGCTCAATAAGTCGATTGTGACGGCCATAAAATGGTCGAGGTGGGCGAAAAAACATTTCTCACAGAGCATTTATGATAATAAAATTCCATAATTTGTAAGCGTTGTTCGGGAATTTCGAATCTTTCCATGCATAGCATGATATGATATGGCAATGCCAACTGAACATGTTTGACTTTGACACAGTCGTGAATCACAAGGGAAGTGTCAAAAATTCTATACTGAAAAACCAGCAGCAATAAACTTACACTTTACTGCTACTATCATGGCACAACAGTCCATGAAAGACCTAGACCGAGCTTTTCACATCCATTCATGTGGTGTAAGTTGTATTTGTATACGAATAGATGAGGCCTACAGTTTTGTGGCGAAGTGAAAAACATTTCTTAGGCAATTGCTGGCCAAGAGGTGGTACCGTGTACGGCTACGGCTTACACAAATCAAAAATATTGCTATTGACTTTGATAATGTAGAAAATTCGCATTTTTTCTCTTCGGGATTCAGATTTCTCTACGTCCGAAAACCTGATAGGAAAATACGGTTACGCACAAAATTTCATTGACAGTCACTTTTTATTCTCAATTCATTTAAACATTTATATAAATGTAGTTCTGAAGAGTAATTAGTTTCATTTATTTCAATTAGGAGTTGTGAAATTTCGCAAAATTTTCATTTTTAATACGGTCAATGTTGCATAATTGTGTGAGCTCATTACCCAAAGTTCTTGGTTTCATTGTCCTATTAAAAAAAAAAAAAAACAATAGCATGACCATGACCGACATTTCTGATTTAGTATAAAGTTGTACCGTCACTCCATCGTGTCTAAATATAGCAAACACAACACGAGTGAATACGAAAACCTTGGTCTAGATCCTCAGTAAACTGTTGTGTCGAGATATTATTGTCCAACAATTAATGACATTTTCGAATATCAAATGTCGGGAAATCAGAATTTTTTTGAAAAATTAAGACTCTTTTAAATGCTACTTTAGAAATCGGGATCGGAACGATTCTGTGAATTGATTTGGAGTCTACTTTTTGAAATTGCATGAAACGAAACCAAATTTTTTTTTATTTTATGAGCCAAAATCGGAAATATCTTTTTCAAATTTATGAAATCGGAATCACATCGATTTCAAAAGTTTAAGTCTTAAACTCCCAAGTAGTTCCAGGCCGAAAAACTGAATTATTCCAGCCCTGCCATTTTATAAAATTTTTTGGTTCGTCTAAACCAAAACGGAGGGAATAGCTCAGCTGTAGTTTGGATACCTAATTTATTTAAAAGAATAGTTTTCACTTTTTAAAACAAAGACCCGAAACTAAGAGGAAGGAGGATACCACAGAAAAACTTTCTATTTTCTGAATTTCCTAACAAATAGCTTTCTTCCCCACACCCTAAATGTAATATTTAAAATTTTTAGTATAATAAGACTAATTTGTTTCCCGGATAAGTCCAAATTAAACTAATGGTATTTCGAAAATTCGACAGAGCTGCAAAATCAGACCTCAGATTCCTGATTTGTGATCCAAAATTAATCCAAAACACTACTTGAATTCCTATCTAGTTTTTACTGGTGTTATTACAGTAAAAATCAGAGTAGGGTTCCTAAGGTTTCAGGAATCAAAAAAAGAGTCGGCTTTTATAAAATTGGGAACAAAGTGGGCTATTAAAACGTATATAAAGGGAATTGAAACTAGAGCTAGAAAGTACTTTTTTTCAAGTATGAGGATGCTGGTACTCAATTATTTTCCAGTATTTGTTCGAGCCTAGTATTTTTTTGTGAAAAATCTAAATATTTTAAATACTGCTATTTTTCAGGATCCAGTACCACAATACGAGTTTTTGTACCGGTACTTTAAATTTTACAGATCTGGTAACTGCTTATATCTATATCTCTTGAAACGGAAATAAACATAGTTATTCTCAGTTGGCAGGAAAAGCTTAATTTAAATATAAATTATTTTAAATTGAATTTCAACCCAAAGGTGAAGTGAAATCATTTTATTTTCTCAGGCTTTCGAAGAATATTATCTCTCTTACGGTTAGGTCCAACAACTAATGTAGGGTATTAAGAAAATATGTAAACCTACACAACAACAAACAACAGCAGTACATACTCGCGGCACTACACAAAACTAACTCTACTAATACTGATTACTCACATTTTCCAACTTTACGCTCTCGTACATGGTCATCTTATTGACTTTGCCATATTGTACAATAAAATCAATATCATCAGCCGGAGCTGCTGATGCTGCTGCTGCCGTTGATGCTGTTGCGCCACCATTGTCGATATCAACAACAAATTTCGTTGTTGTTGTAACACCAGTTGCTGCTGTTACGTTGGTGATTGTGGTGAATGACGAAGTGTTGTTGCTGCTACCCTCAAACTCTGGCTGTACCCATGCTAAACTGATACTAGTATTTGTTATTGCCGTAGCGTGCACATCTTCAGCTGGACCCGGTATGCTCTCAGTGCCTAAATACATACAAAGTAATAACAACAACACAATACACAGATATATTAGATAGAAACAAACAAACATATGCGATTCAAGTTTAATTAGTGCTTAATTGACAAATATTTGTTAGCTATACTCGAATAGCAAGACAAGCAAGGCTGCCAAGCAGTAAACTAAACAGAGAGGCTGAAATACATACAGATAGTCGAGTCAAACAAGCAAACAAATAAACAAACCTTCTTCAACGCATTGCAATATATTGCCAGCATAAGATAAACAATCGGTCGAGGTCGCCGCCGATGCCGAAGTCGCTGCTGCTATTGACGATGAAGTTGAAGGTGCGACTGGCATTACACCGCGACAGATTGAGAGACAATTTGCGGTGACACCGCGACGACTGCAGCACGGTGTATGATCGCGTCCGCCGGCAGCACAACGCACAATCACAGCTAGAAATAGGAGAAGGAGGAGAAAAAGTAAGTAAGTATGATATACAATAAGGGCTACAGCTTTTGTCGAGATCATCCAATTTGCAGTTGTAACTTGGAGCGCAATATGATTTCAAATATCTCCAAACTACCACGATTTGAACTGGAATGAAAAGAACTCACGCTGCTTTCTATAACTTAAAATAAAAACTTACGCATTTGAGCCCTGCACGCCGGTCCCAGCTTCTCAATATCCGACATTCGTATATTATACGAACAGAGTGGCGCACACTGGGGCAATAGACCCGAGGCCTGACAACAAGTTGACATATTGTAACGATTCTCGGTTTCTTCGACCACGTTTGCGGGTAGCGTACGCGTAATCAATCTCGGTGAAGGTTCACTTTTGCCATACGAATTCACCGAGACGACATAGAATTCATAGTAGACATCAGATTCTAAGCCCTCGAGAATGAGCGGAGGATTTTTCTGTAAGCGAAAGTTAAAAGTAAAAATAATTCAAGATCACGTAATCTTGCCAGCTTTCTACCTTCTCCACTGTTAGATAATCATCACCAACGCCTAAGCGACGGAATTTCACATGATAAGTGAGCACGGTATCTGCCAATTTCTTTGGTATATTCCAGTCTAAAATTATAAAATTATCCGTCTTGGCAACAGTGTGCAGCTTCGATGGGGGATCAGCCAATACGCCATAACCTTGGAAGAGGCAACTACTGTATTCGGACATGAAACGCAGGCATCTAAAAGAGAAGAGGAGAAGTAATTTAGAGGGCTAGAGGGCTTTTCAAGAAATTACTAGGCACCTACCTGAACAAACTAAAGTCTAGTGTTGAAATCTTCCCCGAACACAGTGGAAAACAAACCGATGGTATACCACGTGAGCGGCAACACGCCGTGTGATCCATATTATTTGCCAAGCAGCTGAAGGTAATATTCGACCATGGTGCACAAACCATAAAGTCAGGCAGGGTGGCCAAATCCGCTTTCTGTGGATCGCACATTTTATTCAAACACGTTCGATGTGTCATACCTTTTTCCTCGCAACAACTGCGTATATCCGGAATGGCAGGCATTTCTGAATGTTTCGTCGTTGACGATTCGCCGTGACTAGCTGCCTGCTCCGTAGCTGCCGCTGAGGTATGCGTAAAGATACGCAAACGCTCACTGGGTAAACTTGTACCGAAATCATTGACCGCAGTCACCACAATAGCATACATTGTTAGCGGACTGAGATCATTCAAGCTAAGTGTTGTTTGATTGCTGGGCACTGTGCGGACAATGACCTTCTCCGATTGCCCACCAACTTGAGCGTTATTGTGGTATGTTGTCACTCCAGCCTCATCCTCATCGAAACTATGCAGCGCCGTAACATTAACACTATAATGCAACACTTTATGTGCCAATTTCTCAGGAGGCTGCCAGCTAATTGTGACACTGACTTCTGTTAAATCATCTACCGTTACCCCGACTGGGGTGCTGGGAATGTTTTGTATCCCCTGAAGTATACACTGTAGTCCACTCAACGTGTGATGCACGCATGAGACACGCGTCTTCAGCATATCAGTGAATGGCGTGTATTCACCGCGGCACATATCCTGACACAAATCTGGTATTTGTTTCTCTACACAACAAGGCACATGATTACGCCCATCTGCCATGCAGCGTACTATATGCGGAAAGTCTACCTCGCATGTCTCGGGGTCGATACCCGTAGTGCCATCGAGTATGTTGTGTACATTGCAGAAACCCATACATTCGGTGCTGACATTGGCAAGTTCGCAACATTCTGTGAAGTCATGCGTGATTTGTGGTGCTACATTGCTGGGTCGCCAAAATGAACGATTATCAGTGGAGTCCAACGGAGGAGGTACTAGAAAAACATCACTTGCTTCGGTAGTTGTTGTAAAGTTGCTGTCACTCGAATCCGTTGATGGAAGCTGCTTAACTGGTCCAAAATTTATTGATCTTAACCTCTAAAGTAACTCGTAATGGAAATCTTGTAACTCACCCGTTAATATGTGTATACTGCGTAAAACCGGATCCGAATTTAGTTCACATATATAACTACCCGAATCACTGCGCCTGAGATTCCGGATTAGTAGCACCCACACTTCGCCACCCGACTCTAAAGGCAGTTTGGGATCTAATTTGGGTTTTTTTATATTTAGGAGGAGAATTAAGTGAAAGCATTCATGTTTTCAATTATATTTGGTCCACTTACTATCATCATGCAGTACACCGATGCGTTGATCGCTCGTCACACGCACCATTCCCGCTGTCAGTATATCATCCGATTTCTTCCATATGACCGTGTGATTCGCACTATTCTCTGAGACCACACACGTAAGCAACGCATCTTTGCCTTCATTTATTATCGAAGGTCCACCAGTTGCTTTAGTTTTTGACGAAGTTTTCAAGGAAGAATTTCGAGAATTTGTTTGTGTTTCTATGTAAATAATTCTTAATAATATCTTACCAATTGGCACACCTGTATTAACAGTCGAAAATAAGCATGTTGATGTTGTTAATACCACCAGCAGCTTGAGCATTATTAATTCCGATAATGTTTTCTGAAATAGAAAGAAAGATATAGATAGAGTTAAAATTTATGCAATTTGTGCAAGTTTTTTTTTTATTTGAAGATATTAGTAAAATTCATGGCGGATATAATATTTAGCTTTCATATATTTTAGATTGCTTCTAACCGAGATAAATTGAAAAAAACCTTTTAATAGGGAATTCAAGGGTCAAAGTGTTCCATACAAATATTTTGCGGACTATTTTTCTTGGAGTCACTAAAGACAATAAGCAACTACGAGTTAAGGCGTTCCACCACACAACAAGATAAAGTTTTACGCCTTACTTTTAACCCATATCTGCTTCTTATCTTTGGTGACCCCTAGTGAAATTTTTTTAAAAATATTTCTGTAGAACACTTTAACCCTTAAACACTTTTTGAAAGAAGGTTTTTCTGTAATTTCTCAAAAAAGACCCGAAAATACCCATATGAGTTAGAGTTAATGGGTTAAACAATTGCAAAGAATGATTCCCAATAAAATTTTGTTATGGGTTCTCAAAGACAAGATTCATCTTAAATGTAAATTTAAACATGATTTTCATATTATTACATGCAATCTAAAAGATTTTTTTAAATAGTTTCGATATGGTCAAGAAAAGCTCTCCTAAATAGAGATGATGAGAGCTGATCAAGCAATCTGACAGAAATGTCTTAAAAATTTAAAATCGAGCAATAAAGAAGAGCTAAATTTGAACTCCGGCAATCCCCAGTGAGGCAGCTTCCGTCGTTCAAGGCATTGAATGTCTGGGTGACTCTACCAAATGGTAACGAGGCGCAAATTATTGGCATAAATAAATGTGGAAATGCGGTTATTCATTTATGTTCTGAAGTCTTTGGAAAATTCTATAAAATCTACGATGGCAATTTGCTCACCAGTTTGCCCAGTATTTGAGAGAGAACGACACGCTTTACGTGGGCACTTTGGATCCGCATCTCATGAACGAATAGGAGAGGTGGAATAGGAGAGGCCTCTAACGTCAAATTAAATTCTCTGCTGAAGTTTTATGATTTGACTAAATGGTTTTGGGTAGTGCTCTTGATACCCGTCGGGTAATATTCGCACATATAAATGCCCGGGTTCCCGATCTTACGGGTAACCTGTTTTCGGGTACCCGAAAATTACGGGTAATACATGAAATCGGGTACCCGAAAATTGTTTGGTTTCTACATACAATTCTTTTTTGAATATGCTAGCAAAATAAAGTTAATGAAATTTGAAATGTTTATTGTTTAAAAAACAATTCCCTTTCAGGAATTGTGATATGAATGTTTAAATGTTTACAAAGTGTATATGTTTGTATAAAAATTAATTAAATTTTTCTTGTAAAATAAAATAGAGGGATAGGTAAACAGATGGAATAAGTATTTTTATTTGCATCAATGACCAATTGACTAAATATGAAATATGGCTGTACCATATTTTGGGATTGCTTTCGGGCAACTACTACTACTACTTCTTTGTCTACAACTATTTAGTACTTTTCTACTATTTTTTTAATACTATTTCCCATTAATTTTTCTACTGCTATTTTAAGGTGCTCATATTTTCGCACTTCCTCTAAAGACCAATCCTTCATTAGTGTAACTGCATATAAAATAGTAGCTTCGTCTCTATGTGTGGATATTTTTCTCACTTAAATTTATTTTCAGGCAACAATTATTTCATTTCTATTTACAAAATTCGAAATGGTTAATTTTTTGACATTATCCGATTACAAAAATTCTTATTGCATTATGTTTGTACTTGAAAGGATAAATAACAGAGCTGTGGAGTTTGAAAAATTTCGGCCAAAAAATCTTGAAAAATGAAGACCCTTTTTGAACCTGAAAATATTATCTTATTTTAAAAATTTGTTTCCACTTTTGTTCATCTGGATGTAGAGAAACTAGCACAGCATAGATACTTTTTAATTTGATACCATTTTTGAGTCTGTAGGCTCCATTGATGAAAAACTAACAAACGAGTCCTTTAAGGAGATGCTGAGACTTCAAGCTATTTAGAAATATGGACCCATTTGCTATTTATTATAAAAATAGAATTTATTACAGCGCCACCTATCGGATTTTGACATAGTTCATAAATTTGTAGAAATAATAGTAAAAAGTAATAATAATAAAAAATAGTAGTAGAAAAAACTGTAAAAAAGGAGTAAAAAATAGTAGTGAAAAATAGTAGAAAGTAGTAGTAGAAAATAAGAAAAAATGTATTAAAAAAGTAGTAGAAAAAATAACTAAAATAGTAGTAGAACATATTGGTTGAAAAAGTAGTGGAAAATAAGAAAACTTTGCAGAAAAAAAGAGGTTTAAAAGTAGTAGAAAATAGTAGTAGAAATAGTAGTAGAATTAGTAGTGGAAATAGTAGTAGAATTAGTAGTGGAAATAGTAGTAGAAATAGTAGTAGAATAAGTAGTGGAAATAGTAGTAGAAAATAAAAGTGAAGCATGGTGCAACATCCACTAAACTAACAAACTGAAGGAATTCAAATTTTAGTACCGTACCATAAATGCCTCCTAAAATATCTCATAATAGAAATTCAGGTTATATGGAAGGTGCCACACCCCCTTTGTCAATCCCACCCATATTTTTGTCATTCATTGTCAATTCTTTTTATTGTACTAAATTTCTGTACTGTGCTATAAATGGTTCTTGAGATATACCTAAACAACTATTAGAATTGTATGGGAGGTGCCACGCCCACTTTTCTAAAAGCCATTACGAATAGCTATGTTTCATCCCGTCGCCCAAGAAAGTATATTCTGGACTTATGATTTCAATCGGCCCAGTCATTCAGAAGTTACACGATGTCATACACACAAAACTCTACGATTATACATACATATATAAAGATTTTGTAGTCTTTTAATTTTATAAATTTTTTTCAATCAATCTAATAGCAACGGGTACCCGAAAATGTGCAGGTACCCAAAAATTTGCGGCTACCCGTCATAATAGTACCCGGGTAATACCCGAAACCCCCGGGTAAACGGGTATCAAGAGCACTAGTTTTGGGTGTCATATAATGTGAATTAAGCTTTCTTATATTTCTTCGGTTCTTTTTTTCTCTCTTGCATTGTATCCTATGTAGTGGTATTAAAATGGCGATATTCCGCTGTTTGGGTTTCTCCGCGCTTAAGGAGAAGAAATCATTCAGCCTATCCTAACCTAACATAGAGGAAACATATTCCATTTTAAACTTTTTTCACAATTTTTTAGTCAATTCTTCACATTTTCTTGATAGGTTTCCACTTTTTATTTTCGAATGGAAAAGTTTTCTTAGGCAATTTATACACTTGCAGCTTTACCATTGCCGAGAGGTAGAAAAATTGTCTATTTTTGATTTTTCCATCCTATTTACAATCACTTATGCCACTGTGATTATAATCAGGTAAATATTATTTACAAGTCACTTTTCTTCGGCTAGACACTTTAATATGATTGATTAAAGAGGGCTATAGCAGAGATAGAGCCATATCCACTTTTCCATTACCAATATGAAATATCATTAATCCAATGATTTATCCATATATCACCGCAGAACACCCAAATTCTTGTGGCTTTGGGATTATTAATACTGAAAAGATATAAAGAGAATTCCTCATGTTATTCGCACAACTTGAAACTTCCTTGCTACATACAAGGAGTTGGTGTACACTTTATCAATATTTGTGTGCGTTTGTGTGAGTGTGTACGTGTGTGGGTGTAAACAACATTTCTTATTGCCAACACATATAAACAAAAAACAAAAGGAAACAACTTTTGACAGACTTTTTCGTGGAATGTAGGAGGTAATAGAAATTTAGGGTAGTAGGCAAACACTTCAATTCTCTGTTTACTTCGTGTATAGAAAATTAACGAATCGAATTTTGGTATTTTTTTTTTTTTTTTGTTAATTATACAAAAATGTTCTAAGTTACTTGTTAGTGTAAACTTTTCAAGATTGTTTTTCTTTCAGATTGTTTTTTTTTTTTTGCTATAATAATACAAAAAAAAAAAACAAACAAAAATATTACACATAAACATTTACATTAAATATTCTAGGTAATTATTTTCAACTTGAACTTTGGTGTTAACCTTTTTGTGAATGTCTAGGTGAAAAATATATGTTGTTCTTGGTTGCTGTAATATTAAACAATAACAGAAACAAAGAAAAAAAACGTGAACAAAAAAAACAAAAAAATTACCTCAATGAAAATCCCAAAAGTGCCACATAAGCCAACAACAACATTAAACAGAAGCAAAGAAAAAAGAAAAACAACAACAAAAACATTTTAATAACATCAGTATTTAAAAGTGCCATATACACTCATGTATAAATATAGTCATACTTATGAGTATATATATGTAAACTTGAGTGTGTGTGTAAGTTGTTTATTTTTCACATTTATCATATTTTTCAACAACAACATTTTCCCTTGCAACACAACAATAATTTCAATGTTAGGGCAACAACAGAGACAACATTGATTTTGCACGCCATGCCAAGAGCACACAGCCAATGTATGTATGCATGTATGTGCATATGTATGTTTGTATGTATGTGTGAGGAAGCACTTTTCTCCACCATGTATGCACTGTAATATTACACAAAACAAATATACCTACTTACATCCGAAGAGAGTACCCAATGAATGCCATCAGCACACACATACATACACACGCGCGCGCCTACACATACAAAAGAACCACATACCGCGTCAACGTCATCGCTGTCGCCGTTTCATTTTCCTGACATTCACAGCATCGCATTTTCTCAGTATATGAGTTGCATTACTTTTATCGTTTCCTCTCACTCTTTCTCTCTCTTGCTCTCTATCTTACATTGCCGTCATCGGCATCATCGTTATAATCCTTTGCCGAAAAACGCATTTACGCTTAAGCAAACATAAACACAAGCATCGTCGCTTCAACTACAGCTTACAGCTTACAGCTTCAGCTTGAGCTCAAGTAAAACCGCAGAGGTGCTAATGAGCTTGTGAAGGGGCATACTCCTTTTACTTCTCGCGGGCATCTTTTACCTTTACCGTTACACTATTTTCCACTCTTCCATCTCTCTCTCCCCTCGCCCACTACAATAGCATGTAGGTATGTAGTTTTGTTTTGATTTTTATCGTCGTCGTTTTTTGTTTACGCTCAAAAGGTGTTTATGTGTATGTGTGTGTGCTTGTTTTTATATAGTGTTGTTATGTGCATATGTATACATTATTGAGCTGCTGTAATGTTTGTGTAAAAAGCAACTTTTACATTTTATATTAATTAAAATTTTGCATGTCAACTATTTCATAAAGTAGAAAGAAGCTAAAAGTTGAAGCGCTAGCGAATATGTGTGGAGGTTACGCATTCGAGTTTTCAAGATGAACGTTTGTTGATGAGAATTTTCAAAATTTTGTAAATTTTCATTGAATGTTTTATATGTGTGTGTGTGTGTGTGCTAGTGACACGGCTTTCATACACACATGTGTGTGTGTGTGTATGCGGTTTAATGGCAAAAGTTTTCATTTTTCTTTTGCCATTCAATTTGTGTGTGTTTTGTACTTATCCATTTCTAAAAATCTTGATAACTACAAACCTAGGTACATATAAATATTTTTCTTAATTTACGAAAATTAATTATTAAGTAACAAGAGGTAAAATAAAAAGGTAATTAGAATGAGAAAATTGAAAGGATAATCATGAAAGAGGAAATTTTATAAGCTCGTAAGATAAGTTGATACTTTATGAAAGAATAAGTATTTTTAGATCTGCATGGAGCTCTCTAGAGGACCACTTATATGCAACTAAGCTCAAATAAATTTATGAATCCGCAAATATGAATCGATTTATATCGAAATTGAATGAACGGCTTTACTTTTAGCACACAAAAATATATGACAGGAATCTTCCTCCTATTTTGTAAATCTAATACTTATATAGAAGAGGAAACGGATTTTATAGTTCTACAGAAAACAAAAATCTAAAAGTACCAGAAAAAAAATACAAGCTTCATCTGCAAAGCTTTACTATTCGATTGGAAAAGATTTTTTCCAATTAAACGACATTGAGTCACACAATAAACAAAATATATTACACGATTTAAAAAAAAAAAAGTATGTTAAAAAAATCTGACTACAACTTTTAAGGGGCCTTGTATTGTATTAGAGAGGGTTATATATTTGTACCGCGCCCTATAAGATCTATTGTAAGTCCCTCTTCTCTATCTAGTCTGATTTGCCTAATGTGCCTCATCCAGTCCAGTCTCCCTCAAGAATTTGAGTATTGCGCCCGGATCTATGGATGCCAGTTCTGTGCTGGGCACTTGGTACATACTCAGTATTTCATTCTTTTGTGGATCAGTGGTCCACACTGAGCTAAAATATGTTGATATGTGATGATTCATCTTACTCATTACAAAACCTATATATTGAGCTTTCCTCAACTCCTATTTTGCAAAGCAGTTCTGTGAGCCCGCAGTGCCCAGCCAAAATACCAGCTAATATACGCAGACTGTGTTTGTTGAGACCAATGCAGAATGCGTATCTATTCTTGTTATAGTTACCTAGAAGCGTTTTAGATTGCCTCAGTCCCGGAAGATTATTAAAGAGTTCTTGTCTCTTGTTCTTCTCTTCCTGCCTGAGTACTTCCCTGATTGCTCTATCTCCTATTCCACAGAAGGGTTCAAGTCCCACGAAAGTGGTCGCTGCTCCCTTTCTAGCAAGCTCGCCTGCCTGCTCAATGCCCTCTTTTCCTAAGTGTCCAGGGATCCGACATAGAGCGACTTTATTGTCCTTGCCTAGTTTATTGAGCTTGCTCAAAATGTCCCACGCCAGTTTAGAGGTGATCTCAGAGGAGCATAATGCTCGAATGGCTGCCTGGCTATCCGACATGATAGCGATATCTTGCCGTTTGTACTTCCTATCCAGGTTGAATTGCACACATATATCGATTGCGTGAATTTCAGCTTGAAAGATGCTAGAATACTTCCCCATCGTTTGATTGTTGGCCCAAATACTCCTGCCCCAGTTCCATCCTCGGTTCGTGACCCATCTGTATACCATTTAATCGTGTGTTCTTTGAGTGTGTTCTTAGTAAACTTAGTAATAAGAATGAATGGGAAAGTGTAGAACTCCCATTCATTCTTATTACTAAGTTTTGCAACAAAGTGTTTCTCAAAACTATACGGTTTATCCATTGTGTCCTGGGGATAGTCCAAGATATAGTTGTCTTTCGTTGGGTTATCTCGGTTTTCAGGCCCTATAGATCGCCCCGTTATTCTTTTATTTCTTGTTGCTCTTACGATTGCTGCCTTGGAGGTACCCTCTATCACGAGGTGTAATCGCTCCCCTTATACAGATACATGCCAACCTTTGAACTTTTCCTAATTTAGTTTTCGCCGTTTTTAGTTGAGTTCTCCTTGCCCACGCTAATGCTCCATATGTAATGATTTGCCTTACCATCATTGTGTATATCCAGCACAGTACACTTGATTTACATTTCCAAGTTTTCCCTGCTATCCTTCTCCATTAGAGCGCGAGTGCCTTTACTTGTCACTGCCTCAACATGCGATTTCCATGTGAGTTTACTAACTAATACTAAGCCCAGATACTTTACCTCTTGCTTTTGTTCAATAACTTACCCAGCAAGTGATATCGATTTCCAGCGCGGGAGTGATCTTTTCCTAGTAAATAGAACTATAGTGGTCTTTGCAGGGTTAATATTTAGCCCTACCGACCTGCACCTTCTCCTAGAAATACCTAGCCCCTCAAAAAGAGTTTCTTTAAATTTACCTCTGGCTATGAGGATGATATCGTTCGCATACCCTTGACAGTCTATGCCTGCCGCTGAGAGTTTCATTAAAAGTTCGTCTACTACCAGGCCTTACATTTTAATCATAGTAAGAGCAGCAAAAGGAACCGACCAAATCGAGTCGTCGGAAGCTAATCAACTATGTAGTGAAACTTGAGTTTTAAATAAAACCAACTTTGTTTCAAAGTGAAAAAATATTAAATTTAATCATTGAATCTCAGTTGTAATCGCAAGATATTCCAATTAAAGTGTAATATTGTAAAAATAAATTTTCTTTGGAAATAAAAAATATTTTTGTTCCATTTTTTTATTCTTATTTAAACACGGTAAATTTTAAAATTGATCTTGAAAAGAATTTTGTTATCAACGTTTTCATAGCAAAATATTTAGTATTTCTAAAGAAAATTGGTTTTTACTGTTTTGCTTTAAATTTTTCTTTAGTGCTTTCCACTGCATTCTTTCAACGATATAATGTAGAGGCGGATTTAGCATGGGGCCATAGCCAATGTAGCTTTCCAATTAAAACAAAATTAGAAAAAATTAAAAAAAAAATAGGAAAAAAAATTTAAACAGTTGTATCGTGCGTTTGCGGTCATAGTGCAGTGTCTTATGAATACATTCAAAGTTTCTGCGTAATTAATAAACCAAAATTCCAAAAACGTTAAAAATGTTTACCTTTTATACGCAGTGAACTGGTGTGTCTTTAAAAGTATTTTCTAAACTAAAAATTTATTTTACATAGACATAAACTTTTAAAACGCCGAAACACGTATAATTTTTTTCTCGAGTTCTATCAGAATCCTCTTTCAGAACATTGTTATTTTTGAAAAAATTGATTTTTGTCGGACAGTGTTATTTCATTTAGTTCTTTTTCATTGTTTTTCGTTTTAGCTTTGGTTTCTTGGTCGTATTTTGGCATCATCTTTGGGACTCCCTTTCAGTGGCTGACCTGGTGCTTTCGGGGAACGGAGATTATGGCGTTGCTAGATGTGCAAATCGCACAGAACGACGGTTAAAACTCGATTTTTTTTTTAAATCTGATTTATATTGAGCTTAGCTCTTTTTGAAGTGAAACTTCTTTAGCGAGAATGAATCGAAAATTTTGTAACGAATGGAAATAGCGTTGTTGTTGCACTCATACGAAACTATTAGGAGACGAAGTTATGCTGTTGTCAATGTTTAGCGAACGAAGTGATATGGGGATCGGCTACATACAATCAAGTAGAGAGTCGACTTCTCGCAGTTTTACCTCAGGTGTTTTAGTGAGAGAGCTTTCACGAGCTTTTACACTCAACGATTTTGACCGACCGATTTTGTATTTCAATTACTTCTTTGTTATTAGTTTTACATGAGTGGAACAGAGATGCAAGCTTTGTAAAAGGCAAACGTCAAAAATCGGTCTAAAATCGTTGGTACAGCCCAAGAATGATAGAATACAAGATTACGCCAATTAGTTGATCAAAATTGCCTCTCTCTGCGCATGTCGTAACAAGTCAAATTTATAAAGAGAGAGCAGTGGACGTGAACAATTTGAACATTGGTATGAAATGTGGAAATAAATGATATTTATTAATTTTAATTCGGTTATTTGCAGATACAAATATAAAATGAAATATTAACAGTTATTTTATTTGTTTCTAAGTTAAAATATTTAACTTTTCATTCATAATATGTGCCACAAATGTAGCGATCACGTTGCTTCATAAAACGCAGTAATAAAAATCCAAAGAATTAAATAATATAAAACATAGAAAAGAGGACAAATAACATTTTTGTTATAATTTTTTGAATCAGGTCTGATAAAAACAAAAATAAAAAAATTAATGTTAATACTACCGAGACTATATTCCAACTTTCGACGCTTGCACAACCAGATACTTTGTCTGATTAGGACATCCTTAGTGTGAAATTTAATGAGGGATCTATGAAGAGCAAGACATTTGCTTTTGGATTCAAACCGAGATTCGATTTTTTTAATTTTGGCCAACTAAATTTTTCAGAGGCCTCATAATGCACTGTTTATAAGTAAATGCAAATAAAGAAATTGACAATCTACGTCACAGACACAAAAGCTTTCGCTCAATTTTGTGAGAGCTTAATAACGGAGATGCGCGTGGCGTAATCTTGTATTCTAACATTCCTGGGTACAGTCGATATTGACTCGTTCACTTTCGTTTCCTCTCCCTCGCCAAACAGAAAATCGGTGAGAGAAATCAGGCAGACATTGGTGTGTGTAAAAGCAGAATAAGTTTTACTTCTACTGTGAATGCATGCAGAAAAATAATTTTTTTTTTTAACAAACAAGTTTGATATTGTTTCCGGCTAATAAATTCTGAGGATCCTACTCACAAAACTTTAACACTAGGATACACAATGTAGTCATTTCGACTCCTCGAGTGTCTTTAACCAAGTATTATTTTTTTCATAATTCCTTTTTTGTAATATTGTTGAGAGACTTTTATGTCAGGGAGTGTTCCCGGGTATGAGACGGATTTTATTTTTGAGCCATAAATTTGGTTAAACCAAATTGGAAGTTTTATATACTGTCGGAAAGGTAATGAAAATACACAATTTTCATCCGAAAAAAGTATAGTGATTCCATTGGCACGCATAATATTAAGACCAATTTTCTGAGGATGTATATTTTTGCCAAAAAAAAATTTGTAAATTTGTACCCGGGTATGAGACACCGACAAAAATCCACTAAAAATTGGGAAATATGAAGTAAAAAACCCATAACTATTTATAAACATAAAACTATTTTATTTTGTAGGCCTTTAGTGGCTAAGATAAAAAGAAATGGCAGTTTTTATTCATCATCTCTCTCTTAGTCATCGTCTTCTCCATCCAAATCGCTATCGCAATGTTTGCACACTTTAAATGAACAGGCTGATTGCATGTGATTCATTTCATGGACGATTTTATTTTTTGGGGTTGGCATGGCTAAAAATACAAAAAAAATGGATCAAAACAATTTTGAGAATAACAAAAAAGTATTATTTCCAACCATATATTGGCATAATCCAAAATTGGATAGCAAAATATACGAAAAACACTAAATGCTAATGCATTACACTTACCTTTTTCAATTCATTCACTCGAAAATATATCACTTTGGAAAAAATCAAAAAAAGTTTTCGTGATCGATTTTCACATACGATGTTTGCAGCTGATACAAGCAATAAATCTATTCACTCCGGTGTTACCACAAAAACTCGGTATCGGTAATATTGATATTGCATGATGTAAAAAATCGACTGTCTCATATCTGGTGCTGTCTCATACCCGGGTACACTCCCCTACTATATTTTAAAAGGTGAATAGAACGAAAAACTTTCATTGACTATTAAACCTCACCATTTCAATTTTAACTTAGTCATTTTGGCTCAATTTTAAATATAAATTTATGAATATAAAAAATAATAAAACATAAGTTACAAAAAAGTATTAAAATAAAAACTACGAATTCAAGCCTGTTTGCAAAAGGAGGAGGGAAAAATTTTTTCAATATCTCTATTCAGTGAAGATATTTGGAATAAAATCTGTAATTCTGGAAGACTGTTGGGAAGGTTAACTGTCGAACCAGAAACAGATGCGAAAGACCACTAGTGGACCCTCGCCTTTCTGATTTTGACCCTTTGATCCTCATCTGAGCGGGAAAGGTTAATTATCGAAATACTACTACTACGAAAGATCGATATTCGGTGTTTCCAACTCAGAAAGCAGTGGCTGAGTAGTGCTCACTCTCTCTTTCTCTCTCTTTCTGACCCCCTGTGTCACTGACTGAACTGTATTATTCTTTTAAACTTAGACTAAACTCTATTAATTTAGAGATTTTCTTAAAAGAAAATTAGAATAACTAAATAAAAGCAATTAAAAGTCATTAATATCAGGTATCTACACGTACATAAAATAAATGGAAATAGAAATTTGCTGCAATTTAATCAAATTTTCTCACTTTGATATTCTAAGTAATTGACAATTCTCGTTTTTGTATTGCTGCTGCTATTGTCGTTATAGTCAGTGTATTGTTATTGTTGTTGTTATTGCTGTAGGAACGTTCGTTGCTGTTGCAAGGTCGTTTGTTACTACATATTATTGCTGTTTGGAAATTTTATGAATGGATTTAAAAGTACATACAGTTGCATTTCAGAGCTACTGCTGCTGCTACTGCTGCTATTGTGTCATACAACGACGCATTGCAAATTCAATTTTATACGCATTACCCTACCCAACTATTATATACACACATACGTAGATACAAAGCTATGTATAAATATTTTTGCACATAGAAAACTTAGATAGTTGTGCTTTTTCAGCGAGTTTCTTTTGTTTCTTTGTACACGCGAAAATACACAAAGAAAATGTGCGCATAGAAAGAATGTCTTTGATACCATACAAGTGCCGGTTCGTCGTCGTTTTATCAAGGGCCTCGCAAATACCATTACCCAAAACTATCACAATCATCGCAAAGGCAACAATAATGACAAAAAGAACAACAGCAACAACAGTAACAATAACAAGAAACAGCAAAAAAAAAAGAAGAAAAACCTTAACAAGAGCAACAACAACAATGCTCAACCGACAACGGCAGTGACAACGTCATTCTAAGATGAAAGCAAAAAAGAAGAAAGGAAGGACGGATGAGCGGACTTACGGACGGATGGAAAAACGGAAGTGCTTTTTGAATGTGATTGTAGAAAAATGGTTAAACGAGAGCGACGGACAGTTATGGGTTGACTTGACGACGACGACGACGGCGTGCTCGCTGGCGGGAAATTTGTTAAATTGTAAATTTGTCCCTTCACGTTTCATGATGGCTCCATGATGGCTCCATGATGGATTCGTGACGTTATTCTCTCCTTCTCCCTCTCTCTCCATGTCACTCTCTTTCATTCTCTTTACTCATCACATTATTTCATTTAACCCATTTTGAACCGGTACTAGAAATCGTTATCCAATTTTTAAAATTTTTTAATGCAATTCCAAAAAGAAATCCTTCACTAACCACAGTTGCCTGTGTTCAGTGATCAAATTGAAAATTACTTTAATTCGTAAAAAAATTCATCATTTCTGTATAACGGATTTTCTATATCATGGAGTAGATTTCAGATTCCTTTTGAAGTTGTTAGCTCATATTTTGCCTTGTATTTAAAAAAAAGAAGTTGAATAAATGATTCCATTGAAAAAATTACAATTTTTTTTTTTGACATTTTGGCACTTTCTGTCACTTTTTCATACCTAAAATGGCACTTTATACCTATAAAGTGTAAATAGCTCTGTTAGTGATTAGTTCCATGTGAAGTTTCCTTTTTATCTCGATAAATTTATCATTTTAAATGCAAAATAAATATGTTTCCTGTTTTGTATTAATTTTCATAAAGCGTTTTTAGCTAGGTAAACCTTAATAATTTTAAACTTTTGATGCATTATCAAAGTTGATGTAGCAAAAATCGTATACATGTTCAAAATGGGTTAAAAACGTTAAGGCTTCTACGGCAGCAATAAAGAAATTAATTTTTTTTTTTCATCTTCCTGTCACTTTTGTTGCTGTCTTCTTTTCTTTTGCGTTCCGTTCTGTTTTAATCTAAAGTCAAAGGCAAAAGTGCATGATGCAATGTGGTGATATATTAAGTTTTTTTCTGGCTTTTTCCCTCTTGGCTTTTTATTGCAGATAAATTTCATCAAGCAGCTAAAGTGTTAACCATTTTATGGTATATATGAATGCATGTATAAAGGTGTGTAGTTGTGAATGTAAAATGTTCAGTCATAAATCTTAACCAGGATTGATTGTTACAAATTTGGTACATTGGTTATTTGCTGAGCTATTGCGTTGGAGAAGAAGCGCCAGATTGTTTTAATTAAATTTTATCGTTTCGGAGAGCACATGATCCCTGTTAAAAGAAATTAAGTTTTAAGTGTAAAGCTACAATTAGATTATTTGGCAAAACGCTAAATGTTTGACATTTTCAGTGTCAAACAATGTCAAACACGGTAATCGTAAAATTTTTTGTGTCTGTTTCACAAAATTAGGGAAACAAAAATTTCAAACAGAGTTAAGAACCTAATGAAAATTTCAAGATTTGTCAAACGGTGTGATTGGGTATAATGCCAAACTGTTTGACAGCGTTTGACAAAATTTTTCTCCACTGCTGGTAATTACTGAAATACCATAAGGTCAAATAATTGTGTTTGACTCAAAAAGATGCAAAAATTAACTTTATTAAATTAGGAAAAAAAATTAAAAAATAATAATAATGATTTTGAAATGCAGAAGAGATATCAAAAAGAAAAACAGCGAAACAGTAAACGGAGAGAGACCGCAAGGATTTCCCATTCTTTTAAATATTTCTCTGTTAGGAAACCATGAAAACAAATGAAGAAAATTTCAATAGTCGAATTTACACAATTTATTCACAACTAACGACCTGAAGCTTTCTAATCAATTCGCTCCCATAAAATATTTTCGCACTTGAGTATTTTGATTCTGTATAAATGACTTAATCAAACTTTAGCCCTTTCTGGACCGTAAGGAAATCAGAGGAAATAGTGCAAAACCGAATCCGGATTCGTATTGTCTGACCCCAATTTTTTATTACATTTTTTTTATCAAAACCAACATTTTGTGCTTCTAAAGGTCTGAAATTTTATGGGTCACTGGTGACCCTGTGACTTTTAATGGGATTTTTTTTAACTTTTTCTGTATATTTTTATTATATATTTTTATAAAGATAAACAAAGTAACTTAGTATTAATATTTTACTTAACCCTTTCTTGACCGTAAGAAAACTAGAACTGATAGAGAAAACCGAGTCGAGATTTGCATTTTTCAACCACCGTTTTATTGTAAAAAAAATTCTTAAAAAGTTTCCTTTAAAGATCTTAGGGCCACCGGTGACCCATAGCAAAACTTGAATTTCCAAAAAAGTAAGCAAAATTTTAAAAATATGGGAAATTATGTTTGAGTAAATAGTTTTCCCACAACATATTTAAAATTTGGTGCATTTGGAAAATTTTATCCGCTACAGTGCCTTTCTCTTTCCAAAAACCCTAAATTCATAAAAATTTATTGCATAGTTTTTAAAAAATCCCAAAAATTAGTCTTGTGACACCGGTGTCACCATGTTACCAAAGGAGTTAAATAATTATGCAAAATCATTCTTCTATTACCTATTCTAAATTCCTGAATTCCTTTCAACGTCGTTAGAACTGCCACAAACATTTTGCTAATACTTTGAAGACATTAAATTTTTATTTGTGAAGCAAGTTCGAACAATTTAATATGACATCAAACCATTTGACAAGTTTCTTGCCAAAAAAGATAAGTAAAAATTTGAGATTTTTTCAAATGACGCCACGCCAGTGTAATATAATTTCGTGTCAAATAATCAAACGGTTGTGTCAAGTGTGAGTGAGCTCAAATGAACATGTCAAACGTTGGACAAATTGCCAATCATAACTTGAGGGAGTGTCCTGTACAAAAAAGAAACAAATCTGGCAGCAAAACTTTTTCCTGTGACAGCCAATTTGACATTTGATGGCTAATGGGTTGAATTTTATTTCTAAAATCGGTGAGAAATGCTTACAGAATACTTCCTTCATTTTACGGTTCATTTATTAGACAAATTTTGGTGTGTATTAACTCGGACCTCAAACTCACCAACCAAAATGCGCATAGAAGAGAATATTACTGCTGTTGAAGCGAGTGTAGCTGAAATTTCGAATTCATCGATTTCCCAGAGAACAGAAGAACATGACTTAAGTTCACTTACTTAAGTCCAGTCAATTTGCGATTGAACAGTCGGAAGTCAATCCACTGTTTCACCGTAAAATTTTATTAAGCGATGAAGGTCATTTCTTTCTTAGTGGTTTTATCAACAAGCAAAATTATTGTATATGTAGTGACTCCTACCCAGAACAAATCGAAAAACTACCGATGCATTTCGAAAAATGTAATTTGGTTAGTTTTTGTGCTCTAGAATGCATTGGTTTCACATATGTCACACTTCTGGCGATGCTGCCAAAAACAAAGTCTCTGGATTATTTATTTGTAGGGATAATTGAAGTCATCTATATTTGCGGAGCGATGCATCAACTTCAACTCTCAAATCTCTTAGCGTTAAGCAATTAGTTAAGTAAGATAAGGAAATTGAGTAGATGTGTCAAGGAATAAAAAAAAATATCAATACAAATAAGCCAACAACGATTCCAGTATTGGAATACAACATTAAACGCGCTAGTCTTTTATATGCCCACAAATGCTCAAAAAAGTTATCGAAAATTGAACTTTTAGGATGTAGTTCCAGAGCTGCTTCCATGGTGATATGCCCGAAATCATTTTTTATAATTTATAAAAGAAAATCATCTACCAAATAATCAGCTCATTTGGATATTTTTTGTATTTTACGAGAGTTGCTACTTAAGTTTTGAGATAGAACAAGTAAAAACAAATATTTATCATTGAAAATGGTTTTATTGTTTTTCAAAATATTCTCCATGAAGATCAATACACTTTTGCATGCGTTTGAAACCATTTTCGAATCACTTTTTCCACTCTGAATGGGGTAACTTTAAAACATGTGTTTTGAACGCATCAACCGCTTCTTCAGGGGCGAAAAACGTTGACCTCGCAATTTTTTTTTAGATGTGAAGGAATAAAAAGAAGTCATTGGGTGCCAAATCAGAACTGTACGGTGGATGGCCTATCAATTCGATGTTTTGAGTGCTCAAAAAGGCTCTCGTTTGAGTCGATGTGTGAGAGCTCTCATTGTCGTGATGGAGAATGATTCGTGTTTGGCGGCTGGTTTTCCTTATTTCTCCGAACATTTCTGGCAAACAATTGGTGATGTTCCATTCAGAATTGACTGTTCTACGTTGCTCTAATGACACGGTGGCTTCATTACCAGTTTTTCTGAAAAAAACAGGAGACCATTTGCTTCGAACTGCTTCGTGCGCGAACAATTTTGGTGGATTTGGCTCACTTTGGAAGACCCATATAGTCGATTGTTGTTAAGTTTCAGGCATATATGCATGTATCCATGATTCGTCATCTGTTACGATTTTATAGACGTCTTTTTACGCATCGCGATTGTATTTTTTCAGCATTTTTTTTGTTGCACCAATCGACACGAGCCTTTTTTTGGGCGATTGTCAAATTATGCGGTATCTAACGCGAACAAATCATTTTGGCGGCCAATTGTTCGTGCAATATTGAATGTATGCGAGTGGAACTAATGCCAGAGCTTGCTTCAATCTCACGATAAGTCACATGCCGATCTTGCAATATCAGTTCACGCACAGCATCGATGTTTTCTGGCACAACAACCGATTTTGGATGACCTTCACGAAATTCATCCTGGACCGAATGACGACACGACTGAATTCCGAAAACCAGCGAAACATGGCTCGGGATGATGCTTCATCACCAAAAGTAGAAGAGAGTTGATCGGCTGTCTGTTGTTGAGTTAATTCACTTTAAAAATCATAAAAAATCATTGCACGAAAATGTTCACGATTTAAATCCATTTCTTGGCCGAGATGAATTTTTCAAGTCACTGTGAACAACACAAATAGCACTCGTATGACAAAACTTTCTGAGTATGTTTACCATAAAAAACGTCAAAATTTATAATGCTGATGTCAGATTTGACATATCTACACTGGTGTTGCCATATCTCATTATTTAAAAATTATTTTTTTTAATGATTTTGACCTTCGGAGACCCTAAATATTTTTCGACAAACATTTTTTATTATTTTCAGGTATATTTAAAAAACATTTCGGACTTAAATGGTTCTTACTTTTGGCGACCTTATAGAAAATATTTTTTTGGAAGTTTGTTTACAGTTTTTTTTTGTTAACTTTTAATTCAGTAATAAAATGTTATTTCAACCAAAAAAAAGAAAAATTGGTTAATTTCTTTAAAAAAAATTGAAATTATGTGGTTTTGATTTTCAATGACCTCAACTACTTTCTTGTAGGAAATATTTTGTTTTTTTAACTTGTGATATGTTTCGCCACCTTTTATCAAGTTTGGTCATACTATTTCGGATAATGGCAGTATATAATACCCCAAATAGTGGGCAAAGGGGGCCAGTAAAGTGTTGCTGTTGGATTAATTTTTTTTTTCTTTTATGTTAACAACTTTCTTTTATCCAACAACTTTTTTTTACAAGTTAAAACAAAAAATTTTATATTGGTCTAAAGATATACCGAAAAATTGTATTTAGTCTTCTATAGTAATGGTCCAGACTTGATAGAGAAAATCTGAATAAAAGGTCAATTTTAATTCATAACCCCGAGACTTATAAATTTGCTATTTGACATTTACTGTTGCAAATTCACTGATAGGTTAGGTTAGTTCAGTTCATCTCAGTTTATATTATCTCTGGGCAATAACGCCCAACACCGTGTCAAAAAATTTCATTTTTCTTTCGGTTTACTTTTGTGAGAAATTATACTTCTTCAGTATTATTAAAAGTAAATTAAATAATTGAAATACTTCTTCTTTTTTTTAATAAAAAAATCTCTCTCAGATACTTCAATCCATCCCTGAATTGTTGTTGCTTTACGTTAAGTTTTAATCGTCATAACAGCGACTTTCACTTTTACTCTTCCGTGAAGAATTTAACTTTCATTTTCTTGATGATTTAAAAATTAAAAATTAATTTATTTATATGAACGACTACTTAAAAAGTTCTTAATGTATTTACTTAATTTTAATGTTATAAATTGTTTTTCATTCTCCTCACCTCCCACTTCCAAGAGAGATGCTCTGCTCGGTAAGAAATTCTCGCTACAATTTTCCCAAAAATATTCATTGAAGTTTAATTCAAGTGTGTGCATTAAATTTCAATTAAATTAAATCAATTTCCTTTCCAAGGATGCTCGCCTGCCTATTCATGCCACAGACAGTTTGCCTACTTACGAGCTCCTCCCGCTCCTTTCATCTCTTCCCCCCCCCCCCCCCACCTTCCCTCCCCTCAGCTTAGCTGACACTTTTATGTGATTTACCTTTTGCACTCATTTATGCTGTTGTTTTTGTTTTTGTTGTTATCGTTTGGTTGGTTGGAGATTTGTTAAAAATATCATAAATCAAGAAACGAGATTAACTGCAATTAATTTTATATAAATTAATACTATATAAATATATATATATCTATATAAATAAATAAATAATTATATTAAAGAGTCTATATATATATATATATATATTTATGGCTACTACCTATTTACATACAATTAACATGCAAAAGTTTATGCCTATATGTTTGTAGTGTTGATGTGTGTGTGTGTGGATAGCAACTTCAGGTTGAATTAAACAAAACAAAACAAAAAATAAAAAATTCAATTTAAATCAACTTGAAAACACTGAAGCGCCTCAAGAAGACGGAGGCACAATAATAAGAATAAGAACTTTTCAAGCACTTGAAAATTGAACATTATCAATATTAACACAACGTCATTATCGTTCAGCATCATTCTCATCATCGTCATCATCATAAATATAATTAATCATCTTTAGAGATTCTTGTTTGAAGCTTCTCAAGGTTAATCTTATAATAGGTACCAATATGTACGGAGTGTGTGTGTATGTATGTTTGTGTGTGTGTGTGTGTGCTTATGATGACGATACTAAGCGATGCGATGCGAGACGATACGATAATATTATTATCGTAAATAAAAGCCATGTCGCACAACAACGTAATCTATACTTGGCACAGTGTGGCAAAGTGTTTTAAAATCATTTTAAAATTTAATAAAATTTGTTTAATAATTTATATGATTTGGATAAATACTTATATACAAATGCAAAATACTTATACTTTACTTTTAATTTTTATAAAAATTAAGAAAAATTCAAATTTTATAATCACTTTCTCGCATACTTTGTGAGTTATAATAAAATTTATTTTAGTAGAAAATTTTTCAGTAGAAAATATTACCTATAAAATAATGTAAAATCAGACAATTTAAATATTTCCAACTCTTTTTGGACCCTTTTAACATATTCTCAAAGTTTGTTTGGGAACACACTATAATTCTGCGCTTAACAAATTCCCAATATTCAATAAACCACTAATAAAACCACAATAAATCATAACCTCGCGAAGATGGTGTTGTTTTTTGGCAATCATTTGACATAAGAAACAAATGAATTTTAAAAATTTTATTCACTTAAAGAGAGGAGAATTGATTAAGTATGAAACGTTGGACACATTCATTGAAATTTGAACCTAACCTAACTTCCCTGTGAATACACTATAAGAATATAATTATGTGTCTGCAAGCACTCACAGTAGAAATAAAACGATGTTGTTTATTAGAAAATTGTTAGAAAACATTGAAGCATGAAACATGAAGTTTTTGCAGTCCTCTTCCTCCTATTTTGTTGTTGCTTTTCCTCTGTTGATACTCTCTACACTTATCGGCACAAACACGACTTAGTGCACGTATATAACACATGAAAGGAAAGTTCAATTATATGCAATCAAGCCGTGACTTCAATATCGACTCTCTCACTAAAGCACATACGATAAAACTGCAAGAAGTCGTTTCTCTGGTTGATTGTATGTAGCCGAATAACAACTGCATAACTTCGTTTTTTACTGGTTTTGTTAGAGTGCAACAAAAACGAGATTTTTCACGAGACTGTTGTTGTTGAAGCTTTTGCACTTTTCCTCTTTCCATTTTCTAAAGCTTTTTCCTGTTGATACTCTCAACTTTTAACGGCACAAACATGACGTAGCACACGTATATAACACATAAGAGGAAAATTCAGCTATATGGAATCATGGATTTCCTTCTCTAAACACTAACAACAGCATAAACTTCGTTTTTTATTAGTTTTGTATGAGTGCAACAACAAAGCAACTTCCGTTGCTAAAGAAGTTTCACTTCAAAAACTCTTAAAAAGATAAGTTAATGAAATAGAAAAGGAATCTGACTCAGTTTGGTGCTTCATTACTTATATCACTGTAGATGTTTACTTAAGTTCACTTTCAACGGTTCTATGCCAAGTTTTGACTGGGCACTAGAATGACGAGAATTTTGAGAGTTTGGTATTCTTAAAGAGAATTGGTTTCTCCTATTTGAATTTGCGGCTACATTTTTCATATTTCCATCGATGTGAATATTTCCACGCCTCAGACTCAAAATATAAATCTGATTTTAAATTCAAAGATATTTGTGCAAATTTGGTATCAGTACTAAATATATAACTTGATATGCAGATTTCTTCAGTCAAATGAAGGCTAATTTTACTTTGCAAATTTGGTTATGTTTTGAGCTTAAACGTTTCGATCAGCACCGCTTTTCTTTGGCACCAGACTCATTAAGTACGTAAAGTCAACGTATGCAGTCAATATACTTATTCATTTTCGATTTAGAGATTGGAAGATGTGATCGAACTACAATACCCACTACTCATTCGCTTCGCTGGTTTTAAATTTCTCAAATTACTGACTTTATACAGCATGCTTTGATCCTGTACTGAAAGTCTTTGAGTTGCATCGAACGGGTAAATTGGCTACCAAGTTTTCTACTCATTGTTGAATTAAGTTTTTAGAGTCATTCGTGCTGTTAGTTGTTCGACAACCTAATCTAATAGGATTGCATATTTTTGAGGTGGTAGCTCTAACGGCAAACGTAGGAAAATCAGGTCGACCCTCTAGTTTCCTGTATTATTTAGCTTTCAAAGGAGAAAATTATTCCCCGTATATGAAACAAATAGAGACCTAAATCTCTTGAGATTAAAAGAACTGAAGATGGCATATATAATTTCCCTTCTCAATTCCTATATACTTTGTATAAAGGGTATATTGGTTTTGACCCTTAATTATGCTTTATAGAAGGACATTTATATATATATATCCTTTACCCGTCTATCCATTCATCTATCCGCGTATAAACTTCATAAATCTTAACAAACCATTCCTTTTAGCTTGATACAATTCAAATTCGGAAATGGGTAAAATTTGTCTAGTGGACTTGGTACATCTAATACATGTTAAATATTCAAAAATTTATATGAAAGGGGACATTGAATCAATTTCAATAAGGTTCGGTGGACTTCGCTAAAATGGCCTCTAAAATATCTGTTGCAAAAATTGTCAACCTCGGAAACTAACCACGCTTACCTACCGTTCCAATAAAATCTTCTGTTCGCCCATCAGTCTGTGGCCTCAATAGTTGAAACCAAACTTGGTATAGCCTTTTCTTAAAGCAAGGAAGAGGTTAGGCTTTGAATTAAATAACTCAGCCCAGTGTGCATGGGACCTTCCATATAAGTGAAATTTTTAACAATTGATATCAAAGAAAAAACTAAAGAAAATTAAAAAAAATTCCGTTCACTTCATTAAAATAGCCTATGGAATAATTGTTGTAAAAATTGTCAATATCGGGTGCTAACCACGCCTACTTGCCATACAAAAAAAAAAGAAAAAACAATAAAGATTAATGCCAAAGGAAATATTGATACAAAATACAACGAAACTCGGTATAGTTATAATAAATAAAAAATATCAAGCAAAAAGCGTCAAAGTTGAATAACAACCAAACCCATTTACCATTGAATGCAGAGAAAATTTTTGTTTATTCTATTTATAGAGCTGTAACTCAAACACTTCGAAAAGCACTGTAAGTTTCTTTGAACTTTTACATGAATATCTCCCATAATATCAATATCGTTAAAATTACTAAATTTTGATACATTTCCCAACCAATTTTACCCACTGTGTTCACTATGATAACGAAATTCAAGCATCCAGCAGTGGCAGCAGCTTCAAGCAGAGCAGAGCACAAGTTAAAAATTTTTGGAAATGAAACTCTTCATTAAATTAAGTATTATTATAATTATTTCTTCTTAATGTTTTTTGATATTAACGTAATGCTGTGAATTGTATTTGTTTTTGGTTAAGAACTTCTGCTATCGTCGTCGTTGTTGTTGTTGCTGGTTGCTGTTTGCTGTTGGCAGAACAATAACAGACAAAGACAACAAGCACAACAACAAAACAAATGCTAAACAAGTTGTCGATTGTCGAAACAACAACTGGCTATTGTTGTTCTTATTGTTGCTATAACTACATACACACTCACACACACACACATACACACCTACAAACGTATAGAAGTTAAAGCTTTACTTTTTAGATTGGTGTACTTGTTCATCTGCTTCTTCTTATTCTACTTCTACTACTTCCGCTTCCACTGTTTCACCTCTCTACCTCAGTTTCTTTGTGTGTTTCTAGTTTACTTTGGGTTTTATATACATACATACACACCAACATAAGTATTTATATTTGTACCGGAATGTACGCGTACGTATTGTAGATCGGTGTGCCGCAGCTTTTTATGTGCTCTTTTATTTTTTTTTTATTTTATCTTTTACTTAGAAACAATTTTTCCTACTTGACGCTACTCTTTTACATCTTGTTGTTGCTATTTACCCTCGGCAGCTGTTGTTGGTATGTACTTTTTTTTTGTAACTTTAGCAATTGTTTGCAGTTTTAAGCTTTTCAAATAAAATTAAAAAAACAACAACAACAACGGCAACAAGAACAGCAAACTTTACTTATTCCTCAAGTTTGTTTATACTCTTTTATTTCTTCTTGTACTTCTACATTTTTCTTTATACAATAAATCTGCTTTTGTTAGCAACAACAAACAAACAACAAACAAACAAATAACAAAGAATTCGCTCAGCAGCTCAGCTCAAGTGGGCACAACGGTGCGTATGAGCAACATATTTGCTTCTTCTCCTTCATCTTAGGCTGCGACTTCTCTTTGCGTAACCGTGTGTGTGTTGGCGTAAGTGTGTGTGTTCTCTTCAAAATTTGCATTTGTTCCACAAATTTTAATTGTAGGCGAAGTAAAATCAGAACGAGAGCACGTGAATGTATGAGAGAGAGGGCGAACGAAGAGTGTATGGAAGTGCAAATCTGTCAGATTTAAGTTAAGCATATCTTCGTGTATTAAACCACCAACTTTTTTTTTTTTATCTTTTTAGTTGCATGTATCTACATAAGTACAACAAATACAAGTACAAATTGCTGGCGGTATAGGTATACAGCTACTACTATGCCAGCTAAAGTCTCATAAGCTTTAAGCCGATTTTAAAACAATACGAGTAAGACTGCAATATAACATTTGCTTTTTGTATTTTAATAAAAGTTTTTTTGGTTTTTTTTTTTTTTTTTTTTGTTAAAAGTTTAAGGTTTATGTGCGTTTTTGTTAAATCAACTATTTGAAAATGGGTAATTTCTAAAATCTTCTCAAATTATATTATTAAATCTAGGAAATGCGTTCAAAAGTTATTTGATTTGAAGCCACAATGTTGTAAGCGTATCTATTCATAGCTCATTCTTAAGCACGAATCAAAGTCTACTCCCAGTCTGCCATCAAAGTAGAGCCTGATTGGCTACTTCACTCTATTCGTGCTAAATTGTGCCCATGTCCATAGTTAAAGCAGTTTTCAAATTCCATGCTCATCAGGTTGAAGTTATGACACCACTAGGAGATCAGACGACCTCGATAATCTAGTGGGTAGTGCACTAGACTTTCATCTGGGAGGTTCCCGTCTTCGTCTGGTGGTTAATTTTCATAACTTTCTTATATTCTCTACCAATATGAAATGTATGAAAATTATAAGATAGTGTACAAGTACACACCTTGGTTGGTAATGGCAAAACCACCAAGCCAATAAAAAATTGCCACACCGCCGTTCGGAATCGGAATGGGCCGTTCAGGCCTAAGTGTGTCTCTCGACAGCCACTCCAACCTAACCTAACTTAGAAGATCAAACAAGGGCGCAGTGGTTCAACATATGAAACACGATATCCAGAACACGCATGTGTTATTTGAAAGTGAAATAATTTTATTATCTTGGGAGTATTAATCAATTTTCATTTTATATCATGACCACCGGATCCAAGAGGGAAATACTGTCTTTTTGACAAGAGCGTGTTCGGCTTAATTGTACGAACAAATTTAAGTATCAAGTTGGACTTTATTTTCATTATTCAACATTTCATTGCAAATTGTACTGTACAACCTTTCAAGCAATCACAATTATAATTGCGTTGTATAAGTAATTTTTTAAATCGAGCTCCGTGTATGCAAAACGTTTTTAAGCTGTCATTCTTTGCTCACATCCAAAGGAATCCAAAATTTCATAGGGAGGTGCTTCAAATCAAAAATCAGAAGTTGAAAGCATTTGTAAGGAAATGGAATCAGCTTTTCTTTTAAACACCAGAATGTTTACGACTTACCAAATCGTTGTGCTTCTAAAGCAACACCAAAGCAGCAGGATTCGGAACATGAGTGTTGAAGCCAATTCTACCATTACACTTGAAGAAGCCCATCAAAAACTGGCGCTGAAGGTCACTAATATATCCCTTAGAATAATCCAAAGTCATCTACACATTTATTAGTGTAATTACATTTTTATTCCAGAAGATCCAGAAGTGCTATACTCTCATATTATATATCAATTTAAAGAGCTTGACGAGTAAGTTAGCCAAAAATTATCAGATTTAAAATCGGTTTAGCCAATTCCAAATAATTGCTTAATCGGGAGTAAACAACAAATGAGAGAGAGAGAGAGAGAGAAGGCATGAGTAAAGGCATTTCTCAGAATTATCTAATGAATTATCTGCATACACAAATAACAAAACAAACACCAACCAGTAGTTTGGTTCCCTTTTGATGTATGTTTTTTCATAAAGAGATTTCTTGAACAAAAAAAATAGCCCCAGTTACTGGCGACTTACCGACTAGTTTAAATGTATTCCAAATTGAATTCTGAGCTACCATAACTAAACTCTTACTGACGGCAAAACAAACAAAAAATGGCTGGAGAGGGCTGTCGAACATATTGATAATGATTGGAGCGATGTGGTCTTTAGAGATGAGCCTTTTTTATAACGACAGAAACCATAAAACGTGTCTTATTCATTAAGGGTAGTAAGATGGTTCTGAGATTAGTTAAACATCCAGGAAAAGCTCATGTTTGGGGATGCTTTTCAAAACACAGTTTCTAAAGGATAATCATTTTTACGAGAAATTTTGATATCCAGTACATAGTCCATTTATACTAGCATAGACTCTTATCTTCTGCCAATAACTGATTTGGGAATGGAAATCGAAATTGAGTGCTTTAAGAGGGTAGGACCTTAAACATCAAAGTCGCTTGTGCATTAAGTGAAAAGAAGAAAATTAGATTAGGAATTTTGAACTGCGCCTCTCAATTTCTAGATGATAACCACATTGAAATTTTTTGGGTAATTATTAAGCTTACGATGAGCAGAAAAAATGCCAAGAGCATTGCCCAATTGAAACGACAGCTTAAGTCAAAATGGCGATGTTTGCCGCAATCAAACGCCGAAAAGCTAAATGATACTATGACCTCGCGTTATAACGAAATTTTTTTGACTAGAGCATTTTTTGAAGGACTTAGGCCGTACACGCTCTTCTTGAAAAGACTGTAGATTTATCGCTATATAGTCTTCAGTTATTAGTGAATCAGTTGCTGGTAGACTTGGGTTTAATATCTCGTATTCCAATATGCTTGCTGCCGAGGTATGTAAATTTTCTATATTAGAATAGTTGAAGGCCAGTGATGGACACCTATACAAGCACAATGATCGACTTTTTTTCTATGAAAATGAGCTCAGTACGTGTGAAATTCCTTATGCTCTTGCACTCACGTATTATAACATGACCTGCTCTTCTTTAAACTGAATATATCAGAGAGACTGCACTGCAGCTTTCTCTTTAATATTTAAAAATCAAGAAACTAAGTCCAGCTGATCTATCAAAACCGTGGAAAGCTTTTCTTACCTAGGCTGTATCAGCATGTCCATTAGCGAATCCAAACATTTTCGAAGAGGGGGAGTTTTAATATTTTTCGACACACTAGCATAGTGATTTGATTAAAAATGTATGGTATTTGTATAAGTAAAGTGGAGGGAGGGGGAGGGTGTATCCCAAAAATAGATTTCTATCGCAAAAGGGACCAAATTGCGGGGATGGAAATGAAACGGACATATTAGAAAGCCACATAGCGAACTGTGTCGACAAGTCATAAAGTGGAAGGTAGCAGGGGCGAGGATTGAATCGAAAACAAGTTAGAAACGCATACTCGACAGAGACCGAGGAATCAAAATGAACTTGGAAAGAAATTATAAGAAAAAATCGCACATATTAGAAAAGTTCCATATAAATGCGATGTTTCTCAAGATGTAATAGTATCGCTAGACACGCAATGATATCTTCTTCTTCTTTTTCCTCTTCTTCATCTTCTTTTTCCTCTTCTTCATCTTCTTTTGCCTCTTCTTCTTCATGGAGGGTCTGAGGGACTGAGCTTTTCGCATTCATTCATGTTCTGTGAGTTACATTTGTGTGCGAATGAAAGGGACCTACAGTTTTATGCTGAATCCGAACGGCGGAATGAACCACTTTTCATGGGCAATTTCTTACTCTTGCCAGTTTGCCATTGCTAGCCAAGAGGTGGTACCGTGTGAAAATATTTTTATTTTCCATTTTTGATTTTTGAACCTGCCGAGATTCGAACCCGGGCATCTCTACTATCACTAGTCTACAGCTCATCGATATAGAATACAGTAATCATTTGTTTGATGAATAGATGTAGAAAACTTACAGTTTTATTAATTGGCTACTCTTTCTTTGGTGGTCACACATCAGAAACTGGATATAATTAAAACTGACTCCTGAATAGCTACAAAGATGAGAAAGAGCTTGAATCGATCGTGCACCTTCAACATGCTCAACGTTGTTTAAAAGTGAAAACTCCCTAAAGATACTGCTGCTAGAAAGTGATATGCAACTTTATGATCAAAGATTCCCAAAATCCTCCACGTCTCTCTCTCTCTCTCTTTCTACAAGGTAGCTCACCTTCCAATGGTTGCGCTGTTATCGCTAAATTACCGAAAGAATTCACTTCATCTCTTCAACGAAAAATTAACGGGTAATGTCCAACAAATTTATTTATTTGGCTCCAGGGTAAAGTGACAATCTACCCCTTACAGCTATAAGTGCAAAAATCAGTAGACTAAAATCTTTACTAATGAAATTTTTCGCGTTTACGACAGAGATCGCATCCTGGTGAAGTAGTAACATAGTGATTTTTCCATCAACTGGCTCACTTTCTTACGTCATGGTTTCAAAGAATTGAACTTGTGAAGTTACGAAAACGATTGCCAAATGAAGACGTAGAAAGAGGCTTCACCACAACCGAAATGAATAAATAAAGCGAGAAACCTTTTGGTGTTTAACTAAGTTAAAGAGGCTATTACTGTCCTTTTCGAAGAAACTTTCCCTTGTTCTACATTTAATAGATAGTGTTCTGCGGATGCGTCATCTAGATGGTCGATTGACGATAAGGATGACAGGGAAAGGCGAACGTACAATTTTAACCCCTCGGATTAATTTGAATGTGTATATTTCTGCGTTCGCCTCTGATAAAAGGATTGCCCAAACGAAACTACCAAGGATTACGTTACGACTCTTATGTATATGAGCTTTTCAGTGGCGGTTTCGGCTTCTGCGATTTCTGCTATATTACATACACGCATATGGGACAATTGATTTTGCTAAGTATCATCTCAAACGCTGTTGGAAACCAGCTGCCATGATTGTCCTTTATCGTTTACGTTCATCTTAGGATGGAAAGGATGAAGGAGAGGACTCTGCTTTTCAATTACTTACTGAGAACGTAGTAACGTCTACTGGAAAAAGTTATTCTTCGCTTGATCTCAAGGTATTTTTTTTATCAATTTTCTGCTCTTTCTTTAATTTTCGCACTGATGTATGACACTGTACAGGTAAAAATCTTAAAACCCAAATGGGATTCAAGAAATGTTTTCAAAACAACTCAAAATAGTATTACATTTTTGGTGCTCTTTCATCATGACCTTAAAGAACAAACAGTTGAGAGAACCAGCAAACCTTCTTCGGGAAAAGTGTTCCGTGTTCTTCATAAAAATTAGGGAGAGTAGGGTTGTAGGGAGAAAGGGATGTGCTTTCAAACAACATTACTATCATTTTACGATATACAACTTAAAAAATAAATGTTCTCTTATTTCATTATTCGGATTGTTGTGTGGTTTTCTGATTGATGAAAAAAGACCATCGCTCTGATTTCTATTTTTTCATATTGTTACAATAGAACCTGGCACTATCATCTACAAATTCCACCGTTTACTGGATAACTACATTACTAATTAGAATGTAATAAGAACACAACATAAACTATAAGCAAACGAAACAAGTGGTAAAGAAATTAGAGACTAAAGAATGATAAATGTAAACATAATTATTTATTATTAACATAACGTAGTCACATTTCATACAAGGAAATATAATTAATACCAAAGTTACAAGTAACATGTTTTTCACCCCTTAACTTCTCTAAGGAGTTTAAGTCTTGAAATTAGTGATAGTAGCCATTAAGGTGGCTCTTATTTTTCAAGTTTGATTTTTTGTTGTGCCACCCCTCAGTTTAGTTCAATCACATAAAAAAATTACATAGCTTTCTGAATTTTGAGCTCAATCGGATAAAATATTTTTAAGAAAACTTGAAAAACCTGTGTGTATTTGTCCAGAAAACACAATTTTTTCACTTTCATCGCCTTTTCTCAACTTTGGCGATGTTTCTACACACTATTTTATAAAGAAATCTTACTCCTTGTGAATTTATTAAAAAAAATATGTTTAATAACGAATACAACGCATATTTGTTTTTTAAAATCGGTAAGTAATTTACTGAATTTGTAAACTTTTTATGAAAACAAAATTTTTACAAAAATACAATTTTTGGCCATTAAACTCAAAAATGATTGCTTGACCGTGATTTTTTTTTTAAATTCAGCATCATCAGTTTCTCGTTGAAGTGATCAAAAATGTTCTGAAAGCATTTTTTTTTTATTTTTCCTTCGAAGAGCTTTTTAATTGTAGCCATTTCTTGGTGTAAATATTTGCCTTGTTCATCGTTGAACTCGCCCAGGTTATATGGGAAGAAATTTAAATTCAATTCTAACCAAAATCAGATAAAGAATTAGACCTAAATATAGACTAAATTTAGACCAAAACTCATTCCCAAAATTCAGGCTAAATACAGAAAAATATTCAGACCCTAAAGTAGGACAAAATTAGACCAAAAAAGATCAAACTTAAGCCAAAATCAAAATCAAAATTCAGATAAAAAATTTAGACCAAAAAGCAGACCAAACCTCAGCTTAAAATTAAAACTAAAATTTGAAAGATAAAGCAGAACCAAATCAGTTCAAAAATCAAAGCCAATAAGGGATTAAATGAGACCAAAACTTAAATGAAACACAGGCAAAAACTAATTCAAATTTTAGACAAAATTTATAAAAATTTTAAACTAAATTCAAACGAAAAATCAAGCCAAAGTTTTGATTAAAGTATTAAGTTTAAAATCCATAACAAAACAGTTGAAAAATTAAACCAAAATTCAGGCAGAAGGGAGATTAAGTTACACTAAAACTGAGACCAAAACGAAAATCAAAACATAGACTTAATTTAGATAAAAATTTAGACCAAAATTCAGGCCAAATACAGAAAAATTTTCAAATCAGCCAAAAGCTTAGATCAAATACAAAACAAAATTTGAACTCAATTTAGACCAAATTCTAACCAAAATCAGATAAAGAATTAGACCAAAATATAGACTAAATTTAGACCAAAACCCTTTCCCAAAATTCAGGCTAAATATAGAAAAATATTCAAACTTTAAAGTGGGCCAAAATCAGGACAATAAAGATCAAACTTAGGCTAAAATTCAAATCAAATTTTAGATAAAAATTCAGACCAAAAAGCACACCAAAACTCAGCTTAAAATTCCAATTAAAATTTGAACCATAAAGCAGAGCAAAATCAAACCAAAAATCAAAGCCACTAAGAGGCTAAATGAGACCAAAACTTAAATGAAAAACAGGCAAAAACCTATACAAATTTTTGACTTAGTTCATACAAATTTAAGACTAAATTCAAATGAAAAATCTGGCCAAAGATTATGTCAAAAATTCGCAACAAAACAATTCAAAAATCATACAAAACTCAGACCGAATGGAGATCAAGTTAGACTAAAACTTAGAGAAAAGCACAAATCAAAACGTAGACTTAATTTAGACCAAAACTCAGCCTCAGAATTCCGGCCAAATACAGAAAAATATTCAAATCATCCGAAAGCTTATATCAAATAAAAAGCAAAACTTGAACTAAATTTAGACCTAATTCTAACCAAAATCAGATAAAATATTAGACCAAAATTCTAACCAAAAACAATCTAAAAATCAAACCATAATACAGAGTAAAACTTAAACCATATTTCAAACAGAAACTTGGAAAAAAAAGCAAACCGAAATACAAACCAAAACTTAGACCAGCCCCTGACCAAAGTTCAGATATGAAAACGTGGGGCTAAAAAAAATAAACCGCAATTTCAAAACTAAAAACAGATAGACAAAAATGGCCAAAGTTTAGACCTAATTCATATCAGAATCAAACCCTAAGATTACAGTCTGCCACTAAATCACTAAAACGTCTTTAAATATGCATTTAATTCAACTAAATTTAATATTTCTAATATTACAATCATTTAATTTCTCAAATATGAAGCTGTGAATTGTAAATAACATAATTAAATAATATTAATATTTGATAGGTAAATCAAAAGTGATAACTTAACTTCAATTAAGTTTGTAAATACATTTATGTACATATGTAAGTACATATGTAAGTAAACGAGATTGAATGTCATCTTTCATTACAAAATTACTTTATTAAAACAAATAAAATAAAAGAGAGCATGTATATGAGTACATAAATGAAAAATTATTTATATAAATTATTGAAATTTATTTGCAACAACAATGCAGTGCAGCAGTGCATGGTGCAGCAGTTACTTCATTATGAAAGAAACATTCAATGACAAACAAGAACGAAGGACGAGCGCATATTTGGTAAATGTTATTGACAAAACCGCAAACAAACAAACAGACAAACAAGCAAACACATACATACATTCAAAAACATAAACGTATATGCACCAAAATAAATGTAAATACAATACAAAGCAAATATAATAAGTGGAAAGAGTAAAGAATAAAATGAAAATATCAGCAATGCCGATGTAGCTGTTGCCTGCCACACCGCCACACACACAACCAAAAATACCACAATAATAATTTCACTTGTGAATATAATTGGGAAATTTAATTATTTTATGTATACGTATTCATGTGTGAGTGTGTGTGAAAATGTGTGTTTGTGCTTAAAGGTGTATGTGTGCCTACGTGTATAATTTCTATGTTGTTGCTTGCTGTTGATAAAGATGAGGCTGATGTTGGTCCTGGTAATTTTACTACAACAACTGCTTCTATTGTGTTAGAGAGCGAGTATTACATGGCAAAATAATAATGAGCAAGCATATAACAGCAGCGAAAACAATGGCAACAGCAGCAGTAACAACAATCACAACAACAGCAACAACATGCAGGTTATTTTTTTTCACTTACATATTTATGATAATGAAGGCGCGAGTCAAGAAGTTAAATTGGTGTGCAAGTTTATTTAGTTTGCAGCATGCATACACGCATATAAACAAAAACATAAAGAGTGTGCTGGTGTATGTGTGTGTGTGTGCATTTATGCGTTAGTGTTTAAATGAATACTTGACATATACGCACAAAGACAAACACACACACACAAACGCATATATACACCAACAAGTCAATATTCGCAAACAATGACACACGTGCTTATTTAACATTTTGCATGCATAGTTCCACTGACTGCTACTAACTACGCTTGAGCATAATTATTTCGCCTCAAGTGTCTCGAATGACGACATACAAGCATCTACGAATACATACTCATATACTCACTCGTATATGCATACTTTATGTAGATGTATGCAGTAGCGGATCTTGAATTTGGGTTTGAAAAGGGATGATTTTGCTTAATTTTAGCATAGTTGTCAGATCAATTACAATGTAGACCAAAATCAAGACTAAACGCTAAACTAAAAATTAGACCAAAATCAAACGAAATTCAAACCGAAATTCATATCAAAATCAAACCGAATTTGAACCCAATTTCAAACCAAACTCAAAACAAAAACAGCAAAAAAATCAGACCAAAAGGAAATCAAATTAGCCCAAAACTTGGACCAAATTCAAACCAAAATCATATAAAAAAATTAGACCAAAACTCAGAGCAAAAGCAACCTAGAAATCAAACCGAAATTCAGACCAAAAATCAAACCGAAATTCAGACCAGAAATCATACCAAAATTCTGACGAAATTTCGACAAAATTTGGAATAAAGTTCACACTAAACTTAGGCCATATATTAGAGCAAAAACTTAGACTAATTTTATATCAAAAAAATCAGAACCACAGAATACCAAAGACTAAGCCAAAACTTCATACCAAAACTTAGACAAATACAGACCAAAATTCATCCAAAAATGAAAAAAACTAAAATCCAGACCATAATATCACACTTAAAAATAGATCAAAAAGGAGATTAAAATTTAACTCAAAATTTAGACCAAATTGAGGGTAAAATTCAAGCCACAAATATACTAAAATTCAGATCAAAATTAAGATCAAACTCAAATCGAAATTAAGATCAAGTTTAGACTAAAACTCAGACTAAAATTAAGAACAAATAGAGCCCAAAAACCAAATTAAAATTTATATCAAAAGTTAGGCCAGAAACAGATCAAATCAGCCCAAAACTTAGAACAAAAACAACACAAAACTTTAATTAAATTTAGACTTAATTCCAACCAGACTCAGATAAAAAATTAGGCCAAAATTCGAATAGCTTAAAAATCAAACCATAATAGAGGGTTAAACTTTTATCAAATTTAAGACAAAATCAAAATACAAACCAAAACTTAGACCAACATGGACCAAAGTTCAGATCTGAATATGGCAAAAAACTAAACCACAAATTGAAAACTAAAAAGTGAAAAAAAACTGGCCAAAGTTTAGACCAAATTCAAATCCAAATTCAGATCAAAAATTGGATCAAAATCAGACCAAAAAAGACCAAACTGAGGCCAAAATTCAGATTGAAATTCAAAGCAAAAGTCAAACCAAAATATAGACTAAATTTAGACTAAAACTCAGCCTGAATATTCAGGCTAAATACAGAAAAATATTCAGACCTTAAAGTAGGCCAAAATCAAGTCAAAAAAGATCAAACTTAGGCCAAAATTCAGTTCAAAATTCATAGCAAAAAGCACACCAAAATTCAGTTCAAAATTCAAACTAAAATCTGGACCATAAAGCAGAGAAAAATCAGACCAAAAATCAAAGCCAATAAGAAAACAAATCAGACCAAAGTTAAATTAAACACAGACTAAACCTTACACAAATTTTAAACTAAATTTAAATGAAAAAGCAGACCAAATTTCTGAATAAAGGATAAAGTTTAAAATTCACAACAAAACAGTTCAAAAATCAAATCAAAACTCAGTCCGATAGAAGATCAAGCTGTACTAGAGCTTAGACTAAACAGCTACCAAAACGAAAATAAAAACACCGACTTAATTTAGACCAAAAATTAGACCGAAGGGAAATCAAGTTGGGCTAAAACTTAGAACAAACATAAACCAAAACATAGACTTAATTAAGACCAAAATTTAGAAAAAAGTCAGCCCCAAAATTCAGGCCTTAAAGTAGGCAAAAATCAGACACAAACTTAGGCCGAAATTCAGATCAGCTTAAAATTCAAACTAAAATTCCAACCATTAGAAAAAAGTTAGATAAAAAATCAAAGCATATAAAAGGCCAAATCGGACCAAAATTTAAATCAAAAACAGATTAAAAATTATACAAACTTTAGACTTAATTTAAATAAAAAATCAGATAAAAATTCAGAATAAACGGATTTAATCCAAAATTTAGAACAAAACAGTTTAAAAATCAAACGAAAAATCAAATCGAGATGAGATCAAGTAAGACCAAACGCAGACCAAATTTAAATCAAAACATACACTTAATTTAGACCAAATACAGAAAAATATTTAAACCATACAACAGAGATAAATTGAAACTCAAAACAAAAGCAAAATAAAAAAATTAAATCAAACTGAGAACAAAAAACAATCCCTAAATATGTCTTAAAATCAAACCTAGCCCCTCTCTGGCTACGCCACTGAACGCATGCCTGTGTATATGTTTGCGTGTTTGTCGGTTATTTATATCTGTGCAGCAATTCCCAACTCTCTCTAGTTAAATGTACACAAAGTTAAATGCTCTTCATCTCCACATGACAGCTTAAGATCATCTTCATCTTCGTGTACACTCAGCTTCCACTTCCACTTAGGTTTCTGCTTCTATTTCTGCTCCTCTGCCAACGCAATCTTCATTCCCTTCCCCAGCATCCTCTCCACAAACTCATATTTCACTCACTTCCAATTCCACGTCTCATTTTATTTTACTCCTTTGCCATGGTTTTGCACTATGCTGCTTTGCTATTTTGACTTTGTGCGAAAATGTTTTAATTCATGCGGGAATTATTTAAATTTTCATCTTTAATGGCGTTAATAGTTTGCAATCAAGTGTTAGAGAGTTTCATGTTTCATGGTGTTGTTGTTGTTGTTGTTGCTCTTTAATATTGTTGCTGCATGTGATATGTTAATGCAATTTGTTTATTATTGTTGTTGCTGTTCTGTTGCATAGCGCATTGTGTTTGCATTGCTGTCTCATTTATTATGCCGTCGAGTGCTAAAGCTAAATCACAAAATGCACTAAAACCTGTATGTATGTATATGTGTGTGTGTGTGTGTATTTGCTTCTCTCACATTCCATCACTTAAACAGTCGCTCATTCGATCATATGTCTTCATTATTATTTAGAATTGAAAATTTGTCTGTATGTTCATTCTATCTATTAAATCTAAAATTTAGAATTGCATTTGAAGAAATTTGCATATGTATAGGTAAGTAAATATATGAATGGAAAATCATAAATCAACAATAAATATGTAAAACACTCATGCTGCATAGTTCGTATTTTTAATTCGATTCGATTTAATTCAAAATCAAGATATGTATTTGTGGTCACTGATATCACAAGAAGCGCTCTAAATCTGTATAGACTAAATCATAGAAATTTCAAACAAGGTTCAACTCCATAGAGTACAAACCTATTGAACCATTGTGCTCTAAAATCTCAAACGTTCTTCCTCTCAAGTGAAATGGTGGTGAAAAATTATCTTCTTTTTTCTGGCTCTCTTCTTTTGTAGCCTCTCTTTCTTATTACAAAGTTCTATAAGTTAGTTAACTCTGGATTCCCATTTAAAAAAATATGTATATAATGAACTTGAAATTAGAGTCGTACAAGATGAAAAGTGTGCACTAGTGCGTTGTCGTAGTGAAGAAACCACCACAATTCCGACCTGTTTCGACAAACATTTTCCCTCAAAAGCTTGAGTACGCCTAAGTAGATAGTACTTCTTGTTCGCCGTTTGCCCTGGCGGAAGGAATTCGGAATGGACCACATCATGGCAATCAAAGGATTTTAGACCGGCTTTTTCATTGTTCTTTTTTTTTTTTTTTGTTTTGTTTCGTTTGCCGAATGAGAACCCATGTCGCCTACTATCTCCCTGATGCTCACACGAACATTTTCTTAATTTTTTGAACTTTTTCGTCAGTCAAAGAGGTGGATGGATGACCTGAATAGGACATATAATTAACCATACTGCGGTCCGCTTTAAACTCTTAGAACTACTCGTATGCCTAAGTTTTCGACATTGTCGAGTCCCTGTAGAGTTTCTTTAAAATTATCAATGCTTCAGCACATGAAATTTCATTCGAAACACAAAATTTCAGGCAAATTCTTTGCTGAACTAAATTCTACATTGTGAAACTCGCAATAAACACCAAACACTAACTTATTTACAAAGTCATTGCATAGAAACCATCCCACAAATTCCGCAAAAATTGGTATGTAAACAACTGATAGTATTACCAATTTAGGGGGAAAATGCATTTCACAATATCATAAGGTGGGGATCGTTAAAATCAGAAATTCCGGAAAGTAAGTACATATCTCAGTCAGTTTTTTATAGAGACAAAACCACTCACACTACGTAAGTAAATAATGGAATTATTTGGCTTCCATGTGAAGCCAACAAAATTTCAAAAAAAATTGTTGAACCTTGCTTCAATCCAAAAATTACTATAAAACCGTTGAAAAATCTCGCACATAAGACAAAAGTTGAAAATTTGCGGCACTGCGTAATAAATGTGAATGAATGTGGGTGGTAAAAAAAAAATTTTTGGAGTTTTCATAAAAAAAGTTTTTGCAAAAAAAAAATGTTCAAAAAAATTCTGCGAAAATAGCAAATAGTTGATAGTTAACAGCTGTAATCTGAAAAAATTGTAGTATGAGTATTCAGAAGCGATTTATTTACATAGGAAAAATCAGAGTAGTAAACCTATTTTTAGTATGAAAAAATCGCATGTAAGATTTTTTTTTCAACTCGAATTTCGCGTTAGAAAATTCGCGAAAAAATTTGTCTCCAAGACCAAAAAATCAGTGTGAATTTTTTCAGATTTTTCTTATGACTCGTTAGGCTGAAAAACGCGAAAAACGAAATTTACAAAATCCGCCATTACTCATTAAAAATTACATATAACACTACGAAACAAGATTTTCCACAACGAGCGGCGATAACATTTTCCATAGTAAAATTTTCCGTAGAATCCGAATATCTTAATTTGAAGTCTGAAGAAAAGTTATTAAGTACAAAGAGATAAACAATTTTTACATACACACTTTTTCCTCACCTTAAAATTTTCTATAAGATAAAAAGGCTAACTTTTTGTCACCTATATAATTATTTTGAGATATAAGGCTTCAAAGTTGAGATTTGTTGGAAAAAAAAAACGAAAAAACGTGATTTTTCTTACCTTTTTTTGATCATAACAGCAATATTACTGTTACTATTGGAACTTTTTATACCTTAAAATTTTTGTCTGATACTCATCTAAAATATACAAACATTTTAAATTCATTGGCTGCAAATTAAAGTTTTGACAGTCATTTATGTGAAGTATGTGCTCTCAACAGTGCACTTTTTTGAATTTTGCCATTTATATGGAAAATTGGGGCCGATCGAAAAAAATCATTAAGATATTCGGATTCTATGGAAAATTTTACTATAGAAAATGTTATCGTCATTCGTTGTAGTGAAAGTTTTTGTAAATTTGTAGAGTAGTGTAATGGTCTGAAAACTTAGCCAAATCATTCTTAAATTCAGTGCTTCAAAAGAGTCCATACGAAACTTGATTTAGTTTGGGGGCTTTTCTGATATGGAAACCCGGCTATGCCCTTTGCCGAAGAATGCTGAAAATTCGCGTTTTTGCACTATTTTTTTGTCTACTTAATATTTAAATATTGTTTGTTCAAACATCTAGGCCATACTCTAGAACGATTATAGGTCGTCTACAAATGCTCGATTTATTTCAACCCTGAAAATATCTGCCACTGATAAAGCAAATTTCTTTGCTCAATTTTCCTTGCCGTAGAACAAGTACACAATATATTCCACATTTGTTCGGCAGGTTTTAAGAAATGGGAGACGTGATTGGTCGAAACTAGTGGTGTAACGGATGTCAGTTTAGCGAATATGAATGCGAATGCAAATGCAAATGTAAAAGAAAAATTAAAATACACATTTGTAATGATTTTGCGATAACAGTAACGTTATTCAGAAAAATATATAAGATTTAATTTTATTTTATTTTAAGATTCTGCAAGAAAATATTTGAATCAACTTAGAATACAAATTTTACATTTTAAAATGCTATACATACAAGCGGATCTTAGGGAAGGTTTGAGGAACATGGGATGAATATATCACACATTTTGTTAGTTGGGCATGAAAGAAAAAAAAAAATCGAAAATCTCTGGATCCGCTACTGGGTAACTTACAAATCATAGTATTCAAAAAAGAATGTTTCATAATTCAAGTTCAGTAACGTAAAATTATACTTAAAAAAAAAATTTATTTTGCTGCTTTTTCGACTTGTATCCTTTTACTATGAAGCTCTTATAATAAACCTGCACCATAGAAGTTATTTGCTGGGCACACTTTTTGAACTGATGATTTCGGTATAGCTCAGAAAAGAAAAATGATTAATAACTTGTATTGTATTTTCACCACATCAAGGGATTTTGAGTAAGAGGAAGCAGCATTTCGTTATCGTACTGTTTTGTTAAAGATTGTCAGGTAGAAACGGAAATTTTGTATCAGCAACAAAGTTTCATAAGAAACTGCACTATGTACGTGCAGTTTGCCAATTTATCCATTCGTTATAAATTCGCAAAAAAAAAACGCGAAAGCGAATGCGAAACTATACCAATAAATGCGAATCCAGATATCCGTTGCATCACTATTCCTAACCTTGACATAAGGAAATGGCGATATGTGAAGATGGGATATACAGTATGTAACAAAATTGAGTAAATAGAAGAACATTTTTGGAATACGAAAAATAGCTAAAAATGGCATCAAATTACAAAGTAACAGCATAGTTAAGTTTTTACACATCTAGACGAACAGAAGTGCAAACAAATTTTTGAAGTCAGATAAAATTTTTCAAAATTTTTTAGCCGAAAATTTTTACATACCACCTTGATCAAAAAGTTCCCGGAATAACTACCGTGTGGCGCTCCCATAGTTCTGATTTGAGTTCTGTTTTTTGGTTAAGTTGGTACATCTGTTGTTGATATTCCCTCTAAATCTTAGCGTCATAGCTTGACATTTGCAAAAGTTATGTAGCCAAGAGTGCATCTATCTCTGTGTGTGTTGGCGATTTTTTACAATTTTATTAAATTGTATTGTATTAAAATTTGCGTAAAAAACGGATTTAATAGTGCACGAACGTTGGAAATGTTGGAAAAGTGTTTCGGCAACGATTCTCTAAAGAAAACGGTCGTTTACCAGTGACACGAGCGGTTCAAAAGTGGTCGTGAGCCAATCGAAGATGATGAACGCAGTGGCAGACCATCGACATCGAAAACCGACGAAAACGTTGATAAAGTAAAAAAAATTTTGGTCAATAACCGCAAATTAACCATCAGAGAGTATTATGAGGCGTTTGCGTGAAGCAATTCGCCGAAAGAGACCAGAATTGTGGACAGAAAACTCGTGAATTTTGTACCATGATAACGCACCGTCGCACAGTGCCATCATTATTGGTAATTTTTTTACGAAAAATGCAGCAAATACCATCCAAAAGCCACCGAATTCACCTGATTTGGCCCCCTGTGACTTCTTTCTGTTCAATCGAGTTAAAAAACCATTACGGGGAATGCGTTTCAGCGGCCGAGAGGAAGTAATGGAAAAATCGCAGGAAGCGCTGGCATAAGAGTGTTGCAGTTGATGGGGACACCATTTTGGAACAGTTTGCCCATCTCCTTTTAAAATCTTCGATATTTTGGGACACCTTTTTTGTGCTCGTGCTCTTTAAGTTTCTTTTCACAAGAGCCCAATATCTCTCCACTGGTCTTAGCTCTCTTGGTACAAAAACTATGTTATTACTTTGGGGCCACTCCAGAGCTTTCTTGCCGTAGTGACATGATGCCAAATCGGGCCAAAAATATGTGGACACATTGTGCTCTCTTATGAAAGGAAGAAGTCTTTTTTTCAAACATTCTTTGATGTATATTTCTGTATTTATAGAGCCCACTGTAACAAATGACTTGCTTCTTTTGCCGTTGCGCAACTGCATATAGCTTGCCATACCAGGAAATTTTTAGGAAATTTTGTTTGCTTTTGGATTCTAAATTGTTCTTCGACATTTCCTCGAACATCAGCAACATAAAAATTTTGACCCATCCATTATATAACATGAATATTTTTGTATGAAATTCGATTTTAATTTCCGAGCCCTACTTTTGGCGTCTAAATTTTTTGCAGCATTCTTGTCTGGAACTTTTTGGATTTTGTATGTTTTCAAACCTGCATTGGCTTTAACATTTCGCACCAAATAGTCAGAGCACTGGGCTAACCGGGCAGCTTTTCTACCAGATGTGTTTGGAGATCTTTTCCATATGCTTTCTATTTTCTTGGCTTTCCCAATATCATGTGGTTCTTGTTTTCTTCCCGAACCAGGTTTCCTATTGATGGTCAAATTCTCCTGAAACTGTTTGTTAACATTGGAAACAGTTTGACGGCGGACCTTCAATTCTTTGGCCAATTTTTTGTAGGACCAATTTGTATTTTTTTGAAAATTTTTAATAATTTTTAGACGTACTTCTTTTTCTTCACTCATTTTGATCAAACTCACAATAAATCAACATGTTTGTCATTAAAAATAACAACTGACATATTTTTCAAAGATAACTAGATCAAAGAAATTTTTAAATTTTACACCCAAAAAAAAAATTATTAGGTAAAACGTGTGTTAAGATTTTTTCAATCTCACTCCTTACTTTGTAATAAGTACCTACATAAATTTAACTTGCCTGTACTGTACTGATTTATTCAAAGCTCACAGCTGGGAAATTGCTGTTTATAAAGAGAAAAATATTGCAAGAAAGATTTTCCAAATCGAATAAATTTTATTGGTGCCAAAAGAGGAGAAGATTTTTGAAATTTGGCAAAAATTTTATGAATTGTAAACTTCTTATGACTTTGAATTATTCGATTTCAAAAATTATTTTTAGAAAAATGTTTTTAACATATTCATGATCAGAGGCCAAAAATAAACGACAGAAAAATTTGCCCACAACTGTTTCTGTTTCAAAGTCTCATTTTGTTATTTTGTTGTACTCAATTAATACGAAATTTCTTACATTCTTACAGTACAAGCGTGCCTCATTATTGGCCACCCCTGCATTAGAGTAATTAGCACAATTGTTACATTTCTAGATGCCCTTTATCGTGCGAAACTTGAGAGTATTTTATACTGCTTACATCTTCCCTCCAACTACATTTATGTTTAGGTAAGTAATGTGAGAAGTGAAACATATCATGAATTATTAATTTTAATACTAATATTTATACTAAAAAGGTTTACACATTGATATCAATAAACTCATTTATGTATGTATGTATGTATATAAATAAATATTTTGTTTAACTATAAATTTGAATAAACAATCAACAATCAAATCAACTACAACAAGCATATAAGGAAGTTCGGGTATTCAAAACTGATGGGTAAATAAAATTTAAGTATAAGTAGTTAGTTAGTTTAAGCTAAGCACTTTTAAAAATACATACTTATATAATTTTAAAATAATAAATAATAATTATTCAGTTTGAATTCCTATTTTTTAATTTTTAGCTTTGTATTTTGTGTTTCTAAGAAATCAACCGTTCAAGTTAAATTAATTAAAATATATTGGTTGAATTTTGCAACCTAGAGAAATAAATTTTAAGTTTTTTCTCATTTTTATTTTGCATTTTAAATATAAATATAGATAGAAAATATGAAATAAATTTGAATTTTCAAAATTATGAAAAAGTGGCAACTCTAAATAGAGAAATTATTTGAGTGCATACATTGATTTGAATAAATTTTCAACTTCATGGGTGTAAACTTCAAACTCATAAAGTTGAAATTTTAAACCAACTAAAGTGATAAATTTTTAATTTTTTTTTTTTTTTTAACAAGTGAGTTTAGTTTATTGTTTTCACCGTCAAATATTTCAACTTGAACGACTCATATTTAAACGTCAACTTTAATAGTTGAAAAAAATTACCTTGAATTTCGAACCATTCACGATAATTTAAATGCTTTTTTTTAATTTTCTCAGATGTTGATAGATGTCACTTGTATCATTTCTGTTCTAAGTCAATAACATTTATCACGCCTCACTTTTTAAGATACATACATACTAAATAAATCAAAAGCTGAATGCTTAGATTAAAGCTGAAACATTTTGTAACCTTCTGAAGTATTGTAAAACTAATATAATTATTTTAAATCATAGAAAACAATCATAAATGATAAACCTCAAATATTATTCATAGTTGATAATTGAAGATATTTTCACATACATACAAACATTCAATTAAGAATATAATAAAACTAGCAAGCAACAACAACAACAAGAAAATAAGAATTAAGAACAAGAATTGATAATTAGTTAACACATATTTTTTTTTTTTATTTTTTTTTTTCGCTAACAAAGAAGCGCAAAATTTACATAAAATGAAATATTTTTAAACGAACAACGAACTTGGTACAGGTACCCGTACAAACGTAGATAAATGGAGGAACCAGATGGTATCAGATGACAAGCAGAAATAAGCTCGAGAGAGACAGGAGGGGGGCAGAAGACAAAAGGCATAGGCACCATCGATTATATGAGCAGTAAGTAGCAAGCGATTAATAGCACCAGCTACAACAACAACAACAACTCGTGATGAAGACGTTCTAATGTAAATCGGTGGTGATGACGACGACTACAACAGTGGCGGCACTGAAACACACATGCACTCATACCTACACACATCCACCACAAAAAAAAAAAACTCAGATAGTCAGAAACGCGCATTTAAAACAAGTTTTTTAAAATTGAATGCTTTGATTTAGCAAAAAATATAAAAAAAATCACATACTTAAATAAAATTATTAATAATAAAATCAATTGAGACAAAATGCAAAAAAAAATATATATTAAAAAAACAACAACAATTAGAAAAAAAAAATAAAAAGAAAGCTATAAAAAAGTCAACAGGGTACAAAAAAAAAAAAAGTTTGTTTGTTGTTGTATGTTAAAAATATGTCAGCCAGCAGCATACGATATTGACATTGATTTGAGATCATTCTGGTTATTTTTTTCTTTTATTTTTCATTCTTTCTCTTGATTTGTTTTGCGTGTTTGATTTTTTTTTATTCTACTTTGCTGCACCGTAAAGTGTGAATTAAATAATAATAAACATTTGAGATTTATTTGTGGCAATATAAAAATATAAAAAAATAAAAACACAAACGCGAAAACCACAATCCGATCATTGCATTTTGATTCTGATTTTAATTTTGACTTTGTTCTGAACTCAAATCAAGTACGTGTTTTTCTTTTATGCGGCTCAGAATTTCTAAATTATTAGAATAATTGAATTAACTCGTAATGCAGTAGCCGCGTTTTTTTTTCTCATTTTTATTTTGCGCACTACTTTTTGATGGGGGAAACCCAATCGAACCTAATTATCTGAAACAGAAACTTTTAAATATAGATAGAAAATATGAAATAAATTTGAATTTTCAAAATTATAAAGAAGTGGCAACGCTAAATAGAGAAATTATTTGAGTGCATACATTGATTTTGCTGTTTTTTTGCTTGTTATATTGCAGTTATTTTACTCGTACATATTTAACCCTCAGTGATGCACATGCTTCGATTCTCGAATTAGCCACACATGAGCCTGGCCAGACCCACATACATTTCAGTGCATTTGTATCGAAATACTGCGATTTTGAACATGTATCCGGGCATATTTTGATGCCTTGTAGGAGGAAATCACTTAATGTTTTTTTCTCAGTGGTTTTCATCGGTCAATAAAATGACAGTAATGGATGAAAATGGTATTTTTAAAAAGTGTTAGATGTGTAGCTCAATCAAAAATATGTTTAAATTGCAATTAAAATCGAGAAAGGTTTGACCAGACTCATGTGTGTCACCGAGGGTTAAGAGTGTCCCTTAGTTTAAAATTTACCAAAAATCAAATAAATAATGTAACTGATTTCAGAAAAAACCTTTATACATTTAAAAATCGTTTTTCTCAAAATGTGCTTTTGGAAACCTGTAATTGCGACTTCTCGAAAAGTATACCACGAATTTTTAAGAAATTAAAATACGAATCCACAGAGAATCACAACGACGCCACCCAATACTGACAGGATTAAGGAGGCAATACAAAAATTTAAGCTAAATAAAGCAGCATGAGAAGATGGCATTCAACCAGAAATAAAATAGAAGCGAGTCCCTCTGAAGGTCATTAGAATTATTAATGTACGAGAATTCTGAGCTCTAGCTAGAAGTACTACGCAATGGCAACACAAGCGAGCCTTTCACCATCAACGCAGGAGTCAAACAAGAACGCTATTAATATTCCAATAATATAAAATGCCAATAACTATTCCCTTTTAGTCTGTAATGCAACTAGCTATAAGTTTTTTGTACTATCATTTGTGAATAACAAAATAATGAATAAATAATAATAAAAAAGAAGGATGCCCTCTTTCACCCCTATTCTTCGCAATTCTACTAGACGAAGTTATGACAAACGCCAACTCGAAGACTTGGACTTCGCAGATGATATATGTCTGTTCTCGCACAAGCTTAGTGACATGCAAGAGCATTACGCAACGTGGACCCAGAAATCAACATCAAGAAGACCAAAGCCATGCGAATTAACAATGTCAGCAATGAGCACATCACAATCGAAGGCCAGCCTGTTGACTACGTGGACAAACTCTGCTATCTAGGGAGCATGATGACCACAGACGGTAAAGCAGACGAAGATGTCAACAACAGACTGAACAAGCTAGTTTGGAAGATTATAGCCAATATGGAGTAGTTTACAAATTTGCCAGGGGAACAAAAATTCGAATATTCAACGCATGTGTAAAGTCAACCCTCACATATGGAAGTAAAACCAGGTTAATTTCAAACCACATCAGACATTTGCAGAATATTCTGGCCAAATCTGAGGACCTTTGGATCACTGCAAACAAATATTAACTCAAATAAAGATAAGAAAGTGGAAGTGGATAGGACATACCTTAAGAAAGCCAGCCGACAGCATCACAAGAATGGCACTTGAATGGAACCCATAAGGAAGCAGACGTCGCACAGTGGTTTGACGCATTTTTTTGACGCGTCGATATTCGAAATTTGTTTTCTTAATTTCTATTTATAAATATTTTGTTTGCATATTAACCCATTAAGGACGAGCGGGAACCAAAGTAGATAGATCAAGAAAGTAACTTGAAAAAAAAATTGTTTTTGAACCTGGCTCAGGAACGGCTTAACGACAAGGTGCCATATGGCACCGCTAGGCATTACTGGGTTAAACAAAAATTGGAGGGATTTTTTTTTCTTTTTTTTTAAATCATTTATTAACAAAAGTAATATACGTACATAAGATAAGAATCTTTTCGCACAATGATTAAAAACAAGGGATTAGGATTAGTTCATTAAATAATTGTGGAGAAGCAGTCGAAGTTGATAAATGCTAAACACAAAGTGCTAGCATGCATTTTGAAGCGTTTTTCGGAAGCTTTTGTTGTTAAACTATAGTTATAATATATTTAAACTATTTTTTTTATATGGGTGTGTTATATATGAAGAATGTATTTCATAAATGAAAAAAAACGAACTAAAGAAACTAAAATTTCAAGATAATTCCTTAAGTTTGGTGGACCAGGTCTATCTTGCGAAGATGTGCGATATACCATATTCTAGGATAAAAAAATGGAAAATAAATTTCTTATCTAAAAAAAAAAAAAAAGGAATTGAAAGTTTTTGTAACAAACAAAAAATATGAATTAAAATAAAATGTTGAAATAATTAACACTGTTTTTTTAAGATGTTTATCTGAGTATCTTGACTGTAACGGATTTTAGAGCTATTTCAGTTTTCCTGTTGTATGGGAGGTGGGCGTGGCAGTAGACAAATCATGCCCATTTTCATAATTTTTCTTTTCCACGACCTAAGAGTGACTTATGTCAAAAATCGTATTCCTTATATTTTTTTCCGCACTTTGTATAAAGTCAAACTACTGTGCGTAGTGGGCGCCTAAAGAACAATTGGAGATTGTTTATTTTAACCCTTTGTCGACCGATGGTACTTAAAGTACCATTACCATAATCGGGAAATAAAATTTTTAAGCAAAATATTTCAATGATTTTTAGCTGTAGTTACGTTAGATTACACATAATTTTTTTAAATTCGCATAATTTCTTAGTTTTCGATTCTCCCTGACCCAAAGGTACTTAGGGATGGATAGCAGTTATAACTAATATCCTTGTAAATCCTATTCTATAAAAAAAATAATCGAAAAAAAAAATAAGAATGGTCCACAAGAGGTTAATCAAAAATTATTTTTTATTTTTAATAACAATAAAAAAAATTTTTAAAAATATTGAGAACAATTGAAACAATCCTTAAAAGCATTAAAGACAATCTAAAAATAACTAAAAAAATATTCTGGAAAGTTTTTGAAGAGTTTCAGCCGCAATCAATGCAATTTGCATCGAAAATAGAGCATGTTGCGTGCAGCCATTTTTTGAAGAATTGAGAGCGAATTTTATTAATTTTCTATAAAAATTAGAAGAAGCTGTCATCAAACCACATAAAACACATAAAACTTGATTGTTTATAAACATTTTAATAAAGGAACTTCCCGCATTCATCCAACTATGATTTTTCTCACTGCAATATTGAAGAAATAAATTGATTTGTAAGACTGCAACTATTAAATGAAAAATTCAACAAAAATCAAAAATTCATTCCTTTCCTTTTAAACGCGATTCAACACCGTCTGCTTAGTAATTAGAACGAGCTATTTACTTCAACCTGAGTCTCGAAACTCAGAGTTCCATATCGAATACTTCTTTTGTTAGCTTTTCAGCTGCTCTAAAAATTTCACCGAATGATACTTCTGCATTCTACTTGAAGCGTATCCACAATTTCGTAAATATGCTTTATTGCTGATGCCAAATCACGTGATTTTTCTTGCAATCAAACTGACAAAGATCTTGAATAGTTCGACGAAGGATACTCGTAGTATGCTGTCATGTCATTCAATAAATTTTGTTTGACAAAGACGAATGGGTCTATTCTTCTTGCTCTTTGGAGCATATTCTTAGTTAAGATCTTGAAGAATTTCCTTAGCATACGAATGGTTTCTGAACAAGTTCACCACATTTTTCACAATCTCAAAACAATTCCGAATAGGTGAGAATGATATAGCATTCGACAATGCGAGGTTTACGCGATGGCTATAATAGTGAACGTACATCATCAATGGATACAATTCGACCACCACTGACCTGACCAGAAATATTGCGTGCTCATAACCTTGAAACCAGTGCATTTCTTTTTTTTCATTTCAATGCTCAACTCTCCAAAACATTTCTGGATGAATCCTACAAAATATTTGCGTATAACACTGTGCAACACATATTTTCGGGACAAAATCAAACCAATCTCAAACGATAGTATTTGACCTCAGTAACAAAAGCCCCAATCCCGTTTTGCTCCACTACGTCACAATTTTTTTTTACAGTGATTTGAAATTTTGATTTTTTGGTCAAAAACCGAATCAAACAATGAGAAAAATCATATACAAAATTTTGCTTAAGGTGGTTCTTATCTTGGACGACTTATATTAAAATTTTCCGAGGAATATTTTCTTAGAACATTTTAACCCTCTAGCTCCCAACAGAATGAAACATTTTGGGCTCTTTTATTAAAACCTAAGATTTAGGGGAGGTAAAGGGTTTGAACTATCCCACAAAAATATTGTCCAAAAAATTTCATTAAGGGTCACCAAAGATAAGTAGCCTTTAGAAGTTAAAGGTAAGACATAAAAAACGAAATTAAGTGTTAAGAACTTTATTTGTAAGCATATATTGCAAAGTGCGATTAGTAACATCCTTAATAATGGAGTTTTTAAAAATATCAATAAATTTTGTTATATCTGCTGCCATTTCACGCTATCCCATCGCAGATAAGGTTGTTTCAGCACTGAACTAATATTGGCGTATGAAAAATACTATGACCAGAAATTCATTTCTGATGTTCCGTGGGTGGGCCGGTGATTACCGGTCTTCGGTGACCCTTAGTGAAATTTTTCCGGAAAATATTTTTGTGAAAAGTTTTAACCCTTGGCCTCCCCTTTAACTTAGCTTTTAAGGAGTTTTTGAGAAAAAGGCCCAAAATGACCAATACTGGTGCGAGTTAGAGGGTTAAAATGTTCTAAGGAAATATTTTAATAAATTGTAATTTTTTGGAAAATTTTAATATAGGTTACCCAAGACAAGAACCGCCTTGAATAAAATTTTACATATGATTTTTCTCATTATTTGACTCGATTTTTGCCCAAAAAATCAAAATTTCAAACAACTGTAAAAAAATTGTGACGTAGTGGAGCAAAAAGAGATCGGGGCTTTTGTTATTGAGGTCAAATACTATTGTTTGCGATTGGTTTGGTTCTGTCCCGAGACATTGACCCTCAAATTGTTGCATAGTGTAATCAGTTTGAGCAGGTTTTCGTGGAAATCGACTTATCTGAGACATAATGTCACTAGTTCAGTACCTGATATATCAATGGTTTCATCGCCGAGCAAGGTAAAGCATGGTGCATTATCAACTTTCTTAATAATTTTACTGATGATAATGTCAGAAGGTATCTGTATTATATCATTCTGAAAATCTAGACTCATGTACGTGGCATCTTTAGAATTATTGAGAACATATTTTCTTCAAGAGACCATTGGCTGGCTACTGCCTTGTAAACTGGCATATGAGATTGAACTCGAATCAAAGACAACCCACATTTATATATGAAAAAACTCCAAAGAACCCAGTGGTGCAGGTTAAATCAGTAACAACCTTTATTCAGTCTATTAATTTTGAATGTATTTACTTAAAAACGCATTGAAATAATTTATTTCTTATTACTTTTACAATCGATAGTGCATGAGTGCAAAAGAAAGGCGTGCCTAATTTGATAGCAGCTTAATTAATGTTAATTATTTTCAAAATACCCCAATGGCATTTCCTAATGCATGCATTCATTCTCTTAGCCATGGCCCTCTACAAATATTTAGAGCGATAACCAAAGAACTGAAATAATTTTCAAATGTAATAAATTTTGTGACTTTCACAGTATATTATGCAAAAATTAATACATAATAATTATATTGTTTAAAGTAATTTTTATTTATAAAAAAACGCAAAACAACAAAAAATTCTAATAAGTACTAAAAATAAAAACAAATTTAATTTTCAACTAGTTTCTAATAATTTGAGGTAAGAATGAAATAAAAAAAAATGTATATGTGTAAAACGTTTGCATTCAGTTACAAGGTCAAGCGCATTCAATCAACAACAATCAGAGATACAGAGACAGACGGACGGACAATGAACACATAGACAGATGGATAGACAGAAAGACATACGCACACATGCATGTATAATTGAATATATATATATATATATATATATATATATATATATATATATATATATATATATATATATGTATGTAAAAAGTGAGCTGTTAAATGGGACGCCTGCGCTCAAACACCAACAACAAACAATCAAATGGAAAAGAGACACCAACAGTAACTGCAAACAAAAGATAACAATAACAACAACAATAGCAGCAGCAGCAGCAATAGCAAAAAACGCGTCACAATGGCTGCCGCAGCTAAACGATTTTGCGCAAAGGGGAATTTTATTTTCTGTTTTCCAGTTTTTACAAAACAAAAAAAAGAAGAAAAACAGAAATTAATAAAAACTAAAAACAGAACATAAAAATATATATATACATACATACCGTGAAAAACAGGTCTCTATTAGATATAATCACGATTACAACAACAACAACAGCAATTCTAATACTGAGCAATAATAAAGAATAAGAACAGCAGCCAGTCAGCCAGCCAGCTATCCAACAACAACTTGAGCTATGAAACAAAAAGTAAACAAGAAACAGCTGAGCTCAAGTTTTCAGCTGCGGCTGCCTTTATTGCTGTTGCTGCTGAGTGGTGAGTAGTGAGTCTTTTATGGTTTTTCTCTTAACGCTGTACGCATATTAAAAACGACAACACTAAATTTAACTAGTTAGTCAAGCCGCACTAAACCAAAGCAACAATAAACAATATTTGGTTATATCCAAAACAAAAAGGTATATAAACTTGGCTTACATACATACATACATATATCTTCTACATGGTTATGTACGTGAGCATGAGTAAGCTTCGCTTTAATTTGTTTGCATTAATTTTATATTAACTTCATAAATATCTACAATAGCCGATGAATATTAATGATGATTCTAAAATTATGTAGTCATACAATTATCTATACAATTACATGCATATATATATACCTGCATATGTCTGTTAATATAAGCCGTTCACAGACCAAATCGATTAACTCTAATTTATACGTTTTCAATTTTTTTTTTATTTTTTTTTTTTTTAATTTGAGTAAATTATGATTAAGTAATTTAGAATTTGAGAGCCAACGAAAAAAGAAAACCGTTCCATACGAAGTGCTCAGCTCCGTAGTGGAGCAAGTTCAGTTTTTCCCCAAACTGAGTTGCCTGTAAATTCCTATGTTAAAAATGCGAGCAACATGACAATAGAAATCTACTCCCACTCTACTTTCGAATGCAGTTGCGTTGAAACTACCTCATTTCCGTGGTTTCGTTTGCTATATTTTTATGTGCCGAAATTGTGCATTTCAACGCAGTTTCAGCCGAAACCACGGAAATGATCGAAACCATGCAATTTCAGTTCAGTGGGAACATAATATGAAGCGAATTCAATAGAATTTTTGATCTGAGCTGCTTTGTAGGCTACAGTCAGTTCCCAAAAACCTTGGATGCTTCCAAATCAACGCTTGTTCGTGAATGAAAGAAAGCTTACCAAACTAGCATTTGGGCAGAGTGAGACTCGTTTTTCCGCAGAATATATGCATTCCTCAAAGCAATATATGCTGTTTTCATCATTTTAAGCCCAATTTTTTTTATATTGGAGTATGAATGTATAAACTCGTATTTTTTTTCGTAATTTGGACATTTATTGTGAAAAAGTGATTATAAATTTATTCTTTAAAGTATTGTCCATCGTTAGCCAAAATCTTTTTCCATCTTTCTGGTAGCATACGGATTCCGCGTCGAAAGAACTCCTCATCTCTTGAGGCTATCCACGAATCGACCCATTTTTTGAGTTCTTCGAAAGAACGGAAATGCTGTTCAGCCAGGCCATGTGTCATCGATCGGAACAAGTGGTAATCAGAAGGAGCAATGTCTGGAAAATACGGCGGGTGGGGTAGCACTTCCCATTTCAGCGTTTCCAAGTTTTTACTTGCCTTGCAACATGCGGCCGAGCATTGTCGTGCTGAAGAATAACTTCGTCGTGTCTATTCTCATATTCTGGCCTCTTATCCTTTAATGCTCGGCTCTAACGCATCAATTGTAGTCGGTAGCGGTCGCCAGTGATCGTTTCATTCGGTTTCAATAGCTCATAATACACGGCACCTTTCATATCCCACCAAATACACAGCATGAGCTTGGATCCATGGATTTTTGCCTTTGCCGTTGATGTTTATGCATGTCCGGGCGGTCCCCATGATTTTTTACGCTTTGGGTTATCGTAACGTATCCACTTTTCATCGCCAGTCACAATACGATGCAGAAAACCCTTTCTTTTCCGTCGTTCAATCAGCAGTTCACATGTGAAAAATCGTCGTTCGTACGGCACCCAATTTCCTTGCTTTTGAATCATTCCCAATGCTTTTAATCGTTCAGAAATGGTTGATCAACTCCTAAAGATTCTGCAAGTTCTTGTTGCGTTTGACATGAATCTTCTTCGAGTAATGCCTTCAATTCTTCATCTTCGAACTTTTTCGGGCCGCCTGAACGTTCCCTGTCTTCAACATCAAAATCACCACTATTGAAACGGGCATACCACACCTGACACATTCTAACGTCTATAGCACAGTCAGGATAAGCTTCAGTGAGTAAACGATGTGCTTCAGTTGCGTTTTTCTTTAAATGGAAAAAGCAAATTAAAACTTCCCGAAAATGTTGTTTTGTTGGCACGAAATTCGACATTTTCAGCTATAGTAAAACACTTTTGTAAAATTATGAAAATTATTTGACAGATCAATTCTTATAGTATTTTTGGCGATCTTCGAGATTCATACTCCAATATAATACCGGAAAAATTAAATTTTGGACTTTATACGCTTTTGCTTGGAAAAACGAATGCAGAACAATGAGAATATATTCTAAAAACCAGAAATGTAGACATTTTGATGACAAAAGTTTGAAATTATTTTCTAAATATTTAAAAATCTTAAAGTGATCCGAAAAAATGCTTCAAATATGTTCATCACTAACTATGTAGAACTTCTTCAAACTTGATTGGCCTGTGTTTTTATGTTCATAAACTTTTACCCATAATAATTGAAAAATAATATATTTTATCTAAACAATAAGACTCTATTGCAAAAACTTCTGAATTAGAAAAAGTTTCAAACTAAAACTGAAAAGAAGTTGTTTCATTATTTTTCTCTTTCGCAGCAGTAAAAATTAATTATAATTTTAGATTTAATAATGATTTTCCAAAGAAATTTTAGTTCATACCAAGTGGTGCCTGCTTGCGAGTCTCTTCAAAAACTTATAATTGCAGAGTATTTCATATTTCATGTATGGATAACAGTATCAACCAACATGCACTCTTCATCTCTTTCTCGCTTTACCATATATCTCTCTCTCTCTCTCTGGTTTTAAAACCAAAGAAATTAATTTGTTTTTAATTACGAGTAATCAGGAAATATAAGAAGAAGAAAAAGAAGAGAAAGCAAAAATAGTTTCAAGTCAAATGTTTGCGCACTTAAGTATGCAATGATTAATGAAATAACAAATACAAGTCAATGTTAGTCACATGAAAATTTCATATAAATTTCAACAAAAACGAGACGAAAAAAAAAAAAACAGAAAAAAAACCAAACAGAAACTTGTTAAAAGAAAACAAGTGCGACAGAGGAGAGGAGAGTAGAAATTACTGAAAAATTTGCGAAAACTTTGAGTGAAAAATAACCGCAAAACTTTCCACACCATTAACAACAAACATTTATGTATGTAAAGAAAAAAAGAATAATAAGGATCCACGAAAAAAAAAAGAAAAAAAAAATGTGAGAATACGACGAGAAGGAAAAACTTTTGAATGAAAAGTTCAAACAAATTCATGTCAAACATTGAAAAGTACCTACCCAAACTCAGGAAGAAGAAAAGAGAAACCCAAACATATTAATGATTTAAAAATCATGAATAAGTTTTTTTTTTTTTAAAGTTTTTACTATTTTTGATTTTTTTTTTGTTTGCGCACTTCGTTTTATTTTATTGCGCTGTTCTCTATTGAATTTTTATTTTTTATATGCATAGAATCTGATTTGTGGTTTAGTTTTGGTATTTCCATATTGCAATTTTATTATGCGATGGTACGTAAGAATCCAAGAAAAATCCACGAAAAAATCGCATTCACGGATTTGGATTTCCTTCCTTTATTATTGCAGAAGGAAAACTGCAGTTTTCACTCCCACTGTGAGTAAGCCGGGCTAACAAGTTTGCCACACTGACTGCCTGACTACCTGCTTGCCGGTTTTACCTTATTTCCAACACATTCATTCACGTTCACGTAATACCATCACGAGAATCTATAGAATAACGATTTACATTTAAATGTAGTTCAAAGTCGTCGGTCCGTCGGTCGGTCGGTAGATTCGTTCATTCAAAATCGTAAATCCGCCGTTGAACTATAAAATTTTGCATGTTGTTGCTATTGCTGCAATTTGTAACTTTTTAGCTGCTGCTGCTGCTGCTGCGACTTTTGTTGCAAAGTAATAATAACAACAACTTCGTTTAACGCGTAAAAGTTTTTTTTATTTAGTTTTGCATTTACATACGTATATATATAAATTTACGCGCTTAATCCGATTTGCAACAATTTCTCGGTCTCGGTCTTTATGTTTGTATCTATTTTGTTGTTGTTGTTGTTTTTTCCTACTATCTTTCTATCATTATTTGTAGATTTGTTTGCGAGCGATTTACTCTTGTGATATGCTGCAAATAGCAATAGCGTGTTAGCTACCGCGAAGCCCTTAACCATGGCTTACTTATTTATTGTTCGTTAGTTACTTAGTTAATGCAATGCATAATTATGTTAATGTGTGCATAATACACTCAATGAAAAAAGAAACAAACAAACAATTCGCCCAATAAGAAGTTAAACTAGGTCGAGAGTGAACATTGTAAGTTTACACTTAGTTCTTCTGGTTTACTTCAGTTTAAACTTTGATTTTTTTTTTAAATTTCTATGTTTCTAAGGTGAGTAAATGGCAGAGGTCCTAGACCTTCGGTAAAATTTTATGAGCAACATTTCTCTCGAACATATTCACCCCTATTGCAGGTCACGATAGAGATTGAATCTCTATTTCTCTACAATATATGGTATTGCCTGTTCTGATAGAGATGATCCAGGACAAAACCATTTCGAACAAATTTCGAAGTTAATACATAACAGCTGATGCTAGTAAATGACAACAAAAATATTTTTGCAAACAGAAATAAATGAAATAAAATAAAAGAGTTAAATTCAAAATATGTAAAAAAAAAATTAAATAAAATGGAATTTTCAAATAACGAACTGTTAGGCAGACTAGCTACAATGGGGAAAAAACAACAACATAAGTGTATAGGACGGTAGTGGTAGTTTCTTTCAATATCTCTATTCAGTAAAGATATTTGGAATCAAATCTGTAATTCTGGGTTATGATTTCAAATATGAATAGCTTATATAGGATATTGAAAGATTAAGAACTATCACTAAGATCACTGATGAGGAATTGTGGCGGATTCCGAAACGGCCGTCTGATTTGCCCGTCTCTATATACATTGTTGTTGTGATGACTACATTTGTTCATTAACCTGTTTATATATAACTTCAAATAACGAAATTGACATGAACTTAAGTCATGACTTTGAAAATTAACCTCTAGATTTAATTTTCATAGTCTCCTAAAAAAACTATCAAGAATGGAATCTGTTGGTGCGGCAATTTTACCAATTGAAAAGGAGCATCTGAAGTGCTGAAGTGCTTTCACTTAAAGTGGGCCGAAAATTTTTGAGGGACTTCAGTAATCCTATGGAAATGGATGATAGTGAAATTTCATTAACAGTTAAATTAGAGTTATAAAAAAAATTAAGGCTGAGTAGGCCCGCTGTCAATGGACATTTATCCTAATGTCTGCAAAATAAAAATGATTTATTTTTAAAATGCTTTATTTTTTATTTAAATTAATGTAATACTCACATTTTTAATTCTTTTAACCATTAAAATCCATTGAGGGAAATAGTTAATTTCTTTAATTCCGACAAGCAAAACACTATAGAAAAATTTCTCTATAGTCATCTCTCAAATCTCATCTCGATTGGGACTTGTGATGTCAGATTTTCTATTTTCGAACATAAAAAAATTACCTAAGGAACCTGCAATGACAACTAGAGAGATTTCTCTATAGTTGCTATCTCTATCTATCGTGATCTGCAGTAAGGGTGAATAATTCTCTTTGGGTCCTATGGGCAAAAACAAATAAGATAAAAAAGCGAGGCAGCTAAAAGGTTGAAATGTTCCAGAAAAATATTACACAAAAATTTTTTACTATTGTGTAAATCACTGAACACTTAAATAATCTTAGTTCCAAAATGAACCAAGTTGTCTCCGAGTTTTTTTACCTATTGAAAAAGTCAAAGATGGCGCACAATATAAATCAAATGTAAACTTTTTAAACACACACATGGGGCACATTGTGTGTTAAATATCGAAACTAGGTGGACATTTCTTATCTGCTGCTCTTTCCCTAAATAGGAAGTGCATATTACACTATGCGACAATTTTCCGGTCATCAATTTAATACATTTTTGTCAGAAGAAGTGGCAAGGAATTTTAAATATTTTCGAAATTAGTGTAAAAAAAATTCCAAAAAATTGCCATTTTTCTAACATTTGGTCTCAAAAATTGGGTTTCAGGATATAGGTTCTTTACAAAATGGGTTTATTTGTACATAAACGACATTTCTAAAAAGAATCACGATGACATACATCCGGATACATAAAAAAAACTCGATTTATAAGTCAAAAGCCTGAGGCTCAAAAAAAAAATAAAAAAAAAAATCGAGCTAACTTTTACAAACCCAGCGAGGGTTTTGCTATTGGATAGCTATATTTTCAGAAAAAATAGTCCGGTGCGGTTTTAATTTTTCGTGTTGCACAGTATTATGTATAGCTGTAGTCAAAATAATAGTAGAGACATAAGGAAAAAGTTTGATATAACGCAGTTAAGGACTGCACCGAATAAAATTGTCCGTTACATTTCTTTCCATACTGTGCTATTGAAAGATTCAAAATCAAAAATATTTATCTTGTTAGCTCTGAATTAAATAGAAAATATTATGTGTCGCTTATATTCAATAAAAATTTATTTAACGCAAAAATGGCAAGCGAACTGGAAGTGCGAGAACATATTAGGTCCGTTCCCGTACTTTTTGGGTAAAGTCTGGTAAACTGAGAGGAAACGAAAAATGCTCTCTCTGATATACAAAAATGCACAAAAGTACGGGAACGCACAAAACCACTTTTCTTGCACGAAACAAAACGTCAAACTTTAACGACAGTTAAATTCAAAAAACAAAGTTTCTGTGATATTTAATAAAATAAAAATTGTTAAATCTTACAAGAAAATAAATAAATAATGAAAAAATTAAACATAAATTATTCTCCTGTCTACTTTTGTAGAATCTTCGGGTTCACAATCACCATTTGCATTATTGAGAAATGGCAGAAGCTTCTACAGCGTCAGAAGTTGAACAGACAATTGCGTCATTAACTTGTGGAGAATGTAGTTAAAAATTAACTAATATACTATTAATTAATTTTCAAATATCTTTTAAACATTTTCCATTTTAAATATCACTTATTTTTCTAAAAATTCTTTATTTATTTATTAATTTTAAATTTTCAATTAATTTATATTTTCACAAAAGCAAAACAGCTGATAAATACAAAACAGCTGATGGTTTGACACTTTTCAAGTTTTTGCCAGCAGAAATTTGTCGGGTAAAAACTTTAAACTTTTGACACGGAGGGGAAATGATTTACTCTCTCATTGCCTCTCTCATTTACCAGATTTTTGTGTACGGGAACGCTTTTCAAGTAAAAAATGGTAAAAACCTGCAAATTGGGCTAAAACTTTATAGTACGGGAACAGAGCTATTATTAAAATTTTTCAGAAGCAATCTCAGTTGTCTTTGAAAAAAAGATGCCAAAGAGGTAGGGGCTAACTCTAAAACCATTTCTCGCATTATTAAACGCTTTAAGAAAAAACTGTGTATTGCTCTAAAGAAAGGTTCTCATAAAAAGGAAAGATGAACGTGAAAACTGGTTCCGTGACGGGGTTCCTGAAAAATTAATACTTTCTTTTTCTTGGTTTCTTAATTTTTTTTTTTCAAATTTCAAAATAATTTACAAAATAAAATACTTTAGTTTAAAAAAATCGGACTGCTGGTTTAAAATATTTCATCATTTTTGTAGCGAACAACTTTATTCGGCGTAATCCTTAATATTATTTAGGGAAATATAAATGGTATGTCTAAATTTAAAGAAACTTGAAGTCTTCAGTATGTAATGTATAAAAAATATTTCAAAATATACAAAATATAAAAGGCTCTTACAATCCAGGACTTGGACGTTAAAAAATAGTACTGTAGATAGGAACATTAGTTTTGATAAAAACGTTAATGTTTCTATTAAGTAATCTCAGAGCTTATACAGGGTGACAATCGGAAAGTGACGCACACATTTCAGCAGTTATTTTCAAAAGGACGTACTTCGATTAAGTACAATTAAGTGTTAACATTGCTGAATATATAAGCATTCATTTGAACCCCACCTCATTCAATATAACCTCCTTTAGCCTGCACATATGCCTTCAATCGATCCCGCAGGACTTCCTGATCAATTTCAGTCCAGGCTTTCTCTAATGAATTTGTCAGCGACTCCAGACTGTGGTGTTGAGATGCACAAGTCTTACTCTCTAAAATACTCCAAATAGAGTAGTCCATTGGATTCAAGTCTGGGGAGTATGGTGGCCATTCTTGAGATGTTATGAATCCAGAAAAATTGTTTTTTATCCTTGTTTGCGTTAATTTTGCCATGTGGGAAGGTGCAGAATCTTGCTGGAAAGTCCAGTTTTCATTTCCAAATGTATCTTGGGCTCAGGGAAGAACATGTTCATTTAAAATGCTCCGATAAACAACCTGGTCAATTTTAACACCCTCTTCAACGAATATTAGAGGAGTTCTGGCATTAGCGGAAACTCCAGCCCATACCATAACGGAAGCTGGCTTTTGAACTCGGCCAACAGTCCTATTTTGTTGCGATGATGGTGTTAGCCACATTCGGTCATTTTGAGCATTGAAATGTTGTTCAACCGTGAAAATTTTTTCATCTGAAAACAAGATATTTTCAACATTTTTTAACACGGAGGAGCGTAGCAACGCCTTGCATCTTTGCAGTCGCAAATCTTTCTTTTTTTGTGTCAGATCTTGAGCTTTTCGGAGCTTGTACGGCTTAAGATTAAGCTTTGATTTTGGAATGATTCGCACTGTTTCACGGTTTACTCCCACTTCCTTAGCGATTTTTCTCATTGAGCGCCTTGGATTTCGCTTGATTCGTTTACGATTTTTTTCTGTTAAACCAGTAGTGGCAACTGTTGAAAATTTTCCCCGGTCTCTATCTCCAAAACTCCCAGTTTCATTATATCGAATAATAGCTCGGTCTACTGTACGACTTGACAAATTTAAAGCCTTTGCAATTTGACGGCTACTATAATTTGCCAAATGAAATTTCATAATTTCACGACGAATATTTTCCTTGTCCATTTTTATGGAAATTTCAAAATGTAATAACAAAAATTCAAATGAAATTAAAAGCAAAGCCAATGATGAATGAATTTGCTTTTTAAATTAAAGTAACGGTAAATGGCAAAGCTTGCTGCAGAGTATTAAACTTGCGTCACTTTACAATTGTCACCCTGTAAGTATGTTTATTTTAAACTAAAACAGCATCACATCGCCGGGACATATAGTCAACTACGCCTCCGTATCTCCCACGACATGTGGCAGCTTTATTATATTAAAGGATAGGAAAACTGCTTTATAAACTAGCATGTTCAGTTTCATTCTTATGGAGCTTCTATTTCTGACATTTTAGCAATTTCCTTAAGTAGGCGTGGCAGCACACCCAGTTTTTCTTCATCGAACAAGATCAGATTACAGATTTACACACCAAATTCCGTTATCATGCAGCAGATATTTAAAAAGTTATTGCAATTTATGAGTTTGATTTATATGGGAGGTGGGCGTAGCAGTAGTTCAATCGGTACCATTTTTGGCATACGACTTTGCTTTAATTAGACTATCTCGACTACCAAATATTATTATTAATATTACGCAACGTTTACTATTTTTGTCCGTGGTTTATATGGGATCGTTACACTGTGTCGTCTGCAATTCTGACATCAGTGGAGTTCCAAATTGGTTGATATGATTCTGAAAATCGCATTTTTTATGTCATCCAATATGATTTCAATAATTACTAATTGCGGATATTTTGTGAACAGACGAATACAAGAAGATGTTTCTAATTTCATCTGGTTTTAGATAATATTGTCTATTCAAAGACTAAAATTTGCTGAGCACTGCCCTCAATTTGTTCTAAGACTATTAGGTTCAACAGTTTAAAAATTACCATTTTTCATCAGTTTTTTTGGCATGGATACTAAGAAGAACTTGGACGTCAAGGTGACAGTTATATGAATGATATGTTCTCCTGCAATAACGATCTTCACAGTACAGATATAAAGGAAAAAAACTTATTATCTCATAACAAATATGTGAAGAACAATAGCAACGAAGGCAATGAAAGTTTGTATGTGAAAAATCTTATTTGCAAAGTTGTATAGTACAATTTTACATGGGTCATTTCTTTAGAACATTTTATCAGGTCAATATTTCACTTTCTCAAGTTGTACATATAACAAATAATAAAAAAATATGGTTCTTCAATTACGTACGTATTTTCCTTCAGTTTTGATGATGCGCTTAATTTCCATAAATAAGACAAAACCAATCCTTTACTTTGCAAACAGCTTCTGCCATCTTTAATTTTTTTCTAATTTGGGTTTATTATACAAAATTTTTGTACGTCACTACTCACACTACTAATAATCCGTATACGAAAGTCGCTAACCACGGAAACCCAGAATATAACTTACAAGGGAACGTCCCCAGGTTTCTCACATTAGGATGAGGATTTTTGTGTCGGTCTTTTTTCTAAAATTTCCTACTTTTAGAATCCCTACTTTGGGAGATGGCACTCAACTTAAAACCGTTTTTCCGCCTATAAAAATATACGCGTATGTTCGGTTATGCATTACAGCAGTATTTGCAGAAGCAAAAACGTTCAAAATGTACTGGCTGCTGGTCAAGCATTAGCGGCAAGATGGAGCATCGCTACAACAGTCCCTTGCTGTTAAATGCGTGATCAGCAAACAAATATTGGTGTTTTTATCGCTTTTGTTTCTGCAAATGTTGCAGTACGGTATGACCGAATATACCCTACGTGTCTATTAGATTTCCGTCCCCTACTACATTTATGAAAATCAGAAAAACCGGCGCCGGACACCTGGGGACGTCCCCTTGTTGGTCAAAATTAATGTAACCGTTATCTAAATTAATCATAATGCTGAATTCACTTTATAGTATATTTTATTTATGTGGGTTGGCTGCTATTTCCTTTTAGTAACCGTTAACCGTTATATATATGACTTTTATGCCTTTGGTGACCCCTAGTGAAATTTTCTGACAAATATTTTCGTGGAATATTTTAATCCTTAAATGTCTCTTTTGAAAGGACTTTTCAGGTTTTCATCAAAAAAGGGGTCAAATTCTCGCTTAAAAAGAGGAACTAAAGGGTTAAAATGTTCTACAGAAATGACCCTTGTAAAATTCTACCATATAACTTTGCCAAAAAGATTTTCTTCAGACATCAATTTATAACACTTTTTGGACTTAGTATTCAGCTCCTTTCGACCAAAATAAGAAAACTTTGACCCACGGTAAAAAAAAAATTGAGACGTGCTGGACTATAAGTTTGTTTTACAAAAATGGTCTATACAATATACCCTTTCACGCTTATATGGTGGCTATTCTGTTGCAAAAATGCTGTTGGACTGTGTTATTAAAGAGCCATAGCCGAAAATGTGATGAAGGTTTGTATGCTAAGATGGGATGTTGTTAGCATTAGCTAACAGGAGTGAAACTATTCATGTAAATGGCATGAATGATTAGTTCAATAATTAAATTTTGATCGGAGGCTGGCACGCTCATATGCACAATTCTTTTACAAAAGTTTTGTTGTAGTAATTTTTGTATTACCCAAGCTTTGCCACTTCAATTGCGCTGCCGCCGGTTAAAGCCCCATCGACGCAGGGCCCTAATTAAGATAAATTCCTTTGAAAGAAATACTGGAGATCGTTTAATTTCCAAATTACCTAAATTCATTTTTTAAAGAAATATACCAAAAAATAGTTAAATTCAAGTATTTTTAAAATAATACCTTTATTCTATATTAACCGTTGCTAAAAAACAACAAACAATATTGGAAGAAAATATTCCTCAAGTTGTTGGGACCCCTACAAGTGAAATACATCTAAATCAGAGTACATAGTCGGAATCAGTAACCCCGAATTACCTTAAAAAAGTTATTCTTTCAGCATTTGGCATTGTGTAATTAATCAAGCGGAGGCAATAGCTACATTAATACGCATATAAAAATTTTAAATAGAAATGCAGTTAAACTCTACAAGTATAAAATCGATTGCATTTTCTTTGTCAATAAATATAATTGAATCAAGTGTAGCTAACAATTTTGTGTGAGTGTAACGAGAGTGTAGACTGGTTTCTTGTATTTGCATTTTTAAATCAATTATTTCTTACGCTTGTCTTGTGTTGAATGTTGAATGGTTTCATGGAAGGCAGCTACAAACTAACAATGACACAATAGAATATTCAACTAATACTTGCGTAGTTAACAGACAATTTCAAGCTGATCTCTAGATGGCGTTGATTCTTAATTGGCAGAAAATTTTGCAGTTATTATGAGAGAGAAAAATTATTTTTTTTTTCTCCAATTTTTTTCCAGTTTGAATTTAAGAGAATTTAAGCTAACTAGTTTTAGGTATAATGTGGTAAAAGGTTTGCATTTTAAATCCCTAGATATTTTTATATTCGTTGGCATTTTAAATGCTGCTTTTTAAATAATTAAAATAAAAAAAAAATATATAATTAAATAAATGAACAAACATACATAAGCGAAATGCATTTCAGTAAAAGAGAAAGAGATGAAGAGGAGGAAGGAAGAGTGAAGGGAACTGTTGCCTGTAGTAACTATTTGACTTGCAGGTTAATGTGAAGATTTTTTCTTTTTTGGAAAACAACAACAAACAAAAAAAAAAACAAGCAAAACATTCTTAATTACCAAAAAAAAAAAAATAAAAAAAAAAAAAAAATAACAGAAAAATTTTAAGCTAAAATGAAATAAAATGCTATGCAATTAAACATTTAAGCTGTGTAACTAACCAGCGGTACGTTTACTTTTTACCCTTTGCCTCCCACACACACCTCCTACACCCCCCTCCCCCCTCCCGCCGCTTCCCCGCAACCCTTCCAACCCTTCCACTCTCTTCCACCGCACCGTCGCTTTGACTGTGAGCTCATTTTAAAAGTGTAGTATATACGCCAATAAATAAATTTTCAGTTTACGCTGCGCTGCGTTACGTTGCCTGCCTGCTTGCCTGCTTGCTTCCCTTTGCTTTAAACAACACACTCACTCTCTTCTGCATCCGCCTCCCCGTTTCATGCCCAATTTTCATTCCACCTCTCTGCTCTACTTTTGCATTGCAGAGGGGTCGACATTTGACATTTTTACTTGTCGTAGAGTCGTCGTAAAGCCAACAAACAAGAAACCTTTTATTAGATTAAATATCTACGAGATACATTTACGCTTTTAGAGTAAAATTTAGTATGCGATACTATATATTTTACTACATATGTATATATGTTTGTATATGTGTTTGTGTATGTGTTTTTTTTTTTTTTTAGTATGGAACAGTAGTATTCGTATTCTCATTTCCTGCCCTTTGCGTTGTACATATTTTGTTTCTTATCTTGATGCAAGCACTCCACTCTTACTCTCTCCCTCCCTCTCTCTCTCTCTCTCTCTCTCTCTCTCTCACTCACTCACTTTCATTTCTTTCAAAAAGGGACAAGATTAAATAATTTCAACATCATTCTCCAATGTCTGAGCATCGAGCATCTAGCATCACATCGAATAAAGGAAAGTACCTAACTCCTGATTTTCCTGATTTAGATTCAGTTACTGATTCGGTTTACTGATTGTATGTATGTATGTATGTATGCATATATATGTATGAATGTAACTATGTACTGGAATTGTTAGTAAGAATGTGTACTAAGATTGAGCAACACAATGAGCAAGTGAGAAGGGCAGGTGGCGGTGTAGCATATCGTTACTTTACTCCCCTCTTCCCTTGGTTCTCGTACATGTTTAATTACCAATGGAGAAGATGTTAATCTTCGACGAGCATAAATGTAAACGAAATGAATTTGCGCCATTTTTGCTTAGAGTTAAATGCATAGAAAATAATTCAAAAACAAAAAAAAAACTTAATAGAAAAAATTAATAAAAAGAATGAAAGACTCTTTTTTACAACATACTAACATTATACATTATTTTACATTTGGAAAAATATTAGTAACAAAAAATATGGATCACTTAACAGATTCAAGGTTTAACTTAGTTTCAGTATGGAAACCTACAGTCAAGCACCTGCAAAAATATCTGAGACTAGTAAGTCATTGCAATTAAATTTTGGTTTCAAATATGAATAGCGGTCACACTTACTAGAGAATCAAGGGTGGAAGGAGTAAGGCAATACCAGGCCACAGCTTGTGGTTCATAGAGTTCACTGTATAGATCTTTGTAAAGGAATCTACTACACAATTGAATCCATCTTTTACCTGTGCTAAAAGAAGAAAACATTGTTGTAAATGCGGACGATATAGCGGTGAAAACTGTAGCATAGGCTAATGATATGAAGAGCTGGTTGGAACAAGTTGAAGTCTATAGTTTGTAGTGCGAGAAATTGAAGCGGTTTCTAAGCACCAGGAGGACGTAAATTGAGCAATTGGAGCTGATCACTGACTGCTAAAACATCACAAAGAGCCATAAAGTAAGTAGTTTCATTGGAATGCAACCTGTAACTCCCTGTTGACAGAGTCAATTATGAAGACTTTTATTTACAGGCTAAAGCTAAATGATTTCCGTAAGTATGATCTCCTACTAGCCAGTTATGTATATTAGGCCGGGGTTATTTGGCAACCGATACCGCGCCGTCGAAATTATGATTCCTCTTGATATAACGAACAAAAAGTCCTTCTACGACATAGGTCTAAAATGAATTTCGAGGCTCCGGAATTTGATTTTTGTTGAAAATGTTCAGTAAGGTAGGTGCAGGTAATTCCGTGCTAGTGGGTAATTCCGTGCTATTTTAGTAAAAGAAGGAAAATATTGGGAGTATGAATGTATAAACTAGTATTTTTTTCGTAATTTGGACATTTATTGTGAAAAAGTGATTATAAATTTATAATTTAAAGTATTGTCCATCGTTAGCCACAACCTTTTCCCATCTTTCTGGTAGCATACGGATTCCGGGTCGAAAGAACTCCTCATCTTTTGAGGCTATCCACGAATCGACCCATTTTTTGAGTTCTTCGAAAGAACGGAAATGCTGTTCAGCCAGGCCATGTGTCATCGATCGGAACAAGTGGTAATCAGAAGGAGCAATGTCTGGAAAATACGGCGGGTGGGGTAGCACTTCCCATTTCAGCGTTTCCAAGTTTTTACTTGCCTTGCAACATGCGGCCGAGCATTGTCGTGCTGAAGAATAACTTCGTCGTGTCTATTTTCATATTCTGCCCTCTTATCCTTTAATGCTCGGCTCAAACGCCTCAATTGTAGTCGGTAGCGGTCGCCAGTGATCGTTTCATTCGGTTTCAATAGCTCATAATACACGACACCTTTCATATCCCACCAAATACACAGCATGAGCTTGGATCCATGGATGTTTGGCTTTGCCGTTGATGTTGATGCATGTCCGGGCGGTCCCCATGATTTTTTACGCTTTGGCTTAGCGTAACGTATACACTTTTCATCGCCAGTCACAATACGATGCAGAAAACCCTTTCTTTTCTGTCGTTCAATCAGCAGTTCACATGTGAAAAATCCTCGTTCGACGACTCTCGGCTTCAATTCGTACGGCACACAATTTCCTTGTTTTTGAATCATTCCCATTTCTTCGAGTAATGCCTTCAATATTTCATCTTCGAACTTTTTCGGGCCGCCTGAACGTTCCCTGTCTTCAACATCAAAATCACCACTTTTGAAACGGGCATACCACACCTGACACATTCTAACGTCTATAGCACAGTCAGGATAAGCTTCAATGAGTAAACGATGTGCTTCAGTTGCGTTTTTCTTTAAATGGAAGAAGCAAATTAAAACTTCCCGCAAATGTTGTTTTGTTGGCACGAAATTCGACATTTTCAGCTATAGTAAAACACTTTTGTAAAATTATGAAAATTATTTGACAGATCAATTCTTATAGTATTTTTGGCGCTCTTCCAGATAGAATAGCTGTCAATGTCAAAAAAATGGCGCGTATGATAGATATGAAGTTAGTCACAATTACGAGTTTATACATTCATACTCCCAATAAGAAATTTCGTATACTTTCCAAAAATATTTTTATTTGAGGTTATTTACTATACTTAAAAGATAATGTAGCTCTATTGTCACTACTTAAATCTCGTTAGTTTTATAAAAATCTGCATTAGTTTATCAGCTTACCAAAAATCCTTATAAAGTGCGCAAGTTTTATTGTTTCGCGTAATGAAGCTGCATAATTTGGATAAGACTATTAAAAGTTATTTGTAAGTTTAATTCATTTTTATTTTACTAGTTCAACTAAATTTGGTGTCATCTTTCTATTTCTGTATATTTAAATTTAATTTAAAGCATAAACAAAGCTAAAATCTGCATTTAGTAATGGCACGGAATTAGCTGCATTTACTTTTGCATGTGAATCTAATTGCGTGCATAGCACGGAATTAGCAAATATTTATAACATTTAGATTTGTTATTCTCTTACTTATTTTGTTTGAAAGTTGTGAAGATCTTTATTCCGGTAAATAATATGAACCATAAATATACCATAAACATATTGTTATTTTTTAGTAGTAAAGTTGACAAATATAGCAAAACTTTGATTAAAAATTATGGAATGTCTCCTTTCTAAATCACTTATATTTTGGAATTTTACAAAATTTACGGATATATAACTTCAGCATTTCAAAGAAAGTGGGATAAGTAAATGTATTTTCATTTAATTTTATTTTTCTAATTGGCTCTTTAAGTAGAATCACTTAGGACGGAAATAGACTCACAATATATACCAGCTTTGGTAATTCCGTGCGATATGCCGTAATTAACAACCGTAATTAGGTAATTACGTGCTATTTTATTTTAACAGCTCCTATATCAAGTTTGCAAGCGGATAAAGAATAAATATACACAAAAGTATTGTAAAATGGGTTCATCATTTGGCCGAGATAGGTTTCCCAATAACTAAAGGACAGCTAGTAGGTTGTGTTGCTAACTTAACCCTCTAGTTCCCAAATTTTTGGTTGATTTAAAAAAAATTGGGATTGATAAGTTTTGATGTGAAATGCATAAATCTGATCTCAAACCCCTAAAAATGATAAGTATGCCTAAAGGTATGTATTTCTTGTTGAACAAACTTTTTATCAATTTGTTTTAAGTAATTAAACACTTTGAAGAAAAAGTTCAAATTCTTTGCTACTCATAGCTAGTTTTTTATCTGGCTACTATGACGAGAAGTATTTTATTAACATATTTACTTTTATTTTATTTTTTTATTTTTATTTCAAATTCAATCAAAATAACTCATTTTCCTGTTCTTCACAAATTTTTTACTTTGACTGTCGTTAACTTCTGTAATACGCAGTGTGGCCAACTCAGCGCTTTTCCCGCTAATTTTATTGCTTTTTGAAAATTAAAACGCGGAAAAAAGTGATTTAGCGCTCAGCTCGTTTTTTTTTTTTTCAATTAAAAATATCTTCGAAAAATCGAAGAAATTTTTATTGGCTAGAACTATCAGATGTATGCCTGTGTTAGTGAAAAAGCTTAAATGTATTGAGTTTTCTCGCACTTTTATAAGGGAAAAAATTTAACGCTTTTTTTGAAAAACAAAAGTGGTAGTGGAGAATAATTTCCACTAGTTTAGTGGTAGTTGGTTTCGATTTACACTACCACTAAACGTTTAGTGATAGTGAGATTTTATTTCCACTACCTTAGTGGTTTAGTGGTAGTTAATTTTTATTTCCACTACCACTAAACGTTTAGTGGTAGTTGATTTTTATTTCCACTACCACTAAAGGTTTAGTGGTAGTTAATTTTTATTTCCACTACCACTAAACGTTTAGTGGTAGTTGATTTTTATTTCCACTACCACTAAAAGTTTAGTGGTAGTTGAGTTTTATTTCCACTACCACTAAAAGTTTAGTGGTAGTTAATTTTTATTTCCACTACCACTAAACGTTTAGTGGTAGTTGATTTTTATTTCCACTACCACTAAAGGTTTAGTGGTAGTTGATTTTTATTTCCACTTAAAGTCTGATAATTACACCCGTTTTAATAACGTCTGTCTAGAGACACGCTGGGGAACCAGAGGGTTAATGAAGGAGCTGAACTGCTCAAGTAATTTTAAGAATGGTCCACCAAGACGTTATTTGTATTTTATTGGATTTTTGAGGGGAATTCCTCTGTAAGCCAAAGAATTTCATAATTCCTGACTGTTGCTCGTGTTTTTGCCACAGAACTCTCCAAAGACAGTATAATAGTTTTCTCAACGGATATTTATCGTAATAGGGGGTATAAAACCCAATTTTCGAAAGGAAGGGTGAGAGTAGAGGAAACATGTGTATCCAGAAATTGTTTATCTCTTTGCGCTTAACAACTTTGCTTCAGATATCAAATTCTTATTTGTTAAAACAACTTCGATCACCCCTAGAACTTATATATAGCAAATTTTTAATATACCTTTTAAAAAGTTGATATGCTAAAAGCTACCTAATTTTCTTACATTTTTTTAATTGTTACGTTTTCTCAGTTTTTTGAGTAAAAAAATATATAAATTTTCGTTAATCTGTTTTATTTTTTACAAGAAAAGGCTTGAGAATCACTTAAATCTTCCTTTATTAAATTTCGAACGGAATTAAATTCGCATTAGCACGGAATTAGTTTTACTGGAAAAAATTTAGCACGGAATTAGCGGTAATTAAAGGTTTTGGAAAATTGATAATAAATAATTCAAATTGTAAAAATACTTAAATATTTAAACTTATAACTAAAAAAAAAAGTCAAGTATTATTATTATTAATTTTTATGTTGGTACCGTTGCATGATAACAATTTCTTTTTAAAGATCAAAATATCTTAGTGGCACGGAATTAACTGCATTTACCCTATAGATTTTTTTGATTTTTTAATTATCTATTGATTTGTAAAGCCTATTTACTTCTATGTCCTTCTCATAGCCACAGTTGCAAAAGTAAATGCAAGTCACCAGATAAGGAAAATTTGTCTGTGCAGGAAGAAAACTTAAATAATAAATTTTTTCTCTAGGTAGGGGAATGTCGCCTAGGTTGGAACACCTTTTGACTTTTGCCCATAACTTTCATTGGAAACCGAATTCCGCGTAATGTCGCTAGAAAGATCTCACAAAATGTATTGTTTTTGCTGGAAAAATTGGAAAATGATCGGCTCAGTAGTTTAGAAGTTATGGGCGGAACATCGTAGAAAATCAATGAGATATGGAGGAATCTGATTGAAAATTTGCTGCAAATAAAGGAAAGAGGCTGTAATACGTTGGAAATGTTGGAAAAGTGTTTCGGCAACGATTCTCTCAAGAAAACGGTCGTTTACCAGTGGCACGAGCGGTTCAAACGTGGTCGTGAGTCAATCGAAGATGTTGAACGCAGTGGCAGACCATCGACATCGAAAACCGACGAAAACGTTGATAAAGTAAAAGAAATTTTGGTTAATACCCGCAAACTAACCATCAGAGAGTATTATTTAGGTGTTATGAGCGTTGACCCGAAAAACCGTTATATTGACTTCAATACCATAAAGATAGCTGAAAAAATACATTTTTCTATACAAAAAAAAAAACAAAACATACAGTAATTAAATTATAATTTCAAAAGTTCAATCGAAAAAATCGGAGACTCATCTTCAATAAACGTAATCGAACGCAGAAATTTTGTGCGCGAGATTTTCCAACGGGTTTATAATAATTTAGGGTCTATGATCACGGCTGCGTACTCTTTGCGCTTATCAACTTTGCTTCAGACGTCACATTTTTACGACTTCAGGTCCATATTGTGGGAGAACTAGATGTGATGGAGAAAAACTGTGTACGCAGTCGTGATCAGCTATATATCAGTAATCAGCAGGATATCGGCGCAGAAGGCAATTGATGCGTTTGAGTCGAGCACTGAAGGAAAAATGCCCACAATATTAAGAGAGGCACTACAAAGTCATTCTCCAGCATGACACTGCTCAGCCACACGTCGCAAATTAGTCAAGACATGCTTGGAAACCCTAAAATGGGAGGTCTTACCACACCCAGACGTCACTTCCAACTACCATTTGTTTCGTTCAATGGCGAACACCCTAGCGGATTGTTCGTTCGAGGAAGTCGAAAAATTGATCAAATCATGGATAGCATAGGAAGACATCTCCTTTTTCTGAGATAGGATCTGAAAAGTGCCGAAGGGATGGGCAGTAGTTGTCGCTAGTGAAGGACAAAATAGAATATGGAGAGAATACACCATCGTTTGTGATCATCGCGAAGTGGTTACAGAGATTCCGGAAGTTCTGGTGAAATTCAAAATTGACGAAAATCCAAGATTGACCCTGGAAATGATTGCTGATGAACTGAGATTGAATACCACGGTTGTATCGCGAATATTTAGGAATATTTATCTGGATAGATACACGAATAAATCAAAACGATGGGTTCCTCGAATTTTAAGTGATGCTCAAAAAGAGGCGCATGTGCGTTTTGTCCAATATTTTCTTTAAATATTTAAAAATGGAGAGTCCAGTACCTTCACTAAAATTGTAACAGATGATGAAGCTTGGTTCTTCAAGTACGACCAAGAAACCAAGCAACAACGCTCTTAGGGATTGCTGCAAATGAAGGAAAGAGGCTGTAATACAAATGAGGGAAAGGAAACCTGAAATTGAAATAAAAAACCCTCTGGATGAATTTTTAAATTTACCTGCTGGTTGCGTGAAGTTGGTTTGAAAAAACACCAAAAAAAATATCATCAGAAATCACCAAAAAATCATTAATATTAACTTTTTCCTAATTAAAATGACACTTTCTGACATAAAAAATTAATTTCCGATGTCAGAATGCATCATAACCCTAAAATTTCGGGTGTTCCGACCAAGGCTACAAAAAGTGTTCCGATCTTGACTATACGCGCCATTTGATGCGGAAATCAAATAACGCTTCAAATTTGCAAACGAGGATTCAACAAATAACTTTAATCAACTTACTTTGCTTTTTTTTTATTTTAGTCATTTTCTTTCTTTCGATGTTTGAACACTCTTTTTCATGGCACATGTATACGGTTCGCGCTCGGAACTCTAAGTGACATAAGAAGTTTGCTGTCATCGCGACAAAAAATTTTGCATACACAGGTATATGGCGGTTGTGTAAAAAAAACGCGGTGTTCCGACCTAGACCGTGTTCCAAGCTAGACGACATTCTCTTACACTCTAGAAATTATGGAAACACATTTTATAATTTCAAAGAATAAATGTCTATGGTGACCCCTTAACCAAATTTTGAGTACGCCTATGATCACAATGCTTACTTGTTCTACTTTTCTCTACAATTTTAACTACATTTTTTTACTTTCTTAAATAAATTTCAGAGTCATTTATTGCAAATGGCTTAGAAGGAATTGTGTGTAAAATCGTAATTAAATCAAAGATTTAAAGCAATAAATCCAATACATAGAGGGCGTGGCACTTAATTTCATTTAGTACTGCATAGATTCAATATAAATCGATAAAACTAAAAAAATAAAATTATTTAATTGTTAACATTAAATCTTTGCTAATTACAAATATCAATTACTAGTTTTCGTTGAGTGTATGAATGTATGTGTGTGTATGTGTATGTGAAAGTATTATCCCTGCAATGTGGTCAATGTCCAAAGAGTGTAAATGTGTGTATGTGTGATTAACTGTAAATGTGCGTTGTAAAAGACACAACGCGAACGCAAATGGAAACCGAAACGGATAAGGAAACGTAATTACATACACACACACATACATTCATACAATTATATTACGAGAAAGAATCAAACACACACACAAACACGCGCTTATACAGAAATGTAGAAAAGTGTTGAGTGGATGTAGATTTGGATTTCTAAAAGAAAAAAAAATGTGTTAAGAATGAGAGCACGCCAGCAGAAGGAGAGGAGAGCGCGAGAGGGAGAGTTGGAGAGAGTGTGTGGTATGTGCTGCCTCAGTGAATGGCTTGTTGCCTTTAGATTTAATAGGATTGCGGTCTAATGAATTAAACCCAAAAAAAAAAAAAATGAAGTGAAATAAAATAAAACACAAGCAAATAAAATAAAAAGACCCACACAAAAATTAAACAAATAAAACAAACAAAAAAAAAAAGGCTAAAAAGAAAGAAATAGAAAAGTAACCAAGGAAGTGAGGAAAGTAAAGTATCAACTCGACAGTTTGTAAAACCATGCAGTAACAGTAGAAACTACAACAAAACCAACAACAACCACAATGAAAGCAGCACATTCTCAATTTCATTTACTCTTAAGTGAAATAAAATGATTTTACTTCATCTTTATCTTCTTTTGGGAATTTTTTTTATTTTTTTTATTTTTTTTTTTATCTTCTCCCATTATACGTTCTCTTTCTCTACTTCTTCCCCCTATTCCTCCTTTTTACGTTACGTCTTTTATATATTGTACATTATTTTATTTTGGCAGCATTTAATTTAATTTCAGCTTAATTGCGAGGCCTTCCATAAAGCAGAGAAAAAACATAATACAACAACAGCGACAGTGACAAAAACAACAAACAGCAACCTTAACGACGTTGACAAAATAATAAATATATAAGTATGTACAGATATGGTCAAAATAATAGAAACATTTGACTCTTTTATACTAATACGGAGATCATACCACCTTGATCAAAAAGTTCCCGGAATAACCACCGTGTGGGGAGCACTTTGAGTTGTGTTTTTTTGTTAAATTATAATTTCAAAAGTTCAATCGAAAAAATCGGAGACTCATCTTCAATAAACGTAATCGAACGCAGAAATTTTGTGCGCTAGATTTTCCAACGGGTTTATAATAATTTAGGGTCTATGATCACGGCTGCGTACTCTTTGCGCTTATCAACTTTGCTTCAGACATCACATTTTTACGACTTCAGGTCAATATTGTGGGAGAACTAGATGTGATGGAGAAAAACTATGTACGCAGTCGTGATCAGCTATATATCAGTGCGTTTGATTCGAGCACTGAAGGAAAAATGCGCACAATATTAAGAGAGGCACGACAAAGTCATTCACCAGCATGACACTGCTCAGCCACACGTCGCAAATTGGTCAAGACATGCTTGGAAACCCTAAAATGGGAGGTCTTACCCCACCCGCCATACTCCCCAGACGTCGCTTCCAACTACCATTTATTTCGTTCAATGGCGCACACCCTAGCGGATTATTCGTTCGAGGAAGTCGAAAAATTGATCAAATCATGGATAGCATAGGAAGACATCTCCTTTTTCTGAGATAGGATCTGAAAAGTGTCGAAGGGATGGGCAATAGTTGTCGCTAATGAAGGACAAAATAGAATATGGAGAGAATACACCATCGTTTGTGATCATCCCGAAGTGGTTACAGAGATTCCGGAAGTTCTGGTTAAATTCAAAATTGACGAAGATCCAAGATTGACCTAGGAAATGATTGCTGAAGAACTGGGCTTGAATGCCACGGTTGTATCGCGAATATTTAGGAATATTTATCTGGATAGATACACGAATAAATCAAAACGATGAGATTCTCGAATTTTAAGTGATGCTCGAAAAGAGGTGCGTGTGCGTTTTGTCCAATATTTTCTTCAACTTAAAAATGGAGAATCCATCACCTTTACTAAAATTATAACAGATGATGAAGCTTAGTTCTTCAAGTACGACCTAGAAACCAAGCAACAACGCTCTTAGGGATTAAATAAATTCGTCCAGCACCATGTTCCCACTTAGCGCTGTGTGATTTTGGGTTGTTTCCAAAAATAGAAAGAAATTTGAGAGGAAAGGTCTTCGGCAATAATGAGGAGATATTTAATGCAGGGTCGAAGGGTTAAATCAGAAAAAGATAACTTAAAATCTCAGTATCAGGCATCAGAAGAAGAAAAACATTTAAGTTTCACCAAATTGCATCACATTTCTGTTGACCAGCAACATGCAATGCGTGCGTGGAAAAATGGATTGTGAAGGTTTTTCTTCGTTCTATCTAGTCTTATGTTTGGAGTACTTCGTACAGTTTCGTTTATCTCAGAAATTTTAGTATTGAAGCCGGGTCAATGGATGCTACTTTCGGTGAATGTTCTTCTGTAAAATATGTTCTGACGATTCCGCTTCCTCATTACAGAATCTACATATTGAGCTCTGAGTCTGCATTCTTCGGTCAAAATACGAGTAAATAATATGCAAGTGTTTTTGTTGATAACAATATAAGTATATATGGCAAATTAACCCTAATTATAGTTAACCAACATAGTTTTGGCCTGTCTCAGTCCAACAAGATTGGGAAAGAGTTCTAGCCTCTTGCTTGCCTGAATAACTACTTCCGTAATTACGCCATCTCCTATTTCATAAAATGGTTCAGGTTCTCTTTTTTAGCAAGCTAGTCAGCTTTTTCCTTCCCCACTAAACCGACATGTATTAGGACCCAATATCAGACTACTTTGTTGTCATTGTTCAGTCTCATACTAATTTAGAAGTGATCTCAAGAGAGTATATTGTTCGAATGGCTACTTAACTGTCCGACATTATGGAAATGCAGGGTCTTTTATATTTCATGTCTACCTTCTCAGTCACCGCATCTCAACCTGATTAAATATCTTTGAAAGGTATTAAAATTCGAGGTAAGTGTTTCTTTAAATCATATAAAATATTTTATATAGGAGGGTTTCTATTATTTGAGCCACAGCTGTAACTTGGAATGTATGTATGTAAGTATGTATGAGGAATAAGAAACAGCGACAACAACAATAACAATAGCAACAAACATTTTACAAATTAATTACGTATGCACAACACACACACACACATGCACACATGCACGCACACGTACGACATGTAAATGTTTCAATGTTGTTCGCTATTTTGTCTTGCTCTGCGCTGGCGTCACTGTCACAATGCAGTCGCGCTGCAGTTACTACTAAAACGACTACTGCCGTTGTTTTTATGGTTGTGCATGTTGCATTGTCAAAAAAAGAAACAAAAACTAAAAATCTTACAGATTCAAGATTTGCAAGATTTCTTAAACGAAAAGCGTAAAAAAAATTATGTCAAATTCTTTTTGTTGTTGTTTGTTGATTTTGCTTTAACAAAAAAAAGGCGTTAACAAATTTGTTTTCATTTTTATTGCTATATAATCTCTTCTCTGTGCTTTATATATGTATCTTTAAATATGTATAAAACATTCATTAGATAAAATTTTTTATGCTATGTGCTTAAGCTTTGTCGTTGCGCTACATTACATCTCATCATCATTAACAACAACAACAACTTGCGACAGCATTAGTAACATCATCTCTAAGTAACAACTACTTAACAACAACATGAAGAAAATATGCGCTCGCTTCACTAATGTAAAAAAAAAAAAAAACAAAAAAAAAATAAACTGAAAAGTGATACAAAAAATGCGCACTTGACCTTGAATTCTTTGGTGTTGTTGTTGTTTTTCATGTATCTATACCTAGAGATTACAAAATGGAATTTTTACTGCAAATTCTATAAAAAATAAAATTAATTAGAAATATTTAATTGTATCTGAATAATTGTTCGAATTTTTTGCATTTTTAATTTTTACTTGCTCTCTCTTGTTTAATCCCCCTCTTTTCCTCTCTATCTCTCTTTTTCTCGCTTTACTCTCTTTCCCTCCCTTTAAAACTTTTGCACTTCATCTATTCTTAGTACTATGAGGATGTTGTTATTTTTTATCTTAAAGATTCTCTTCTCGTAACTTGAACTAGTCATCAATTGCAGTCATCTCACCTGTTTTTTATGATGATTTAAACGACCCACATCTCTGTGGAACTAACTAGTATTTGTTGTTTTTGTTTTTATTCGTTATTCATTTTCATTACAAAATATATGCCCGTATGTAGTTGTAATGCCTAGTGCAGGTATTTATGAGTCAAGGTCAAGGTGTTAATTGTAGGGAGAAATACAAATATACTATAGGTAAGTGCAGAGGGGCTGATGAATAATTTGTGTAATGGATTTATGTATGAAGTTACATATAAAATATTATATTAAATCAGAAAATATTTAATACAGGAAGATTTTCTTATCAAAGTACATGACTACATGACTACATTTGCAGTTGCAGTCGTATTAAAATCTATTTCTATTTTGATATAAGAGAAATGAGAGCATAAATACAAAACTGAAGAAGAAGAATTTTTTTTTTTAATTTAACAGATGTCACCTGCTATTGCAGTCGTTAATTAATTCGATTCTCTCGACTACCGACCCCAATTGAGAGAGTGAGAGCAGTCTCAAACCTGAAGTTTCCTATGTATTTATACCATTGTGAAGAGATGAAGAATATGCAGAACAAGTGTGGTCGCTCACTCACACACTCACGTACTAAGTATTCTATACTGTACATAAAGAGAGTGGCAGTTTAATAGAGTGAAAAATTTTATATAAAAAAACGAAAAGAGAGTGCGGCACTAGGTTTGTGAATCTTCCTTTATTCATATGATATTCATGAATTCTTAAACATCTTATTAAAAGTAGATTAATTAAAGGGCGGAAGCTCTAATAGGTCTAACTACCATAAAAAAAAATGTTTGTGTGTGCAGGAACTTACGGTAGAAGTGAAACTATTTAGAAAAAATAAATTATTTTCTTTTTAATTTTAAAGGCAGCCCTCGATAAATTTAGATTGGAAGAAATTCCGATTTGAATTATTTCACATTATAGATATATACCACCTTGATCAAAAAGTTCACGGAATAACCACCGTGTGGCGCTCCCATCGTTCCGATTTGAGTTCTGTTTTTATTTTGTTAAGTTGGTACATCTGTTGTTGATATTCCCTCTAAATCTTAGCGTCATAGCTTGACATTTGTAAAAGTTACGTAGCCAAGAGTACATCTATTTATGTGTGTGTTGGCGATTTTTTACAATTTTATTAAATTGTAATGTATTAAATTTTGTGTAAAAAACGGATTTAATGGTGCGCGAACGTTGGAAATGTTGGAAAAGTGTTTCGGCAACGATTCTCTAAAGAAAACGGTTATTTACCAGTGGCACGAGCGGTTCAAAAGTGTTATTTTAAGGCGACCCTGAACTTTCTCTGCCCAAAACTTAACCAATTTTCATGGGACTGGTAGATTAATAGAAACATACTTTCTGACTCCGGAATTCTTAACATATAAGGTTCAGCCTACTTTTGGACATCAAAATTTCCATGGGATTTATTTTGAGTCAAAAAAAAAAAATGGCAAAAACTTTGTTTTGAAAAAAACGGGTTCAAAGTTTTGACTATCGGTTTTTAACATATAAAATATACTTCATCTTCTTTATGATGGCTGACCGTAATTTGTAAGTTTACAGATTAGTCAGCAATGATTAAGAGTTATTAATAAGGAGGTGCTGGCCGAAGGCATAGCTAAGCCTTTCTGAACGGCCGAAAGCGAGGTCGAAGCACCGCGCGACTGTTTTGGTCTGACTGGCACTCGGCGCTATAATCGTCTATATCTAAGAAAGCACTCTGCGTTCTCTGAAATTTTTACAAAATACTTTCGAAATATAATACTTTCAAATACTTTTTTAAAATTCGATTTCTCCAAACCAATAAATTGCAGGGCATGCTTAAGAAAAGATGAAGAATTTAAGACCCAAAATATGAAATATTTCTTAAGTTAAATGTTTTACATTACATAAAATTTGACAAAAAATATTCTACAGACTTTAATTACTAAAAGCTGGACGACTTCAAAATTCCCCGCAAAAAACAGTTCATTCCCCCGATTTCCCACACCGAGTAAAATTCCCCGCAAGTTGGCATCGCTGTGGCAGACCATCGACATCGAAAACGTTGATAAAGTAAAAGAAATATTGGTCAATAACCGCAAATTAACCATCAGAGAGTATTATTTGAGTATCATGAGGAGTTTGCGTGAAGCAATTCGCCGAAAGAAACTAGAATTGTGGACATACAGCTTTTGGCTTTTGATCTGTGATGAAAAAGTAAGTACAATTGTACCTTTTCCCGACTTTAAGTAGGTATCTACTTAAATTTAACTGGCCTATACTCTATTGCTTAACTTCAAAGCTCACAGCTCTGTCATTGCTTTTTATAAAGGGAAAAATATTGCAAACAGAATTTTCTAAAGTGAATAAAGTTTATTGGTGTCAAAATAGGGTCAAAGTCATAAGAAGTTTTTCTAAAATTGAATTGGGAATTTTTTAAATTTTAGCAAAAATTTTATGAAATGTAAACTTCTTATGACTTTGACCCACTAATAAACGTTATCCGATTAAGTTTTTTTTTGCATTATAAACAGCAATAACAGAGCTTTGAAACAAATTTTGGCTGAATATTTTGAAAAATAAAAAATTATGATTAAAATTCCGGAACTTTCATGACCAATGCGGGGCCTTTTTTTCCCTTGTGTTCATCTAAATGGCTACATAAACTTTTTTTCTCTCTTAGTTTCCGATTTGTAGTGCCCTAAAAAACAGCTACAATAATTAAACTAATTAGATGTAAAGAATCCAATCACTGTAGTTTCACTACAAGCAATTTTATTTATTTTATGGAATATACTTGTAAATAATATATGTATAAATCAAAAAAAAAAAAAAATACAATAGTTGTATAATGCGTATCGTTTTCATATTTTGTTTACTTTTTATTACAAAAACGTTGAACCAATTAAGAATATTATTTTAAGTACATTCACACTAATTTAGGTACATATTTAAATTCTGAAATTTCATCACTGCTTTTGATAGCAAAAATATGAAATAAATACTTTGATTCAATTTTCTACAGGTGTCCGACAAATACCGTATCTATTGTTGTTCTGCATTTGGTGTTGCTTCTCTCGGGTTGACTCTTACGAAACTCTTTAAGTTCTTAAGTGAGAGAGCCGACATCATAATCAGACTATTTTCATATGAATAGATTTTTTGCATGGGATTTGGACAGAGACGTCGGCTCTCTCAATCTCATCTCAAATTAGCGAGTGATTGACTTCAAAGAAATTTACTGTTGTTAGTCGTGTTGTTATTGCAAGAAATTATTTTAATGCAAATACATACATAAATATGAGAGAGAGAGAGAGTGCCGTTTGTGTTGTTTTTGCAAGAGTTGACTTTGTTTGCTTACTCTCTCTTTTATATATTTACATATCGCTACCTCTATTCTTCAACCACGTATTTCCATTTTGGGCGAAATTGTGTTTTTTTTTTTGCTAACATTGTATAAAATCACCTTATGCTTGGTTTTCACTATGCCATATTCCTTGTCAAAGAGAAAGAAAGAGAAAATTTCCTTTGTGAAATTTGCCAACATGCTGGTAAATTTGATTGAATTTGACTTAGTGAAAACCAGGCATAAGAATGTAGATAGAAATAAGTTTTCTGCGAGTTTTGTATGAAAACAAAATTTTAGACCAGTTCTTCACTCTCGTATCTCAACTTAAATACGAAAGTTGCTTTTCAAACCCTTAGACGAGAAAGAGGAGGAAACTACTCTCCACTTTCTCTGTAACTGTCCAACGCTTGCCACATGTAGACTAAAATCTTTAGATCAACCCTTCTACAGCAATCTTGCTGACTTCGAATCTGCTGATATCAGAGATTTAGATAGGTTTATTAAAACCACAAAATGGTTCAACTCTGCTTAAGTTATCAAGCTTACTGTGAATCTGCTGGCATCAAGGATTCTACAGTTTAGAGAACCACAAAGTTCGTTTAAGATTAAGGAATTGTGGATAAGCCACGTGGTACTACAACGGGCCTTATTGGCCTAAGTAGGTCCTATTATCATAGGACAACCTAGGAGTTAGAGACATGTAATACACCATACACACTGACGACGGCAGCTACACGACTACATCTGTCAAATTATAAAAACAACATGCTCTTATGGAGACGATTATTTTGGCGACGACACGACCACATGACCACCGACCACAATTGTGGCTGTAGCCAATTTTAAATCTATTTCTAATGTGACAAGCGACAGAGTGTGAGAGTTTGCTTTTGTTGTTTTGGCTGTATTTGCTACAGGTGGTGCCTCTTCCATTGTGTTTAGTAGCTGACTACACGACGACAGTTGTGGCCAACAAAGTTTCGTAGTCGTGTGTTCGTGCAGCTGCTGTCGTCAATGTGTATGGACCGTGATGCTGCACCATGAAATACTCAGGGTCTCCAAGTATTAGCCTGCGTAAAATAAAAATAATTTTCTGGCACAGAATGTATGCGAATCCAAGAAACAAGACGTGATATCCTTTTTTCCCAGCCTCGATTTCATTTTGCAGAACACGCTTAATGGCTGTTAACAATTGGGCAATTCACAAGGTGTCTTATTTGGTGTCGTATCCTTTCAATTGTCTTAAATTCTCACATTTTTCATACAAAATTTTACGACATTATGATTATACGACAAATGTTTCCAATAAAATAAATTACAATCTTGTATGAAAAAAAACAATAGCTGACAAAATTTCTCAAATCGGGAAAAGTTTAAATTTTTGAAAAAACCTGACCAAGGCACCTCCGACTTGCGAACACGTTGAACATTTTTTGACAGGTACAACGATTTTCGTCTCGTTTCTCGACCTTGCAGTCGTTCTTGTTAGGCTATTGCGCAAGGACACACTATGATATTATGTATATTGGTAGAGCGTTAATAAGCTGAAATCCACAAGGAAGCAGCAGAAAAGGACGTCCCGCATTAACAAGGAGAAGACAATTTGACATCAAAGCTGCTTCCACGCAAAGAATTGGAGATAAATTGAAAACCTAACAATGAAAAAACAATGTGGAAAGATTTCTTATGACTTCATATACAAACATACACTAACGGATTTAGACATTTCCTAAGTAGAATTTACATTTTTTCATCTCCTTAAAATTTTTTTTGATTCATGACCAACGATCAAAATGTATGAGATTTCCGTAGGTAAGGGATAACTCCCTTCCTTAGAAACCTAGGATCTACTAATGCCTAAACATATACAAACATACATATTTTCACTGGAAGCAAATTTTTTTTGCCTTTTTTTTGGGAAAAACTGGCTGGAAACTAAAGTAAGATAGTCATTTTGACTAATATTTGCATAATTTCATTTTGCATAATATTTGCATTATACGTTTTGTTTAATATAATATTTGTGTCATTGAGATAAAAAAATAATATTAGTAGAATATTATTATTTTTTTTTTTTATTACTCATCGCTAAAAATGCGCATTGTTTAAGCCTACATGATACTTGATTTTCTAAATTTTTAATCCATTAAGTGAAAAGTGTCAGTCTCAATTTAAAGATAGGGACAATTTGTAGGAAAGGGATGACAACAGTAAATAATGTAGAACTTTTAAATATGGGAAACAGTGTCAAAATATACAATAGTCAGAAAATAAATGGGTTAACCTAATGACACGGTCTTGTATTCTTTAATTCTAGGAATATAAGCGACTTCAACTTAATTCTCCATCTTTTAAAATATTTTGTTGTTGTCCATCAAAAATCTGTGCTCATTTCTTCTCAGAGTAACGTCAAAATTAACGTTACTTTATTTTCAATGGTTGTTATTTTTTCTGAGCATATAAAAAATGTTTACCGTTATTATGATTAAAACTTAAAAGAAACAAACAACAACAATTTCCGCTTGAAGGCATATCGTGAGAGATTTTCTCACTGCACAAATTAGCAACTCTTTTGAAGTGAACTATAATAACAACAACAACAACAACATGCATGATAGTGTAACTTGATTTGTGCATATTTCTGAGAGTGAGTGTGCATGTTTACATCCCAGGTACACAAAGAGCCATGCATAGAGTAATTATTGAGCGCTCAACAGCCAGGAATACGAGAATATTGCGCTTTTTAATACTGCAAAAAGGTGTAATAAAGTATTAAAACGAATTGATTGAAATTTCGTTTGATAATTCATATAGAGTAATGTTGGCCAAAGAGTAGCAAGTGTGTACAAGAGCAGAGGAAATTTAACAAGTGCACTGCTCATTTTCATAAAAAAAAAGTGCTCAAGGAGGTTGTCATCGCTAGTATAGAGCGATCAATTACTACTCTTCTGATGGGTAATGAAAATACTATCAATGGTGTTGTAAATTGTTTGAAATTTTGTAGACTTCATTCTCTAAATTTTTAATTTTAATTTAATAAATTATATCCTTTATACTCTGCTACATTTATCATCACTTTTAGAAACAGAGTTTGCTAATTTCTTTTCTAATAAATTTGTATTTTCATGGAAATGAGCAACAGAAACAAACTAAAATTAATGACTTTAACTGTCATAAAAATGTAATGTCACACTTTTGCTTTGCTTCGCTATGCTTGCGCACCTTTTGCAAAGCACTCGACCAAAAAACGTTCAAGATAACGTTTTAAGATTAATACAAACAAGCAGCGAATTTTTCTTCTATTGTTATGTTATATTTTCTAAACGGCAAGTAAACAAATTTTAATCTTGATTTCATCCATAGTATAATTTTTCAGACATATACAAAGAATATTATATAGGATAAAAATATATAGGTACAAATTTAATTATTAAGATATTAAAGTAAAAAGTTATAAGTAAGTGTAAATTACTAAATCGAAATTGAATTAGTTTATAGAATTAAAGAGGATTCTCTTCTCACATTCTTTACTACTGCTTCAGTTGGTACTAGTTGTTTTAGAGTGTGCTCTATTGTTGACTTAGATAGAGTTTAATCAATAAGTTGATATAACTTCCAAAGCTATTACAGCATAATTTAAATCTTCGTTTATGAAGCTCTCAATTCTGATTTTCTCTAAAAATGTCTCTTTTAAAACTACAACCAAAATACAAAATTATTGTAATTATTTTATGGCGCTTTGTCATCTTAGTAATAACAAAATAAATCATGCTACTTTTTTCTATTAAATGATTTGTTCGTGTAATGGCAGGACTTTTGGCCAATTTATATTCATACTGTCACACTCATTTTGTGTGAAACTATCATTTACAAGTGTATGCAAAGGCATGGAAAATTTATCAAATAAATTTAGACGCATTAGTGATAAAAAGCAAAGAAAAAACATAAAAATGCGTAATAATTTTTTGCTACTTACACAAAATACGAAAATAAATCAAATCATATTTTATTTATTATTTTTTTTTTTTTTTTGGTTAAATACATGAAAACAATTATACTTAATATTTAATTGAAATAAGTCGTAAAAACATTGAAAATTACAAAACCAAATCACAAACATAACAACACGCCAGCCATGCCGTGTAATACAAACAAGCTCGAATAATGTTTGAGAGTTCTGTCTGTCTTCAACGACTGGTAGATGAACTACATTTATCTTTGTTTAAATGTTTGTAAAGGTATTTACCTAGTGTTTTAGGCTCAAACGATTTCAGTTTTCACAGATATGTTTTCTCAAATTTTCTCGCTTTTCATACAAAAATTTTTTTTTTTACACTTTTCTTTTGTCGTTTCAATCATTCCAAATAAATTTCATAATTTTTTTTTTTTATATATCAGTTTTCGTAAGGATTAATTCTTAGAAATTCAAAAAAAAAAAAAAAGAAATGTAAATCTCTTATCTTGGGCATGTAAAATATTTTATTTCCACTACTGAAAAATTGTAAGGCTTGCAACTGGTTTATTAATACAAATATAATTCGCAAAGAATTGTTTTTGTTTTTTCATTATCTCTTGATTCGAAGAAACAGCATGAGCCGTTACGTCCCATAACTATTGTTGTTGCAAAATAGAGTATTCTTCTGAGGATGAGAGAGTTAAATAGATTTTAAAGAGAAACCAATAGACCAAATACAAAACTACAACAAGAATGGCATTAAAAGTTTTTGTTGTATTTAACGTTGTTGTTATAAGCTTTGATTAAATACTGCCCTAAGGGTGAACAAATATACGGAGTGATAGAAAAAAACCAACTATTTTTGTGTGTTATAGATTTGCTTATTTCTTGATTCAAGTAGGAGGAGCTGTTACCCAAATTAGTTCATGCCAAAATTACAACAACAACAATGCTGTTAACCATTCCTTTTTTTTGTTTGTGCATTTTAAAAAGAAAACAATAACAATTGTTAAACGACACTATGAATGTGTGTCAACATTTTTCTTTATCTCTTCATTCAAAATGCAAGAGCCGTTATCTCCTATAGCAATTGTTGTTTTATTTTACTTGCCTAATTGTTTGTTACTCTGAGAGTGAGAGGGAGAGTGAGAGTACACTTTGAAGAGAAACCAAATATAAACTAAAGCATCTGAAGCATCAAATAAAAATTAGTCCAGACACAAAATTACAATAACATCACTGATGTCAGCCATTTCTTGGTTGTTCTTTCTATAATCTTAGGTAGGTTAAATTCTGCTCTTAATGTGAAAAATGTAAATTTCCAGGAGCACAAAATGAAAAATTTAAAAAACTGGAGTGGTCATCATATATTTGTATTAGTTATATAGAAGTGCCGGTCTTTCTAAATTCTCCCTTGTGCCAAAAGATTATAACAATACCTTATAGTATATTATATTTTTCATGAAAGAGGAGTATATATCGTTTCCACGCCCTAATTTTTATTTCAAAATTTATATCGTTGAGTACTTCTGCTGAAATATTAAGAAAACAAAATGGTACTCCTTTATTGAATCCAGTTGAGGAAGTTACGAACCTTTGAGCTGTTCTTTTCAATTTTACTTCAACTTCAATGCTTTCCGACAGTAATTTCACTTCTTCAAATATCGCTTTGTATTTAAAATCATTTTTCCGAATCTTTATATATAGTAAGTATAAATTCAAAATCCATAACATTTTTAAATATTTTAGCATCTGTCTCAAAATCTTCTACTTTCACTAATGATTTATAAACAAAAGGAAACAGACAAAGAAAATTGTTTAAAGCTTCTTATTTTGTGAATCATTGTGTAAGATTTAATATTTTCAAAGATTTTACTCTTACTGATGGATTAGTTTCTATTATTTCTTTTTGGCATTTTAAAAAAAATTAAATTAATTAAATTTTTTTCTATTATTAAAATGAAATTCTGAATTAGTGGTAAATTACTTGCTGCATAGATACTTAAATAGATTTAAGCAATGTGTCGCACAATGAACATGCGGGCATAATTTGAATGTATTATCGCCTGAATACCTTTCAAAATGCCGGACGTGTTCTTTGCGTTATCATAACCTTGGCCGACCAGAAAACTGATGTCTAATCCAAGTTCTTGTAGATTTCATATATTTATTAATCAAGTGAACAGAATCTACACCTATTTAAAAAATTATAGTCTTATTCACGATTTGGTGCAAATGGTCTTGCATCATTGCAAATGCAAAAAATTTCTGCTATCACAACAAAAAAAAAATATATGCGATATGCAATAAAAATTTTTATTTGCAGTGATACAAGACCATTTGCAATTTATCGGGAATAGGGCTTGTGTCTCTCCATTCGTTCACAATAGAAATGAAACTTTGTTGTTTATTCTGTTGAAGTTTTTGCAGTCTTCTTTGCTCTATTTGGTTGTGCTTTTTTTTATTGATACTCTCTATACTTATCGACACAAACGCGATGAAGTACATGTATATAACACAAGGAAGAAAAGTTCAGCTATATGCAGTCAAGCAGAGGCATCTCAGACGGCTCTCTCACTAAAGCGCATAAAATAAAGCTGCGAGAAGTCGACTCAATGCTTGATTGTATGCAGCCGAATAACAACTGCATAACTTCGTTTCTTACTTGTTTTGTATGAGTGCAACGAAATCTCAATTTATCACATAACCGTTGTTTATGAAGTTTTTGCACTCTTCCTTTTCCTATTTTCTGAAGATTTTGTAGTTGTTGATATTCTTTCCACTTATCGGCACAAACACTATTTAGTACACGTATATAACATAAGAGAGAAAAGTCTAGCTATATGCAATCAAGCTCTCTCACTAAAGCACATGTGATAAAGCTGCGATAAGTCGACTCTCTGCTTGATTGTATGAAACCGATATGTTCTCATTCGCTAAACACTAACAACTACATAACTTCGTTCCTTATTGGTTTTGTAAGAGTGCAATGAAAATGTGATTTCCATTGCAAAATTTTTAATTCACAGCTCCGCTAAAGAAGTTTCACTTCAAAAATGTCAATTATAACAGTATTCTTTTGAGTAAACAATATTTTGTTCATTCTTTATCTCTCGATTCAGAAAACTCACGAGCCGTTACCTCTATAGCATTTGTTGTTGTTTTTTTTAATTCCCAAATTGAATATACATCTGAGAGTGAATGCATTAAGTGCATTGAAGAGAAACCTACTGCAAATTAAAAAAGCATGAAAAAATTACAACAACAATAATGAAATTTGTTGCTGTTTTTAACTTATGTTGATTGCTTCTTTATCTCTCAATTCATTGTTCATTCTTTATCTCTCAATTCAGAAAACTCACGAGCCGTTACCTCTATAGCATTTGTTGTTGTTTTTTTACTTCCCAAATTGAGTATACATCTGAGAGTGAGTGCATTAAGTGCATTGAAGAGAAACCTACTACAAATTAAAAAAGCATGAAAAAATTACAACAACAATATTGATATTTGTTGCTGTTTTTAACTTAGGTTGATTGCTTGTCTGAGAGTGAGAGAGAATAAATACGCATATGTTTATCTTAGAATGAGTATCATATAAACACAACATTTTTCTATATCTCTTGATTCAAAGATCATGAACCGTTACCTTTTAAAACTTCTTTGTTGTTTTATTTGCCACATTCAGCATTATTCGAAGAGTGGTCACTTTTTGAAAAGAACCCAACAACAAATTGGTAATTCTTACTCTTGAATTTATTTCTGCAATTGTATTTGTAACATAAAATTTCCCAAAAATGTTCTACAAAGTTTTGTAAACATTTGATATAACAAGAACTTCTATGCAAAGACTGGAAACCCAATAATCTCGGTTCAGTTGTTAAATCAACTCTTCAAAAAAATATTCTATGAAGTTGCTACAAAAATGGTCCATAAAGTTTTTTAAACATTTGCTGGCTCTCTTACAATTCCTATAAAAATCACTTGAAACTAGACACCCCATGATATAAAAAGATTGGTTAAACAATCTCCGTTCAGTTGTGGAATCAATTCTACAAGCAGGAAAAAAGTTGCTTGTTCGATGCAGTTGCTACATAAATGTTCTATAAAGTTTTGTGAACATTTGATGTGATGTGAACGAAGAGCCTCAATATTTTTTTGACTATTTACAAAGCAATCGACAACACTGAATAAACCCTACGATATAGTGTAGTATGCATATGCATAAAAACCAAAAATTTGCAATGTTGTTGTTTATTTTTGTCACTACACGGCGTATGCGTAACAATTTTGTCATTTACTTTTTTTTCTTAGTACATCGCGCACATTAATTAAAAATTACGCATACGCAACGTTGCACACACATCTTCGGCTTCTGCTACATAAAGATTTATTGCTCACGTGGCATTTCTCACACGAAAAATATTCTTATGCCGTAGTAGCAAAAAAGGGAACATTTTCAATTTTCCAAGCACGTATGCGGAATTAAACAAAAATTAAAACTAAAACCAAAAAAAAAAAAAAGAGACAAATGAATTAAAGCAAAATATGTATATAAATTTTAAATTAAGAAGAAAATAGAAATATGCGTGCTGTGTTTATAGAGAACAATAACAATAGGAATAATTACAACAATCAGAAAGGCAAAAAGAAATACGTAATATGTAAATAAAAAAAAACTAAATTAATTAAAATGCAAAAAAGCACCTTGCGACAATTTACAATACTTACTAAATAAGTATAGTAACAAACAAATAACAACAGCAGCAACAATAACATGAAGAACAATAAGTTGCAGCAGCAAAACAGTAGGTAGGTAACAATGGGTAGAAGTAGTAATATTATATAAAAGTGCAAGTAGTAGTAGTAGTTGTTGTTGTTGTATAAAAAAAGTTGACAATAAGTAAATTGTATATATGTATGTATCCAGCATCAAAATGAATTTACACTAACAACAACAACTAGTACAACAATAGTAGAAATTAAAGCAACAATTATAAGCGCAGTAATATAGCGAGACTCCAGCATGTATGATGTTTCTTTTTACTTTTTTCTTTACTTTTGTTTAAATAAATTTTGCTTCCTTTTTTCCCTCAATTTTTTTGTTCTTAAAAAAATTGCACTTCTTTTTCTTTCAATCTTTTATTCTATTTTTTTTTTCTCTTGCATTATTCTTTTATATTTTCTTTGTTTTCTATTTTTCGTCCATTCTTTTGCATTTTTACTCATGCACAATTATGTAAATTGCAATTATATCACCACCACCTCTCATGGCGGCTTTATGCAACAACACTAACAACTATGCATGCGAGCAGAGCGATATATGTATAAAGAGAGAGAAAATGAGAGAGAGAGTGATAGAGTTAGAGTGGCAGTGGGTGCAAAAAATTGGTGTTGACTACTAAAAACTGAAACTAAAACAAATGCTGCCTACACGCATAATACGCGAAAAAAAAATATCTAAAAACTCTGCCCTAACATTTTCCACATTTTTTTCACAACTCCACAAAACTTTTCTTTCTATTCCTACCTACTTTTTTTGTGATAAATATTTTGACACCCTACCTTCAAGGCATGCATGCATATTGTTTTTGTGACATATGAAAATTAAATCTTTACAGCTTGATGTTAGGGTAAGATTGAATAGATAATGAAAATAGGGATGTGAGTCCTCTTTGATTCTCTACATTAATTTGTAGAAGGAGCATTAAGGAAAATTAAGTTGAAATTTTGTTGAAGCTGTAAGTTTACATTAACTTGGCTGTATAGATTTTGTGATATTTACCGGTTTTCTAAAGAAAGGTAACCACCATCTTGTGCTTTTGCTGCTTTTTTCTAGTGGTGACTAGAGATATAAAAAGACTGAAAGTTACCCGTCACCGATGGTATTTTACTGAAAATTACCAGTAATTTTCAGTGTTTGTTGTTGTGTTTTTCTCCAATGCAACTCTTCGTTTTATTTTGTTTGCTCAAGAGATGTTGTTGTTTTTGTTTCAAATCAATTACCTACTATCTTGGTTATCGAAACACCTTAGTATATTTGTTATTGTTTCTCTCTATTCTTTTTCTCCATTAATACTTTCCAGAAGCTCAGATGAATTTGAACCTGAAGTAACTTAAACTATTCAAATTTAATTACATCTTTTTAAATTTATATATTTATCTTTTTTTTTCAAATTAAAAAATGAAATTTTCGAGTTTTTTTTTTTTTTTTGTTAATAAAAAATACTAATTTTGTTAGATATTTTTTCATTATATTGAAAATAACCAATAATTACTAATTAATGACCGTTTTTTACCAAAACTACGGACAGTCATTTTCGATCACATTTGTCATTTTCATCTCTCTCACAGAAAATCTTTTCATGCATATTATTGCATAACTTAAACAAGAGCGTAATTCTTAAAATTTTTACCAAAATCTTTCATGTCTATACATTTTATTCATTTATATTTTTTATCTACCATTGCCAGACCATACCTTATGTGTAATCCTAATCAGTGATGAAATTTCCAAATTTCAAATTGTACCTAATTGACCAAAAAATTTTTACCTAAATGAGCATGAATGTACCTAAAATAGTATACTTTATTGGCTCATCGTTTTTGGATTAAATTTAATTTTCATTTCACTGTTATTACTGTTTATAAAAGGATAATGTCTATAAGTAGCTTCAAAGTCATTAGAAGTTTATATTTCATAAAATTGTTGCTAAATTTAAAAAATCTTCTTATGGCTTTGACCCTCTTTTGACACCATTAAACTTCAATCGATTTGAAAAGATTAGGCAATACTTATTACAAAATATTTTTTTTTGTAATTAAGTGTTAAATTTATTTTGGCAAATGACAAATTGTACCTAAAATGTGCCAATTGTACCTAATGTACTTTGTAGTTCGAAAAAATCGGAAAAAGGTACAATTGTACCTACTTTTTCATCACTGATCCTAATGCCGAAATGGAGTTCCTTGAAACATCTCAATTGAAATCATAAAAGCTGTGCGAGGGGTATTACTTAAATGAGGCAAAAAAGAACTACTATGAGTAAGTGTGATTTGTTGTTTTTTCAAGGGAGCGAAGAAAAGAGATTGAGCAGACATCAGTACTCTCGTTTATTTGAGTAAATGGTATTTGTTGTTTTTTTCAAGAGAGCGAAGGAAGGAGCTTGAGCAGACATCAGTACTCAAGAATGATAGAATATAAGATTACGACCAAGGTGGATTTATGCCAGATGAAGTTACCAGCAACTTATTCTTCGTGGTCATGCCGCCATTATGGCCGTAACAACAAAGATGTATTGTTATTGTTTCGACATTTTATGGTATCCGACATAACAACAAAGATGTGTTGTTTTTGCCAAGGTAAAATTGTTGTAATATTGCTATCACCTCACACATGATTTCACCATGATTACAATTACTCAACACACCATTATTTGGCTCTCACAAAATTGAGAGAGTGCTTCGGTCTCTTTGATGTAAATTGTCATTTTCTTTATTTGCATTTACATACAGTTCATTATGAGACCGTTGAAAAAATCTAGTTGGCTAAAATTAAAAAAATCGAATCTTTGCTTCTAAAAGTATTTGTCTTACTCTTCATAGATAAAACTAAGCTTTTATTTTTTGTATCATGTTAAATAGATACAATATTAATGGATGTGATAAAAAATTACTTTCCTAATTCCTTAAAATCCGAAAAAAAATATATTTTTTATGCTCCAATTTACACCGGCTGAAACTACAAGCACAGACACCACATATAATTTGTCCAAATATAAGTATTTTTTCAAGGTGTTATATTTAATACATCCATGAAATGGTAATCAGTCATAAATTGGTACACGGAGTTAGTCTAAGATCTTATCGGCTCTGTATGAAAAACTTTTTAATTGAACAATTGCTACACCAAAGTTGAACCCATTGCAGATAATGTAGTGTAAAATATTTAAATTTATAATGAAAGCCAATAAATATTAATATTTCATTTTATAGTTGTATCTCTCGTTTATTTGATTAAGTATGATTTGTTGTTTTTTCAAGAAAGCGAAGAAAATAGCTTGAACAGACATCAGTACTCTCGTTTATTTGAGTAAATGCGATTTACTGTTTTCTCAAGAGATCGAAGAAAACAGTTTGAGCAAACATCAGTACTCTTGTTTATTGGAGTAAATATGATTTGTTGTTGCTTTCAAGAGAGCGAAGAAAATAACTTCAGCAGACGTCAGTACTCTCGTTTATTTGAGTAAATGTGATTTGTTGTTGTTTTCAAAAGAGCGAAGAAAATAGCTTGAGCAGACATCAGTACTCTCGTTTATTTGAACATACAAATACAACACAAATATTATTGTGTGTTTACAACTATGTATTCTCTTTAAATGTACTTCCTCTCTATATACACATACACGTGCATTATCCCTATTGTGTACAAAATAAGCACGTCTCGGCTAGCACCTTCTTACCCATTGACAGCTGAAGTTTACATTTCTAGCCTTCAACATTCTAGTAGATTTATGGTTGTTGACAAATTTGAAAACTATTTCAGGACACCTTTATGTGTTTCAGTGTCCCTTTTTAGGACGGATTACCATCCTAGAAAACAAATAATTTTAGCCCGAAAATACTTCTTTATGACACTTATTTCGAAAGTTTCGCACACATAATATGGAAGAATAGTTTTTTTTACACAAAAGTGATCGTTTGTTATGTGTCAATATTAGTCTAAAAAAAAAACATTTATTATTATTGTTTAAAATTTTTCGAAATCAGAAAAAAGTGGGTAAAACTGGATAAAGAGGCAGTAAGAAAAAGCTGAGGAAAAAGATGGCGTTACTCACTGTATACTGCAAAGGAAAATAAGCTGAAAATATTTCTGTACGTTGAATAAACTATTTAACATAAGATATATTAAAAAAAAAAAATATATATATATATATATATATAAGTAAGAAAGACATATTTAAATGCGTGTCCCATTTGGCTTGAAAACCTGAAAAATACGAACTCAATTCAATATTTGGATCATCTACCGAAGAAAGCCTCATCAGCGGAACTGAAGATAGTAAAAAGACTTTTATTGCTCTAGACAAATGCAAACAACTTTAAGCACACAGTTGAAATGACACAAACTAAATTTTAAAATAATTCTACATTTTATGATTTGAAATTACTAGAATCTGATATAAGAACAAAAGCATACGTATATGCATAGTTGAGAGTAGGGGATATTTCATATTTTAGCATGACCGAACTAAATATTTTAATTTTTGTTTTTACTATTTCCTTTTTTCCCATGAGAAAAATTTTGTCAGCCAGAAAAAATAAAAAAATATGTACGCTACTACACTGTGTCGTTTCCTTTTCGTTGCATTCTAATACATACACACACAGACACACAAACAACCACACATACTTGCATGCATCCATATTTAGATATGAACAAGTGAGTTTGCTTGTAGATTTTTCACCGGAAATAATAATTGCAGCCTTAGAGATGAGGAAGAATAAAGAGAGGGAGGGAGGGAGGGAGAGAGAGAGGGGGGAAGGGGGTTCGGAAGGAATGTGCAACAGTCAGTGTCGTTAAGCAGAATATCTACTAACCCAGAAAATAAATACCGTGAAAGAGAAAAAATGTGCGAAATATTTAAAATAATTTCAAAGAAATTTAAAATTCTTCAGCAACAAAAAAAAAAAGGGAAAATGAGAAAATAACCTAGCAAAGAGATGCTGAAGAGATTCAAAAGTTCTACTAATTCCTCCTACCCTGCGATTTTAAATTTTTGCTTTAGTTGTTTTAATTATTTAATATTCACTTTAAATATTAAAATTCAGGCCTATAAATATTTAAAATAAATCCCGCAATGACCACTTACACATACTTATACTATACACACATACATATCCATGTAAATATGTTTATATGCACGAGTAAACTGAAGCAGCAACGCCGGCACACAGTGATGTCGCGTGATGCCACGGCGCTTCTTCTGTATTATTCTCTATTTTTTTTTTTTTTTTTTTTTTATAGTTGATGTCACTTTGTGTATACGTGTGTGTTTGTGCACAACTGCATGTAGTTGTTGTTGTGTTTTAATATGTCCACATGTAATTTTTTTTTTTATTTTATTTTCTTTAAAAATTTATTTGTTGCTGCTCTGACGCGCTCGCACTTCTCACTCATTTACATGGCACTTCGCTCGCTACCTCTCACTCTCCATTCGCTCTATCCTTAGTACTCAGGGAGCACTCTTCTGACCGCCGTTCACAACAAATTACTCCCATCGCGACATTTTAACGGGAAACCACATTTCTTTTTCACATTTTAGGAGTATTTTATATCTCTACATGCCTTATAAAAAAAAAAAATTTGTAATGAAAATAAGATTGACAGAGAAATATGCCGACAGGCTGTCTGCATATTCTCTCATTATTATTGTTGGTAGTAGGGTTGTATGATGTTCTCGTTCTTGTTGCTGCATTGTGCAATTTTTTATTTTTATTTTTAGTTTACAGGACATTCACTTCTCCTTTGAGGGAAGAAAATAAATTTAAATGTAGCAAGCTTTTCTTAATGATTTTTTCTTTTTTAAATTATTTAAGTAAAAGCATATTAAATTTATCGCTCTTTACTCTCTTGCGCTGACCTGAGTGAAGCACATTTATTGAGGCAGAGAAGAGAAATAAAGTCAGCCAGATATAAACAACCTATAGTTCAATTTAAGCCCCATAATGAATTACAATGTATAAAATTAGATAACCTGCTAGGTCTCGAACTGTAAATAGGCTTTGGGTTGGAAAACTTCTCCTTTTTTATTTTTGATGTGTGGGACTTAAATTTAAAGACAATGTCTGGTATTCAATGCTCTATGCTTAATAATTATTTAATTAAAAGTCACTGTTACCATTTTAAAATTTTCAATCCAGCCGGAATTGGCAGGATGCACTATGGAGAAATTGATCACTTTTTTTGGCCAAAACCTCAAAATTTATATCTTCAAAAGAGCAATGCCTTCAACTTTTTTGTAAAGAAGACACCCCAAACCCAACGGACTAGTACTTGTTTTGTTTTTAAAACATCACTATACTAAACGGCAGAAATATGAAATTTTAATTGCAAATAAATTTTTTAAAAACAAATAAATAAGTGTGCCTGAAAGAGAATGATTATATTTCCCTATATTCGGATGATACTACAAATGTTGATAAAACTAAATTTCTGAAAAAAATGCTAAATATTTGCATCGTGTTAGCAAAAAGCTCAGTTTTTTGCAATAACCTTACTTGCGTTCATCACTTTTTTTTCAGTAAACTTTGGGTAGGCCTACAAAAAAACGCAGAATATTGCACCACCCGCGATATATTTTTTTTGATTAAGCAATTAATTCTACATATAAGTAAACTAATTTGATCTGCATCTTCTTGCATCTCTTTAAAAAAATTCAATTTTTCTAGACAAGCACCATATAGAAAATAAGAATTTATTTAAAATATGGCATTCGAAAATTCCGTTCTGTACTGCTATTTGCTAGAAAATATTAATCTAGGTGGCATTACAAAAACGCAAGAGACGACATTTTTTAAGAATGTTCAAGATATTGACAAAAAGTGGAAAAATGTCCATAGAGTGGCTGTCAAACTATAAATACTTTAAATAGAGTTATGTAGTGCCTGTCAAACTTTCATACCAGCCCGAAAGTATGCTGTACTATAATTATGTATTTTATATGTAAATAAATAAAATTTAATAATATATGATATTATATTATATTTATATATATATTTTAGATATTTCATATTGCATTGTCAACCAGTTCTGAACTATATTTAAAGTTTCAAATCTCCAGCTCATCGGGAAGTTCGTTCAAAATCGATTGTGAAATTCCACTCGAACAAACAGACAGACACCATGGAAAGCGAGTTGATATAAACGTAGTAAAATAGTGCGAAATAAAAGCAAAAAGAGTGCTTCCTTTTTTTTTACTTCCTACCATAAATATTTCCATTATCCAAGTAATCTTTAAAAAGTTCCCATTCTATAAACTATTAAAGAATTACATTTTTAATAATTTTTTCTTGAGAAAATATAAAATGAAAAATGCCATTTATTTGTAATTTACAATTTCTATCTATTTATTACAAAGTTTTCTAATTTCTTTTCTAAAAAAAGACACGGGCGCAACAACGAAATTTAAGAGATGATTCTTTTGTGCATTCAATTAAACGCAACAACAACAGCAACAATATTTCATAACACTGACAATTGTAGCAATAATAACAACAACAGCAATGAAGAAAACCGACCACTACAATTGTTTGCCAATTTAAAAAACTATAGCAATAAATATCTACATACATATATACAGATGTACGTTCATTTCTGTCTGTCCATCTCTTTGAACGTTTGTCCGTCCATGCAATGTTCATTTCATAATAAATTATTAGTTTTCTAGTTGAGTCTATTTTTTGCTGTTTTTTTTTTTCTTTATTTGTATAATTTTTTGCAAAAGTCAAAAAAAAAAATTACTTAAATTCATTATTATTATAATTACCTTTTAAATTTGAAAACTAAATAATACTTAACTCTTTTATGACTACGAATATTTACCAGGCTATGAAGCGGCTAGCAACTCAACTAAACTTTTAACTGGATATAGCAAATGTTTGAATGATTGAAGATTGCCATGAAAAAGCTAAAAAGTTAGTTTATAATGTGAAAAATATTATTTATAAGTTCTATACCCGAATAACTAAGCCACTCTCAAATACTTATAACTAAATTTAAATCTATAAAACTCTATCATAGATGCAAGTTTAAAAAAATGTAATAAAATAAAAACATTAAGGCATACGCAGACATAAGCGATTTTGTCGCAACGTTCTTGTAGCTGCTGCCAACTCTCAAACTCAAGTATAGAAATCCCATGTGATATCACACTGGTGCAATTTCGCAGTTCTGAAGCAGCAACAACAGCTGTTTTTCAATGTCAGAAGTTGTAAAACGCAATTTCCCTCAGAGGAAGATAAAATTCTAAATAGCTTCTGTAAAATACAAAAATTTTATACTACATATTATAGGTCAGTTCCCGTACTGTAAATCTAGAGAGTAAATGATTTGCTCTCCGTGTCAGAAGTTTAAAGTTTTTACCCGAAAAAATTTCTACTGGCAAAAACTTGAAAAGTGTCAAACTGTTTAACAAATGCCAAATTATCAATTGACTATAATAAAAAACGACAAAATATAAAATCATAAAATTAATTATTGTGAGAAACAAATAAATTTACAAAATGGTAATTGGCAAAACAATTTCCAATGGGTTTTGTTAACGTCTTTATTTTTTTTTTTTTTTTTTTGATTCAAATTCTTTAAGTTTCTTAAGTTTTTTTTCATTTCAAATATTTTCTTTGAAAATATAAACTGTTGCGTTGCAACTTCTGTCGCAGCGACAAAAACACGTACATATGGTTAATTTTCCGTTCTAGTCTGAGTCAGAGTTGCTAAAAGTATTAAACTGCATTTTAGGCACTCAGAACTTATGATAGCATCATCGAATAGTGTTTTTGTAAAAGAGTAACTGTATTGCAGTACTGAAATAGTTTGATTGGTTGGTTTATGTGGCTCTGATCTACAGCAGTCCACGCGTAGACCACAAGCAACACTTTTTCGCCATTTTGATACGTCTACCCCTCCTAACGATAGAAAGATGAATGTTGTGCTCAATTCACTTTGTGGAGTTAAGGTAGTTAAGTAGCTGGTTCGGTTTGATAGCCGAGAGATCCGGTAGGTCTAAAAAATAATTTCCTAGGGGTTCTTTTTCTTGCAGCTGCTAAGGCTGGGGATTTCCTTCCTGTTGGAGTTTCCGCAACTTCTACAGTGTTTGTTAAAAAGTATATGCATTTTCTAAGCATGAGAACCTCTAGGCTCTTTTGCGCTCTAATTCATCTGCTTTCTCAATATTCCTATGGCCAGGAACCTAGATGATTGTGAGATGCGCATAAAAACTTAATGCACCGAGTTTCTCCCTGCACTGTCCGACCAGCTTTGAGTTGATGATATTGGACTGTAGGGCTGCAATTGCAGCCTGACTGTCCGTAAAAATTGCAACCTTACATCTATCTCTGTTGAGTAATTAGTTTAATGTGTTGAGTATTTAGTTGGCATGCCTTCCCGATTGCAAGAACTTCCGACTGAATGACTGTGGCTACGTGGGGTAGACGTATTAAGTAGTTAATATAAGCGTGTGGTGAATATACCCTTGCACTAACACCCAGATCCGTTTTGGAGCCGTCTGTGTATTGTATATGGATATATCGTATTCAATTTGAAAATTTCTTTTTGACTACTCATTTCTAGAAGGAAGTCTAACCATAAAGTCCTTTTCAAAGTATAGTTGAGGTGTTATATAGTCTGCCGCGTCAAATTCCTTGGCACTGTATGTAGCTCCTTACTATGACCGTAAGTTTGTTTTGACCAAGAACCTCTTGCTTTAGAGCAAGACTACAATTCTTCATGTGAAAAAATGATCAGTTTTAAGTTTTTTTTTAAAGTATTTTAATACATATTTCTGTGACAATAAGGAATTACAGCTAAACTCAAAAGACGACTAAAGCCCTGTTGCGTATTTTTCATTATAAAACCCAAAATATTGAAAGTTCTTACATAATTATTGGAGTTTAAATAATAAAAAACTATGGAGACTGCTAAATTGCAAGCATTTTTGAGAAACTTTCACATTTTGGGATTTATAATAAAAAATACGCAGCAGGTTTTATTCGACTTTTGAGTTTAGCTGTTATTTCTTATTGCCACAGATTTAAATCGCGATTCCCATTCTTTTACACGAGTAGTAGGCTACGTAAGCTTTCCTGACTCGCAACTCGATATTGGATCTCAAGTTTAGCTTGGGGTCCAATATAACTCTTAAGTATTTGGCATTATCTAATAGTTTTAAATGTTGTCCATTGAGATTCGGGAGTTTAAAAGTTGGAATTTTGGTCTTAGTAGTGAAAAACATCAGTTCGGGTTTTTTTCTGGATTAACCCCAAGTCCACATCCAGTGGCCCAGACATTCAGCTTATCTGAAATGGTTTACTGTGTTGAGATTTTTAGGTGGATTGCAAGGTCAGAGGATCCATGCTATTAGCAATTAATGGATAAGTGTGCGAACTTCAGGAACTAGAGGTCTGAGACAAAGATGTTACTTATGGTTAAATAAATTTTTTATTTTACATCAATTGATTACGTCAGAGGTGCCATATGAGTCCTCTGACGTTGCAATGCAGGTAGAGAAAAAACATGACGTGCTGAACTACAACTTTCTTCAGAAAAAGCGTTTAGTTTAATATTCTCTTTCAGTATTATACCACGGTTACCCTGTTACAAACAAAAAGCTTTCATTTATTGGACGGTCTAATTGAATAAATTACGGTGGAATTCTTCGAACATTTTTTTTTTGGGATTGTCTTATGACGCTTTTTCAATTCTAGGGGCATATTCCTTCAGAACAAACCGGGTTCTATAAAAAAAAAAAAGGAAAATTATGCGTCGCCTTTTTTTGGAGTCGAAATAGAGCTCGAAAGAAAATGATAATTTAGGTTGTGACCAGGGCCGTAGCCAGGCTTTTTTTTGGGGGAGGGGGGGATTTTTATTCGACGAAAATATTCATATAAAATTTGTATGAAACTGATATTTAAATACGATGATGCATTTGATGGACCCTATCAGACTAGGGAGAAAAGTGGATGTCTTAAAGCTTTAGGAAAAATTTTTCTTTCCAAATTTTCTTAATCTTAACCTAAAATAATGGCCGAAAATGACAAAAAAAATCACAGAATAATCAATTTAAATTTTTTCAAATAAATATTATTCAATGTGGATTCCAATACATTTTTTATTGTGAAATACATAATTTCGATAACTCATTGACTTGCCATTACTGATAATGAACCTAACCTCAAAAAATGATCAAAAATGCCAAAAATAGTCAGCGACTAATTTTATTCAAATGATTATCAGTGGGAATTTGGGCCATTACCAATGATGGGGAGCCCGGATGAGGTTGGCATATATTCCCTAAATTCGTGCAGTCACAGCATTGAAATCTTCCGAGTCTGGTGCTCTGAGCAATAATGGTTTAAAGAATTAATTAAATTTTAAGATTAAGAACTTTGAAGCTTATTCAATAACACTGTCCTGCATGGGTTGGATGAACAATATTGTTCCTAGTGTTTGCGAATGAATTTTTCATGCTGAACACGAATCTGAGGTCAAAAACTTCCCATTACGTCACGTTTTAGAAAAATGGGGTTGAAACCCCTGAAAATACCGCTTTTGGCCATGTAGCACAACTTCGTACGATTTCAATTCAAATTTATTTTTAAAATTTTTTCTTTTATTTGACTTTTTAGAAAGAAACCGATTAAAAAATATTTAAAAATCGTTCAATAGATTTTATTTTGGCTTTTTTTCCATCCACTCAATGAAAATGTACTTTAAATCATATTTTTTTTCAATTACCTATAAATTGAGTAATTGATGAAGTAATTCAGACAACGCTTTAATATATTTTCTTTTAAATTAATGAAACCCGAGAATTTCAAAAGTAAAAAAAAATCGCTTAACTTCACTGGCTCAGAAAACTCCAGCTAGAGTTTTGTTCCTGCATGTGTAACCTTTCTTATCCATATGAAAACCTCCATGGCCAAGCTATAAACTTGAAATTTGTGGCATAGTGTATATAATTTCGATAATTTTAAATGAATTCGTAATTAATTTTAAATGAAGCTTCCCCTTCTTTCCCTTGATTTCAGTGCCTAATTTCTGACGATGTAAACCCCATTAAACTGAGCAAGAATATATACTTTTAACACTTGAGCACTTAAAATTTCATTTAATTAAAATCGTAGCGCATTTTCCCAATAAGTAATTTAATCTTTATGAATTATATTGTGCATTTACCGAGCACTTTGAATTATCACTGAATAAAATAAATCAGCACGTAATTTTTGATAACAAAATTCCCAAAACAAATAAATTCAAAACTCTGCGCGCGATATTAAGGATAAACAAATCCATTTTGAGAACTTGCCATAAAAGGGTTAAATTAAATTTTCTATTTCATAATAATAATTTAATAAAAAATAAATTGAAAATCAAAAAGAAAAAGAACTCACCAATGGTTGTAGTTGTCTGTGTATATTCAAACGCTATGTTTTTTGATAACGCCACTGTTCGATGTTTGTTGTTGGCCACTGTTGCTTCCGGTCTCCTTTTTTTCCTTTCAAATGTTGTTCACTGTTGCTGCCTGCTGCTGCTGCTGCTGCTGCTGCTTTACACGCTTCTGCTTCTTCACTTCGCGATTTACTTAATCAAACTTTGAATTTGTGTTCTTTCGCAAGTCAAAGAAGAACAACAACAACAACAATAAGAAATAATAAAACACTAACAAAATTTCATAAACTGAAAATGCACGCACCAACAACAAAATTTAATACAATTACCACAGCAAAAGTGGAGTAGAAAAAAAAAACACGCAAAAAAAAACGAAACAGAAAAACGTTAGTGGTCAAAAATTAAAAACGCAACAATATTAACAAATGTTTTTTTTTTAATTTTTTTTTTTTTTTTTTGCTTTTGAGATTTAGGCTAAAATTTTTCAATATTAATTTGTTTGTTTTTTTTTTTTTTTTGGTTGTTTGGTTTTTATAAAAATTCAATCAACTGCGAATTTTGAATTTCAAAACATTTTCTACCATAATCACAACATTAAAAACTGAGTACGTCGTTTATTTTCGCGCACTTTACCACTGGCTGTTATACCACACTAACTAAACTTAACTGACTGATTGAAGAATGACTGTTCTTGTACTTGCACACCACTGTAGTTAGCTGTTGCACTTGGTTTGTTTATTTGTTTGTTACTCAATTTCTTTCAACTGCCAGTGAATTTTCATAAAAATACGTTTTTATATTTTTTATATCGCTCGTGCATATGTTTAAATACATATGCTACCACCTTTTCTACGTTTAAGCCACTTTTGCTCTTGTTGCTTGCTTGCTTGCTTTATTATTTTGTTCGCTTGTCCGCTGTTTCTATTACTCGTATTAAAAACAATTGCTTGCTTGCTTGTTTGCTTGTTAACCAAAACTTTCTTGCTGTTGCTATTGCTATCGCTATTGCTGTCACGACACGTGAACTACGACTGAAACTTTGAATGGGGGAAGTTTGCTTTTTATATTTTGTCGTTAGTTCTCGACTTCAGAGTTGCATTTCGTCGTTTTCATTTTTAGTTAGTAGTAGTAGATAGAATGAAAACACAACAAAAACAAAAGTACAAGCAAAACAAAAATAATACTAATGTGTAGCAGAAAAAATAAAGGTAGAGAGGAGATACAGATACAAATACTACTTACTACAAATATTCGATACCTAGATATGAATTTTTTTGTTGTGTGTTAAAAAACAATAAACTACGTAAAGAAGAAATATTCGTACATAGACATACGAGTAGAAAATAGTAGTAAGAATTTAACTGATTTTTTTAAATTTTATATGCAGTACATAGTATGGTGTAGGGAATAATAATAATAATGAGACATGTAATTTTAATGAGATACCTACAATGTACGTAATTTAACGTATTTGGATTTTCCGTATTTCTATGCAGTTTGCATATTTATTATTGCATATTTTTAGGGGATTTGATTGTTACTTTTGGGTATTATCTTTTGGATACATGTGCATATATGTATCTACTAGGGGTGTCGTTCGGGATCGACTTTTCGGGATTCGGTATTTTCGGGATTGATAGTTTTATCAAATATAAAATAAAAATTAAAAAATTATTGATAAGATTCAAGAGAAAAATTAATTAAATTTATTAAAGTTTATTACTTTTGCGCTCAAACTGTGAAAACCAAACTGCTGTAAGGGATCGGCGTTAAACTGTAACTCCAACTATGTGGTAACACAATGGGCCGTTCAGGCCTAAGTGTGTCTCTCGACAAGCGCTCTAACCTAGCTAACCAAACCTAACCTTTTTTTTTGTTCGTTGGCAGGTGAAAATCTTCATAGATACCTCAGAACTCCAGTTCTACTTCCTCTCCTACCACTCTCCCCGCGCCACTACCAGTTAGTATTACTTCGCAGTATTAAATCAAGCGAATGCCCTTCAGGTGTATCTTCTTTGTATCCGCCCAGATGGGCGGACTGGTCACCACTGAAAGCAGCTGACGCCTGCCCTCCCGTGGGCCTCCAATATTTCACATAATGCGCGTTAGCGCGCCGTTTATTCTAGCCGCTTTACCACTGACGACTGTTAAATGCTCTTTAAATGTCATCCTTGTATCGATGAGTACCCCTAAGTACTTCAGATGTGGCTGTGAGGTGATGCAATGATCCCCAACTGTGATTACCAGCTCTTCGCGCTATTTCCTTGTGCTCAATAGCACTACCTGCGTCTTTTGGGCTGCCAAAATTCCGTCGTACATTGCGTTCCACAATGTGGGACCGAGCACGGAGCCCTGTGGTACACCTCCTGTGACCTCGTACTGTTTCACGCCGTCGTCCGTGTCATAAAGCAGCACTATATGTTTAACCTAACCTAATCTAGTCTAAACTTATCTAATCAAACCTAACCTAATCTAACCTTATCTAACCAAACCAAACCTAACCTAACCTATAGGAAACCAAAACGCTTTTCGGATTTCGTTATCTTTGAGTCAAAAGAAATTGATTCTCCAAACCTTTATTGTTTGATCGCTTAAAGCTGAATATAATTTTACGACCCACTGCACAGTAATTCTTTCCATTGCAATGCATTGATAGAATTATTACCTAAGAAATCCCAACAAATCTTAGCGAAAAAATAACTGCCCGACAAAAATCAATTTTTCCAAAAATAACAAGGTTCTGAAAGTGGATTCTGATAGAATTCGGATAAAAAAATTATAACTATTTCAGATTTTAGCACTTGTAATTAAGATATTGAAAAAGTCATAGAACAAAAGCTGTTCAGAATGAAGAATGCTATCCCTTAATATCTGATCTGGCTATAGTTCTATGACTTTTTGATGTTCTTCTGGCATTATTATTCATTTAATCTATACATTTATTAGTGTAACTACAATTTTATTCCAGAAGATCCAGAAGTGCTACAATATCATATTATATATCAATTTAAAGAACTTGACGGGTAGGTTAGCCTTAAATTATCAGATTTAAAATCGGTTTAGCCAGTTCCAAAATATTAGAGTCGGAAATACTTTAAAATTCACTCAATGAACAAAGCATTGCATTCATCGTTGTAATAATCATTGCTTAAGCGGGAGTAAATAACAAATGAGAGAGAGAGAGAAGGCATGAGTAACGGGATTTCTCAGAATTATTTAACGAATTATCAAACAATAAAACAAACACCAACGAGTAGTTTGGTTCTCTTTCGATATTTGTTTTTTCATAAAGAGATTTCTTGAGCAAAAAAAAAAAAAAAATATCCCCAGTTACTGGGGCCTTACCGACTAGTTTATTTTAATTAAGGAAGTAAAAACTATTAATTTTAATTATTAAAAGAAAAAAGTATTTTCTATAAAATTTTGTTATTGTAAAAATACCGAAAATTCTAAGTACTACCAGTGCCCTATTTCACCAAATACAATTTACAATTACAAATTTGTGCTTGTGAATTACAATTACAAATGTGTAAAACCATTTTTCGTTTCATAAGTTACAACTCTCAAATTCACAAATTTGTAATAAGAGGCAACAAAAATTGTAAGAGAGCACTTGCAGATTACAAGGGTAAAAAAATGACGTTTCACGAAATTTTTTTATGATTTCTAAAAAACAATTTTTTTTACAAATTTTGTGACACTGATGTATGATAACATTTACCAATGAGCGAACAAATTAAAATTTTCGCGGCTTCTTTGATTAAGAGGTATTTCTACCCAAAAATTTTCAAATTAATTATTTTCAAAACTATTTTTTAATTTATTTTTAATTAATCTGCATTCTTTAGATGCTGATTAAAAACTGTAAATATAAAAACAGACTGCTAAAAGTATGACGAAAAACGAAAAATAAACAATTGTAGCCATTTACAGGTGATTTTATTTTTGCAAAAAATTCTTACAAATGTTACAAATTTGTGATTAGTCAAAAAACTACAAAATAGTAACATTTGTTACTTGTAAATTACAACCACAAATCCTTTTTGGTGAAACAAATATTGAAAAATTTGTTACTACAAATACTTCTGATTTACACGACCGAATTCACAATTGTAGGAATTGGGTGAAACCACATTTAAAGATTTTTTACAATTTTGTGAGAATTTCCTTACAATTCACATATTTGCTGAAATAGGCCACAGAATCACTGTTGCCAGATCTAGAGGTTTCCCGCTAAAACTGAAGGTTTTTTGAAGCCACTAAGGAATTTTTGAAGTTTTTTATTTTCCTAATAAAATTTAAAGGTTTCTAGAAGATTTTTAACTAAATTCAATCTACCGAAAAATGTATATTTTTAATATATTTATATTATCACTTTCTAAGTTTTAATACATAAGTCTAAAAAAATTATACGTGAATTTTCTATATCACAGATATTGGGTTTGTTCATGGACAACACTTTATTCTTGACATTTTTTACACAATGGCACCTGGCAATGCTAATTTTTGGTGGACGTGATTTTTGGTTTTCTGCAAAAGTTTTTTTTTTTTTGTGTTCGCTTTTAACCGCTAAAAGTTCTTAAGATATTAATAAAACATCACTATTTGCCTTTAAAATAAACAATTTTAGACGGAATCATCCATTTCCATAGGATGACTGAAGTCCCTCAAACTCAACTTTAAGTGAAAGCACTTCAGCACGATGTACCTCTTCAATTGCTGAAATTTCCGCACCAAAAGATTCCATTTTAAACAAATTTTTTTATATTTTTTGAATTTATTTCCTTTATTTTATTACATTTATTACTGTTTGCAAATATTTTTGTTTGCCATTTATAGTCATCAGTTGTTAAATATTAACTTCGAAACTTGTTCGAAATGGTTTTTGTCCTGGATCATCTCTATCAGAACTTGCAATATCATTTATTGCAGGAATAGAGACGACAATAGAAATAGAGATTCAATTTCTATCGTGATATGCAATAGAGGTGAATGTGTTTTTACAAAGTTTAATTTATAAAGTTTACTGATTATAATTTTTTTTTCGTTTTCGCTTAATAAATAATACATTTTGGATATAAGTTTGAACTAAGGTAAAAGAGAAGTGCAAGATATTTCTAATACAACTGATAAAAGAAATAAAAAAAGTTTACTAAACAATTTGGAACTTGTTAGGCCTGCCAATGTTATGGGTGCGATAAGTAATGCAGATGTTATTTATCCTCATGCAGTTCAATTTAAAAGTTTTATTGAAGATATCGATCATTGTATTTCGAAACTAAATATGTTGTGTACCGAGCCAACATTGGTTTCACTTGTAAAGGAACAAATATAACTGAATTTTGGTTTGAGGTGCATATACTTGAAAATTCGTATGGAGAAGAAAATATAAAAATATCAGCATTTTAGCATTAATCATGACATGATACTGACATACTCAGTATCTAACACCTTCGTTGAGAGACTTTTTTTTTTCAAATGAATTGTATCAAATCCAAAATACAAAATAAACTATTAGTTTCTACAACTGAGAAAATTCTGCTTGTCCGTCGTTGCCTAAAAAATGTCCGGATGAACAGTTGCGTCACATTTCAACCCACTCCGAGCGACATATATATAAATATTGTAATGAAATCTAAATCTAGATGTTTTTTTTTTTCTAAAAGTGACAAAACTGAAGGTTTTTTTGGTACATCTAGAGGGAAGTGGGTTTCGCAATCTGGCAACAGTGCACAGAATACGAATTTTTCAATATTTTGAAAAATAAATCATTAGGAAAAATCTGTTGCGAAATTGTCAATATAATACGTGAACTTAAGGTAAGTTTTAATAAATACAATTAGTGGTCTAGTATAACGAATAATCTAACGTCCAGAGTTATAAGTTATATCAACTACTTTTTTCCTGCGTAAGTATAAAAATAATAATACGTTAAATTAATTTTGTAATATATTAATTCATTTATTAAAAATAAATCGAACTAAAATATGAGAACTGAAGAAAAGTAAAACATTAAATCTAGTTACAAGTCTTTTAGTAGGATATACATATATGTAGGTACGTTATACGGCACACAATAGAACAAGAGTGAAATATTTTGAGTGCGCTTTGCGGAAAAGTGTCCAAAAAAGCACAGTGTTGGCTACATTTAGACATCTTAAAATTGTCATGAAAAATATTGAAATATAGGCACGGTTTTTAGCCTGCAAAATAGGTTTTTTTACTGTTGCAGAAAAAAAATCGAAGTCAATCGCGAATGGCATCCCTCTCGTTCAGAGTCAAACGTACATTTTTTGAAAATATATACTAGTTGTACTTAACTTTGTTTTATACCTACATTCACTACGATTCAGTTTCAAAACATATCCAAAGAGAGTTAATTTAACCCTTCGAAAAAAATTATCTTTATTTGGTTGTTATTACTTACTTATCTACTTTTTCCATGGTTATATTAACTATTTACAGAAATAATGGAAAACTTATTGAATGAAATAGCAAGGTTAACTTGAAATTGCCTTCAATATCATTTTAACTCAGAAGAGGAGTTATTATAACCATAATAACAGTTAAATTAGCTTAAAAAAACATCAAATAATTTTTTTTAGTGTTGGCTCCACAAAATTAATAAGTATTAATTTCGAAAAAGTAATATTAACTCCCACAACATTTTGGATTAACTCCTCATATTTTTGGAAGCTTCAAGCAGTATTTGGATACATTAATCTGACCAATATTATAAGTGTCTTCTTTGTGACTTTTTGACAGGATCCTCTAAGATATTCGCCATAAAGTTAAGGCTGCCTTGTCCAAAAACCTTGTAGAATATGACCATAGGCTAGCGTAATATTGTTCTTTTCCCCAAGCCACCTTGAGTTTGATTAGTGTTTAAAATAACTTCAGGCTTATTCTTTGGACTGTATACAATAGACAATAATACCACGGCTTTATTTTTTGTTGGGGCGTATGAGCACGTCGTGGCTCTTTCAGCAAAGCCAAATAAACTTGAAGTACAGGTCCACCAGATATTGATCTTGTACTTGGGAAACTTAGATAGAATCTAATACGTTCCCTGTACCCAAACCACTGCTCGTCCACTGTAATAGACTCGTGTGACCGGTAATTAATCTTCAAATTTTACTTTAATCTTTTCTCTTCTTTCTGTCTGCTACAGCGCTTTTGTTTGAACCTTATACTAGGAACGGTCACTCCAATGGGTATTGGTAAACGACATACAAAAAAAAAAATCTTCTTCTAGGCGAAGGTTAAATAGTATTCAGTATAAAAACCTTTTATTATTATTCGCAATGAACCCTCAAATTACACAAGTAAATACGTAAAATTTTAAAAACAATCTCAAAGTATAACAAGGAATTTTTTTGAACTTATCAAGGCCAGAAGAAATTTGATATTGGCAACAAATTTTTAGACATTATTTTTTTATAATTATTATTATTGTCATTTGGTGCATTTTATCGATCAAATATATGAATTTTATAGAATTTACATTTTTACGTGCTTGTATTTATTTTTTTGTTTTGATTTTGGACTAATTTTTTGTGTCATTTTCAGTCTCAGAATTTATTGACTCCTTAGAGTCAATTCTACAATTTTTTTTTTTTTTAATGATAACAGGTAAAACTCGCTTTGATTATATTTCGATGCTAGCATGCAAAGTTTCTTGAACTCTCGTGTTGAATTTTTCATTATGCAAATTTTTCTTGCTGTTTTTTGTTTTATCATTTGTTTTAATTAGAACAAAAATACAAAAAAAAGAAAAAACAAAAATGGAAACAAAAATTTAAATGTGTTAATATTTTAATATTTTGTTTTATTTAGAAAAGTTTTTATATAATTTTTGTTGTTTTTTACTAGTGGAACTTTGGCGTAAATTTATGATGATGATAGAAATAAACACACGATCGATTTGAACGAATATTGGGAGAAAGTACAAAAGACACGCTACAGCCAGCGTGTTTTGTTTATCTATTTGCCTTATTTGATTATTAGTTTTTTAAGTTTATCTTATATAATTACATTGGGCATAAAAAGTATTATCTTTCTCCATTTGGGAAATTTTTCCATCACTTCGAGTTTCTGATGTAATAACATCTTTTCTCGGAGCTGAAGGAAAATTTATAGTGGAGTGAATTGATAGAAATTAAAATAAAATGTCACCTGGTTTCATAGTATGTGTGAGTTTATAAGTGTGTGTATAAATAAATAAATAAATGTTGTGGCGGTTATGTTAAACTTTCGTATCGCCAAGTAAAGAATTGTGAATTTTACCCCGAAAGAATGCTGTCTAGTTAATAGAATAAACTGATTAAGGTGGGTGAATTTTTTATATTAAAAATAGGGCTCTAAAAGTATACCGCACATTCATTATTTTGTCTGTAAACATAGTGCCGGTTCTGTTATGCTTTCGTACCGCTAGATGGGAAGTATGCTGTCTAATTACTAGTATAATCAGATTAAGGTGAACTTTTTAATATTAAAAATAAAAGTATAACGCACTTTTATTATTTAGAATGTAAATATTATGGTTGCCAAGTTAAATTTGAGTACAGCCCGATGAGAGGTGGTGAATTGCACCCTGAAAGTATGCTGTCTTTTTAATTAGTATAAACAGAGTGAGAAAAATGAATTTTGCATTTAAAAAATAGGGCACAACAAGCCTAAAAGTATGCAACACATAATTTAAATATCAAAAACGGTTGTAGAATATACTTATTTATCAATGTAATCAGTGGAATATATCAAAAATTGTTTTTATTAGTTTAAAGTTTACTCTTTCCTAATTAGAATTGTAAAATAGACGATGTGGAAGTGCAAAAACCGAAGAAAATAGAATATGAAAAAAAAAAAAAAAAACACACATAGACTTTGCCCTTTTTTGAATATAAAAAAAGAAAACTTTTATAATGAAGTAAACAATAGCTGCGTTTTATTCGCCACTTCCTTCTAGTTATGTTTAACTAGCAGCGATATTTATATGGGAAAACAACAAAAAAAAACCGCAGAGATAACACGTATAATTATGGCGAAGGCTCTCTTTTCCAAAACCGACTTCAAAACACGCCTCGTGTCCTCGCTCCATTGTAAATGGGGCTTATCTTTCCAATTCAATTGCTAACGTTCTTCTAGCATGTGAAAATTATTGATGGTTGTTTTACCTTCTCGAGAACATCACGAATCGTTATAAATTTCTGTGAATATCTACATGGGCACAATTTTTGAATACGACATATCGTACCCTAACAACAAAAGTGGCACAACTCAAAATTTTCAAATATTGACTTTGCTATAAAAAAGTTGGCAGTGCACATCTCTTAAAACTGTAAACTCCTGTTATTCTTCTCTTTCGCTTTAAAACTATAGTTATGCATCTTTTTATGTTATTGGAGTCGCTTCTGTTGACTGTGGCTTTGCAATCTTATCGTAATTTCGGATTGACTACGCGGAAGCCATATGCTTTTTGGCGCATTGAAATTCCGAACTAAACAGCATGGTGGGTTCACTTGGATAGGAGGCAATCTCTGCTGACCTGAGAATAAACTGCGACAAAACTAAAATCTTAAGCCTTGCAGAAAATAAGAGTGGCACAGTGGAGGTTGCCGGCCAAGCTATTCAACGGGTTAAATAATTTACATACCTTGGATGAGAAGTAGCACCTAATAGCGGCACTAAATTAGATGTCGACCGCATTGAAAAAACCAGAGCGACTTGACGCAACAGTAAGAAGGTGGATTGGTCGCACCCTTCACAAAGACAAGCTTTCGAATGGAACCTGTTGGCGAAAAAATAGCAAAAGTACTTCACCATAAACTGTAGTTTACCAATTCACATTTGGAAACTGGAGACCTCATAAAAAAGTTTCACAAAAAGCGAATAAATCAAGACGAAACTTAAAGTGAAATGTTCAACTGATTAAATCTAGCTATGAAGTAAGAAATATCGATTTAAACAGATTTTATTAGTTAAGGAGATGACATTTTAAAAATAAAATAATCCCAAATCCTAGATCTGCAACTGAGTAACAATTTTTATGGAGTTGGTTCAATGTTTTTTTTTAAGAAATACAAGGCAGTAAATTTTGCTTTGAAAACGCAAGAACATAAGGATTAACAACCAATTTACGTTCCTAAAATTCTTAAATTATTACCTTCTTATGTCCTCCTAGCTCTGAACCATTCAACAACGTGGCAACTTTTTCGACACGATATTCGACTGTATTCAAATTCAATATTATTTACTTAATCCATTTAATATTTAACGTTTTTCAGTGCCTATGTATTTCTTTTCGTAGTCTCGTTTTTGAATGTAAACCACTGAACAATAACAATTGAACATGGCAACGTGGTTTCTGTAGATATCAGCTTTCAGCCATATTTAGAAGAGCAAGTGTCAATCTGACATTTTGGAAGTGTATCTCATTTTGTGTGTAAATTTTGTGAAATTTGTAAATATTTAAAGAAAATTCATAAAAAATAAAACACTCAAACATTACAATAATTCAATAAAACATTAAAGTAATGCGAGAATCGGCACATGCTTAGAAATTTTTCCAAACCTGATTTTAACATTTTTTAACTTTCGCCTTCTGTGTTTGTATGTGTAGTTTTTTCGCTGCTTTTATTTATCATAAAATTGCAAAAACCAAATGGAATAAATAATAATATCTAGTTGTGAAGGGGTAAGTTTGCTATTTATTGAAATTTATGAAATATGAATATGCAAAATTTTTCGAAAGCTCCAAATGTGAAAATTCCACTTCACATCATTGAATACAAAATACGAAAATATCTTTTTTGACACTTCGTTTTGTGGTTCATTTTTGGCAAAGACGAATGAACGGAAAGAAGAACAGAAACGGTCAGTACATAACCTCTCCGATCCATTTGTAATTTATCCATTTCGTTTTGTCTTGAAATTCTTTGGCACTTCGTTCTACGACGAGTGTACATAGTGATGTTGATTTCAGTATTTCTAATGTTTCATGGGTACTTGTTTCTGTGCAATAAAGAACTGGTTATTATTTTTATTAAAAAAGAACTTAAAGTACTACGATGTTGCGCCGATTAGAAAGCATGCAAATATTTTTTACTCAAATTCAACAAAAACATTCGTTAGGAAAATGAGAGTGCGAAATTTGCTTAACTAATAACATTTTAACTACTGGGTATATTTTCTCTCATTTTTAATATTCCTTTAGCTGTGTTTAATAAAATACAATCAAAAATAGAATCGATAGTTGATGTTTTATTTAAATTTTTCCATTTCTTCTCCGTTAGTGGGACTTAGGGCTCTATTGCGTATCTCGATCGACTATAGTCGATCCAATTCGACAAATTTTGCATATCAGTATTGTGCAGGCCCGGCAAATAATGTGGGTATGGTGGGTACTTATACCCACACGTAATTTTGTGGGAAGGTTATTAAGCACACGGCGGTTGCTTTCAATAAAATATAAATTTATTTATTTGTTGCAAACATTTTAAAGGTCTCTTTCAACCGCCATAATTTACTTCAGTTTAACTAAGCGATTGATCTTCATTTATTTGACCACAATGTCGATACTTTAATAAGCTTCTACAAAAACTTCGACAAAGAAAGTCTACTGAGCGATAAGTAAATGTTCATGGATTTGTTGAAAAAATTTTGACTTCCTAAAAAATTATGAATGGTGTGCAGGCCTCGTTTTCAAACGATGATACTATGGTCGCCATGTTCGATTGGTAGAAGATTTTCTGTACCTTGGCGGCTTAAGACGTATCTGACGGCAACAATGTTGCAACATCGTTTGAATCACAAAACCATTTTACATGTTTATCAATATAAATGTAGAAAACTGGACTTAAATTTGTTACTTAATCGATTTATAACAAAATGCTCGAAGACGAGCGCAATTTTTGCTTTAAGCAATTAATTACAATAAAACAAATATATAAATTAAAAAATGTTGTGGATATTTTATTAGTTGCACGGGCTGACGGGTGCTCTTGTGGCTTTTTTTTGTGGTTGAACTACACACACGGGCTGAACGCGAACTGCCGGGTCTGGTATTGTGTATCTTAATCGACTGAAAATAGCAGTATTGTGATTTCAGTTTGGCAGTGCTATTTATTTTGAATATTCCAATGCAAAATGTTTTTAGACATTTACTGTTTTTTGTATTGTGGAAGTATTTAATAGCTTTTCAAAATAGGAAAAATTAACTCTATTGAATTGTGGTTCGATGAATCATCGGACGAGAAAGCCCGAATTGACGAAATGACAAAAATCCCAAGAAAAAAATGTTTTGGAGATGAAGCCAAAAATGTTCATGAACAATTTTCGTCTGTCCAAGGAAGCATTCATTGATAATCTGACGATAATTGACAGAAAACTAAAAGCTTGCACCAGGACTGCAGCAATCCCGAATATAACAAAAGTCGCTACAGTTTTGCGTTTTTGTGCACAAAGATCATATCAGTCAGCTGTTGGAAATGAGAGTAGTCTTGGTCTCGCGCAATTTACCACATCACTATTCCTTGCAGGGTGTTTCAAAGTACAGGAGACTACAATCTGCAGAACGTTAATTAATTTTGATAAGTTTCTACAATTTACGCAGTTTACGAGGTTTAAAAGGCATTTTCACGTTTCGATGAAGGCCCTTAATATAAATTCAATTATTAATACCATTCTGAACTGATTTATGCTTTTTTGTTTGAATGAAAGACAGATTATTCCTTGATCGATATTTTTCCATATGTTTCTTTTCTTCAGACAATGACCGGCAAATGCAAGCTCTGGAAAGAAAACGAGTAAAGCACTTACAGTAATTTGTTTTCTACTCTTGCTTGTTGTAAAAATGCTATTCATGTTTCCCTTTCTTTCATTCCTACACGAATTTCTCTAGAGATGAAATTGTAGGGTTACATAAGCAGTTTTATTAGGCTGTGGCTATATTGCGAGTATGCTCGGCGGACACCATGAAATTGTTGTTGCACCGAACACAAAAAAAGAATCTTTAGCGCCTGGTTATATTGGTGCTCGGTGTTCGACGAACACAGAACATTTTCTCCAGTGCTCGGTCAAGGTGGTTACATTCAGTTCGTTGCAGAGTTATTTTTTGTCAAAATATACTCGTTTGTTTAAAATATTGTTATATGTAATGATACTGTTTTGTAAAATAACTCATTGCCACCTTGAATACTCGGCGTGCTCGGTGTACTACGAGCATATGGTGTGAGAATGAGTACAGACTCGTTCTTTGTGTTCGGTGCAGGAACAATTTTATGGTGTTCGCAGAGCATACTCGCAATCACGATATGCTCGGTGTATTGCACACAGAGCACGCCGAGTATTCAGGGTGGCAGTGAGCTATTTTACAAAATCTTACTAAATAGAGGAGTGCATTTCGATAAAAAGCAACTCAGCAACGAGCTGAATGTAAGGGCGATGTTATGCAGACGGTCAAATGATCCCCGATCACGTCACTTACGCTCTTTTTGATTTTTCAACTCTCTGCCCAAAGTATGATTTTTTTTTATTGTTTTAGTACTTTTTGCTACTATTTTATTTAAACTTCGTAGTAATTTTTTGTTTTTGTGCAAAATTTGTGAAGTAAATTGATAAATTTCTCAATAACAAATAAATAAAAATAATTAAAAATTAGTTTTTGTTAACTTTTCCCAAAAATTTTATGGTTAAACAAGTATGTAAAGAATGACGAGTGTTGCTATTAAGCAGTTTTTTTTTCCTTTTTGCATACATGTTCACCAAAACTGTACCATTTTGCTCCTAAAAGAAAATTATTCTGCATAATTTCTCAAAGGTAACACTGATTTGATCTCATGACTCCACATCGGCAGCCAAATCATTTGATGTTCGTGCCGATCAAATTTTAGTCCCCTTTTCCATACGGCAAGTTTTCTTGTCACATTATAAAATATAAACATTCGTGCTAAAACTAATGTGAACAGACACTATGGCAATGATTTTTTAAGTCAAAAACTTTAAAGTAGTCATTTGCTATTTGCTGAAAATCGATTGCTTGTAACGATTACTTTTGTTAAATATTACGCATCTCTATTCGGCCTTTTTCCACTCGACAACCGAACACTGCGAATGAACGAAAGGTATTAAAAATCAGCTTTAAATTCCTCTTGAAAAATTGAAAAATTCAAAGGAAAATATGGAAAAAATTAAACAAAAGTTGCAAAAAGTGTAAATAAGTATTATATAGTGTAATATACGCGATTGGAAAATGTGAAATTATAAAAATAAGGTCGTGAAAAAATATTTCAAAAGAGAAAATGACTGTACACTCTAGATTGTGAGAGAGGCGAGGGACGTTGAGTGAACACACACACAAATAGAACGCAGGAGATAGGGAGACGAAAAGTGCAAATTTATGAAAGAGCAAAAAATATGTTCAAGAAAAACAAAAGGCAAATCAACAAATATAAGAATATCATAACAAAGTGGAAATGGTAGCAAAAAAGAGTAAAACGTAAAAAAATACTCAAAAAATATATGCAAAAGTACAATACATAAAAAATATTCTTAAAAATTGTTGCGAATTAAAGAAATTGTTAATAATCTCGATGGTTCGCACGCACCACCAACTTTAAGTGAAAAGGTGGACTAAGACGAAAAAAAAACAAATGTTGGTCAAATGTTTATCTGCGGCGACTATGGTTGCGTTGCAGCTGCGGTCGACGGTGGAAAAACTCGTGTGTGACAATCGAAAAATACCTACTTCTTTTTTCTTTGCTTTTTACTCATGATTTTATGAAGTTTTTTTCGAGAAAAATATAATTTATAGTGGAAAAACCCGAGTTTGTAACTAATTTCATGAAAATTTCATTAATGGTTCACAGAATTTTTTTCGTGTGATGTAAAAAAAGGTAACCAAAAATGTTTTTTCTTCTATCTTTTCGTTTCAGATAAAAAAAAACTTTCAACATGTCCTAATTAAGTAGAAAACCAAAATTATATATAAACTCTGTAAATTTAACAAAAAAAAATTGAAATAAATTTCTGAAGATTTGCCTTTGTTGGCTACAACAACAAAATCGTCAAAAATAAAAACAAAAAATGGCTGAAAAGGAAATGCAAGCGCACGATATGGTGCGGCGGCGCAGCTGGTCGCGTGCCATAGCACTTTACGATCAGATACTTGCGCTACTGCCGCCGCCATCATTGACATCATCCGCCACCGCTACAACAACAACAGCAGCAGCCACCATAAACACAACACGTTCCAGTAAGGATCGTCAAATTGCATGCTTGCTCGGGCGTTGCGAGTGTCTGCTAGAGTTGAGTAAATACGAAAACTGTTTAGCCGATGCACGCAAAGTGCTTGCGCTATTGGCCGATCAGACAGCCGGGGAGTGTTTAGCAAGTGTATCACGTGCGCGACGTTGGCTCATCCATGCTCTGTGCAAGTTGAAAAAATACACGGTAAGTTGTGCAAGTCAAAATCAGTAGAACACACCCCTCTAAATTAATGTTAATCCTCCCCGCCCCTTCCGTCATCGTTTGCAGGAAGCTGAGCAAATGTTGCGCGAGTGGATCAACGAGCTGAGTGGACAGCAGAGTTTCCTGGATATCTCCAAAACCCTGGAACGTTACAAATCCATCATAAAAATGATAAATGAACACAAGTCAACGCAAAAGATATCGCCGTCTCGTCTGGAAGAAGAAATGTCAATATTGGATACAAAATTAGATCATTGGGCGACAAATAATCTGCCACTCGATAAATATAGCAAATTGTTAAGCAATAAAGGGCTTAAGAAACGTGAAACATCAACGACAGGTGGCTCAGGTGGTGGTAATGCAACGCAGCAACACAATGGCTCAGTGAGCAATAGTAGTAGCAATAGCAGCAGCAGCATCATCAGCATTAGCAGCAACAGCAGCAGTAGTAGTTCCGGTAGTGGTAGTGGTAGCAGCAGCACTGCAACGACAACTGCAATGCAAAAAACAACAGATTTGTTGGCTGCCATAAAGGTTACAGGCGGAAAGCATTTAGACGATAGTGACAATGGGACAACATGCTCCTACTGTGCGATTACGTTTCAGACGCGCAACGAACTGCGTCAACATTGTCAGACGGAAACACATCAGAATGTCATTATGTCAGATGAAGGTATGTAGAAAATTAGAAAAACAAATGTGATTTAACCCGGAACAGAATCGTTGCGAAAATTCAAAATTAAACTGTCACTAGCCAAAGTTCCAAGTCTTTCTCATATTGATTTGGATTTGTTTTGCGTTCCTACAAATTAAAGAATCTTGATTTATTGAGAAATTGTTTATCCGTTCATTGATTATAGCAATGTGTACATGTATATATGAAATATAATTTTATTCTTTCAGGGCGAGATTGGAAATGGCGTCCGCCACCTCGTGGATTCACGCTCGATTCGTATAGTCTTTGTGAGGCGTACAGTGAATCGCAAACATGCCACTACGGCAATCAATGTGTGGAAGCGCATGGTCCCGATGAATTGAATGAGTGGAAGGAGCGATTCGAATATCGGCGGATGCGTTTGCAAAAAGCATGTGAGAAGGAGCTTTATGGCAAATCATACACTGAGCAGATACTCGAACGTTGGATACAAGCTACCGCGCCTGAGCGTATTATGTGTGAAAAAATCGATGGTGTTGAAGCGAAATGCGAACAGGAGTTGGTAACCAGCATAAGTTCGAAAACTTCGAAACGTGAGTGGGTATTTGTGTTGAACACACATCGACCACTCAGAGCTGTGGCGTTGCTTCAGGATGCGCATCGTAATCATTTTGCCATAAAATCGATTAAATTGGATGCCAAATCGTCTGGAGCGCGTGATCTGGAAATTAAATCGGATCAGGAATGGGTGAAATCTAGAAAGACATCGTCTGCCGCATCATCGACAGCATCGTGTGATAAAGATGATTTTCAAAAGAAGAAAGCAACTTCCGCCACTGCTGCCTCCGCGGGCACTGCTGATGGTGAGAATTCAGCAGATGCAGCCGCCGCCACTAACGAGACATTAGAACATCATATTACCATTGAATTCCATACCGATATCTATGGTACTTTTCGTCAGGCAATCTGTTTTGATTTCGGCACCGAACCCCTGCTGGTTAAGCATCTCTGCGTGGATGTTGTGCCCGTTGGTGATGCCGAGAAGATCGAAGAGATCAAGCGTGATATCATCAATAGCTCCGTTACACGTTGGGACGTTTCCAATACGAATTTGGTGAAATTTGAGACCACCATCGGTACACACCTTAAGACTGAGGCCTATCTGGATGATCTGAAGCACGAGAAGGAGATGCTCGAACGGTATCCCTGTCCACGTGCTCAAACCTTTACGCTGACGCAATCCACCATTGTGGAGAAGCGACTGACACAAAATAATTATCGCTCGCGCATACACGAGCTGCTCTATGTCGAGGAAATAGCACGGTACGAGCAAATTGCACGCTACAATGTGCGAACCAAACTCACCGTGACCACAAATTATATTCTCACGCCCGCAGGCATGGCCACCAGTACCGCCAAGTATTCCCTTGCCAATGAGCTCTTTGCGCTTATGCGTTTGGGTAAGGATATTTCGGAAGACACTTCCGCCGGTCGACTTATTCTTTCCAATTGCTCAAGTGTCTACATTTCTGGGCCAGAAGAACCCAATATTGCCGCCGTGCCCGTTTCGAAAGATAAAAGACGCAACGTTTATGAGGCGCTCATCGAAGATAAAGGCAAGAATGTCATTTATCTTAAGCTATCGGCGAAATGTGTAGAGGGCATGGGCCTCAAAGCAGACACCGACGTCGAGGTTGACATACAATTTCAATTGAATCGTTTGCCTTATTGCGAATGGCACAGTGCCGTCGACAAAATAACAGATTTTAAAATCATTTTTCCAACTACTGAAATCGAACCGAACATACCGTGGACTCCGAAGAAACAATGGTCCGATGCGTGTGAGCCCAAACTGAATGCAAAGCAGCGTGAAGCCGTTAATGCCATTACTACTTCGTTGAGCATTAAATTGCCACCCATTCTCCTGATTGGGCCATTTGGCACCGGAAAAACTTATACGCTGGCGCAGGCTATAAAACAGTTACTCACACAGCCCGAGGCGAAAATACTCATTTGCACGCATTCAAATTCTGCTGCCGACTTGTACATCAAGGAATATTTGCACCCATGGATTGAGGAGGGCGTGGAGGAGGCTACTCCGTTGCGTGTTTATTATCATAAACGCTGGGTTGCCACGGTGAATAGTGTCGTCCAAAAGGTAAGTCTAGCCTCAGTAAAATGGTAGTGTAGAGCTAGAGCCCTAGAAAATTAATAATTAAAATCCCTTCCTACTATTTTTTTCTTCTACGCCTTTATTTTAGTACTGCATCTCCGATGGTGCTGGCAATTTTCGCCGCCCTACTGTCGAAGACATTATGAATCATCGTATTGTGGTTGTAACGCTTAGTATTTCAATGGAGTTGGCAAGTCTGGGACTTCCTAAGGGTTATTTCACACACATCTTCCTTGACGAAGCCGCCCAAGCTATGGAATGTGAAGCTATTATGCCGTTAGCGTTGGCGAATGATAGCACACGAATTGTACTCGCTGGAGATCACATGCAAATGAGTCCAGAACTTTTTTCAGCGTTTGCCAAGGAACGAAAATTGCATATTTCACTGCTAGAGCGCCTTTACGACCACTTCCCTTCGAACTTTCCATGCAAGATTCTGCTTTGCGAAAACTATCGTGCACATGAGGCCATCATAAAGTTCACGTCGGAGTTGTTCTACGAGCAGAAACTAATTGCATCGGGCAAGCAGCCGCGCCACGAACGCTTTTATCCTCTGACCTTCTTTACGACGCGTGGTGAAGACGTTCAGGACAAGAACTCTACAGCATTCTATAACAACGCTGAGGTTTATGAAGTAGTAGAGCGTGTGTCTGAATTGCGTAAAAAATGGCCTAGCTCATGGGGCAAAATGAACGATGCCAGCATTGGAATAATGACTCCCTATGCCGATCAAGTGTTTCGTATACGTTCCGAGTTGCGAAAACGTCGCATGGGTGGCATCTCAGTAGAGCGTGTGCTGAACGTGCAGGGCAAGCAATTTCGTGCTGTGTTTCTCTCGACGGTTCGTACACGGCGTACGTGTATGCCCTTGATGACGGGAAAGCCAGGGAATGCACTTACACTAACCGAAGACGCGGATTATGGATTTCTAAGCAACTCAAAGTTGCTGAATACAGCTATTACGCGTGCGCAAAGTCTTGTGGCTGTAGTGGGTGACCCAGTGGCGCTGTGTTCGATTGGACGCTGTCGCAAGGTATGGGAACGTTTTATTGAGATATGCGATGAGAACAAATCGCTTTTTGGCATAACATGGTCATCTCTGCGCTCTCAACTGGATGGTGTCGAGCTGAAGCGTGGTTACGTGCTAAATCCATTAGCCCCGGAGTTTATACCGCGTTCGCTGCAACCCGAAGCATATTTACGCGATCAAACTGCCATGTATTTGATGAGCGCCGCTGCTGCCAATAATCATCATGGTGGCCAACATCCTGGACCGCATCACAATGTCGGACCAATGCCACCGCATAGTGGCATGATGGGTGGCCCTGGTGGAGGGCAAATGCCGCCACATCATGCAGCGGCAATGGCTGCTGCCAATCAGCAAATGCAGCCTCACATGTATGGACCACAGCAAGCAGCTGCCTACAGTGCAGCGGCTGCCGCTGCTGCCATGATGAATCAAGGCCTGCCAGGAGGCAAAGGGGGGCATCATTTCCCCGGCCATCCCAATCACATGAACATGAGAGCAATGGGGCCGCCCCCACAACATCCTGGTGCGGGCGGTGGTCCGCAACAACCTCCGCCACCGCCAATCGGACAGCAATTCAATATGCGAGGTCCGCCGCCACCACCGTCTGGAGTGCACATGCCTCAACAACCGCCACCAGGCTCAGGAGGGCAGTTCAATCAATACATGCCATGGCAACAGTCGCAGCAACAATTGCGTGGCGGACCGCCACCAGGTGGTGGTGGAGGCTACCCTCCACCTTCCGGAGGTCAACAGCAGGGACCAGGGCCACAAAACCAGAACCCGAATGCCAGCCTATGGGGTCCGCCGCCACAATCGAATCCGTGGAGCGCGTTGCCCAAGCAACCAATGCCACCACAGCCGCCAAATGCTAGCAACGGTAGGTCAATGCCTTTACCGCCGCAGCAGCAACAACAAGCAGCTGTGGGAATGCGTGGCGGAAGCGTCCCATTACAGGCGCCACCTAATCAGCAGCAGATGCGCGCCAACTCGAGTGACTTGGGTTACTTGGCTAAAAAAGCTTATGGCGGCGCACCGCCACAGCATCAACAACCGCCTCCCCCAGGCACTCAGCCAGCGCCACAACATCCGCACTTTGCAGGATACGCTGGTGGCGGAGGCGGAAATGTACCGCCACCACCACCGCCCAACCAACTGCAAATGTTGAATCAACGCAATGTGGGCGGTATCCCTAATGGTCCCATCAGTCCCATGGATCCTTTTATGCAGCAACGTTCGGGACAAGCACCTGGCCAGCATCCGGCGCAGAACAATTTCTTCGGCAACAACAACGTGGCCGGACTGAAAGAGAAGGATTTCCAATTTCTCAACAATGTTCATGTGCCGCTCAACATTGGCGGTACCATGTTCCAGGCACCGCCACCATCTTCGCTAGCCAATAACAAGCAGCAATCGCCAACAACGTTACGTTTTCCACAGCCTCAGGACTATGCCGCACTGCTGCCGCCCAACATGAACATCTACGAGATGGCATTCGAGAAGAAGGAATCGCAGTACCAATGGTACTTGAAGCTGCTGGAGACTCATGGCCAAGAGGCGGCCAGCAAATTCACTGAAGTGCTGCGTCAAGTTATGACCATGTTGCATCAACAGCAGCAACAACAGCAACAGCCGAGCAAACCTACACCCTCACAACTGCAACCACCACACATGAATGCTGCTGCGGCTAACCAAATGTTGCCGCGTGAACTTATGCAACAGCAGGGTATGCCGCCAATGGGAATGGGTGGCATGGGCGGTGGTGGAGGCAATCCATTAACCCACCACCAGCAACATCAGCAGCAGCAGCAGCAGCAACAACAACGCAACAGCGGCATGCATCCATTTATGAATCACGGTCCACCAACATCTCAACACCAGCCACAGCCACCTCCTTCTCTGCTACCGCCGTCCGCAGAGGATGCATCACAACTCGATGGCAACATAAATTTCAATCAGCAAATCGATTTGGTTTTCAATTCGCTGATGAATGGCAACGAAATATCGCAGCCCATACTACGCGATTTGTTGGGCATTGTTGGTGGTGGCGGCGGTGGAAGTAGCGGTGGTGGTGGCGGCGGTGGCAATGCTGGTGGAGTTTCTTCCTCCAACATCATGAACAATGTCAATGGTGATTTCTTGTTGCCGCCATCATCGTCGATCGCCGCTCAACAACAACAGCAGCAGCAGCATCAAAATAAAGGTTTATTCCCAGGTATCGGAGGAGGAGTGGGAGTTGGTGGTGGATCTTCACAACAGCAGCAGCCTTTGAATATGCAAAAACTACCACCGCATATGTTTCCAATGCAACAACAAATGCAACCGCCGCCGCACCACATGCAACAGTCGCAGCAGCAGCAACAACAAGGTTTTATGGGTGGAAGTGAGTATAAGTTTTCTATCTTGAGTAAATGTCATATAATTTTTCTAAAATTCGTTTACAGATTCCATGTTAAATAGTAAAGATTTGCTGCTAGGCAGTGGAGGAAATAGCAGCGGCAACTCGTCAGTTACAGCTTCCGTGCCGCTTTATCGCCGTCAAGCAATGACCATGGGTAATGGAAATATGGGCAACATAGGCAATAGCGTCAGCGGTGGAGGCATGACTAATTACAATGGCGGTTCCAATCATCCTTCAGCTTCGGTCGGAGGGCACTCAATAGCTTCATCGACCCCAGACAACATACTCACCGGTGGCACAAATGATATATTGGCGGGCTTGGGAACGAATGCAGGTAATCTTATTGAAGCGCTATTTCAATCAAGTGCAACACATGAGCAGCAACATCAGCATCAACAACAGCAGCAACAGCAAGGCAACAACTCATTTCAAAAATTGCTATATAACAATTACAATGCTGCGGCTGCAATAAAATCCAATGATCTCTTTATGCGTGGCGCTAATATCGGCAGTGGTGAACAACATCTTGGAGGAGGCGGTGGACCACAAGATGGCATTGGTGGAACAGCCACAACAGTTGCAAATAATCATCATGCGCATGCACAACACTTTCATCACAATAACTCTGGTGTTGTTGGTGGAGGAGGAGGTGGCGGCGGCGGAGGTGGGACGACTTATGCTGCTGTGCTTAGTCAGGGTCAGCAACAGCAGCCAGGAGGTGGTAGCGGCGGCGGTGGCAATCAAGCGGTTGCTCATCATCACAACTACCACTCTGATTCTTCGAATGCTGGTGTAGTCGGTGGTGGTGTCGGCGGCGGCAGTGCCAGCGCCAGTAACACAGGACATGGACATGGTAGTGAAGTTGGCGAGAAAGATCTCTTTGCAGCCATACGCGAATTGGGTCAAGGTACCAATGGATTTTATAATTATTTTCAATAGGCAACATAAATGTGCATACACAGACATGAGGATGTACTTGCGAATGCTGAGAGACTACATTCATTTTGACATTCGTTCGTTTGTTTTTTGGCATGTGCGGGGTGCGCATTTTATTTTTAAGTTTCCTATTTTTTTTAAACTATTTTTGCATTGAAAACAAAAAACTAAAAAAACAAAAAAAAAAACTAAAACAAAATTTAAATTTGAAATTGACTTCAAAATGGAAAACGAAAAAAAGAAAAAGTATTGATTTTTTGGTTAACTGAAATTGTTGCAATTTTTTTTTTTTTTTTTTATTTAATTTTATTATTATCTATAAAAATAATTTTTGCTTAATTAGTTAAGTTTAAGTTAGTTTTTTTTTCTTTTCTCACATATTTTTTTTCACTTTCATTTTGTGTTTAAGCCTATTGTTGAAAAAATATGTAACTTAATTAACATATAATTAGCATTTTAGCAACTACTATTACTATTATTCATATACATATATATAAATCTTAGTTTGATAGCTATTAATTAATGAAACAACAATGAACTCAATTCACACACCCGCCCCTACCTACCTACTATACGCACCCCTTCAAAATGCCAAAAACATAAACGTGCAATGCACTAGAAATTAGCCTCTCATTTGATTAATATTTTTTATAATTAATATTTTTAAGTACGAGATGATGTTGCTATGTATGACTTTTTTTCTAATTATTATATACATACATATATATTTAGTCTTTAGTTTATTGTGTGTATATGTGTGTACATGCGCATGTAGTGTGCACAAACGTTGTATATGTATGAGTGTGTCGTCTATCTTTCAGTTGAAGAGTAGAAATGAGTAGTAGAATTCATTATTCGAATACGGAACGATCGATCTGAGCTGAAATGAAAAGGGATATATTTTGAACAACGATCTGTTTACATATAAACTTGTTGCATATACTTAACGCTTATATACACAAAATATTTGCATATATAAAAACAAAATGAAACAAAACAAAAAAAAAAATCAAAACAAAAACAAAAATGTTTTTAGGGCATAATAAATACCTAATTATTTATTTTACAAAAAGCTCATATGAGAGGAGAGAGAAGTCGGTGGTAGAGTCACGTGAGTGTGTGCTGTAAATTGACAACGACTGAAACAGGAAGTGAGCTGTCAAGGCAAATAGGGTTATTCGTAAAGTAGAATAAGTTTAAAAACTGAACTGAAACTCGAATATAAACCAGTTATTCAATAGCACAATACGCAGTGTTCCAATTTCAATACCCATTGTTATTGATAAATTTAACTTTACGTTTGTGCCAGCGAAATTAAATTTCTTTAAAATGATTAAGAGAAAATAGCAATTTTCTATGTAATTTTTTGCGTTGATTCTTAGAGATTATAGTTATTTCTAATATAATTAGCGTATCTTGGTATTCGGAAATGCGAGTATTTGGACTGTTTTGATATCAAGATATCCGAATATTCGATCTATCTGGATAACCAAACCATTTGGAAATTCGGAGTATCTTAATATCTGGATATTTAGTTTACCTGGAGAACAGGATATTATCGTAATAGCCAGATATTCGTACTAACTGGATACCCAAATAGTTGGACTATATGTAAACCCGGATATCCGGATTTAGACTATCAGGATAACCGGATAAAATTTAAATTTTTTAAAGTATAAGATTTCTTAAAGAACACACCAAGGCTTTCTGCTATTACTAAAAGCGAATATACGAAGAAAATGAGTGAATCTCAAAATTTTTGGGACTTAATATTGTGTGTAGAATTCAAAGGCATTGTCAAAAAAAAAAAAAAACAACCAGCAAGTTCTCAGTGTTTTCTTTTTATACAGTATTTTTGTAAATACTTTTCCGAGTGCTTTTCTAGTGAAAATATGGTATCCATTTATCAAGTGATAATGGCCAAAGTTATTCTCAACTTAGAAATTTCTTTTTCCTTTAATTAGAAATTAAATTTGTTTGTTTTTGAAGTATTAAGATCACTCCTGTCTCAGAATTCTTCATAGCAGTTCGTAGCTGCCACCTACCCAGAATCATCTAAGAATGTTGAAGTCAACTGAAAGACTTAGAAATATTTGGCAAACTTTAGAAGTTGAATCCCTTGTTTTCAATAAAAACCAGAATGAACTTACTTTTTAAAGGAATACTTTCCCGATAACAAAAAGTTACCTTAACTTCTCTTCAAAACTCAATGTGTGGCTGAAAAATTTGTAGTATTGATAATTTTTCTTCAAGATGCCGTCTGGTTACCCTTGCATTCTCTCAATAAATCAGTCGTTCATAAATTTGCATACACCACCACTACCCCCAAACTCCTGTAAAATATGAATGAATTTATAATTAAAAATAAAAGAAAAAATATTGAAACAAGGAAAACCCCTTTAATTGTGAATAAAAAAGAGAAAAACAAAAATGTTAAAATACAATTTAAATAAAAAAAAAAATAAATATTTATTAAAATATTTAAGCAAAATATATATATACATAAATAATATATATATGTATCAAAGCTAAACAAAAAAAAAATACAAAATTTAAAACTAACTGCAAAACGAAAAAAAAAACGCAAAAATATAAAACCACAAAAATCTTTCTTTTTTTAAATATTGTACTTTTTATGCAAAACTGAAATTAGAAATTATTCAAAAAAAAAAAAACCCCCAACAAACAAACAACTAAAAATGTAACATAAAAAAATATATATGCATATAATTATAAGTTTTTATTGTAGGGAGTCTCTTAAAATCCAAAAAAAAAAAAAAAAAAAAAAAAACAAAAAAATAATAAGTTTCGAAAATAACAAAAACAAAAAAAAAAAACGTAAAATGAAATAAAAAAATGTAAAATTTAAATATTTTTAGTGTAATTTTCATATATATATATAAATTTTTATTAATTATTGTTTAATTTTATATAATACCATTAAATATCATATATACTAATATTACTATTATTAATGTTAATATTATACAAAAATTATGCAAAAATACAATTAAAACAAAAAAAATACACATTACACACACACACGCATACATTTAATTGATTGATGATTATTATTTAATTATATATTAATAATATATATTCTTACTATTATTATTATGTAATATTGCTGTCATTTACTAAAAGTAAAATAAAAAAAGAAAATAATAGGCGAAACTGTCGGAAAACTGCAAAAGATTCATATGCTATGAGCATCCACAAAAGCAAGCAAGATAAAATGAAATAAAAAGAAAAAACGGTCTACCCTTTCGCGCCATCAACATCAAAACAAACCAGAAAAATAACTTTTGAGCTTAAGTAAAACATTTGCAGAAGTTATTTCATTCTTTTTTACATGTATATGAAGGCATGTACTGAAACTCTCTCTTCACTCGAGAGTGGAACCCTAAAACAAGCACTTCGTGAAAACGAAAGTGTGTTCACAATGTCTCTTATTTTTTTGCTTGGAAGTTTCTTAAATTATGTGCTCGTGGAAAATTTAAACAATATCTGTGGAGAAAATATAAACAGCATCACTATTGACGTTCAATACTTTTTTTTTTTTAATATTTTAAAATATTTATGCTAATTTCAGAATCCGTCGTAACAGTAACGAATGTGTATTTATAATTACAAATCCGCAAAAATTCGCATTTTGAAGCCAAGCAGTGTCTAATTTCAAAACCACCTGCTTTTGTTTTCAGCATAAAATTTTTTTCGGAGTTGAAAAGAACTACGAATTCATATCTTTTACGACGTATTCTGGAATAAAAATAATCGCTCTTTGCATATTTTTCGATAATTAATTACATCATGTACCTTACATATCATTTCTATACAACACGCGAACACGGATATTGATAGTGTATTCAATGTATGGCTTTCGAATTTTGAGATACATGTAAAGAATTTTGAGCAACATTTCAACCACTTCTTTCAAAGCAAAATTCTTTCATATTTCCAGTGGCAGTTTACAAAATCAAAACATAGTTTGACTCACAAGGAAATTAAAACGTAACCAATTCTGTTTGTGTTTTATCCTTTCATCTATTTAGATTTTTGAGGTCGCTGAGTTGAAATTTGATATAAGAATTCAAGCTAGCGTATCGTATTCAATGAAATTCTATTCGCATTTTGGATCAGTCAGATAAAAAGACTCAAAAAATGTATATAAGTCAAAATTCAACATTTTTCTCGCCCCAGCTGGAGGTCCAGATGAAATATGAAAGCAATTCAAATTAAAATCGTTTTAAATCTAATAGTAGATGAGTTTAATGTTTTGAGTCCTTTTTTTAAAAAAAAAATTTAGGGTGGCAAATTCAGATCTCGTAAACTATAGAAAACAGATTAGACTTTTTATGAGTTAATCAACCTGATTTATTGTGAGTTAAACGAGTGCGTTATGCTTGGAAAAAAGTTTCTGTGATTTAATACAAAGAAATTGAAGAAAGTAACAGAAAATCCCTAAAAAATTCTATTGTGAATATCTCAAAAACGTGAAATTGACATGTACATGCCATTGATATTAGGACCCTTATACCATAGAAATATTTATAAATTTCTGAACACAAATTTCATGTTGGCAAGTTCGAAGTTATGAAACTTGCCTTCTTTAAAAAGGACACTCAGGCTGTTTTACTTATTTACTACAGAGCTCCAGACAAGTTGGAGCCTTCTTTTTACTCCCATCTTATGTATATGGCATATAAGACACTGCTTTGTGAATGGAGCTAATTTGTACCTATGCTCCTAGAACCGAAAAATACTAATTACTCTGTTAATAAGCCATTAAAATAGAGCTATCCAAACTTTAAAATTCTTCCCAAGCTTACAATTCTGGCTTGAGCTTCATTAACAGCATACATGGAAAACATATGTAATACCATATGAAATTTTAAATGTAAGCATGGTATGAACTCGAATTATCGTTTGAAATAAACTCCTGCATTTTTGTACGGGTAGTGCGCGCTGAGTGGAAATGCTTTAAGTTCATTTAACTCTACGCTAAGTTCCAAGAATATATATATAATTTTCAATTTATTACAATACATATAAATAAACAAAAAAAAAATAAAAATGTAATTTACTACCTAATAATAATTAAAAACTTTGTACATGTAAAAGTAGACGTAAAGCATAAGCAAAAACAAAAGTAATACAAATATATATTAAAAAATTTAAACATCTACGTTAAAAGAATAAAAGCTATTTATATGGATTTCTGTAATTTTAGAAAAATAATAAAAATAAAACAAACAAAAAAATTTCAAATAAAAAAAAAAAGATCCCAGAGGGACAACAAAAAATGCAATGTTTTTATTTTAATCTTCGAAATTTGATGCTTTCCTTAACTAATTACAGATGTGTTGGCAAGTTTGGGGTTTTAAATTACAAATCAAACATTTAAAAATTGTTTTTTTTATTATTATTTATTTTAAATTGATATTGAACAATAAAACTTTCATTAATTCAGTGGGAGGAAATTAAAATCAGCTTAAACTATTAATTGCATTTGTTTATTTTACTTGTGCTTACACTGGCACAGTCAACGTCGCAATATCATCCTTTAGATCATCATACAGATCTTTGTACTCAGGATGTTCGCGCACCAGCAACGCCACTGTACCACGCTTAACACCCATAGCAGCACCAAGATCCGCCCGACTGGGGGTATATGTGTATGGTATGCCTTTTTCCTCGCACACAGCAGGTAAGTGGCACATGATTTCGATGGGTGTAACATCACCGGCAAATATGACGATGCTACAAATGAAATAAAATGTTAATTAGAAAAGTCCAATAGTATCCACGAGTTTGTGTTTTCATACCCCGTTTCGCCTTTACGCAATCGTGTTTGTACATCTTTCAGACCATTGCGAAGAAAAGTCTTTTGTTTCATTGCCTTCTTAATGAGTTTATAGCATTTCTTGGACATCTTCTTCGAAGCCATTGGCTGTGCAATACAATTGACGAACTTCATTTTATCGTCGTAGGTGTCCTCTTCTTTCACTGATACATTTGCCACAGATTCATCAGCGTCAACTGTAGTTTCGTGCTTGGTTTTACCCATTTTTTAATATATACTTTATCTGAATTTAAATTAAAATCACTTTAATAAATTCTGCTTCTTACTATGCCCTGCTAGTAAACACGTGTAAATGACAGCAGTATGACAGAAGAAAAGACAAAACAAATATACTGCACGTTGACAGTGTTGGAAAACGAGATAAAGAGACGTGGAAACAAAATAATTAAACCGGATTTTTATGTCGCTCCCGTTAAAGAAAGCAATTCTTCGAAAAAGAAAATAGTTCTTATCCACAAATTAATTACATATTTTTGCATTATATCTCAAAATTTATATTTCAATCGCTTACCGATTTTTCTATATCCTCCTTTGTTTTGTTCCATCGTCGGAAGATTTTATACGTCTGCTTTTACACTCATCAATTTTTACCCAATTTTTCTCAACGATTTTCTGTTTGTTGAATCAAAATCGACTATACCATCGATGGTTGGTATAATCGATTTGCTTTTACAAGCTTTACATCTCTGCTCCACTTGTGTAAAGCGAATGACAAAGAAGCAATATAAATACAAAATCGGTCGGTCAATTCATTGTCGATAAAAGCTGTCAACGATGAAACAAATAAAGGAAAGGAATATGAAAAATCAGAGAAAAATATTCCAAAAATCGTTGGGTGTAAAAGCAAAATTTGTAAAATATAAACGTCAAAAATTGTTGGTACCACCGATTTGGCTCGATCGCTTTCCGCTCCCTTCCCTCATCCATAAACAGAAAATCAGTGAAAAATATCAGGCAAAAATCGGTTTGTGTAAAAGCACACAAAAGTTTCAAGAACACACGTGTGTTCGATCGGTGTGTATATGGTTGGCCATCCAGAGTCGATCCATAAAATATCATTTCATTTTTGAGCTTCGTGAAGTAAACCTGAGTACGAAAAACGCTGATGATGTCCTTGCTTTTTATATTTAGAGTGCAACACACTCCAAGATTTATGTTTCATTTTTATAAGACCCACTTTTCGTTTGCCATTTTCATTACTGTTTCATTTTTAAGCATTTCATTAAATTCTTCTGTAATTTGATGTATACACAACGCCGTCACGGTAAACATGTGTACCATACACAAGAGAAATGTCATGCCACTTGGTTGGCTATCTTAACTGGGCTGCAACTTATTACTCTGGTGGGTTAGTTTTTCTTTTAACTTTTGTAATAAAATTTGTTTTTATAAGTTTCTTTGCTTATCTTCAATAGTTCTGGAATGCCCAAAGCTTACAACAACTTTTGCTGCAAAATATACGAAGTCGGATCGACAAGACTTTATACGATCGAGCTTGCCATAGAGCCGTTGGCGGTAATCAAAATCTTTTGATTTTTATCAAGTATGCTTGAAGACCACCGTTTTTGTGTCCCCATAATGGGATATGTTGCGAGATGACCTGCGACCTTCGAACGTACTCCACTGTCTGAATGACCCTTAATCTCAAACTCCATGACTCGGCCGTCCGACTTATTTGCGTTTCTCGCGTAAGCTGGTTCTACGCTTTGTGGGGCAAAAAGCATGTTTTATAGAAACATACTGATTCAACTTTTTTTCGACTAACACAAGAAAAGCTTTAAACGTCAGAGTGCGGGAAACGTTTATAATGGAGGTTGGGTTTTAGTGTTAATCTGCTCTTACATGATGAAACTATTTGCATGCAACTCTCAAAATTGAATAGTACCTACATTTTTATCAACATTAAATTTTCATGCCGTTCCCATAGTCAGAGCTTGCAACCTTGCGGATAGAACTCAAAAAGCAATGAGAACAAATCGAATACGAAAGAAAGTGTTCAATGAATACGACAGAAAGATTTGGCAGAAAGGCTGTAACGGACAAGCACGGAACGGAACAAGAAGAAATTTTCGCCTCAAATTTGCAAAAGTATTAACATAGAAGAAAAAAAATTTGCAGCAAGAAAAAGTATTAAAATACGTGAAAATCTGCAACTAAAGAAATAATTAAAGTATTAAATATTACTTGATATAATTAACGCAATTGTAAAGTATAAGTGAAAATTAAAGCAAGAGAAATAACAGTTAACCACAGAAAAAATGAGTGGAATGGAAAAAAGGAAACTATCGTAAGTAATAAAGAAAAAAAATATAAAAAGGTGATTTTTTTTCACAAAAAAGCTGCCGAAGCAGCCTTAGCTGCCGAGACTGCAGCGGCAGCTCGGAACGCGTAGTGTTGTACAATAAGAAAAGAAAGAAGAATAAATCGGAATGTGATATATATGTGTGTGCGTATTTTGTAAGGGCGGTTGGCAGCGCAATGCTGTTGCAGCGCAGCTGACGTTAATTGATTTTCCACAATGGAAATAAAAAAAACTTCGAAGGATACGCGTTTTTTTTCCAGAATCAAAAAGAAAAAATGCACAAGTTAAGAATATGTACAAATTGAATGAATAAGAAAAAAGTGCAAATTGTATAAATTTTTGCAGAAAATTTAAATTATACATGCAAAAAAAAAAAACAAGTGTTTTTTCTAAAAATATTTGTGTTAATTGATTTTATTTTGTATCGATGTCAGCAGCACCAGCAGCAGCGTGACCGTTCAACCATATTTCATTGCATTGATTTGTCACCAACGTATGCTTAATTATATGTACATATGAGACGTTCCCTTCCTCGTCTCTTCCCTTCCAAAAACAACTGTGTCTATGTATAGTTGGTTGAATGTCAAGTCAGAGTTCCAATTACAATATTTTTCTCTTATCAAAACTAGTTAGCAATTACTTGCTTCCACCTTATCAACAAATGAAATCGGATTAGATTTTTTAATGTTTTTTTTTTTGGGCCTACGTTTTCAATTATTTTTCGTTGGAATAGATTAGAGCACAAATATTTCTTTGATTGCTTTGCCCTGCATATTCATGCACAATGCTTCATCTCCTTCTCATGCCTCTTACCTTCTGAATATCTCATAAAATTATAACAAATGATTTCCGTATACTAGAAAAGCGTTCTTTACATGCTCATTAAAGTTATTTCTTTTATGAGAGATTTTCTTTTAAACATAAAACAAAAAATAAGAGGTTTACCTACAACCTCTTCCTCCACATCCAGAAGCAGGGTTAACCTTCATACGAATTTTACTTGGTTAGTGGAGACGGTAAAACACATACATAATTGTCACATTTAGCAGTATTTTTCACATGGAATTTTCCACACAAATGCTGTTACAAGCTTAGAGCTTTCTTATTCTTTTTATAAATAAACATTTCTATAAATAGCGGATAATCATGGCTTCAGCCTAGTTTCTTAAAATGATGCTAGTGATAGCTTTTAATACAATGTATGCTTTAAAATTTTAATAAGTGCGCCATACTCAGAAGTAGAAAAGTTATTGTGTAAAACTTAACTTGTTTGTAACTAGTTGATTCTTTATTTGAAAATAGTGAAAAACTGATTAGGCAAGTGGATGAAGTACCGTACCTTCCAAAGTGAAGCATAAGTGGTATCCAAAATCACTACAACTTATTTTCTATAGTTCCAAAGATGATTATACCTTTTCAAGTATTTTTAGCATAGACCAGCTGACCAGGTTTCTTGGAAGACCCAGTAATTCTTCCGTAATACAAAAATTGCTGCTAGAAAAAACTGCATTTGAGATTCATATATACATACATACATACATACATGTTTCGCAGTCCCTAAAAAACCACAGCTACTCGGCTTTTGTTCCCCCATTTCTCACTGCAATGACTATAAGTTCCTAACACTATTACAGCACATCAAAATATTAAGGCCATTTCTTTTGTATGTATACAAATTTTCGTTTATGAAAAAATCGATCTATTTAAACTTGACGGTATAACTTTAGTTTTGTAGTCTTAAGTGTTTTTGTATGACACGCCAACTTTTCGAAAATCTTCCATTTTTTTGTCCAGTGATTGCAGAAAAAAAAACTCTGCGAAACTTTTAAGAGATAACATTCCCACATACACCGCCCGCACTCCGCCTATCTGCGCAACTGGGCTAAAATTTCATTATTAGAACTGTCCTAGTTTTAAAGATATTCTGTTTTAAATATTTGTTTTGTATGGCGGAGTATAAAGAATTACCATGTAAATTTGTGTTTCTATGCAAAATTTCATTGTTGAAACTGTCATAGTTCTTAAGATAAGAACTTTATGCAGTTTTATGTCTTATTTGTACGGTAAGTGTCATGCTCTACTTATCAAAAAATTTCAATTAAACCTATTTTAGTATGAGCTGTGGATCTGAAGATATGACAACCCTACTTTGTGTGTCCCAAGTTTAAATTGTTCTCAGAAGAAACCAGAAATATGGACCTTAAGTTGGTTTTATTTACCTTAGATACTCAACACAATTAAAATTTGTAGAAATATAGCACGTAATACATGAGTGGATGCAGATAGTTTAAAGTCTCCAACTAGCAGCTTTAACCGTTTTAGATTAGAGATCAGATCCCAGTATATTGTCTCTTTTCTCCCTCCTTAACTCAATTTTGATTGTGTGAGTTCTTATATTCCCAGTTGCACAAATAGTGAGTTCCCCTCAAAAAAGCAATGATTTCATTACTACAACAGGAGCAATAAACGAGAAACTCCAAGACAGTAATACAATTTTTTGACGTTCACTTAACAAAGACAGCTCACATTTGTATATTTTAATATTTCTTGCCTAGTTAACTCTTTAGGTTTAGGTAGGGTAAAAACTGTCTCAACTTTTGCTTAGTTTTTTATGCATGTTGGAATATATTTTAACTCATCTCGAAAAGTTGAAATAACTTATAATAATACAGTTTCATATTTTATTTATAGTTTCTCATACAGTGGCAATGCTATAAACTAAAAAATTCTGTGGAACTGGGGTTTTTAGTTTCTTTAAAATCGTGTGCCTCAAAGAGTTAAAAACAGTAACTAGTGCTGGAAACGTTGCAAGAGTAAAAGAAACAAAATTCAGTGAAAGTAAATTTGCTTATGTGGTTTAGTTGGTAAGCGCGTTGCGAACTTTCGGCCACAGGTTCGAGCCTGGAAAAATTTTGCAAAAAAGACAACTCAATAGAACAGAGAAAAATAAAATAAAACGATAACAGTAAATAAAAAAGAAAATAAAAATGAACGAATGAATATAACATTATCATAATTAAAAAAAAAAGTTTTATATATGCAGGATTTGAATTCAAGTCACAAATTAAAAAAAAAAAACTTTATGGGATTGGAATCTTGGCGTTTGGAGTTCGTGATCGTACCGTCCTTTATTACTCCATTTAGAGGCTAAAACGAGTACTCCATGGCCTAGAGCATGCAATTTAAAAAAGGCAAAGTGCAAAAAGCAAGAGCTCTGGAGCAATAAGGAGTAATCCATTGCTCACTTTGGAGCTCTCGATGATGATTGCTACGATCATCCTAAGCTCAATTGGGTTCCTAGAAAGTGTTCGAGTAGTTCTTGACCTCTACTTTCCATACCAAAAACCGTCATTGCTATTTATTTCTGTATGCACAGGAACCCTTTAAATAGTACCCAACTTTGTTTATCTTGCTACTGAATGAACGTAGCTTTAGGCACTCCTGAAATCACTTTGAGGTCGCCTCGGTGGTCTAGTGGCTGCGTGCTGGTCTATCACCTCAAGGGTCCCGGGTTCGATTCCCGGCGAGGGCATGGACGTACGCTATTTTAAAAAAAATCACTTCTCAAGGTATTTAAAATTTTTCAAGTACAACCAAACGGTGTGAAGATAGCCACGCGTGGCTATCTTAGCAAATACACAAACCACAAAATGTAAAAATTTCTATGTTAACTTAACAGAAAAAATGTTAACCAAAAAATGTAATGTTAAGCAGAATATAGAATATTCTATCGGATCCTAATGACCATTTGGAGAACTGACTGTGACCACCAGACATACCATTCCATAGGTATTGAACTACAGTTTTATCCTGCATACACAAATTTCACATATTTATCTCAGATTATTTTTAATTAATTTCTAAAATATATCATTTTGTAAACTGAGTTGGAGGAATCTGGTGGTCATATGGAGCACTTCTACATATGTGCCAGATATCACATGGGTATCAGTAGATAGGTATTGAGGAGTAGACCAATCCTGCGTTTCCCAAATATCTAACATTAATTTCGGTCTACTAGTAACGGTTGTTTGAAAATTTGCATGTTGGGTGCAAATGGGTGGAGGAACTGGTGGCCATATGGAGCACTTCTACATATGTGCCAGATATGACATGGGTATCAGTGGATAGGTATTGAGGAGTAGATCAATCCAGCATTTCCCAAATATCTAACATTAATTTCGGTCTACTAGTAACGGCTGTTTGAAAATTTGCATGTTGGGTGCAAATGGGTGGAGGAACTGGTGGTCATATGGAGCACTTGTACATATGTGCCAGACATGACATGGGTATCAGTGGATTGGTATTGAGGAGTAGATCAGTCCTGCATTTCCCAAATATCTAACATTAATTTCGGTCTACTAGTAACGGCTGTTTGAAAATTTGCATGTTGGGTGCAAATGGGCGGAGGAACTGGTGGTCATATGGAGCACTTCTACATATGTGCCAGACATGACATGGGTATCAGTGGATTGGTATTGAGGAGTAGATCAATCCTGCATTTCCCAAATATCTAACATTAATTTCGGTCTTCTAGTAACGGCTGTTTGAAAATTTGCATGTTAGGTGCAAATGGGCGGAGGAACTGGTGGTCATATGGAGCACTTCTACATATGTGCCAGATATCACATGGGTATCAGTAGATAGGTATTGAGGAGTAGATCAATCCTGCGTTTCCCAAATATCTAACATTAATTTCGGTCTACTAGTAACGGTTGTTTGAAAATTTGCATGTTGGGTGCAAATGGGTGGAGGAACTGGTGGCCATATGGAGCACTTCTACATATGTGCCAGATATGACATGGGTATCAGTGGATAGGTATTGAGGAGTAGATCAATCCAGCATTTCCCAAATATCTAACATTAATTTCGGTCTACTAGTAACGGCTGTTTGAAAATTTGCATGTTGGGTGCAAATGGGTGGAGGAACTGGTAGACATATGGAGCACTTCTACATATGTGCCAGATATCACATGGGTATCAGTAGATAGCTATTGAGGAGTGGATCAATCCTGCATTTCCCAAATATCTAACATTAATTTCGGTCTACTAGTAACGGCTGTTTGAAAATTTGCATGTTGGGTGCAAATGGGTGGAGGAACTGGTGGTCATATGGAGCACTTGTACATATGTGCCAGACATGACATGGGTATCAGTGGATTGGTATTGAGGAGTAGATCAGTCCTGCATTTCCCAAATATCTAACATTAATTTCGGTCTACTAGTAACGGCTGTTTGAAAATTCGCATATTGGGTGGAAGAACTGGTGGCCATATGGAGCACTTCTACATATGTGCCAGATATGACATGGGTATCAGTGGATAGGTATTGAGGAGTAGATCAATCCTGCATTTCCCAAATATCTAACATTAATTTCCGTCTACTAGTAACGGCTGTTTGAAAATTTGCATGTTGGGTGCAAATGGGTGGAGGAACTGGTGGCCATATGGAGCACTTCTACATATGTGCCAGATATGACATGGGTATCAGTGGATAGGTATTGAGGAGTAGATCAATCCAGCATTTCCCAAATATCTAACATTAATTTCCGTCTACTAGTAACGGCTGTTTGAAAATTTGCATGTTGGGTGCAAATGGGTGGAGGAACTGGTGGTCATATGGAGCACTTGTACATATGTGCCAGACATGACATTGATATCAGTGGATTGGTATTAAGGAGTAGATCAATCCTGCATTTCCCAAATATCTAACATTAATTTCGGTCTACTAGTAACGGCTGTTTGAAAATTTGCATGTTGGGTGCAAATGGGTGGAGGAACTGGTGGACATATGGAGCACTTCTACATATGTGCCAGACATGACATGGGTATCAGTGGATAGGTATTGAGGAGTGGATCAATCCTGCATTTCCCAAATATCTAACATTAATTTCGGTCTACTAGTAACGGCTGTTTGAAAATTTGCATGTTGGGTGCAAATGGGTGGAGGAACTGGTGGTCATATGGAGCACTTGTACATATGTGCCAGACATGACATGGGTATCAGTGGATTGGTATTGAGGAGTAGATCAGTCCTGCATTTCCCAAATATCTAACATTAATTTCGGTCTACTAGTAACGGCTGTTTGAAAATTTGCATGTTGGGTGCAAATGGGCGGAGGAACTGGTGGTCATATGGAGCACTTCTACATATGTGCCAGACATGACATGGGTATCAGTGGATTGGTATTGAGGAGTAGATCAATCCAGCATTTCCCAAATATCTAACATTAATTTCCGTCTACTAGTAACGGCTGTTTGAAAATTTGCATGTTGGGTGCAAATGGGTGGAGGAACTGGTGGTCATATGGAGCACTTGTACATATGTGCCAGACATGACATTGATATCAGTGGATTGGTATTAAGGAGTAGATCAATCCTGCATTTCCCAAATATCTAACATTAATTTCGGTCTACTAGTAACGGCTGTTTGAAAATTTGCATGTTGGGTGCAAATGGGTGGAGGAACTGGTGGTCATATGGAGCACTTGTACATATGTGCCAGACATGACATGGGTATCAGTGGATAGGTATTGAGAAGTAGATCAATCCTGCATTTCCCAAATATCTAACATTAATTTCGGTCTACTAGTAACGGCTGTTTGAAAATTTGCATGTTGGGTGCAAATGGGTGGAGGAACTGGTGGTCATATGGAGCACTTGTACATATGTGCCAGACATGACATGGGTATCAGTGGATTGGTATTGAGGAGTAGATCAGTCCTGCATTTCCCAAATATCTAACATTAATTTCGGTCTACTAGTAACGGCTGTTTGAAAATTTGCATGTTGGGTGCAAATGGGCGGAGGAACTGGTGGTCATATGGAGCACTTCTACATATGTGCCAGACATGACATGGGTATCAGTGGATTGGTATTGAGGAGTAGATCAATCCTGCATTTCCCAAATATCTAACATTAATTTCGGTCTACTAGTAACGGCTGTTTGAAAATTTGGATGTTGGGTGCAAATGGGTGGAGGAACTGGTGGCCATATGGAGCACTTCTACATATGTGCCAGATATGACATGGGTATCAGTGGATAGGTATTGAGGAGTAGATCAATCCTGCATTTCCCAAATATCTAACATTAATTTCCGTCTACTAGTAACGGCTGTTTGAAAATTCGCATATTGGGTGGAGGAACTGGTGGCCATATGGAGCACTTGTACATATGTGCCAGACATGACATCGGTATCAGTGGATAGGTATTGAGGAGTAGATCAATCCTGCGTTTCCCAAATATCTAACATTAATTTCGGTCTACTAGTAACGGCTGTTTGAAAATTTGCTTGTTAGGTGCAAATGGGCGGAGGAACTGGTGGTCATATGGAGCACTTGTACATATGTGCCAGACATGACATCGGTATCAGTGGATTGGTATTGAGGAGTCTACTAGTATCGGCTGTTTGAAAATTTGGATGTTGGGTGCAAATGGGTGGAGGAACTGGTGGCCATATGGAGCACTTCTACATATGTGCCAGATATGACATGGGTATCAGTGGATAGGTATTGAGGAGTAGATCAATCCTGCATTTCCCAAATATCTAACATTAATTTCCGTCTACTAGTAACGGCTGTTTGAAAATTCGCATATTGGGTGGAGGAACTGGTGGCCATATGGAGCACTTGTACATATGTGCCAGACATGACATCGGTATCAGTGGATAGGTATTGAGGAGTAGATCAATCCTGCGTTTCCCAAATATCTAACATTAATTTCGGTCTACTAGTAACGGCTGTTTGAAAATTTGCATGTTAGGTGCAAATGGGCGGAGGAACTGGTGGTCATATGGAGCACTTCTACATATGTGCCAGACATGACATGGGTATCAGTGGATAGGTATTGAGGAGTAGATCAATCCTGCGTTTCCCAAATATCTAACATTAATTTCGGTCTACTAGTAACGGCTGTTTGAAAATTTGCATATTGGGTGGAGGAACTGGTGGCCATATGGAGCACTTGTACATATGTGCCAGACATGACATGGGTATCAGTGGATAGGTATTGAGAAGTAGATCAATCCTGCATTTCCCAAATATCTAACATTAATTTCGGTCTACTAGTAACGGCTGTTTGAAAATTTGCATGTTGGGTGCAAATGGGTGGAGGAACTGGTGGTCATATGGAGCACTTGTACATATGTGCCAGACATGACATGGGTATCAGTGGATTGGTATTGAGGAGTAGATCAGTCCTGCATTTCCCAAATATCTAACATTAATTTCGGTCTACTAGTAACGGCTGTTTGAAAATTTGCATGTTGGGTGCAAATGGGCGGAGGAACTGGTGGTCATATGGAGCACTTCTACATATGTGCCAGACATGACATGGGTATCAGTGGATTGGTATTGAGGAGTAGATCAATCCTGCATTTCCCAAATATCTAACATTAATTTCGGTCTACTAGTAACGGCTGTTTGAAAATTTGGATGTTGGGTGCAAATGGGTGGAGGAACTGGTGGCCATATGGAGCACTTCTACATATGTGCCAGATATGACATGGGTATCAGTGGATAGGTATTGAGGAGTAGATCAATCCTGCATTTCCCAAATATCTAACATTAATTTCCGTCTACTAGTAACGGCTGTTTGAAAATTCGCATATTGGGTGGAGGAACTGGTGGCCATATGGAGCACTTGTACATATGTGCCAGACATGACATGGGTATCAGTGGATAGGTATTGAGGAGTAGATCAATCCTGCGTTTCCCAAATATCTAACATTAATTTCGGTCTACTAGTAACGGCTGTTTGAAAATTTGCATATTGGGTGGAGGAACTGGTGGCCATATGGAGCACTTGTACATATGTGCCAGACATGACATGGGTATCAGTGGATAGGTATTGAGAAGTAGATCAATCCTGCATTTCCCAAATATCTAACATTAATTTCGGTCTACTAGTAACGGCTGTTTGAAAATTTGCATGTTGGGTGCAAATGGGTGGAGGAACTGGTGGCCATATGGAGCACTTGTACATATGTGCCAGATATCACATGGGTATCAGTGGATTGGTATTGAGGAGTAGATCAATCCTGCATTTCCCAAATATCTAACATTAATTTCGGTCTACTAGTAACGGCTGTTTGAAAATTTGCATGTTAGGTGCAAATGGGTGGAGGAACTGGTGGCTATATGGAGCACTTCTACATATGTGCCAGATATGACATGGGTATCAGTAGATAGGTATTGAGGAGTAGATCAATCCTGCATTTCCCAAATATCTAACATTAATTTCGGTCTACTAGTAACGGCTGTTTGAAAATTTGCATGTTAGGTGCAAATGGGTGGAGGAACTGGTGGCTATATGGAGCACTTCTACATATGTGCCAGATATGACATGGGTATCAGTAGATAGGTATTGAGGAGTAGATCAATCCTGCATTTCCCAAATATCTAACGTTAATTTCGGTCCAACATGCACCCAACATGCAAATTTTCAAACAGCCGTTACTAGTAGACCGAAATTAATGTTAGATATTTGGGAAATGCTGGATTGATCTACTCCTCAATACCTATCCACTGATACCCATGTGATATCTGGCACATATGTAGAAGTGCTCCATATAACCACCAGATTCCTCCAACTCAGTTTACAAAATGATATATTTTAGAAATTAATTAAAAATAATCTGAGATAAATATGTGAAATTTGTGTATGCAGGATAAAACTGTAGTTCAATACCTATGGAATGGTATGTCTGGTGGTCACAGTCAGTTCTCCAAATGGTCATTAGGATCCGATAGAATATTCTATATTCTGCTTAACATTACATTTTTTGGTTAACATTTTTTCTGTTAAGTTAACATAGAAATTTTTACATTTTGTGGTTTGTGTATTTGCTAAGATAGCCACGCGTGGCTATCTTCACACCGTTGTACAACCAATAGCCCAAAAAGCTATCTCATATAAAAATAATCCCTCTGCGTATGACATCGCCAGTCGACTGTATAAAAGAACACAAATGTAGTAGCGACGTCCATTAAGGCGAATACATACACAAAAAGTGCCATCTTGGCATGAATTATTCAAATCCCCCACGTTCATCACACAACTCTAAATGATCAAAATGTCAGCCTTGACACAAAACCCGGATGCAGTGGTGAAAAACGCTGATTCTGAGCAACGTCAAGAGATGGCAGCCCCATCAACAACAAATTAGTGAGCTTTCGTTTCTGAAGTGGGAAACATTGAATGTCGAAAACGCTGAATTCTTATTGAATAAATTAAGCTTTTTTTCTATCACGTCAGGAGACCACATGTGTGGCAAAAGTCACTTTTGGCTATTTTCTGACGTCTATAAATATTACTTATATTAGGTTTTTACTAGTTTCGCTAGAAATTGGTACGTCCATATTGATAATGGTGTCAAGTCGGTGGGGTTTGTTGAACAGTCTAACTCTGATTTTCCCGGCTCTATATACCATACACTGTTCTTGTGATGACTACATACGTTCATTTAGCCTGGTATAGATTACTTCAAGAAGATGTTTAGTGTCGTGCGGTCTGTTATTACAGTCTGGGCAGCAGTTGAAAGTTTTACTGTCTACGCGTGCCTGGTAACAGTTAAGCATTAGAGTCTTAGCTGTGTCAAAGTGCTTCTAGTGCTCCGTGGTTACTGCTCCTTGTTGTCAGAAATCGGTGGTGGGCGGCCTTCCAAGATATAGTTTGGCTGCCTGTTGATCATGATTTTTATCACTTTTTCTACGTAGATGGCTTTCAGGGCCGCTTTAAAGGAGTCGAAGTCAAACGGTTGTGAGCTAGTGAGCGTTCTCAGGATGATTTGGTCTACGTCCCGGTGCGACCTGAGGTACATTCCTCGACCAAAGATCGGTAACGTCAATTACCAAGCAAACACAATATTGCACAGTTAGTGGAGAGGGTTGGCATATTCACTGTTTCAATGCATTGCCACCTGATTTCATTGTTATAGGTGCATTGTAAGTCAAGCGCCCTAAACCGTTTTTCGATTGCGAACACTATTTGTGACCTGGAAATTCTACAAAAACGGGTTTTTATAGAGTACCCTATAGAGAACTTTACTCTACCTTTTACTACAATCGCTCGTAAATCAGTCATTTTCCATCTGATTTTAACAAATTAGGACTTGTTAGAAAGATATCAATTTCTCATGAGCTACAAAAATTGGTTTTTAACGAAAAATTTATTTTTTTTTTACCTACGTTCGATGTTAAGTTGTCCACAGAGTCTTATGGCAAGGACCTAGACTTGGAAGATGTCTATTGTCTTAATTTTTCTATTCTTCAACCGCCTTTCTATCACTTTAATGTGTGTAAATTGAAAGTGTTTTTGGGAATTTTCTAGTTCTTATTTTTTCCCCTTACTGAGTCAACTGTTGCCTTATGTAATATTACTTGACCATATCATCTCTGCAAAGATTGGTTATAGTTACTAATTTTACGAAATATACTTAGTCCTGCCATAAGTTCTGTTACAAGACGACAAAAAAAAGTTCATTCGAAATGATCTCCTCTTACTTTTGTACAGACCGTTTAGGTCCGGTCATTTGGCTAAAGAAACACGCACGGTTTCTATCGATATCGCTGTCGCTGCTTGCGTCAATGCTTTCTTAACGCTTTCCAAATTTTGATAATGTGTTTTGCAGGCCATGCCCTCTAATTCTGACCACAAACAATAATCCAATGTATTCAGATCTGGGTTTCCCGAGAGTCAATCTTCAGTTGGAATATTGCACCTTAGCCACTCTTGTGTTATTTTAGCCTTGTGCGCAGGAGCAGAATCCTGCTAGAATATCCATCTTTCTGCATTGTATAGAGTATTCGTTAAACCCTTTACTACACCATCTAAAACATCTTGCTAGTACACTTTAGCACCAGTTTTAACGCCTTTTTCGTAGAAATGAAGAGATGTGACACCTTTGTGAGAGACTCCCCATTAAGCATAGATTTTATCATTTTGTTTGTTGAAAATTTCCTCCACATTAAAGATTTTTTTCGTTTGTGAAAAGAATATTTTTATGACCATTGTCCGCGTGCCACTGCAAGAGTGGTTTGAATCTTTCAAGTCTAATTTTTTTCAACCGTAATGTTCACAAATGTTCAGTTGACCGACGGAAAGCTTTCATATTCAGATCATCTCAAATAGGTCTAGACATGGATCTGGAGAAAATATCCAGCTCTCTGGACATCATTTTCTGTTTCCGAAGAGGATTTCTGCAAATTCATTTTCGTACAGCTTTTGCGACTGCACTTGTGCGGGCAACACGCGGACGACCACTTCTTGACCAGTCTTCTACTTCGGACGAATCAGAGAAACTATCAGTAGCACGATAAACAAACATTCTTGATATTTCAAGGTTTTTCAGTAATGTGGAAATTTGACCAGTACTTTTCCCGCACTTGTGTAAGACAATTACCGCATTCCTTTAAAGTTTTAAATGAAGCAGTCAATCGAAATTTCGTAACAGAATTCATGGCAAAATTAGGTACAATCTGTTTATTTTTTCCAGAGAAGCTTTGAATCGAGTGTTATTTATAAAAACTTGACTTCCTGTGTAACACAGAAAATCACATCATCCAGTCTTAGCTTCATATGTGAACATTTTATTTCTCTTCAGAAATGCACTAGAATTGTATTGTACATAATTGATTTATTTTTAAATCTACTAAGTGCGTTGTTATGCAGACGGTCATGGTCACGTCATGGGCATGAGCTGTTGAATGTTGAATGAAAATGAAGTATTAAGAGAGAGCGAGGGAGTAAAATATGACCAACATATTTACCAAATTATTTGGTTTTTGATGCCAAATCATGAGATCAAACTAGTTTTATGTTATGAAATTGTTCACAACAATTATTTTTTAGGAGCAAACTAATAAACTTTTGGTGAAAAAAGTTTGAACAATTTAATAAAACTCTTTAATAGCAGTAAAAAGCGTAAAAAGTGGCATGCCCATGGATCATTTGACCATCTGCATAACATTACCTTATTCATCTCTGATACCCAAAAACCGTCACTGGAAAGCAACGCCTTATGTAAATGAAAAATATTAAAGAATAACACCAGAAGTTAAAGCAATCGTTGTAAATCGGTATTAAATCCCAAACCGAAACCTCCGCATTAGTTTACAAAACTCAATTGAAATATAAAACAAAAGAGGAATAATAAACAAGCGACAACATGTTAAAACAAAAAATTCCAATCTGGCATCTTTGATTTGTTTATATTGTTGCACCACGGTAAACACCATTGAAATGACTCTGTTTTGCTCTGCCATCTATTGCCTGTTACTCGTGCATTCAATTTCATACACCCCCCTCGTCCAACCTAATAAACGCCGCGCCCGTTTCAATGTCAATGATGCATGCCGTGACTACCGTGTGCTGCGCACGACCATATTTTTTTTTCTTTCCATTGCTGGCTGCTGTTTGCTGTCGATGTCGTCGCTGCTGTTCTTTTTTTTCCATACATACATACATACATTCGTATGTAAATACAATGTATTTATTGCACTACACCCATCGGGCTGAATATGTCTCGTTCTTCTATATATATATATATAAATATATATATAAAGTTAAAGTCTTCTGGGTAATATTTGTATGCAAAAGAAAATTTCACACATGCATAAAAAAAAAATGAGTCATCAGAATTTTACTGTGTGTACTTTGATGTTAATGTGATTTCTTTAATTTTTATCAGCAAATATTTCTATTCTATAGTACATACATATTTTAGGTTTAGCTCTCTAACTTTATCTAATGCGTCATATTGATATGTTTTGTTTTGTGATTGTGAAACAAATTCATACATTCCTCTTTAATAATGACTAAACAATATACTTATGCATTCCCACATTCGTCCATCTTCCATCCATATTATTTACACACTCATGCAACAACATGTTGTGTTTTGTGTGATTTTTGATTTGATGTTAATTATAAGTTTTTAAATGCCAAGCAATTAGCATTTTGTATTAATTTTATAGGTATGGAATATATATGTATTGTAATTTAAATTAATACGTAGCTGAAAAGAAAGAATCCAATCTAAAAACATGTAGTAAAAATCAATTCTAAATAATAATTCGAACAGGTGGCAAGTTTCTGTCTTCCACTTGTTTATATTTAGGCAACGTGATTTTTTTGTTAACCCATTAACTTAATGCTAAGCCAGAAACTGATTTTGTTAGACAGACAATCAGACCTGTTTGCTAATCGCAATTAAACGAATGTTGATTTAAGCATGAAAAGTGCTTTGACGTTTTCGAAGTTCATACACTGTACTGACAATGAAATTCTTTGACCTGAAATACATATAAATTTATAATCTAAAATTAGAACAATAATAACAACAGCTTTCATACTAGGGATGTCATTCGGGATCGTCTTTTCGGGATTCGGTATTCAAATTTCAGTCCCGAGATTGTTAGCTTTATCAAATATAAAATAAAAAGTAAAAAATTATTAATAAGATTCAAGAGAAAGTATAAATTAATATTTGTTTTATTAAAGTAGCGACTCAAAGTGTTATCTTTGAGTCAGGATAAAATGTTTTCCAAATCCAACAGTAAATTTGTAAAAATGTATTTTGTGATAAATTATTTTCATTGTTCTACAAAATTTTGGCAGGAATGTCGAAAAATTTCAATGAATATCGTATTCTTCTTATAATAGATTAATTTTACGCGCTCTGTATGTAAAATTTTATAAGTGTTTGGGTACAAAACTGCAAAAACAAATTTGAGAAATTCTGAATTTCTGGGAAGGAGAATGCAGAATGCAAAAAAAAAAAATTAAAAAAATTATGTGTCTGCAGCCACTCACAGTAGAAATCTATACATTTATTAGTGTAACTACAATTATTATTATTCCAGATGATCTAGAAGTGCTACACTATCATATTATATATTTATTTATAGAGTTTGACGAGTAGGTTAGCCAAAAAATATCAGGTTTAAAATCGGTGTAGCCAATTCCGAAATATTGGCGTCGGAAGTTCTTTAAAATTCACTCATTGAACAAAGCATTGCATTCATCGTTATAAAAATCATTGCTTAAGCGGGAGTAAATAACAAATGAGAGAGAGAGAGAAGACATGAGTAACGGCATTTCACAGAATTATCTAACGAATTATCTGCATCAGAGATGCCAACTCATTTTTTCTCTTTCCCCGATAACCCTCGAGAAACTCCCCGATTTTTGATTGAATTCCCCGCATTGTTATAATTTCATATTATGACAGCGCTGCACGCAGTTTCCATATAAACATTTTACAAAAACGAAATTGACCTCAGTGAGTGTTATTTTAATTCAGTCCAAAACTTAAAAAATTTGTATGGGACTGGTAGATTAATAGAAACGTACTTTCTAACTCCGGAATTCTTAACGCTTATATGTTCAGCCTACTTTTGGACATCAAAGTTCTCAAAGAAGACATGGGGTTTGTTTTGACTCAAATAAAAAATGGCAAAAACTTTTTTTTGAGAGAAACGTGTTCAAAGTTTTAACTATCGGTTTTTAACATAGAAAAAATTAACTTTATCTTGATCACTTTTTACAAAATACTTTCGAAATATAATACTTTCAAATAGCACACTTTTTTAAAAATCGATTTCTCCAAAATATGAAATATTTCATAAAGTAAACGTTTTACATTACATAAAATTTGACAAAAAATATTCTACAGACTTTAATTACTAAAAGTTGAATGACTTCAAATTCCCCGCAAAAAACAGCTCAGTCCCCGATTCCCCATACTAAGTAAAATTCCCCGCAAGTTGGCATCGCTGATCTGCATACACAAATAAAACAAACACCAACAAGTACTTTGGTTCTCTTTTGATATTTGTTTTTTCATAAAGAGTTTTCTTGAGCAAAAAAAAAAAAAAATAGCCCCAGATACTGGGGCCTTACCGACTAGTGAAACTTTGTTGTTTGTTTGAAAATTATCAAAAAATATTTATAACAAATTCTGTTGAAGTTTTCTTCTCTCTATTTTGTTGTTGCTTTTCTTTTGTTAATACTCTCTACTCTTATCGGCACAAACACGACGTAGTACATGTATATAACACAAGAAAGAAAAGTTCAGCTATATGCAATCAAGCAGAGGCATCTAGGTCGGCTCTCTGCTTGATTGTATGTAGCCGATCCCCATATGACCTCGTTTCGCTAAACACTAAGGGCGATGTTACACGATCAATGTTTTGCTGTCAAACAATGCAATTGTTGTTGCTTTGAAAAATGAACACTGCGCAAAAGAGAGGATGAACACATTTCACTTCAAATTTTTTTGCTGACGAAAAAAAACCTACATCACTTCAAATAAAATGGGGTTGCTGAAGATACACTGTTGTATTTTACTGGAAGATACTAATATTCTATGGAAAATATTACACTTTTTACTAACATTTTTTTCTCTTTGCCACCCTTTGCGCTGTTTGGCTTTTGTTTGGTTGTGAAAATGAGTGCTGTTTAAAAAATTACTTAATAATTGTTATAAAAACAAGTAACAAAGTGGCGGAGCTTATTTTAATAGTTTGCTAATTTTAAAGATTATTTTTTTTTATATATAAATGCAATTTTTTTTGTATAATTTGTTGCTATTTCCACCAACATTATCTCATATTATCATTATAATTATTTTGCATCCAATTCCATTCCAATTGTTGAATTTCATTCACTCTGAAATACGATGAAATAATTTTTATTTGGAAAAACATAGTTGCAGGTAAAAGTATTAAAAAATAACATTCAGCAAAAAACTGATAGTGTAACAGGACATCAAACAAAATGTTGAAAAGAGAGTAAAAACCGAAAACATTGACAGCAAAACATTGACCGTGTAACATCAGCCTAACAACAACATAACATCGTTTCTTATTATGACTGGTTATCACTATGTCATATTATATGTCAAAGAGAGAGAAAGAGAGAATTTCCCATATAAAATTGCCTACATGTTGGCAAATTTGACATAGTGAAAACCAGGCATTAGTTTCGTTTGATTGTAATGAAAGCTCGTTTCCCCTAAAGAAGTTTCACTTAAAAAAAATTACTCCCATAAATTTAAAATGTTTCTTTTACAATGATTTTTGAAAACCATAAGGCATACAGATTTTTTCATATTATTCAGTTCACATTGTTGCAATACAAAAGCACCCTAAAATTTTGTAATCAAAGGTTGTACAGAGCGCATGGAATTCATCTATTTTAAGTTGGAACGATACCCATTTAAATTTTTGAACGTTTGAGTAAAAATTTCGTAGAACAAAGAAAATAATATGGTATTTCACAAAATACACTGTCACACACTTAGCCGGCTTTTGAGGGTCGTACCATTAACAAATTATAAAAATTATTGATGAAAAAGATATTTTCTTGACTCAATAAGGATTTTTGGTACCATTTTTAGACCGAATCCCGAAATTTCAACATCCCGGGACTGACATCTCTAATTCATACTTTATATCAATCATTTTCAATTTATTACCTGTAATGGAATGTTTAATTTTTTTTATAATTTTCTGATGAATGAAAACTTTAAATCACACCAGTTAATATTACTGATTAATAGACATTTGTCATGATAAATTTCAAGCAAGATGTTGTCGAATTGATATTTCAATTCGGAAACAATAACACTGTGGAATGAATTCGTAACCAGTAGTAGTGAATTGGTCTAGTTTCCAGCAAAATTGGATCAAAAGTGTCAAAAAATGAGTTCCTTTTGTTCAAATGTTCACGATTAAATTGAATACGCGAGATTCTAATATAATAGCCTAGTTGGAACACCACCTAAATTGAATATGTCTAAACACAGCATTGAAGACGACATTTATTGCAGAAAAACTAAATAACAGCCGATAAAAAAGCGTACCATAATATTGAAAAACACGATTCCTTCAGTACGCACTCTACAGCTATTCAATATGGAAGGTAACCAACAACATCACAAGGTGACTGCAGTCATTTGTAAATAGATGTCTCCGAAATAGCCTTCTAATTTATTGACCAAACATAATTTCAAATGAAGGGCTTAAACCAAGAAGACATCGACACGCTATTCAAACGGCTAAATGGCAATGAATTGGCCACGCAAACGAGAGAGCAATATCTACCAGGAGAGCGGGCCGACTACTCATGACTAAAAGAAATAACGTGGAATCTGAGATGCGGTCCGTCGGACGTGGTTGGCCAGAGTTAAGGAACATTGCACAAAACCGTGTTCGTAAGAGATCTGGCATAATAGACGCCCTGTACCCCTCAAGGGTACTTTAATCTTTGAAATAAGAGAGAAAATTTTCAAATGTATCAAATATGTGAAATGGAAGTTAAAGCTAAACAAATTTCTTCTTTTGAAAATTGTGAAATTTCGGAATTTTTCTCACAAGACAAAATGTTTTGTCACCGTTTTTTACCTTTGGAGATGTTGAAAATGGAGATAACAGAAGATTTTGAAGATTTTTGATTTGAATATTTTGTATATGATGGAGATTTTAATTTTGGAGATTATGTTACCAACCCGGAATAGCTATGTGCAATCCATCACCACGCAGTATTTGGAGAAATTCCAACAATTAACAAAAATACCTCGATGGCCTAGAGGTCTCGGTTTCGATTCTCAAACGGTGTATAATTGCTATAACAAATATTGAAACGAAAATAGTTTGTAAGCAACTTTGGTGGCTTTGTTGAAATAAGTGCTTCCACGGGTTCGATTCTCTGGTTGAGAAAACAAAAAAAAAAACTCAATAACGTCACGTTCAGGAATCAATGAGCGTGATAAATTCCACTTCACCCATTACCCATTGCCGACGAAGAACGCCACGCAAAACCAAAATAACTGCAGCAACTACGATCTATGCATGGTATGAAACAGCTGCTTAAATGAATTAAATAAACTAGAAGGCTTAAATGCTGCTACAACAACAACCAATAATAAAAAAAACTAAATTGTGTATTAACGAACACAAGGCGGAAGTGAAACTTCTTGTGAACTAAACGGAACACAAGCAAACTACAAGCAAATGAAATTTTTCAATCGCTAAATTTTTTACTTCATTGGCTTGTGTTTTTTAATTTCATTTGCTTGTTATTTGCTTGTGTTTCGTTTAGTTCACAAGAAGTTTCACTTCTGCCTTGTGTTCGTTAATACACAACAAATTTTTTTTTTTTGGGATTAATACTAAAACAAAAATTGCAACTCTGTACCGGTAATGTCGATGACAATTGTAGACGAACTCTTTTTGTGTGCGACATCTTCATGTAATTCCTTGGACACATTTGCGCCATCTGTATGTGAAATGTATAACTGTCATAAACTTTAAGATGGCGACGCTACACATTGTTCTTTCTGCCATAGGCGAGTGTGTGTGTGTGTGTAATTAAAATGTTATATTGAATTAAAACTATTTATGAATCGTTAATTATATAGTTTGCTCGTGAATTCAGTTACAAAATATTGATATTTAGTTCCTCATGCACATTGCTCGACAAATTTATGTTGCATTGCAAACTTACGCGCGACGTCACATTCGGGACAAGAGAAAAGAAGTTTCACTTCAAAAAAATGAAGAAAGGAAAGATTTTTCGGCTTTTATCTGCTTTGATGTTGGTCTGTCTTCTCTAAGTGTGAGCAGGACATCTCGTTCTCCCGTTACTTTGTGGGTACCAATCAATAGTTGTTTTGGCAACATCATAATACGCTTTTCTCAATATATGGCTAACTTAATTCCATTCACGTTAGCGAACTGCATTTGCTATGGGTATTTTCTGTGTTTCTGATTAAAAATTGTTTAGTCCCCTAGAAGAAGTGGATAGTGTGCTGGACTGCTACGAGGGTGCTCGCGTTCGTTGCTCGGCACACAGCGCTCCATTTCAATACAATCGCAGGACAAAAATAGAAGCAGTTGTCAGAATTTAATGAAATGTATTTTCTAAATAAATAATAGTGTGAAATCGCTTCTTTTTTTATAAATTTTACCGCTTTTATCGATTTTTTCTATACCTATTAAGCAAGTAAAGCTTGTTCGGCCAATTTTTTGTGCCGTAAATCGAAACTATTTTCGCGAAAGTACACCAGCTTGGATTCTTGTCAAACAGAGAAGATATTGTAGAAAATGTTCTTGAAATGAGCGGGCACTCAATTAAGTGAGTGTAACTTTCTTGCTGGAGACGAGATGCTTCTGGAAGAATCTCGGTAGTAAACAATAAATATACTACTACTAAGGAGTGAGATTGAAAAAATCTTAACACACGTTTTACCTAATAATTTTTTTTGGGTGTAAAATTTAAAAATTTCTTTGATCTAGTTATTTTTGAAAAATATGTCAGTTGTTATTTTTAATGACAAACATGTTGATTTATTCTGAGTTTGATCAAAATGAGTGAAGAAAAAGAAGTACGTCTAAAAATTACAATATTAAAAATGTTCAAAAAAAACCAAATTGGTCCTACAAAAAATTGGTCAAAGAATTGAAGGTCTGCCGTCAAACTGTTTCCAATGTTATTAAACAGTTTCAGGAGAATTTGACCATCGATAGGAAACCTGGTTCGGGAAGAAAACAAGGACCACTTGATATTGAGAAAGCCAAGAAAATAGAAAGCATATTGAAAAGATCTCCAAACACATCTGGTAGAAAAGCTGCCCGGTTAGCCCAGTGCTCTGACTATTTGGTGCGAAAAGTTGAAGCCAATGCAGGTTTGAAAACATACAAAGTCCAAAAAGTTCCAGACAGGAATGCAGCAAAAAATGTAGACGCCAAAAGTAGGGCTCGGAAATTAAAATCGAATTTCATACAAAAATATTTATGTTGTATAATAGACGACGAAACGTATGTACTGGCAGATTTTACGCAGCTTTCGGGTCAAAATTTTTATGTTGCTGATGCTCGAGGAAATGTCGAAGAACAATTTAGAATCCAAAAGCAGACAAAATTTCCTAAAAATTCCTGGTATGGCAAGCTATATGCAGTTGCGGCAAAAGAACCAAGTTATTTGTTACAGTGTGCTCTATAAGTACCGAAATATACATCAAAGCATGTTTGAAAAAAAGACTTCTTCCTTTCATAAGAGACCACAATGTGTCCACATATTTTTGGGCCAATTTGGCATCATGTCACTACGGCAAGAAAGCTCTGGAGTGGTACCAAAGTAATAACATAGTTTTTGTACCAAGAGAGGCCAATCCTTCAAATTGTCCGGAGCTAAGACCAATGGAGAGATATTGGGCTCTTGTGAAAGAAACTTAAAGAGCACGAGCACAAAAAAGGTGTCCCAAAATATCGAAGATTTTAAAAGGAGATGGGCAAACTGTTCCAAAAAGGTGTCTATCAAATCTGTAATGAAAGGCTTACCAAAAAAGGTCCACGAGTTCATAAATAGTGGTTAGAACTATAAAAGTTATATTTTTCTGTAATTTGTAAAATTTTATCAATTAAATAAAAAAAAATCAAAACTCTAAGATCAACCGTTTAAAAATTATTCAATTTTATATATGTTAAGATTTTTTCGATCTCACTCCTTATTATATTACTAGAAAATTTCCTTACCATTTAATTTTTTTTTATAAGTAATTCATTAATTTAAAAAGCACATACATTCATTCTTTGTAAATAAATTTTTTTATTTACTTTATTCCAGCACATCGGGCGATTCGCTTTATGAAATTTTGGGACTTCCTAAAACAGCAACAGCTGAAGACATTAAGAAGACTTATAGAAAACTTGCATTGAAATACCATCCAGATAAAAATCCAGATAACATTGATGCTGCCGATAAGGTTTACTCACATACAAGTTACTTTCATATTTTATTTTCATTATAATTATCGTCTTTTCGTTGTTACATCCATAAACAGTTCAAGGAAGTCAATCGTGCTCATTCAATACTAAGCGATCAAACAAAACGTAATATTTACGATAATTATGGTTCATTGGGTCTGTATATTGCTGAACAATTTGGTGAAGAAAATGTCAATGCATACTTTGTTGTGACATCACCAGCTGTCAAGGTTTGCATAAAGCACCATAGTACTCAAACTATTAATAGTGCAATGAATATACTAAATTTAAGTACCTATTCATTTTATCATACATTAATCTTTTCGTTTTTTTTTTTCCTTCTTCATCTTTCTCCTTTAGGCACTTGTTATATGCTGTACAATTTTAACTGGTTGTTGTTGCTGCTGCTGCTGTTGCTGTTGCTTTAACTTCTGTTGTGGTAAATTTAAGCCACCAGCGAATGAAGCGCATGATCAGTATGCACATTTGAATGTAAGTAGAGACAAAGCAATTGAAAGAAGATTATATTATATTATATTTATAAGTTGTTGAGCGTTTTTTCTGTTGGTTTTTCTGTTTAAAAGAAAAGTAAAAAAACAAACAAAATATATAGGATAACCTATAAAAAAAAAACAAGAAATTCAAAATGACAAAAAAAAGGAAATAAATTTACAAATGCAGCCTTTACCAACATCCTCCCAAAAAGACACAACAAAATGTCACCATTGCATTACATTACACTTTTATGGTGCACTACTATATACTACTATAGGTACTAATACTATATTCCATTAATTTAATACCACACACTTGATTACGTAAACCTAAACCAAATCACTCTATACACCACACATTCAGGCATCATGGAATACTCTAGTCCCTTCCACTTTTACACTGAAAACAAACTGAAACTATTTTGGGATGGTGCTTGTTGTTGCATTTCATTTTTATTTCATTACTTACTTACTTAACTTAATATTGATGATTTTTGTGGAGCTTTTTTGAATCAAAATATTCAAATCTTAAATCGACTGAAAAATGAAGTGCAGGAAATTGGGTCCATTTATTTTTTCTTCACATGTTTTCTCTTTCTGAAAATTCTGTCTGTGCTAATTTGTCGTCTCTTTTTCTTTGTTTAAAAAAATATATTATTTTGCATGAATGATTTTTGTCAATTTTCCTTAAGCAACCTAAAAACACTATTTTTAATTTACTACTACTACTACTAAAAAAAATTTACAACAAAAAGAGAAAAAACACTTGTAACCGATAAGGTAAGTACACTAATAACTGTACGGTGGTTTATTAATTTTTTGTTTTTTTTAAAAAAAAAAAAAAAAAAAAAAGCAAATCAAAACAAACAAGAAAATGTTTTCAGTACCTTTTTAGGATATATATAAATGCGCGTAAGGTAATTATTGTAGAATTTTAGTACGAATACCTGTACAGTAATTCCACGTTTATATGTTTTTGTTAAATTTTGATTTTTCGTTTTTCTTTTTTTAAATTTTAAAAGTTTTGAATACGCACATATTTACACCACCCACTGCTTAATTCTTATTTTACACTAATGTGGAGATAAAGAAAAATAAATTATTAGAATCGGTTGTAAAGTTAATCAATAAAAGCATTATGAAAATCTTAACTGATTACTGACAACTCATGGCAATTCTGACAGAACTGTAGTAGTGTACAGCATTTATTTGAAGTACGGTTCACTATGGACCCTAAATGGTTTATGTGAAGCAGTTTACTGGCTCTATAACCTAACCTTAACTCTGCAGCATTCATTAAAGTTTCCTAATGATTCAAAGATGTTGTCTAGGTCTCAGCAAATAATGCTTGAGTGTTTCTCCTACAACGCTGTAAATTTTACATATACATAGCTACTGAAGCCTATCCCTTTGTTTCATAACTTTGCTTCAATGCTCTGCAAAAAAAAAAAAAATAGTATTCTAAGGCATTCAAATTTTAAACACTTTCCTTCTGAATTTGGAGTTTTGCTCCTTCAGTTTCATAATCATGCTCCCACCTAATAAAGTCCATCAAAGGTTAAAGCAGATGAAAGCTAGATCCACACGGAGTTGTTTGGCCAGGGGGAGGAGGGAGGGATGATTAGTGTATTTCTCTAACAGACCTCAAGTTTGTCAAGCGCACTGGGTGGTTCAAGATGGTTACAATATGTGTACCACATATAACGACGTCATAATTAGAATCAATTTCATTTTGTAATTAGTGAATTATTATTTATTTTTAAAGGGATATTAAATTAAGTTAATTGAAACCATTTGAAATCATTTTCACAAAATATTAACGTGAGTAAAAGACTATCCACTATCTTATTTTGCATATTTTAAGCAGTGCTGTTAAAGCCCTGCTCACTAAAAGCATTGAAGCCTCAACTCAAGCACTTCGAGCATTTAATACGGTCACTCTAAGGTTGGCGGATCAGACAACATATCTTGGGCTTGTTTTAGATAAAAAAAACTAAGCTAGCTAGTGTTCAAAAGGCCACGATGGCACTTTACTCATGTAAGCAAGCAATGAGCAAACAATGTGGTATGGAACTACGTATTGTTCTTTGGCTTTATACTACAGTCTATAAATCAATTATTTTTTTCGCAATGGTTTGGTAGAAAGCTCTTCAAAAAGAAATCCATACAAGAAAGTATTAGGCGTGGCTAAAACAACTTCATCATTGTTGATCATAGATGCCTTAACAACAACACTTTCCATAGCCATAAATATCATTCTCTACTTAACTCAAGGTTTCAGCTTGATGCTGGTCTAAATCTTTCGTAAAACAATCTAATACTCTTTGGAGTTTCGTACAAGCCAGGAGGTGATTAAAGAGTCGATGTCAGCAGAAGGGTGCGGCACCTTTCTATACCAACGGTATAGTAAGGTAATAAGTAATATTGCTTGGAAAAAAGTATTCAATCACAAAGTATTCAAATTGAATTCAAATGTATCACAATGGCCGTTCTAGCCTGAGCCACTTAAAAATCAAAACAAAAATCATACCGCAAATGACTGTACCCTTTTACAGCTCTGATATTCAGGAGCTTTAAAATTTCTTCGCTAAGGTTTAACTATAATTTAATTTTAATTATAGTCTAGTTTGTCAAATAATAAGAAATCAATAACTTTAAAAATCTCAGACATTAATTAAACCGATTTCAAGTGGCTTAATCAATAAATAAAAACAAAAATCACCATTTCGAAAACTCGATTCTAAATTTCCACAACTTTTGAATAGAACTAAATCATTTATCAAATAAATAATTCAAAACTAGGAAACAGCAATTTAAAAGCTGCATTTCCATTTACGGATTTCCTTTCAGGGCAGTGCAAACTGCGGGAATACATGAAAAATTAGTCGTAGAACAAGACAACACACTACCGCTTTTCTTTGAAAAAAGGTGAGTCACCACAGCACATCCCCCTGGACTTTAAGGTACTCGCTCCTACTCAGATTGGTTTATTTGACTGGTACTACAATATACATTAGATACCTCAAAATATTTGAGATACTTCAAAATACTTGCAATAATTCAAAATACCTGAGATACTTCAAAATACTTGCAAGTACTTGAAATACTTGTGACACTTCAAAATACTTGAGATACTTCAAAATACTTGCAAGTACTTAAAATACTTGAGACACTTCAAAATACTTGAGATACTTCAGAATACTTAAGATTCTTGAAAGTACTTCAAAATACTTGAGATAGTTCAAAAAACCTGAGATACTTCAAAATACTTGTGATACTTCAAATACTTGAGATACTTCAAAGCATTTGAGATAATGCAAGATACTTGTGATACTTGAAAATGAAAGTACTTGAGATAATAGAAAGTACTTGAGATACTTCAGAATAGTTAAGATACTTGAAAGTACTTGAGATACTTCAAAACACTTGAAATACTTCAAAATACTTAATCCAGTAATGCCTGGAGGTGCCATATGGCACTTTATCACTGAGCCGTTCCTAAGCCAGGTTCAAAAATAATTTTTTTTCTCAGGTTACTTTCTTGGCCTATCTACTTTGTTTACCGCTCGTCCTTAATGGGTCCTTAGAATACTTGAAAGTGCTTAAAATACTAGAAAATACTTGAGATACTTCAAAATACTTGAGATACTTCAAAATATTTGAGATACTTAAAAATACTTAAGATACTTGAAAGTGAAAGTACTTGAGGTACATCAAAATACTTGAAATACTTCAAAATACTTGAGATACAAGAAAATACTTGAGATACTTCAAAATACTGGCAAGTACTTGAAATACATTGCACATTTCAAAATACTTAAAATACGTAACGAAACTTGAGAGACAAGAAAATACTTGAGAAACTTTAAAATCTTGAAATACTTCAAAATACTTGAGATACTTCAAAATACTTGAGATACTTCAAAATACTTGAGATACTTTAAAAAACTTGAGATACAAGAAAATGCTTGAGATATTTCAAAATATTTAAGATACTTTAAAATATTTTAAAATACCTGAAATACTTGAAAATTAATTACTGAATTCAGTTACTTAAAAAAATACTGGTACTTGCGCTTTTTACCAGTACCAACATCAATAGCACTGAGTGCAAATATCGGTACTGGCAACTGAAATTTTACAATTTTTGTTACAAAGCAACAACAATTCGTATTTTCTTATCTCTATTCAAACACACTCACTCGCTCACTACATACATATAACGCGGCAATACTGTACATTATTTACCTACTATTTTGCTTCTTTTTTTTTTTATTCTTTACCAAAAACTTTCCAAATTATTATTTTTTGTTTCACAACTTCACCTACTACCACAAGTTAACAGATTGAAATGAAAACACTTAAAAAATTAATTGAAAAAACTTGCTGCATTTTTATTCTTTGTATACCTACAAAAAAAAAAGTAACAAAATTTTAATTCACCAATATTCTTCACGAAAATCATCAAAGGCTTTTAAATTATTTAAGAAATTTCTTTGGTTTTTTCGCAATAATTTATAAGCATTAAAATAACAAAAAAAAAAATCGACTTTATTTTTTCGTAAACAAATGTTTGTTTTTCTTGTTTTTTTTTCTAAAAATTTCTTTTTTTTGGCGCTTTAATTATATAATTTTATTCTTACATTGTTCATTTTTTTTAAAAAAAAAAGCAAATAAAAATCGTCAAAAGTTTTGTTATTTTTTTTATCATATTTTTGTTTTGCTCAAATATTTTGTTTTGTTGAATTCATAACACACACACACACATATCCAACAATTAACAATTACAACAACAACTATTACCATTTTATCATATTTCCATCATTGCATCTTACCATTTTACCATTACCATTTACCAAAATTAGCATTTATTTTTACGTTATTTTTTACCAACTTTACCTACTACCTTTTTTTGATATATCAAATAGCGTGGCGATGCACCTAGAGATGCTAGTGAAAATCCGCCAAATATGGGTCAGCCAAGTCGTGTTGTAAGTAGCAACAACAATTAAATACTTCTTTTTCTTTCCATAGTAGTCGTTTTTTTATTATTATTTAATTTAATTTCTCCAACAAACAAATCCGCATACACGTACACTCTCCACTAAAAATTGAAAACATATATTTACATATATATATATATAAACAAAATTCTAATTGTGCTATCAATGTACTTATATTTGAAGACGGATGGTGGTGCCGGTCGATACTAATAACACTTAGTAATACACTTTTGGTAAAAAATTTTATTTCGTATAAATCATCAGTTGTTTTTATGTTTTATTTTTATTTTTACAATATAAATAAATTAAACACTAATATTGTTACAAAAGAGTTATGTATGTATGTATACTTATTAACTAACAGCTGCTTTGTTAAATAAATTTTAAAAAATATATTATATATTCTATTGTATTTTTATAAATAAATAAAATGTACAATTTTCTTAATTTCAAAATTAATCGCATGTTTATTTAATTTATTTTATTTACTTTTAATTTTACTAACTTTGTCTCAATGTTTTTTGCAAGAAAAAACTCTAACACACACACACACACACACTGCCCAATATAACCGCATGATATCCTTGCATTCTACACTTTCGCAGCTATTGCCTTGACAAATCCTTCCCAAAAATGTTTATATTATTACCTTTTAGCGTTTCAAATGATTTAAGACTGTTAAGACTTTTTTAATGACTTGGGTGATCTATACCTTTTTCAACAGCTCTTTAGAAAATACAAAATTCATTTCAGAATACTTTATTTGCGCTTCAGTAAATTCCAAAATTACTTCAGAAATGTTCGCTTGTACTTTCGGAATATTCTGAAATAAGAAAAATTCAATAAAAACACAATACAATAAAAACGCATTCGGAGTACATTTGGAGCAATCTGAAGTACATTGGATCAATCTTAAAGTACATTTTGAATATTATTAGAATAATCTAATATCGATATTTTGAATTTTTTTTTGAAGAACAATAAATTTTTTGAAATATTTTTAGAACAATTTGAAGTGCATTCGAAATATTCTGAAGTACATTTGGAATAATCTGAAGTAAAAATGAACATCTCTGAAGAATATTTAGAACAGGGGTGTCCAAAAGTTTCTTATGGAAGTTCAAACACCAATACATATAAACTTTATTATTATAAAGGAACAAAAAATCAAACGTTAGACAGCAATAAAATCTACGTTGAATATAAATAACTGTCGCCAATGTATACCAACAAAGCATACGAAAGTGTTGTTGCTTTGCTTTTTGGTATAGACAAAGAAGAGAGATGAGAAACGAAAAAAACAAAATTGTTGGTGCATAGCATATGCCTAAGAGCTTTTACAAAAACAAATGTGCATTGAGTGCATAGGACGTGAGCACTCCTGATTTAGATCATTCTGAAGTATATTCAGATAAAGCTTTCAAATACATTTGCTTTTCTGAAGTATATTCAGAATAATTTAAAATACATTTGGAATATTCTAAAGTACAAACTAAGTTTTCTGAAGTACATTTTGAATATTTTAAAGTGCACTCAGTATATTCTGAAGTAAATTTGATTTGGAATAATCTGAAGTAAAATTAAAATATTCTGAATTGGATTTGGAATAATCTGAACTGCATGTAAAATAATATAAAGTGCATTCGGAATAATCTTCAATTAATTTGGACTAATCTGAAAACGATTTAAAATATTCTAGAGATTATTCTGAAATTCAAATAGAATATTCTGAAGTTAATTTGAAATATTTTAAAATCAAATTGAAATTTTCTGAAATATTACTGAAGCATTGCAACAATTCCAGCAAAAATGAGTGCATGAATAATTGAAAGGCATACTGCTCTGAGTAATTCCACCAAATACAAATATAGACTAATACATCATTATTTTTTAACAATGAGTTCAAGTAGTGAACTGATGGAGATCAGCAGCTAAGTTTTTAAATTTTAGAGCTATGAGGCAAAGTTGTTCGTTGTAAAAAGTTCAACATTCTTGTTTATTTGTTTTCATAAAAATCCTCCACTCCCTCTGTACCCTTATTTTAAGTCGTTAAAAGGACATGCATAGCCTTCAAGAAAATCTTTACTAAAAGATAACCTAAAATCGTATAACAAAGTTCCCGTCACACAGTGGTGGTTAGAGCAATCTTAGACTATGTGTAAAAGTCTGGTGATTTGGTCATAGCAAGGACTACAACTCGTATAAACTAGTCAGAATTTAAAGAATAGCTTACACTGGAGCTGTAGGAGTTATGAGTTCGCGTTCCAATGAGGCACAGAACGTTGTGTTGCATCTGGTGTACTTTTTCATTAAATGTGCCTTGCCAAGTGATGCTGCCTCAACTCCCTTAACTCTTTTCCAAATGGATTTTCTGAAATTCAACCTTGTAAAGGTCAAAAAAGGTCTAAGGGGACAACTGGAAGGGCATCAAATACGCATAACACGGATACACCGACGAGTCCAGGTAAGATGAAAGGACGATTTATGAGCTGAATATATTCAACAGATCTAAATATATCTCAGTTCCTCCGTCTCCTAAACACTGCTAGTTTTTCTTCCAGGAAAAAGTTCTGGTAATCAGGGAAGCGTTCCTTAAAATCCCCATCAAGTAAAAATATTGGGATCCTCAATGATAGCCAAGTATCGATTCCCCAAATCCAGTAAGAAGAGTTAGGAGACATAGGCAATATATTCCAGATCATACGAACATTTAAGGAAATATACAAGACAATTCAGCTATAAATAAAGTTTCCTCTCAGCAGATCTTTCATGCGTGGAATATGTTCTTATTCTGCTAAAACAGGTTCAAAGAAATATCGGAAAACACTTTCTTCATCTAGCTACATTACTACAGGTGTAAAAATGCCAATACGTTTTGGCGTTCTTAGAAGTAGTCAAATAATCTGCTGCTAAAATGAGCATCTCCTTTAACAGCTTCTGCCACCGAATCTGCAACGAAAGCAACGTGAAAAAAATCGCCGAACTCTTACTTTGTAAATGTCCAACCCTTGCAAAAATACCATATTCTGTTTACTAGGAAACCCATTTTTCGATGGAATGAAAGGGTTTTCAAAGTAAACGAAATAAATTTAACATCGATGGTAAATCTTGATACAAAATAAAATATCCTAAGGGTGCGGGTGCATAAGGGAACCGAAACATCAAGTGTGATGCATACGATCATTACTCTAATCTTACTCTTGTTTTCAGAGGCTTTTGGCACTAAGTTATCTACAAGTTCTTCATAAAAACTTTTTACGTCTCCGAACGTCAAGTGTGGGTATTATAAAGTTCAAATAAAAAGTAAGCCTCTCTGAGTCCTCCATAGTAATAATAACAAAGCTCTGGCAGCTACCCGAAAAAATTGGCATTGCTAGATAATCTCTATTGAAAACTTTAAGGGGCATAGACTCAATTTCCTTTATCAAAAACTTAACTGGATCGAAATCAAATCTATTGGAAAAATAATGATTTCCCTATCAAATATTAAATTTAAAAATAACACAAGCCGGCAAAATTTTTAACCAGAAAACCAGACTATACTTTTCCGGAGGTTTTTGATGCGCTGAATCCAAATCTGGCTTCAGAATTGCGGCAGATATCCTAACCTAAAAGGCGAAAAACGCTCTTTTTGCCAATATTTGAGGTTATGTAGCCCCGTTGATTTTTTGTTTTTTTTTTAAAGAAGATCAGTGGACATCTTAAATAAACACAAATCTTTATTTTGAGTTGCATGCGTTTTGGTCAAAGTATATTCGAGTTTCTGTTAAAATAAGCAAAAGAAACGAAAACTTTTTAAAGTTTATTATAAGTTTAATGTTGCGTATGATATGGTCACTACTTTACGAGTATATAAACATTACCAGGAAATTTTTATTGAACTTCTCACCATCCTAACGTGATACGAAAAAATTTAAAAAATATTTCAACAATTGTTATTTTTGTTTTGAAAATAAATAGTTTTTAGTTTCGGATAAAAATTATCCGTTTTATCCGTGTATGAATTCAAGTGTTTTGACACAGAATTATATAATATAATAATAATTTTTGATTTCGGATAAAATTTACATGACGGATAAAAATTATCTATTTTATCCGGGTATAAAGCTACGTGTATTCTTACAATCAAAATGCATTAGATACAATAATTTTTTATTTCGAATAAATTAAAATCACGGATAAAAATTATGCTGAGATTGGTTTAGACGCTTCAAAATAATGATTTTTATATTAAAGCTCATGCTCTGTATTAGGTGAGATCAGCTGGGTGTAGTGAGCTACTCAAATTCAACGAAACCATCACAGGACATCGCTACCGACTACAAGTGCTGTGTTTGAGGAAAAACGGCCGCAATTCAGGAAGAAACAATAAAGTGATTTTGCAGCATGACAACGTTCGGTCACATGTTCCAAAGCCTGTTTAAACCTACTTGGAAAAGCTGAAATGGGAAGTCCTACTCCAGCTACTGTATTCACTTGATGTTGTTCCTTTCGATTACCGCTTGTTCCGATCGATGACACATAATCTGTCTTCTTATGAAGATGCATTTTTTTGGCATGATTCTTGTATAGCCTCGAAAAAAGTTAACTTTTTTTAACGTGGAACTCGTATGCTATCAGCAAGTTGGGGGCAAATCGATGGGCAATACTTTGAATTACAGGATCTATTCTCATTTTTTTAAATAAACGATTAATTTTCACAAAAAAAAAAAAAAAACTGCATTGGATGCATAAGTTTTTAGATTTACAATAAAACTATTAAAAATGATCCGCTTCTTTCTGAATATGAAAAATAGTATATTTTTGTATTCATTCACTTGTACTGCATGCATTTGATATTTGACTGCAATTATTTCTCATTTACGATAAATTTTAATGAACACATACAAATTATTCGCGTTTGAAATTGAATGTTTAAAGAATGTAAATGAGTTTTAGGTTTATTGTTGCACCGTGTAATAAAATATTAATTAAAATAGTTAAACTTAAAATTTTATTTACATTTTTATTTTTTTTTTTAATGATTAGCTCAACTTAGGTGAGCGGCCCTTGCAAAGTTGTATTACCCAAACTTTGCAAGGGCCGCCGAAAATTACAACAACAGCAAAAAAAAATCTACAACAGAAATTATCATATGAGCGTGCCAACCTCCCATATCAATATAATTGGTATTTATTTCTAATCCACTTGTTCAACAGTGTCCACATTCTTCTTATTATACAAGCCTTTATAATTTGTTGGTCGCACTTTTAATAAACATTGGTATTAGCATTAAAGTTTTATAATTTATACATTTTTACATAAAAAATGCGCAAATTTTGGCAAAACTAACATAAAATGCAAACAAAATTACACATAAATGTTTGTTCGTTTTTAAAAATAGCGGAAAATAACGCCATCTGTATATCAGATTTCGCATTTGACATACAGATGGCGCACTCTCCTATATAAAATATATCTTTCTTTTTGCTGTTCTTTCTCATTCATATTAGCAGTTAGATATTATTTATAATTTTATTAGAACAGAAAGCCATGGCCAAATTCAAATTGTTAGTGGGATATTGTACAATGAATATTCAAATAATATGGGAGATGCCATATCCCTTTTCTAATTCCACCCAGTATGTATGACATAGTCATTGTGCGAAATTTCAGTACTGTACCATAAATGGTTCCAGATATATACCCAAAAAAGCATATAATTTGTATGGGAGGTACCACATTCACTTGTCTATCTTATGACTAGAGACAAACTGCACCAATGTATAAATTTTTGGGTCAATCGGTGCTGTTGTTTATAGACATACACACAAATTTTCCATTTTATATATATAGAGAAGAGATAGTTCACAATAATGAATCGACTGCATATCTCGATCATAATCCAAAGGAGAGTACATCGAATTGCATGGTTTTGATTTTAATCAATGATTAATAGTCATTAATTTTGTAGTTATATCTATTTGAATACTTGATATGCTTTTAAATTGAACTTAAACCTCGCTACAACGAACTAACTCATATATATGCACATAAATCCTATTTAACAATTAATTAATATAGTAGCTGATTAACACATTTTCAAAATAATAAAAAATTAAAAAAAAAAATAAAAAAATGGATCCAAGTTCTTTGTACAATATTTGAATGAGTTGAAAAATTCTACTCAATTTCTATTCAAAAAAAAAAGAAGAAAAAAAATCTAACTTCATCTTAAAATAATATTCATTTATTCTTTTTTACAGGAGGATGCTGATCTCGATGATGTTAATTTGGCAGGTGGCAGTGGTGGACCCGTAACATCACAACCAGCTGGCCGAGGTGATGGCGGAGGACCTTCAGGTGGGCAAACAGTCTTTGCGATGCCACCACCACCAGCTACAGGTGTTAATCCATTTACTGGTGCACCCGTTGCTGCAACAGAAAATACATCGCTCAATACAACAGAGCAGACAACATATACGCCAGGTATATAAAATTATCAACATCATCATTAACAAAATCAATGTTAAGCTAAGCTAAATGTCAAGCAAAAACAAACCAAATTAAACAAAGTGCTGCTAAAATAAAAGCATATAAGCTTTTCTTTTTCTGTGTAAAGTATTTATAGTAGAACAAAGAACAACAAAATTAAGCAAAAACAAAAGATAATTAATGCGTTTATGACCATCGAAGGTGTTTCAGCATATATGTATATGTATAGCATTCTACTATATACACATAATATATTGTATGTATTTAAATGTTTAATTCTTTCTTCTTCCCCAACTACACTGTTATTATTATTTTTTCTTTTTTAACCTAAAAAACTATTTATTATTGATTAAATAATATGAAATATGCATTCATAAAAAACAACAAAATAATATAAAGCATGAGTGATTTGTATTTTGTAAGTAAGGTGAGAGTTTATTAAAGCTCACACTTTAATCCAATGACATTTACTAGTCACCGGAAATATACTGAAAATTAGTTAATATCGACTTGAATCTGGTTACGTTTACATTTTAATTTCAGCATATTTCCGATAGCTTTATATTAGAATTTTTTTTATACATTGTATCCAAATAATTCTTATATGCAACAAAAAAAAAAAAAAAATAAGGTTATTTAATGAAATGATATTATCATAACTAATTACTTAATTATTCATTTATTTAGATAAACATAATTGTTATGTATACTGCTAGTGTGTAATTTAAATTATTTATAGTACCCTTATTTCTGTCATCTTCAAAATAATTTGCACAAAAGTGATATCTATTAGCCAAATCAATAACAACGATTATTCTTACTTTACATAATTTATTAATAATCTTTATTAGAGGTTCATATAATGATATCAGTTGCTCATAAATACATTTGTTCACGTTTTTACACTTGCTGTTGCGTTTTAGCTGCTATCAAATTACGTAAAACAAGTTTCTGCTAACAACGAGCAAACCATATTGTTTTAAACTAAAGCTAAATTGTGAATCTTTATTTCAATTACTTTTGCAATTGGTAACACAAACCTACATACGTGACTAAAAAATTACCGATATCGATTATAACACAGGCCTACGATGTTTCAGATGTTTGAAAATAAAGAGTGATTTCCTATATATTTCTCGGCGCTCAATTTGAATTTGAGAGTAGAATTATTTTTTCGCATCAGAAATCTGAAATGCATTAGAGATTTTTCTATTTTTTTCAATCATATTTTAAAAATCTTAATTTCGCACAATCTGTTTAGCTAATTCGTTGTGCTTTTTTTAACCTTTAATGTAAAATTTTAGGTGGAATTTTATTTTAAAAAAAATAATCAAATATTGCTTTTGTCACCTAAAAGTATACTCCAATTTTCATCTGTATTAGAATCAGTAATTAAAACACAAAAATTTTCTCTTATGAGAACTGAATTCTCATTAATAAGCTCGCTTAAAAACTTTTCATCACTCCCCGTGAATAGAAATCGAAATCGCCCAAAATTTATTTCACTTTCATAGTGGAAAGTTTTATATCAATGCAAGTTTATACAAAATAATTTATAGTTAAAAATCATTTTCGTTTGACCTAAATTATATTTATTGATAAAGCACTTTTTATTTCAATGTCGTATTGTGTTGCACGCTTTTGTGTTATCTAAATTTTTATAAATTTTTTTTTATATTGGTATTATATAGTGATGGGCAGAATGGAATCCTCATAAAAAACGAATTATATAAATACTCCAGTACGAAAACTTGAATAAGTGTTAAGATTTAAATTTAATACTTATTGAACTTTTAAATAGAATCAATTTCTGTGGCTTTTTTGTCATTGAAATTTTTGTTATATCTAGGATAGTTCAAGTAGGGCCCTCCGAAACCACTGTTTTGTATGGCGTTGAATGGCCTTGAGAAGCATAGTAACTCAAGTATCAGCTATTGCGAAGCCATTTAAAATCCTGCCTTGTGCTTCGTTCTAAATTTATCTCCTTCGTACTCTTTCCAGGCTTTAAAGCTGCTGTATAATGATTGCGTACATATTCTTAACTAAGGAACAAAACTATGACCGATAGTTTCCTCTTTTTCAGCGTGCTCTAAACGTGCTAAAACCAGTGCACTTGAAGAATATTTGACGTGCATCTTCAAGTTTATATTAGCATCGCAGACAAGTCGTATAGACGTCGTGCCAGCAGCCAGCTCCCTAGTAATAGTCGACAGTTCACTGATTGTACAGCCATCTTATAAGGTATCATCTTTCTTGCTGGGAAAAAGATTATACTGACTTTGCTATGCATCTATGCATCAAACAACAACACAAACAATAATATATTTAAGCTCTTTCTATCTCTCTTTTGAGGTATGTTCACATCACACATAAACTTCAACAGCGATGTTTGCACACCAAAATAACTTTTGAGAGCGTCTGCATCCATATTTTTGAAATGAATATTTCTTAACGACAAAATGTACGCTAGATATTCAACGACCCCGCTTTCGTCTCCCCTCATTTGTGTAAAAACACAATTGGGAGAAACACATAAAAGTATGCTTTTACACACACACCGATTTGTGCCCTACTTTTCTCACCGATTTTTACATATTTTTTTTTAATATCTTGTTCCATTGTTGAGAGCTTTTATACACACATATTTCGACCGACCATTTTGTATTTCTCTTGCTTCTTTGTTATTCATTTTACGTGAGTGAAACAGAGATGCAAAAGGCAAACGTCAAAAATTATCGTTGGTGCAGCCTTTTCGTCTCCCCTCCCTCGCAATCAAACAGAAAATCGGTGAGAGAAATCAGTGTGTGTAAAAGCTGACAAAGAAAACAAAATTTGCTGTTTCATTTTCTTGTTCTCTTGTTGTCTTCCTTTTCTACTAATAACTCTCTCGTTTGGCTACTCAGCTGCAGTTACGAGTACGCAACGATAATTTCTCTCACCTCTTTTTTTCTCGTTAAAAGGTATTGTGGAAAAGGAACAAAGAACAGGGAGAATAAAAACTCCTGTAATTTTAACTAAGTGGTATTGTATACATGTGTATCAATTTTCTATATTGTCACTCTCCCTTTCTATGTTGTCACTCCTCTTACAAGATCGAAGTTCTCTTTCGCTCTTCTACGTTGTTCAACCAATACTTTGTAAAAAAGAAATATTTAAATCATGTTGAAATCATGTATGTATGGCAAAATGGAGAAAAAAAACGTTGACAGCCTTTGGTATTGACAACGAAGAAAGAAGAAGAATTAGTTGCTGCTAACTACACCTGGTACAAATTCATCTTGATTAAATAAAATTGAGTAAATTGAACATTTCGTGTAATTTATTTCCGCTGAGTATAATCCCACCTTCAGAGTTTGTTTTCAGAAGCGAGAGTATTATTTTCCGTCTATACGAATACCACAAGTTCAGTTCAAGATTCGAGTATTATCGATATTTTATATTACGTTCTGCCTATCACTAATTGAAATTATATAATTTGAATGTTTGTTGATTATTCCATTAAAAAATTTCCATATTTATTGCATACTTTTTAGCTTTTCTGAACGGGGTTAACCACGGCAAGAGATTAATGGCGCAATATTAAAAATAATAAAAAATCAAAATTAAAAAAAAAAAACCCAACATTGGAAAAATATAAATTAAGCTTTGAAACAAAACTTGCTTTGAAATACGACATACATAAAATCTTTTTATTATTATTTTTCATTAATAATTTTCGTTTCTGAAGTATTAAAACTTTCACTAACTAATTCCTCCAAATTTTGTAGTTTTATCTGCCTGGTAATAATAGTAATTGTGACAACAGTTGTTATCTCATATGTAATGTCTATGGGAAATTACTAGGCAAATCTAGTAAAATTTCACAAAATCTATACAGAACTGTAGGGTAAGTTTAAACTACTACTATTCTCCACTGATTCTGCTACGTTTTTGACTTTACTCTAGTTTTAAACCGCACACTGAAAAATTAAACCGTATGTGCTATATTTTAATTTTAATGAATTCTGCATATCTTTGGAATACGGAATTTTGCTTATTTTAGTTAAAATTTTATGGTACAACTGTCAGTTGAAGGCCAAGGTCTTGGCACTACCGATTTATAACGAACTTTTGCTTACATTTTCATATTTATTGCTTACTTTTAGGCAATCTTAATATGTTTAGTTTTCTTTATTACAATTTATGTTATATGATTTAAATAAATACTTTTAATAATTTTCTACTTTCTAATTTGCAAATTTTTCTTATGATTTTTTTTTCTATTTCTTTCATCTACTTCTAGATATGGTAAACCAAAAATATTAGAATCACACACACACATATATTGACACAGATACACACACTCATATAAAATATATAAATGCAACGTAACTACTACATGACTTCTGAATATCATAACGTATTTCGTTTAATATATATGTTTGCATATATTTAAAACAAATTATTACAATTCCAAATAATAAAGTAGTTAAAATATTTATGTAAACCAACACAAAAAATAATTAACTACAATTAAAAATAATAAAAAATAAATTAATACTACACACGAACTTATAACAAGAAACGATACGATGACACATGGCAGGTACGTGGACGAAGCTAAAAGAACGCGAAATTTTATGCTGCAAGAGAGAGAGAGTGAGTGGAGAAATTTGAACAAGAGAAAACGAATTCAAAAAGAAGATGAAAAAGAACACAATTCCGGGGGGGTAAGAAAATGACCGTTGATATAAATTTGTAATTTATTGAAACAAAATATAAAAACAAAAATTTAATTTATATAATTATTACTTCAATAGTTCTTAGTTATATAAAGATTCGAGAATGTTTTTAAAATTACTCTACCTACATACTTAGTCTATTCAAAAAAAAAAAGAAGAAATTACAAAAGCATAAAGAAAAATTATTTAAATAAAACAATAACATCTTTATATATATATATACCTATATATATTTATACCTAAATATTATATATAATATATATATAAGATATTCTATATATTTATAATATAAATTGATAAAGTAAAACAAACAATGCAAATAATTGCAATTTGTATGCTGCACACAAAATTCACATAAGCATCGTTCCAAAAATAAGAGTATGTATTTAGCTCTCTTTCCCTTTCGCTTTCTCTGATAAAAATGTAATGGCGACAAATAACAAAAACTTCAAAGTTCGTTTCCTCCGAGAGAAGGAGACTTCCGAGTTGCTTTGTCAGCTTTTACACGCAAGTTGCAAGTTTTGCATCTCTGTTTCACTCATGTAAAATGAACAACAAAGAAGCAAACAAATACCAAATCGGTCGGTCGAAATCGTTGTGTATAAAAGCTCTCGATGATGGAACAAGATAAAAGAGAATATGCAAAAATCGGCTCCAAACCGGTGTGTGTAAAACAAGACTTTCTAATCAAACCCAAACAATAGAATGAAATGGCAATAACCGTGGTGAAATAAATTATGAACCAGACAGAGGACAAGATGCTGTTCTCTTTTGGGACTTTTTATTTGAAGTGAAACTCAAAAGCACTGTTACAATTTACTTGACGCGAGCAAAATTTTCGTCCACTTCAGTGCCCTATTGTCTTAATTTCCGCATAGCAATTTTTTGGCTAATAATTTGTCTATCGGCAAGAGAGGAAATACAATATAGGACTGATATGACAAATTTCATTTTGTATTGTTCGCTGTTTTGCATTTTATAATATGAAGTGTCAAAATGATAAAACGAAATAAAAGCCGAATTGTTTAAGAAATCATTTTACATCGTATTAACGGAAGCGTCAACACCAAAAGTGAATCTATACGAATTGCTGTATGGAAATTGGGACTGGCTTTACACGCTCGTTGTTTTGCATGGTTGTCCGTTGCTCGTTGTGTAAACGAAAATCATGGCAATGTACCAACAACGAATCATCAACGAACAGTAATTGAACGAACAATGTGTGTGCGAACGTTTTATCCAATGTTTGTTGAGCCTGGGAATATAGAGGGGAGGGGAGTGATCTCATTAATGAAATTAACTTTGTTTTATTTTACTCAAGCTCTTTGCCATATAAAAAACACCTTAACCTAAACAAGAACGTAGTGCGAAAATGCGAAATAACGCAGACACCTGAAATAAAGCGCTCGTTACTTCGTTATCGGCTCTCCCATGTTCTCAGCTATAAGCTCAGAACACAATGGATGCGACAGCAAAATGAAGGCAATTGCCAACATTTATGTCTCATGTTTTCTTAAGAACATAAACATATGGACTGCGATAACGCAACACGGTGACGATTGCCACAGTCACCAATTTCAATATAAATATTTCTATTTCTACATGCAGCAGAATGAAACATAAACAAACTAACAACCGTGAATTGCATTCCCTTTTTCATATTATTTTCCTTGAAAAAAGTGGAAGGAAAATGTGAAGAATAAAATAAAAATCAGTTTGCCGTTCCCAAGTTCATTATGCTGAAGTCGCAGTCAACACGACAACATTTACTGGATACACCATTTTGTAGTCGTGTTGCAGTGTTACTGTCGCATTTTTTGTGTTCGGAGCTTTGGCCAAAAGCTTTCACTGACTGAAATATGAATATTGAAATATTTGAGAAAACCATTGAATATTTTAGAGCCGCTCTCTTTCTCTCTCATTCCTCTTTTAAATCACATAGTTATGTATGTGTATTATTAAATGTGCCGTGTACCAATTACTGTTATTACTACTTACATTTTCAATACAGTAACAACAACAACCAATGCTATCAAAATTTTGAGAACAGAATAAATCAATTGTATTTTGTAATAAAAAAAAACTACTACAATAAATGTTAAAAACAAACTAAAAACGAATCTTGTAATTAGTCGTATTTGTGTGTCATTGTCTCTTTTTTCCCCCAAAATTTAACTTAAGTTTCATATTTATTAGCAAAAAATAAAATAAAAATATGTAATGGACAAAACTTTTGCTGTTGTAAATTTTTAGCATACTTTAAATTAATGAAAAACAGAAAAAAATATGTATGTTACTGTAATTTAATTCAGTTTTGTAACAAAATTTTTCCAATACCAGAAAAAAAATATAACTTGTTACAAAAAATAAATAAAAAAAAACCAATGTTTGAAATTCCAGTATGTAATAAACTTAATTTAGAAAAAAAACACAAAAAAAGAAACAAACAAAACTATAAACATTGTAAAAGTCAAACCAAAAAGAAAATCTAAAACAATAAAATACACTCACACATGAAACGAGCAAAAACTCCTAAAATTATAAATAATAATAAAAAAAAAAATTAAACATGTGTATTTGTAAATAATACTTATACAATAAAAAATTTAAATAACTATAAATGATTATATGCATAAAAATAAATTAAATAAAATTAAATTATCTATAAATAAATTCAAAATTTTACTTGTTAAACAAAATGCAATTATGAAATCATTCAAACAAATCATTCTTTTGTAGCAACTTTCATTTGAGTTTAACTTATATTTTGTGTATTCACAGTTTAACATAACTTTGTTTTAACTTTTATAACTCTAAGGCGGAGTTTACATTTGCTAGAAATTGTTTGCAATTTGTTTCAAAAAATCTTTTTGAGAGTAAATTGCTTTGAACAAGAAACCGCAAGTTTTGTTTTTTGTTTTTCTTTTGTTTACATCAACAATTTATTTTCAAAAAAAGTTTCTGAGAGCAACTTGCAGATATAAATTAAGTCTTATGAATTCATATATTTGGACTAAAAGATGAAATAATAAGATTTGGTAAACAAGGGAATTAAAGCCTCAGCGCACACCAACACAACGCAGATGCAGTGCATAGCAAAGAAAAAATCGTCTTTTTCTCTCTGAGGGTCGCCCATAATACCATATTGAGTGCAATTGCTTTGCGTCTATTCTCGTTTTTCGCACTAATTAATTTAACTTTTTTTTTCTAAAAATAGAATAAAAAATCTCAATTGAAAATAAACATATTTTATCAAGAGAATAACTACGGAATTGTTCAAATGTCAAAATGTACCAGAGGCAGAGGAAAACAGTTTTTTATTCATATATATAGGTCCCAGGGCAGAGAGAGAGTGAAATACAGAGCTTTGCATTTGTGACTGGTCTCTTCTGCGTTTTGTGTGTTAGTAGGCTTTTACACATGCTGGTTTGACCCGATTTCTCTCAAAGATTTCCTGTTGGTTGGCGAAGGAAGGGAGACGAAAGTGAGTGAGTCAAAATCGGCTGTATCAACGATTTTTGACGTTTGCCTTTTACAAGTTTTGCATCTCTGTTCCACTCATGTAAACTGAATAACAAAGAAGCAATAGAAATGCAAAATGGTCGGTCAAAAGCTTTGTGTATAAAAGCTCTCGACGGTTTAGCAAGATAATAAAAGAGAATATGTTTAAATCGGTAAAAAAAAATCAGGCATAAATTTGTGTGTGTAAAAGCAGACTTACAAGATCCTAAACTGCGCAGTTTAACCTTAGATCCAGCATAATAAACTGTGGATAGCTTATTTAATTTGTTTAAGTAAAATGTGAATTTTAGCTTCAGTTACATAATTTTATTCCATAATTTATCAAGTTTTACTAAGTAATGCTAAAAGAAAGACTCACTTTTCAAGCTACTTCGTTTCAAAAAGGTTCTTTGGGTTTGAAGTAATCGTACTGCGTTCACTCATTCTATTAAATTCACTACATTTTTTATAATTTGAAATCGGAAAGTGATTGTAGTGCAAACGACAGCACTGATAACAAATATATCAAGGTCTTAACATTTAATTAATCTGGGCCTCTCTAACTTGTTCTCAATTAAAAATTATAAGCAGTCAATCAATGGCAGAATAAATAGGTAACTGCACCTGATATAGCCCTTTGTCTTTCCAAGCACAACTGCCAAAACAAAAATGAAAAAATGTAAATAGATGATTATAATAAAATTTTTATTTTCGTGATTTGATATTTTTAATAGAAAAAAACGTGAAAATAGCTGGTGAAAATTACGTAATTAACTAAAAGAAAGCATTGCGGCACTCCCTCATGGCTCAATAGCTCAGACAATTTTCAAATTCAAAAATAAATACATTATTAAATTTGACAATTATCAGCTGATAGTTTGACAGTTATATTAGAAGTTGCTCCCCATTTATTCTGCCATGTTTTAGCTCAAAGATTTAAGCTTTTATGTTTCTTTGCCTATTAAGAACCAAATATTCTTCGAGTTTCAATATACAAAATCAATTTATGCATAGTTTTTTTTTGAAATCAAAAATGAAAAAAGATATATCGATAAAAACCCAAACGGAAATTATCGTTTCTTTCTTTTGTCACTTTGAAAAAAAAGATTTAAAGGAACATTTTATTTTTATTTTCAATGTTTTTCTTCCACATGTAAACATAATACAAAAACTACAGAAAAATTTTGCCATATATAAAATATTTAATCAAAAAATTAAAGAAATATAAAAAAAATAAATAAAGCTCATAATTTTAAATGAAAGAAAAATATAAAAAAATTTATTTAAAATATAAAAGCAAATATTTTTCGAACATTTTTAATTTAAATAGAAACACGATTTATTTTTATTTCTCTTTTTTTTAATCAATTCCAGCAATAATTGTTGTATCTCATTTGAAAAATGTAAAAAAAAATATTAGATATGAATGGAATGTATCATTCAATTCAACTCAGCAACGTCCAATGTTTCTCCACCAGTGTGTTAAAGTTATTTGTCTTATTTTACTTTTAATTAAAAAAAACAACAAAAGTTACAATATTGTATAATTCCAACGCAATTAAAAAAAAACAAATGAAAAAATATTCAATTTATATTAATATATATCATCAAATTCAATTCTTCATTATCAACAACAAAATAAATTTATCATTATTATAAATTATTAAAGTATCTTGTATTTTTATTTTTATATTCTCTATATATTATTAACTCCTCAGTTCCGCATATAGTCAATTGCCATTGTATAACTATATAGCAAGCTCATACTCACTAACTACTATTCTGATCCAGAAGTAATGGGAAACCGGACCAGTCCAATGAAAGGATTCATTTCACAATGGATCATCTGTTTTCATAGATTTCCGTCATCCGACGCAATTGTGTTCAAGGCATAAAGCGGTTAACCGCTGTTAAAATTAGAACTCGGCTGATTTAAATTACTATTTTCGCAGTCGATTGGCATCGGCACAGGGTTGATTGTGATCAGCTGATTTTAAATTGAAGTCATTTTTAGTTTGTGTGAAAAGTTGAAATTATCAGTAATTATTTAAATGTAATGGATTTGAATGAGAAGCTAGTTGAAGAACCCAATTGGGAAATATCAATGCATGTACGATTTGACAATGAAAGAATACAGGAAGGTAACCGAAAGGGAAGTGTTTGAGTAGAAAGGGAATACGTTGTTATAATCTCTATTATTTTCACCAGCCTTGTATTAATTTTTATTAAAAACAAATGAACGTACAAATAATAATTGTTCACGTCAATAAAAATTTTCAAATCAAAATGTCAGTTGATTGCGGTCACCGTTGCAATTGCGATTACTCGAACGTATTTCACAGCAGGCACTCAAAAGCTGTTCACTTACCGTCGACCGCTCTACTTTCGAACCATATCTTGATCGACTATTGACTACTATCGATTAAGGATCGACAAATTTTAGTTAGTCCATTGTGGCCGCCAGTCGCTTGAAATTTCTTGAAACAATCGGATTAGATGTTTTTTTTGTGTATTAACCCATTAAGGACGAGTGGGAACCAAAGTAGAAGATAGATCAAGAAAGTAACTTGAGAAAAAAATTGTTTTTGAACCAAGCTCGGGAATGGCTCAGAGACAAGGTGCCATATGACACCGCTAGGCATTACGGGGTTAAAGGTTAACCCTTATACGGTACAGTTGCATATCTGACACCAACCAAAACATTAGCTATTCAAGAGTATTTTTTCAAACCTGATTCTAAAGCAATGTTTTTAGACTGAATAGTTCTTTTTTCAGAATTTATGACATTGTACTATGAGAAAAGTAACTGAAACAGATTTTACAACACTAAGTTAACTGATTTTTGGAAAAAGTAACAAGTGTACATTTCAATGAAATAAAAGTTTTTTTTTAAACAAGTTTCCATTTCTTCAAAAAAAAATACTCTTTCGCTAGGTAAGTAAAAAAAAAACATTCTGCTTTGTTTTTGTAATTTCAAAAAATACTACTTCAGTCGTAATATTGCTAAATTTTTCTTGGTTCCAGCAGTACAACTTGGACCTTTTTTCACCAAAAAACATGAAAAACTACATTTTGTTTCTATTTGGGTTTTATGTTCAGAAAATAATATTAGACTTAAAATGAAGCTATTGCAGTATAAAGGGTTAGGTTAGGTTGGAGTGGCTGTCGAGAGACACACTTAGGCCTGAATGGCCCATTGTGATACCACATAGTTGGACCTACAGTTTAATGCCGACTCCGAACGGCGGTGTGGCAATTTTTTATCGGCTTGGTGGTTTTGCCATTACCAACCAATGTGTGTACTTGTACACTATCTTATAATTCTCATACACTTCATATTGATAGTGAATATAAGAAAGTTATGAAAATTAACCACCAGACGAAGACGGGAATCGAACTCGAACCTCCCAGATGAAAGTCTAGTGCACTATCCAATAGGCTATCGAGGTCGTCAGTATAAAGGGTTAAAAAGTAAGTATTTACGAAATAGATTTAAACATTTTTAGTTGAAAACGTATTTTACTTAATTTATTAAAATTTTCAAAGGTTCAAATCTGGCATATACAAAATTCGTTGGTATTCCTTAAAAGACCAAGGAAGTCTATTGCGGAGTGAATAGATTTTCCTTGATTCTAGCCCTGGTTTAAAGTTGTCAGCAACAAAGTGCGACTGGAAAAATAGAATATCTTAATCGAGTAAAATAAAAAGTATTTGTAATTGTTGTTGTCCTGGTAGAAGCTTTTAGTTTGCTATAAATTTTAACCAGGTCGATGTATCCCTCCTTACATATAATTTCAAAAAGTTTTGCAATTTTATCCACTGAATAGCCCTCTCCACTTGATCCCAATCCCAATCGGTATAAAACAATGGCTAATTGCATCTCCACAGGAAACTGCTGGCATGATCTTGTGCTTTTAAAAATTTCGTCATCTTTAATAATATAAAGGATGACTTGAAAGTTAGTCCGAATGACTCTTACTAAATAGTAAATAGTAAGAACCACTGTATACAGTATGCCAGATAGCAGAAAGTAATCTGAAATATTCTCAGGTCTTCTGAGATTTGACAATTATGACATGTATTCGCTCAATAAATTTTGACAAATAATTTTGTTTATGAGAGAAAACTCTCTTAACCCATTTTCGTCAGCTGTACACAAATAAATAAATGAAATAAAAGTATCAAAAAACAAGAAACCTTTCGTTTGTTGTTTTTTTTTCTGAAATAAAACCTCTCAAATTATTTTGTAGTGTGTGGTTCTATAAAATATTTAAATAAGCAAAATACAAGACTTTTACAATTATCTTCTTCAAAAATGTCCTCTTTACATTCTAAATAGTTTTATCGATTTTAAAAGAATTTTATTTAAATTTCGGAGAGGTAGATTTCTTAATTGAATGACATACAAAACAAAAAACTTTAAGTTTTGGATTAAATTCTTGGTTCAAATTATGCACATGGTTGTTACAAACACCATCGAAGATCTAGTTTATCAATGTCAAAAAATTTTTCTGGCTTTTAAATTTTTCTATTTTATTTTTATATTGTGCTCGTACCAATGGGTTAATAATTTTTTATATTTACTTCTGAAATATCAAATGTTTCGGGAGAAGTAAGCGAATAATTTTCAAATTTGGCAGACGTCAGTGAACAGAAAAGAAGGCGTCACTTTTATTTATTTCACTTTATTTATTTCACTATGGTAAGAACCTGTTGTCATCCAAGTTTGGAAAAACGTCAGTTAAAAACTTTTTACATTTCGGGACAGAATTACGTTGAAATGGAATTGAATATGGAAAGCAAAGTGCAATTATTGCCGCGTTTGTCCATTCCTCTAGAATTTCATCCTCTCTTGCTTGCCGGTTATTCTCTACAAATGGAAAAATTAGGTCAAAGTGAATATACAAAATACCACGGAATAAATAGTTACCATCTAGCATAAGCAAATTGTTTATTGCAGTTTCGTTGATATATTCAATTAATTCGGCTTTACGTTTTCTTTTCCCCATTTTTGTTTCTTTTATATTATCCAATTTAACGGCTGCTGTGCGTTGCTTTTTTGGGCAGGGTTGCAATCAATTTGCGGATTGCGCGATTTTTGCTCCGACAGTGTTGTAACGAGTGAAAATAAAAATGTACTACAAAAAAAAATCGTACCTTAAAAATAAAAACGTACTCTTTTTAAATAAATTTATATAAATTTTATTTTTCTTTTCCAAAGTACGTCCAAAAAAATAACAAAACAGGTCACCTGTTCATATATTGCATTGCATGTACATATAGATATATACCAGTTTTCTTACATTAAATAACATTATAGTAACATGTAGGTATATATTTTATTTCATAATATAATTTTACGCAAAACAAATATAATTTTTATCGAAAAGTCATCATAGTCATCATATATACTTATATAATTCCAAAAGAGTCTGCCTAAGCCAGCTCTTAGACGGGAAGATTAGTTACCAGTGATTTTTTTTACCTTTCCTTTTAAAGTTTCTTGTAGGTCAGATCGCATATAGGTATAAAACACAATTGCGTTGAACGACTGAAAACTATCCAACGGATAGCCTCTGTCAAAATTAAATCGTATGAAGTAGCATAGAGCTGTGGCGGAACGAGCTTCCCGCCGGCGGGTTTTTCATCGACTGAGATCTATTTATATTTTACCCAATGGCGATGACAAGACAGGGTTGCATATCTAATCAGCTGATTGTCAAGTTATTAAAATATTTTTAGCGCGAAATAATTAAAATAAATATATATATTTAAATATTGTGATAACATAATAATTTAAGTAAATAATAATAATTTAACCAAAAATAAAACAATAAAATAATGAGTTGCTTGGAAAAGAAGTCCGAAAGTGCAGATGTTTGTACGATTTATCCATGAAGGACTACAGAAGTGTACAAATGTAAGATGCGATTTGGAAACAAATTGGAAATACATTAAATTCAGGTTGTAAGTATAAAATGTAAGCTTATTGTACTTATTATATAAATTTACATAAGTGCACGTACTTACAAACAAAAAGATTTCACTTCAAAAATAGTTTTCTTGTGGGTAGAAAATGGCAGACAGATTACACGTCGACCCATCATTCGTCAAAATTGTGTTTACTCGAACGGATTTTACGGCGAGTATTGATCAGCTGTTCACTAACCGTCAACGGGGTTCCCGTCACCCATCGCAACTGTGTTTAAGGTTTTAACGACGCTAACGCAATAGATGTCGCTTAAAAATAAGAGGACATTTATTCTGAACCACCTTTTAATGAAAAACCACCAACATAGCGAACTTTTATTACTCCCCTTCACCTATTTCAGGGCCTACTGAAATACCTACATCTGAAAATTAAGTATGTATCTACTCTAATCATCATACTTAGAATAAAGGAGCACTGAAAAATTTCTCAGGTAATAAATCACTGTAAAAGATATAAAACTTTACAGCAACTAAATTGAGTTGATTGAACTGCTGCCTTAAACTATGGCAGCAAAAAAGTAGGGAGTGAGGGAGGCAGTTAAAATTAATAATATTACAATTACATACTTTCAATGTGGGAAAAATTGAAGAAGAAAACGCGCATTAAACACGCGAACTTGAAGAAATTGAGCTCACACTATTAAATTTTAAAATTAAAACAGTAATTCCCTTTCCCTGTGTTGCATGGGAGGCTTTGGTGTCACTTCACTCAATCCAAATCCGAAATGTGTGTGTGCATAACTTAAACATTAATAATATGTACCTACATATAAAAGAAACATCATAAAAATATGTTGTGTGAGAGGAAAAAGAAACAACTTTTTAATTGCTTGGCTTGAGTGAAACTATCAGTCAAAAAGGTGTCACAAATCATTCACATTATGATGAGAGTACAAGCATATGAGATTTTTATAGGAGCAAGTAGACGATTGTATATGGGATGGGCACAACCACCTTCAACTTCCTCCTTGTGCATTTTGCTGGGGTCTTTTTTCGTTCCCCTGTGTGTGTGATATTTACATCATCGATTGCAATCGTGTGCTAAGCAGCAGAAACAAGCAAAAAAAAAAAAAGAAAATGAAATGAAATTAATGAAACAAAACAATAATATTCGTTGTTCATGTATCGAGATTGAAGAACAGAAATTCAAAATTTAAACAGTTGCTCTAAAACTCTCAACTCTAGATATTTACACGTAAATACACGTATGTATCTATTTCAAATTGATACTCGATGGATTTTCCCCGAACCTTGACAAATGTATGTACACGCACACACCCACACAGATTCTTGAATATCTAACATTGTAATTTAATCCTCAGCCAAATTCACAGCTCGCGCTTACTTCCACTTACAGCAACAGCGATACATTACATCATTGTTGCACTTATGCAATGTATGTATGTGTTGCAATTGTATCTTGTAGGTAGAAGGTATATTCATGTTATAGTAGGTGGCATGCCGCAAGTAGAATTTTTGTTTCGATGTTTTTTTTTTTGTGTGTGTTTTGTGTCACATGTGCGTAGGTGAACGAACTTCAATGTTATTATCCTGATGCAGTTGACTGTGACCGTGAGTGACTATTGAAATGAACTAATGTTCGTTTGTTTTTACTTATCTTTCAGTCAGCCAGTAGTCAAAGAAGACGAAGGTGGATGAACTGCATAGGTGAATGAACTAAAAGTGGTGATGCTGTATTTGTATTTTGAAATTGATCATACATATTATTAATGATGTGAGGTAGGATTTCATAAAAAGGATTTTTTTTTGGAGAACAATAGAATTTATTAACTGTTGAATGCCAAAAAACGGATTTCCATCGGGAGTGTTTTTCTTTTTCAGAAATGATGACTATTTACGAAATTTATCAGTTGCAAAATTGTTACATGTTATTAATTTTTTCATCTTTTTTTGGCCCACTATAAACGTTTAGGAAAATATTAAAATGGCGCAACTGTTGAATATCTTAAATACAGCCAGCCAAGGCAAAAATAAAAGCTAAAAATGATTAGAATTCACGAAATAATTTTAAGCCAGGAAGTTAATCCGATCCCTAACCAGTTAAGCAAGCAAGTTACAGGATTTGGGTAGGAGAGGGTTTGATTTTGTTATAATTCAAAAGGATAATAGGAAAGCTGTTTCATTAAGTTGACCAGAACCCGGTAATCACACCAAAATTCATATTAAAATTCAGACCAACAACCATTCTGATATTCAAATCAAAACTCAGGCAAAAGCAGATAAAAATTCAGAACAAACAATCAGACCGATATTTAAACCAAATCTAAGATCAACAATTGACACAAAATCTCGACCTGATCACGGAAAACCTAGGTGGAGATTTAAGAAGTGTTTCAGACTCATAAAAACATCAAAACCAAAACACGTTTTGTTGTGTTTGAGTCAAGAAAAAACTTTTATCATCACAATTTTTTTCAACTCATTCATGGTAAGATCACCTAAGGTCCGATTACACGGTCATTAGTTAACTAATGACAAGGGTTTAGCTAATAGAAATGTTATTAGTTAAAGTCTTGTTATTAGGTAATTAATGACAGTGAAATCGGGCCAAAGCAAACTAAGTTTCTTACAGTGCATTTTATAATATACTATTTCATTTGTTCTACAAATTTTTAATTCGAATGCCAAAAAATTTAAATGGATGTCATATACTTGGAATAGATGTATTTGGCGTGCTCTATAATCTAAACCTTGATTGCCTTTAATTCCGGGATCGTACGACTTCTAATATGTTGTGAACTGCGATTGGCTTTACAAGAAAATCAATGTTGATTTTTTTCAAAAAAAAGTTGTAATAAATAAATAATCAATAATTGCCTAATGAAAGTGTCTGATGCATCCATGGTTGGTAGGCCGACGACATAACTTGCGATCTGGCTCTATATCCTCAATATCGACAGCGATAGCACAGCAGTCGTTGCCTTATTGAAATTTAACCTAATCACAGTCACAGCAAAAACTAGGATAAAGATCGAACACCGCATTCAGTGAGATCAGGATAGAACCGTTGGGTCTGACAGTTAAAACCGTCTCTTTCACACTTACCCTTGCCTCCAAGAATGCATCCAGATACCACATCTCTCTTAAAGATAGAAGAGAATGAAGTTTTTCCAGAATGGACACCAATAGTAGCCAAGGCCTCTTTAGCTCTATTGAAGACTCTAAGCCTCCTGAAAGTTATTCTCTGAAAGTTAATCGTCTCAATCAGTCTCCTCTAAGAAGCGATCCTTAAAGCATGCGAAAAAGACTCCATTAGTAATGATTGGGCCCTTCAGAATCCTTATCCCATCGCCATAGCCCACACGACATGGCATACTTCTCTAGTTGCTATAGAATTTGACAAGCCTAATCTCACTCGCTAGCATTTTATGGTCTTAAGATGCCTTCTTCGTGTATGCATAAGAGCCGAGTACTGTCGTAAGATTTGCCTTCCAGATCTTCTCTCCCAAACTTACGTGAGTCATTAGAAAGAATACCCAGTTTTGTAAGATGATAATTCGAACTGCAATGTCCTGTTAGAGTTCCTGTAATGATTTTTAGATTGTTCTTTGTCAAATTTAGCTTTTTAGGATATATACCCTTATAAGTACTTTTAACTGCTCTACTCTTAATAGATGTTTTAGCATAACTTCCTTAGTTGTTCTTTATTTTTCCTAATGAATTGTGAGAAGGTTCCTTTTCCCATGCCGCAGAATGGTTCTAGATCCACGAAAGGAGTTGATGCTCCTTTATTCGTTAATTTATCAGCAATTGTATTTCCTTCAATCACAATATGCTCCGGAACTCATTGGATCAAAAACCCGATTATTCAGGCCGAGATCATCTAAAGCGATTTGACTGTTGGTTAGAATCCCAATAATTTGGTTCTGGTGACCGCATTTGAGATTAAAGTATGCACATTAGAACGGACCGAAATAATTAAATTGAAATAGTATATTGTATTTTCCGCATTTTTTCGGCTAACTCTAATGAACATAGTTTTTAATCTTCAGCCCAAATATTCCTGCTCCGGCTGCTTCGTCCGTTAGTGAATCGGCTTTGCACCATGTTATCATATCCTTGTCTATTTTAAGTTGACTATACCTTCCCATATTTTCTTGTTATTAACCCTCTAGTTCTCAAATTTTTGATTGATAAAAACAAAAAATCGGAATTGGTTAATATTGACGTAAAAATCATAAACTGATTTAAAAACCCCAAAAAAAAAACTAATGGGCGTGGTTTTATGAAGTGAGAAAGTTTGAGCGCTTAAAATTATTTGTTCTTGAATGAGCTCTTTATCAATTTGTTTTAAGTAATAAAATATTTTACATAAAAAACTCAAATTCTTAGCTATCCCTAGCTAGTTTTTTTATCTGGATACTATGACGAGAAGTAATTTATTTATTTTTTTCACTTTTATCTCAAATACATTCAAAATAATTAATTTTCCTATTTATCACAAATTTTTGAATTTGACTGTCGCTAACTTCTGTAATACGCATCATAGCTCATAACTGATGCATTTTTTTAAAAGCTTGGGACATTCCCTAAACGATATGATAAAATGTAGCAACAGAAAACTGTTATGATGGCAGTTCCATCCCTTTTGGTGAAGGCCGTCTAAAGGCGGGCTTGAGAACTAGAGGGTTAAGTTCGGCTTCGAATCGTTTTAGCAAACTGAATTTGAGTTGAATGTTGTTTCATACAAAATGTAGTTAAGAAATGCACAAGAATCAGTTTCCAGTTTTACCTAATATTGTAATAGATTTGTATGCCTTTTTGTCAACACTGAAAATGCAACCTTGTATAACTATTTTCAGAAAACAAAGGCAATACTGATTTTTTCAAGCAAAAAAAAGTACAAAACCATTCGATATAAGTGCACAAAAAATTCAAGTAGTTTGATTTTGAAATTATTAATTATTTTAATCAAACAGTTACAGAAATGGAAGATAAACAAGTCAGCAGTTTCTCTCCTGCAGGTAAGGTCTGACCCGTTGGTGAGCGCTTCTACGTTTGTTCTGCAGCCTCACCAGTTCTGCAATGGCGGTTGTAATCCCATTTTAAATTTCTCGTTAAATGATGGAATTATTTAATAAAACCTACCAATTAGTCGTCTATTGGAAATAATTAATTGTATTAAATCAGTTCGATTGCTAATTTTCTTTTTTTTTCTAAATATATATTTTGCAGCTTTTTTATTCTTTTTGTTTTGATTCTTTTTCAAGACCACCTTTGATCTCCATATCAGTACTACATTTAGTGATTTTCAAAAAAGGAGCCAAGAAGAATCTCAGAACCCCTTAGATTAAAACAAAGAAATATGATACGAAACCACGTTGAGGCCTTAGAACTAGTCGTTTTCGCATATGAAGAGATATTAATTCCACTCATCACCAAAAATATGGAATGAAGAACTGAAATTATTTATAGGCGCACACTTCAAATTCAATAAAATTTGATAAGATCATTGTATGACATTAGATCATTTACATTTTCACTTGACACATTCACACAACAACACAAAGTCTCAAGTGCTCGTCCATGATCATACAAATTAGAAGAGAAATCATTAGATAAATCCGCATTTCGTGCATATCCTACGAAACTACACTTAAAATCATTTTCATCAGCTTTTAAGTGAAATTGACTACGAGAAAAATGAAAATGTCGCTGAATTTTTTTGTTCGGGGAAATATACATTTTTTTTATCTAGTGAGATGAATCTATTTATAGTAATTTGTCAATTTGTCTTGAAACTATTGTAGACACCCATAAAAACCATAGAGCAGAATTAGAAGTTGAAAAAAAAGAGGAGAAAAGTCTGCGCTGTCTGTCTGTTTGAAATGTCTGCACTGAAGTAACAGTATCACGATGGCATATCTACATATCTCTAGCTAACATTTTAATATTATATCTAGCGTTAACAACCAAACTGCTACGCTGCTGCTGAGGTATATAGCTGCTGTGCCTTAAGAGGGGTTGGTGCTGTATCCCACTGCAGGCATGAATCTGCTGCGCATTTTCGATTGCATTCCAAAAACGCGACTGAACGCGAACGTGTGTATTTGTTGTGTGCGCGGTTGGTGGATACGCGTGTTTTATTTGGCAATACAGCAAAAAGTTCCTTTTACTTATAAATAAGATACAAAATTGATACAATTGCGAATGATCGATCGAACTGAATATTGATCATTTCAATTGCATTAATCATCGCATAAAAATATATTCGGGCAGATAGCTGAAAAAATTTAATTAATTCAGTGAACAGTTTTAAAACTTGAAGTTGAATTTAATGATTAACAAATTTAAAAAATTTAGTATATAGTGTATGTTAATTATAAAGATTTATTATAAAAAGCTGCAGTGAAAGGGTAAAGCAGACAAAGACATTTTTTTTTTAAGTTCCTATGTTCCTAGTGTAAAAATATGTGCTAAGTAAAAATTCAAATTAATTTTCTATTTAAAATAAAAAAAAAAAATAAAAATACAGTAAAGTAAAAAACAACATTGTTTAAAATAAAAAAGTGAAATAAATATAAAATATAGATAAAAAAAAAAACAAAATAAAGTATCAACTTAATAAAAAAAATTAAATAGTAAAAATAAAACCATAAAAAAAAAAATAAATAAAATACTTGGACACAATAAAAAATAGTAGACTTTACTGGAAAACTGTAAGTATTAAACTACTTAAGTATTTTCAATCTTTTTTTTTATATATGTCATATAAATATATATCAAATTTATGTAAAAACAAGCTTACTTTATTTTGAAGACATAAAAAAATATAAAAATGAGGTGGAAGCTTCTCATTTGATTTATACTTTTTAACCGCGAAAATATATTTAAGGGGTCTTCCTAGAAAACTGGTATCGGGGGCAAAATATCGATACTATACTCATTTGAAGTATTCGCCGAAAAGTATCGGGCACTCAAAGTATCGACATAAATGTACTCGATACCTAAAGTATAGGGTTTCGATACCTAATGTAAAAAAAAATTATAAAATGCTTTAAAAAAATGTCCCAATTATGTGTAAATTTTTGATTTTTATTAAGTTTTTGAAATATTTATTTAAGTAAATAGAAAATATTTACATATTTAATATACATAGATACATATCGCACTCTTACTACAAAAGTGGTGAAACCTCTGTTCAACCGACTGATCCTCTATTCAACAATTTCGCTACCTCTATTCTTCAAGCTCGTATCTCCCGAACAATTTTTTATCGTATTAGGTCACAATCTCTAAAATCCACTTTCTTGAAAAACCAATATCCCGAAATGCCACTTGCCCGAAACCTATAATCCCGAATTCGTAAGGATTTTTTCATATACCCACATTATATACAATTTTTCAATAATTTGCATTTAGATCCCACTTTAAAATACATAATTTTTCTAAATAACTGCAGTGTGGTTAAAGTAGAATATTTCTGTGGTCAAAAGCAATAAACGCTTAAGTCGACTTAAGACAGAATTGAGTTATAAATGCTATCGTGTTCTTCTTATTCCAATCCAAAAGTTATAAAAAAGAAAAGCATTCGCTTACATTAACTTCAAACCATTTTTACTCTAAATGAGATTTTCAGACTTAAGCGGTTACTGTTTTTGACCACAGATTTCAATACAAATACAGTAAACTCTGGTTAAAAGCGTCTACAAAAATACCCAAGCAATTTGAGAAATTTCAGAAAATTATGAATTTAAAGACCAAAAACTTGGAGATGCTAAAACTAAGAGGGGCCAATTGACCGGAGATCATTGTATGTGTGATTGATATTTTTATTGTTATTCGTCAAAATACGCGTTTACATACATATGTATATTATGGTCTATGTGAGTATCTTACAGAAAATATTGCTTACCACAATTTTTGTTCGTAGAACATAATGATTTTTTAATTATGCAAACCACAAAATTTATATATTGGTCTTTTTGTGTTGGAACTCATATTCATACATATATTTACTCATCTCTTCAATAAAATCCTGGAAATCCCGAATAATGAATTCACGCGCGCGAATTCATTATTCGGGATTTTTCGGGCAAGTGACTTCGGGATTGTAACATTTCGGGCAAATGGCATTTCAAGATAGTAGCTTTCGGGCTTGGTTATTTGGGCTTTTGGAATTCAGGATTTTGTACCCAACCCTCATTTCTGGTGTGGTCACTACATTTGGTTGTTAGCGACAATTCACTCGGATGTCTTTGTCATATGTATCACTGTTGATTGTCCATCTGAATTCGGTAGAGATCCGCGACATGTAGTTATTTAGAACCCTGCTCCAGCCAGATCGAAGTTGGGCGAGAATAGTTCTGGTTTCTCTGGGTAGGGATTTTTCTTCATCTGCTATTGGTGGAGGCGGACCACCTACGATCAAGTTGGGGGAGTATCCGTTGATGGGCTATTCCACCGCCTCCCGATGGAGAACAATCAGTGCCGCATTGTATGCCGATCTTTTCATATAGCCTTCATTGGTGAATCCCGCAGTATTTGAACATATCTTCTCTGATGTTTCTGGGAAGGGGTGTCACTATTGTAAACGAGTTGTTCGGGTGGTCGGTCATGTGACAGTTTAGCAGGAATTGTTTCGTCAGGAGTGGATTGTGGGCCCTGATTTTTAGCATGTTGTCATGTTCATGCGATATCAATACACATCCTGTGACAGTTCTGATCACCGTACTTTGGCTGGCTTGTAGTTTCGTCTGTTGAGTCTTACTGATAACGGGAGACCACATTGGTGCCGCGTAGTTCGCAACTGACCTGCCGATCACTTTATAGGTTGTAAGCAATGTGTCCTTGTTTTTCTCCCACCTAATTCCGGAATGAACCTTGAGGACATTGTTTCTTTCACGTAGTCAGTTCCTCACGTTGGTAGCGTGTGTGGAGAAGGTGAGGATGCTTACCCCAAGTATTTTGGAATACTTTACGGTAGATATTATCCGATCTTCGACTTGTATGTTTAGCACTTCTCACACTTATCAAGTCAAAGTCTTGAACAACGAGCCAGTAAGATAGCTGGAGGTTCCGACTAGTGAAGAATGCCCCGATGTCATATGTATCAAACTTCATTTGGTCGACCACTGTAATGTTCATCTTCACAACTCGTACGGTCTCGTTTAAACTCTGGCAACCTAATACTTTATTATTGTAAACGAAGGTGCAGACTCCCACAGAGTAGAATCTAGCTCGGCTTTGATATTGGCTGGACTGAAGCCTTTTAAATTAAAAAATCACATAACGATGACCGTTTTTCCCCCTTGTTCACAAACTCATTAAGAGGTTCCACTACCAAACAAATACTAAACAACGAAGCGTCATCGAACTCTACACTTAAACGTTATAAAGTGGGTATTTTCGAAAACATTCAAGCTCTTTTGGGACCACTCTCTTACTATTTATCGACATTTTTGAAAATCGTGGAGGCAGTAAATTTATACTCTGTGGCTATGCTTTGTGTCAGTAAATGGGAATATAATTAGTATTTGCCGTTTCAGTTCTCTTCGAAAATGCTTATCTAAATAAAATCCCAACTTGAAACGATGTCGTTAGATCGCAGATTAGCAGTTTTTTTCGATTATTCATAAAAACAATTTGCGCGCGTGATTGTGAAATGGCTAACACTGGTAAAGATACAAAATTTTCGAAATAAAATTCTAATTTTGTAAAGATTCATCCTGCTTAACGATAAACGGACAGGCAGATAAATAGACAGACGAATGAATCATCCAAATAGCTTATTTCGAATTTCTCGTTGTCTTAACATTTTGGTCATTGAAATTTCCAAAAAAAAAAAGAAAAAAAAAAAAAAACAAAACTAAATATTCCCAAACTTGAAATTTACAAAAATAAATCTTCGTCTATTTACTACATTGAAATTTGCATTTCTCTCAAATGCACAAGTTCAATATTCTTAAAGTAAATGCAACATTTCCCCCCATACTTATCTGGGCATGTATTTATGTATGTGTGCTTGTGTGTGAATGTCTCTCGACATCCTCCTATCCTAGAATAAAAAGCAAAACATACCGAAGCAGCAGCGAGACAAGACAAAAAATAAACTAAACAGAAAGTAGTTCAGTTCTGTTTGCTGGGGATCCTGCTATTGCTACAGCTACCGATCATTTGCGCCATGGTAATAGCGGTCCATATATATTTAAATATATATATACACACATACATATGCACATATATGTAGATACGCTCACACTCGTAAGCTATTTTCGGATACATTTTGTATATTTTTCGTCGCCTTAAAGTAATTTGTAGCACGCGAATGTTGTGTTTGTTGTATTTACGATATGTTTATATTTGCAAGCAAATAATACACTGAAAGAAAATTTATTGATATTACTTAAGTTTTTATTGTTTTTCTATTCGTTTACACTAAGGAAATACAGGAAGATTTCTTCCTTATTTTTGAGCAAAAACAAGCTCGGATTCTAATGGCATTGTTACAATAACTTCGACAATAGAAGCTGCAAAAATTAAGAAGAAATTTTGACCAGTCATCTTCTCTATGAATACTACAATTTTCAAAACTGGGAGAACTGGGGGAGATTTTACCACCAGACCTAATGAAATTCAGGAAGGTTCAAGATGATTAGGTTAGGTTGTAGCAGTTGTTTCGAAAACGGGGCTTACTAAGAGGTCTTCATTAAGCGTGTCTGATTTTTAAAATTGAATAAAACAGAGTTGAGTTTTTTTAAACTTTTATTTCGTAAGAGTTAAAAGTAATGATCAGAAGAACTAACTTTTTGTTTTAAATTACTACTACTACTACTATTTTCCTGTGATCTTTTACTAATTCCAAATTATTGTACATGGTAGTAGGGGAAGTGGTTATAAAAGTAGTAAAAAATATTAGTAGAAATTTTTTAAATAATAGTAGTATATTAAAAAAATAGTAGAAAATGTAAAAAAAAATAGTAAAAAAAAGGTACTAAAAAAGAGTGAGAAAATATAGTATTAGAAAATATTAGGAAATATGTAGTGGGACTCCAAAGACTTTTGAAAATAAATTTTTTCAAAGATTTTTAAAAAATAATAGCTTAAATGTTAATTTTTTTTGAAAAAGTTTAGGATGACTCAATTTTTATAACTAAAAGTTAAAAGTAATTTCAAACTTTTACTTTTTAGTATAAAAATTTCCTAGTTCTTTAATGAGAGATTTCATTTTTGTTAATCAATATTTCATCTGGACCAAAATCTATATTGAAACAACCTCCGAAGTATTTGTTGGCATTGAGCTAAAAGTAAGAGCAAGTATCTGGGTTTTTATATATATAAACAAATAACAATATGAAATCCTATTTATTTAAAATTTTATTATTGTCCGTCAATATTTTATTTGGATCTTGTATACTTTTCAACTTCTTTATACTGTTCATTCTCTCTTCAGTTTTTATAATAAGTTTGAAGAGCACTGTGAAATTGTTGTTGTTGTGTTGTAATTGAAGTTCTCTCATCGACAAGAGAAGAATAAAGAAGAGAGAAATAAAAACAGTTAATGGAAAAAAGTATGGCTGGTACATCATCACACGGATGAATTTTAATTAACATTACTTTAATAAAAATAAAAATACACAATGGAAGTCTGTACTAAAATTAATCAAGGTATGTATACATAATATACATAGATATACAGATTAAATGGAATTTAAATATTTTTTTGAGAACCTACAGATACAAACTCTCCGCATACGCCTACTTCCACCAACAACAAAACATCCAACAGCAATAATGATGGCTCAATTACGAGATCTTACATGCGACGTATACAAGAACTGCGTCCACGTAGATATTCACAGAAATTTATGCAAATTCGTGATGTTTTCGAAAAGGAAAAACAATCACCGAAATTTCCATATGGTAGAAGAGTAGCATCAATCTCACTTGCAAGTAAATTGGAAAGAGAAACGTTAAATCGTTTCGAATGGACAGGATCTCCGCAAACATACGCTCCACGGCAACGGCCTAGGGCAAAATCATCATCAAATGCTAGTACACCTTTGAGCAGAATGAAGCGTGAAACTGTGATGCACAGTAGCCTATGTGGCGCTACGAATAAAGTATCTTGGTTGCTGGGTGGTGATTATTCGGTGGAGGGTCAAGATGAGAATCAAGATGGTGCTGGTGAGCCAAGTATGCTGTTGAATGTTTCAGAACAGTGCGATGGGAATAGTGTGAGTAAAGAGCAGGAGGAAGAAGTGCAGAAAAAAGGCAAGGAAGAAACAAGATTAGAACGAAATCAAGAGCCAAAACAAAAGTCAAAGCAAGAGAAAGAGGAATCCAAGCAAGAGTCAAAACCAGAGAAAGCGTCGAAGGAAGAATCGCAGCAAGCGCATGAATCAAAACAAGAAGAAGTTTCGAGGAAAGAATCAAAGCAAGAGCAACAGTCAAAACAAGAATCGAAGCAAGATTCAAAGGGAGATTCAAAGCAAGAGCCAACGGAAGACTCAAACCAAGAGTCAATGGAAGACTCAAAGCAAGAGTCAACGGAAGACTCAAAGCAAGACTCAACGGAAGAACCAAAGCAAGAGTCAAACGAAAAGTCAAAGCAAAAGTCATCAGAAAAACCAAAGCAAAAGCCAGAATCAGAGCAAAACCAACACTCGAAACTAGAACAAGAACCAATACAAAAGGAATCAACAATACAGCATCAATCGAATGAAGTATCAAAAGCAAAACATGAACAAGAATTGCATGAGCAACTGCAGCAGCTACAGGAACTACAACAAGACCAAGAAGCCCAACTGCAACAACTTCAAATTCAATTTCAAAAACTTCATCTCCAAGAACACTCACCTAAACAAAATAGTTTTCCACAACCTCCACCACAACAACACCAGCAGTCAAACCAAGTAAGGCAGCAACAAAAACAAATGCTAACCGTACCTCAACCACAACAACAACTGCAACGAAAGCATTATGTCCAACAACAACAAAAAATATATATAAAAAATAAATATCGCAAACCATATTATGCACGTACATATTCACCGATAACGCCCAAGCCATTGCATCCACATGTCGGTATGCTCCTCACCAAAGTGGGCATGACCAAGTATAAAGCCTTCTTTGAGCGAGAAGAAATTGATTTTCAAGTTTTTCGCAGTTTATCCCAAAACGAATTAATCAAATTGGGCATATTTTCTTTTGATGATCGTACACAACTGGCGAGGGCTATCAGTTTGGCGCAAAATATGCGTTGATCGTCGGTTTGAATAGTATTTAATTTAATTTAGCAATTTATTACTAAGTTTTTGGTTATGTTTTTAAATTAAAAATTATTTATTCTCTTTTTTGTAGATTAAGCGAAATTTATAAAATTAATAATCACAACCAATATTCAAATAAACCGAGTCTTGTGTGCTTTTTTATATTCGTTCCAACTGATATAGATTTATTCGGCAAACAAATACAGCCTGAAAGCAGATGGAGTCCATACATAAGTATGTACATATGTATAAAATAGTTCAGTTTTATCAACAATCGCTAGATTATACCCCTACTCATTTAAAAAGCAATTTAAAATCTTCATTTCAACTATAGAAGAGTGGACGCAGGCAATATACCTCTTTCAAACTGGGTCAATTCAAATTTATACCGATTAACTCTGCAATCAACTTTGGATTAGCTGATTGGCGTTGTTAAAGCAGCTTTAGTTTCGTTTGTTTTGGTCGAATTTATGAGTTTATGGCCGGTACAAATCGGGTATTTCCAGGGCATAGACTTGACGTTCTTGGTTCTTATGATTCTGGAACATCTTAATACCAACTTTTCTTGCAGGAACTCTGATTAATTTAATATCTTCCATATATGTTCCCGCAATCTGCAAGGCTGGCCAGGATGAGTACCCCAAGTTCAATCAACACTTTTCTATCACAACGCTAGCCTTGATCAACACGTTATTCTCTGGCATAATCAATAAATCGGTCCTCACGACAATAGGGTCTACGGCCCGGGACCGCCCCAGAAGAAATTCTGGCCAAGGATTGTCAAGCTTCGAAGTGGATGCAAACGCTACAACAACAACTACAATAAATGTTGGTTTCAAATGAGTAACTACAGGAAAACTAAGCAAAATTAAATTTAAAATACTACAAAGCTCTACTCTCATTAAACCGATCTCAAATTCGCTCAGTTGGCAACACCGAATAAATTTTTGGCAAATCAAAAAATGCCAGATGATTTTTCATTGTATTGCGATATTTCATTTTAAGTTTCATTGCAAATAGTCAACATGGAGACAAGAAAAGGCAAAGCTGCTGAGAAAGAGTCGGTAGATATTCCACCACCATCACAGCAAAAGAATCGGTTTGCCATTCTTTACGAATTTCAGCGTAACCTTCAGCCTGTGGAAATATTTAATGAGTGCCAAATAGCATATGGAGAGAATACATAAACGCTTGTAACCGTCTCCAAGTAGTTTCGGAGATTCGAGACCGGACATTTTTCTGTAGAGGACAGATCTCGTGAAGGTCGCCCAAAATCTTCGACTGATGATGTAAGTGCGACAGAGGTCCCAGATTGACCCAGGATATGATTGCTACAGAACTGAGCTTGAATGCCATGGTTGTATCGAGAATATTTAGGAACGATCTTAAACTAAGAAATCGTCACGATGGGTTCCTTAAATTGTAACTGATGATCGAAAAGAGGCGCGTGTGCGTTTTGCCCAATATTGTCTTCAAAAATTTAAAAATGGAGAGTAAAATTGTAACAGATGATAAAACTTCATTCATCAAGTACGACCCAGAAACCAAACAACAGTCTTTTTGGTAATTCACCCATTAAAGTCAAGCAGCAGAAGTCAGCGGCAAAAGTGACGGTATCAATTTATTTCAACAGAAAACAAATTTTACCTGTTATGCCACTGAACAGACCATAACTGTTAAATGGTATACTAAAATCTGCTACCACAATTTTTCGAAAACTTTTTGGGAAGCCAGGGAAAAGATGAACCGTTCCGCTACTTCTCGCATCGCGATAACGCTTCGACTTACACTGCTGAAAAAACGAACAACTTCATTGTGCTCTTAAGAAATTTGTTCAGCACCAGAACTAGCGCCGTGTGATTTCTGGTTCTTAGTTTGATCTTCGGCAATAATGAGGGAATAATTAATGCAGTTAATGTCGAAGTTGCAAACCTAAAAAAAAAAAACAATTTGAGGATGGTTTTAAAATTGTTTTTGGTCTTTTCCATGTAGCCAACTAAGTGAACTTTTATTAGTCTCTCCGTATGGGGAACCATGCACAATTTAATCTCCTCTGAATTTCATCAAAAACTGATGATACGTAAGTTTGGCAGAAACTATGCAATGGATCAATGACTATGATAAAGAAAGATGGTCCAAAATTTGTTAAGTGTTAAAAACTATTAAGGGGCCGTTCACATATTACGTAACACAATTTTGCCCCGTCTCCCCCTGGTCGTAACACATCGTAACAAACAATTTTAGCCATGGTTTTTGAATTCAGCGGGAGAAAATTAATTTTATAAACTATTTGATAGTATAAAATTGATGACCCTCTCCCTCCCATTTAACCATTCGTAACAAATTGTGGGGCCCCCTCCCCCACCTCGCGCGTTATGTAATATGTGTACGGCCACTAAGTGCTTTTTGAGAAAATCGATAAGAAAAACAGTCTGAGGAGAAAGGATTTACGCATCCTTGTAGCATTAAACAGGGGATGCCACACTTGTGGTCAACATATCACCAACATAGGTCTGATCGACGATTCAGCTATGTGCAATATCTTCCTCAACTAAAATTCTTAGATTCCTTAACTAATCTAGGAAGTTTGAGAGCAAGTAATTCTCCTTTCCCTTTCCACTTTTTAAACCTTTTTCCTCATTTTCCTCAGTGTATCCCCCCATAGGATATTATTTATCTCGTGTTCTAAGCCCCAAAAAAAAGTAAATAAATTCCTCAAACATTTTTCTTTTGTTTATATTAAACCATTCGCGTGTGCTCCTCAAATAGCAAGTATACAAATACTTTTCAGTTTTCTAATTTCCAGGCGACGCCAGTGACAGCAACAGCGCCGCAACTGCGGGTGTTGCACTGACGAAGAAGAAGAATAAAAAAAAAAAAAAAAGAAAAAGTGGAAGTCACACACTGAATGTACATATGTACTACTGAAGAACTATTAAAATTTTCACAGCGACACAGACACGATCGCTTGCTCGCCTGCTTGCCTTAGAGGGAAGTAATGACTGTGCGCTAATAGATGCAAGGGCAACAATGGCAGCGCAGCATCGGCAACAGCAGCGCAGAGCGACTGACACCTTCTCTCGCATCCAGAGAAGAGCAAAAAAACAAAATCAAATCTAACACAACTACAGATAAATGTAAAAGTGCGATGACATTTAATAGTACAAGCGAACAATAACAACAACAGCAAAAATTCTAACTGTAACTCGGAAATACTTCGGTGGATACTGATGAAGGTGGTGCGATGCGGTCGGTAGGCGGCGTAGGAGCAGCAGCAGAAAAATGACACAAAATGCGCATCTGTGTTGTCGTTGCTGCTGCGGTCGCTGCTGACTGCGTTGCAGGGGGTTAAAAATGCATTTAAATATTTTTTAATTTGTATATGAGTGAATGAGTATTGCGTGAGGGGGAAAGCCCTTAAGGAAGTTGTAGTTGTTGATATTGATGATGTTGGTTGTTGTAATTCAGTGTTTTTGTTTGGTGTTGTATGTGTCTTGCAGACGCATGAGAACTTCCGTTATGAGCGCGTGCTGTTAGAGAGATGTTTGTTCATATCTTTTTAGAAACTAGATGTATATACGTGTATGTGGTGAGAGGGGATGTGCGGGTTTTAGTACCGTTTTGCTATCCCTTTCTATTGCTTCTTTTTATTTATATGAACTCAAGTTTTTTGGATTTTTCTTTGTTTTATCTTACAAAGTGTTAACTTAAAGATTTATGTATAATTCTATATTTTCTCAGTAGTTGGTGCTGCTGTCAAGAGCGCATAAGTTATCTTAAAATGGTGTGAGTTGTAGATAGTCGTGAAGGAGGAAAATAAGAAGGAGGAGAGAATGTCATTTTATCTTAATTGTTTCACACCCTCTCTCGTAGGTAGGTACAGTATGTACTTAAAGTTGTGTTGGGCAAAGAAAGGTACTCGTGCGTTAGAAAATTCTCACGTACTGGACTTTTTTTCCATAGAAAAAGAGCAAAGTCGATCGTGCGCATTCATAGGTGGCCATCACTGATTTAAAGCTAGCAAGATCGGTGAGCAGGGGGGCGCATCCATGGGAAGTTATGGCTGATCCTATACGATATACTTTCTGAATTTAACAGAAAGAGGACTTAGGTCGTAGCGTATGTGGGCAATGTGATAGTGGTAGTTTCAGGTCTGATCCAAAACGTAATATGTGTGATTATGGAAGAGGTCTTCTAGAATCAACTGATAAACTGGACTATCTGGTCCGACCTGGGAATAATATAAAATAAAAAGGCCAATTTCAACAGTCTAATCAGAAGTATAAGTTATTACCTTCTTGTAGTATCACTTCCCGTGCGGCATATGGCCCTCGTATAATGAAGATAGGTCTCGTAAGTTTCTAAATAAAGATCGCAGCGACACCGTTAGGTTGACGACAGTTTACACTGGCCACTGGTGTGTAGGTACCACCCTTTTAACACCCACTGTACAAGTTGTGGTAACTTAGAAGAAAACGAAACTGATATCTTGCCCCGGCTAGGGCAAGATATCAGTTTTTGGGAAGGTGTTTTTTGGACAGCTTGCCCGATTGCTCGGCAGTCAGTCTGAAGAATCTGCTAGGATACCTAAACTCTACGGTGTAGGTTTAGTAGAGATCATTACTAATACTAGTTTGGTGAGGAAAGGGTTTCAAAACTAATTTCAAACTTAATTGTGACTCCCACAAGGTTGCTGTGGGTCAGCCACCTTAACCAACCAAAACCAGTTTACCAGACTTTACTCCCCCTAACCTAATGGTCAACTGAAACACTTATTCTATCAAGGAATGACAAATACTTTGAGTTATCTTTGAGAGATTTAGGTCAGTTGGAAATACAAACATCTAAACCCGGGATGAGAAAGGGCTGCATATCCCTCTATACCTGAAAAATATTGCTTAGGAGAGAAATATTCTGTTCGCAAGTACCTTTCTGGTCGTGAACGGGAATTATGAGTCAAATTTGAAACCCCAAAATCCCTTCCATCTCTCTCTTCGTACGTATCTGATGACCTAGCATGCTATGAAAAAGGGTTGCAATAAGGAAAAAAACTAAGTGGGTTCAAGGATCAGTCCTAATTGGCGTTACAAGAGCTATCCGTTCATGCCCTATGGAAGGTTTAAGGGTGCCAGGTCATCTGAGCAATAGAAGATTTATGTAAATCAGGCCCAAAGCAATTTATAATACTGGTAGAGAACTTCACGAAGGGCTGGAACACATTTTCCCCCAGCTGATTAAAAAAAAAATCGTGTGGGAGCTACGTTTGGAATTGGACTCTACATTAACGGCTCCAAAAGGGACAGAGAGTGATTGTAGCAACTTTCTTTTTATGGAGTTTGACATTTCTTACTCGAACTTTTGAGACCATTTTGGAACCTGAAGATATTATCTAATTTTAAAATTTTTCCCCCTTGTCGTCTAGATGAGTTGAAACTTTTCTGCCTATTTCAATTTGATGCAACTCTTGGCTATTTATTGTTTTCCACAGTTTATGAGTCACTGTAATTTACCGACATGGACTACGATCGATCTTTTACTTGACAGAGATCATTTCCTATGGCAAAGAAAGGTGCCTGCCCAGATAGAGATCGATCGACATTAAAAGAGTGAAATTATGGTAGATCGATCCCAGCGTTTCTGATGCGTTTTTTTAGTGCAGGTTTTCTAATGCAACCATTAAAAATCTCTGTTTCGGCAAAAAACGAACCTAGCGATTTTTTTATATATTTTTTTAAGAAAAGTTTAGGACATCTAAATGAAGAGAAAATTCTACCAAAAAATGTCCCCTTTTTTGTGTGTAGTCTAACATCCAATGATAAAGTGAGGAACGGCACTTAACCCCTATTTGTACTCGGATAGTAGTGAAGTTAGCTACGAAGCCTACCTCTCTAATTTATACGACCTAGTGTCGTGTAGTTTTACGTTCTCATTAAATTTATAACTGAGCCTAATTTAAGTAAGACAGTTTAAAAAATTACATTTTTGAAAAACTTCAGTCAAATATTACTGTTAATGGCAGGTACACAATCTGAAATTTACTTTCCTACTGTAAATACCATTAAAACATCTTCATATAAGTACGACTCCATTCCTCAATATTTAAACCTAATTATTTCTTAACACTTACAGATTTATCGAAAATATGTTCTCCGTCAATAATCATCGATATCAGGACTATAACGACCTCAAAGCCTCCGCCATATCTTATGATATGGGAAGAGCAACAACAGCAATACAGCCTTGTGACATTGCAGCTGAAAAAACTTTTAACATTTACAATGAATTGCAATATCCGCCTCAGCAACAAGCACAACAACAACAACTACAGGAACCCCAACAAGAAGAGCAATTACAGCAATATCCGCTCTCTACATCATCATCGATACCGATACAAAATAACGCCAGCAATCCAACTAGTGGCATAATTTATGGTTTTCGAACGCGACATCTATCGTGTATCGAAGAAAATGATTCCGATTCATTGCATTCATCATCACTACCACGTCCCTATGAAATAATGCAAGATGCCGATGAAACATTTAAAAAGCACATACAACAAATTACCAATAATGCTTTCGAGAATGCCACTAGCACATGGAGCGATGATGGCAACATCGCAATGATTGATGAATCGCGTTTATACGATATGGAATATCTCGATGAGCTCAACATAAGCCAAACTCAGACGCAACAGGAAGCTGAAGAAAGAGGCGAGGAGGAGGTGGAAGAATGTTTTACATCCGATGAACAACAAGAGACATATTGGCATAGCATTAGCACTATTTCGACAGGTGCTATAATGAATGGTGGTATGCCACCCGATATCATGACAACTTCTTGTTATGGCGCATTAAACACTTCATTTGATAGTGGTGAAATGTCAATGGCAGGACCACCAGCTTATAATGAAACAAGCAGCAGATATCAGCTCGTACAACGACAAGATCCGGTATATGCAACACCTGAAAAACGACGCGAATTCAATCGTAGTTTTGATTCGTCGTGTCCTTCTCAAACGAGTTCAATTTATGGAGGTGCTGGCGGCAGCAACTACGAGCAGTCCAATAGTTTAGTTGGTTATTCAATGAACACTTCATTAGATTTGAATTATATGAGCGCCTCCGAAATTATAAGTGGCTCTAATAATATTAACAATGCGCTGGACTTATCTGCAAATGGCATACAAATTCATTGGCAGGAGAACGCTGATGGAAATCCAGCTGAAGAGCTCAATGAAGAAATGGCAACAAAGTGTCTGAATGATGTTCAAAGTGGTGAGTACTTTCAAAAACTTAAACGAAAACTATTATAGTCAATGGCATCTGTATGAGATTGCAGCGCAAGAGCGTGAGCAGCACTTAAGCATTCATATACGTAACTTAAGGATTTACATTCAATACCAATTTTTTGCAACCATGTCGTTTTGACATTTCCTTTTGGTTTTTATTTATCTTTATTATTCTGTTTTAGGGTTTTTGAATTGTTAGTTTAGTTTTTGTGGAGCGCGCGGACAATTAAATATTTAATTTAAAACCTGACGTGTTTTTTTTTTTTGCGAATTCTTTCCTTGCGTGTACTGAGGGACTTTGCACCCGTCCTCATACAGTATCCCAAATGTAGTATGACATTAAAAAGTATTTTGTTCTCAATACCATTTATTTTAATGAAAGCTAGAGCACATTTTGTGGAAAAGAATGATAGAAACGGTTTATTTAAAATTCTCCTCCTGTGGTGAGCCAGGCAGAAGCAAAAGGTGAGCTGTCATTTCATCATCTTCCATGTACAGGCGACACCCTATCTCATTAAATGAAATTGAGCACAGAATATCCACCTGGTTACAAGTTTTAAAGATTGGAACGACAAGCTATTTAGATTATCTGAAGCATCGCCAACTGCGCAACGATCGATTTGGAAAGACCCAGCTGAGTTCGAAGAAAGGATTGGGGTCAATGTACATAGCCAAGTTCATAAGTAGCACCTGCAATATCACAATGGCAAATGTGCGTTGAGAATTCCTGAGCCACCTGTCTGTAGGAGACAGGCATGCCAACTCATTTTTTCTCTCTCCCCGATAACCCTCGAGAAATTTCCTTATTTTCGATCGGATTCCCCGCATTGGTATAATTTCATATTATAACAGCGCTACACGTACTTTCCATATAAACATTTTACGAAAACAAAATTGACCTCAGTGAGTGTTATTTTAAGGCGATTCTGAACTTTCTCGGTCCAAAACTTAACCAATTTTTATGGGACTGGTAGATTAAAAGAAATGTACTTTCTGGCTCCGGAATTCTTAACATATAAGCTTCAGCTCACTCTTGGACATCAAAGTTCCCAAGGAGAAGACATGAAATTTCTTTTGACTCAAATAAAGAATGGCAAAAACTTTGTTTTGAGAAAAACGGGTTCAAAGTTTTGACTATCGGTTTTTAACATATAAAATATACTTAATTTTCTTTATGAAGGCTGATGGTAATTTGTAAGTTTACAGATTATTCAGCAATGATTAAGAGTTATAAATCGGTAGGTGCTGAACGAAGGCATAGCTAATCCTTTCTGAACGGCCGAAAGGGAAGTCGAAGTGCCGCGCGACAGTTTTGGCCTGACTGACCCGTTTTGGCCTGACTGACCCGAAAATCGGGGAATTCCCCGCAAGTTGGCATCGCTGGTAGGAGAAAATAATTTTAACTTCTTTTACCATAAAGACTAATTTTGGTACCGATTTCATATGTGTAGTTTTAGACCTGAAAAATACTGGGTCAAGAACCCAAGATTGAAGTGCCAGTGCCGCATCCTGATATGCCATTATCTGAGCTACAAACCATTTTTGAAACGTCTGTATTCCAACAACGGCCATTGCAATCGGATTTGGGAGGAAAACAGAACAATTTATCAGGAACTTAAAGCAGTAATTGAAGCTGGCTTCGATGTACATGAAGATGCAGCTGCAAAACCTCGATTACTGTCTGAATGCCATGGGTTGGTCACGACTGTATAGCTCCTGTAATGGGGAAGTAAGTTTGTCTCTTAGGCTATAACCATCTGAACTATAATAGACTATAGCAAGAAAAATATATTGCGAACAAGACCTTAAGTCGTTCCAAAGAGTAATTTCCTATAGGCCCAGAAGGCATTTTTTAAGTGAGAACTCTAATTAAGTCTTTGGCGAACACAATACTCAATTACTTACAGTGGCGAATCCAGAATTGGGCTATGGAGTACGTAACCTCTCTCAAAAATATGAATCTCTCTACAGCACAACCTTATATTATATACAGTTAGGCTACAAGGGGCTAACAAAAGTTCGCTTAGTTGGTAACACTGAATAAATTTTTGACAAACCAAGAAATGTCAGATGATTTGGCATAGTATTGCGATATTTTATTTAAAGTTTCACTGCAAACAGTCAACATGGAGACAAGAAATGCAAATCTGAAAAAGAGTTGGTGGAAATTCCACCGCAATCGTAGCAAAAGATTCGGTTTGTCATTCTTTAAGGATTTCGGCATAACCTCAAGCCTATGTAAATATTTAATGAGTTCAAATAGCATATAGAGAGAGTCCACCAACGTTTGTGACCATCTCAAAGTGGTTTTGGAGATTCCGGAGACCGGACATTTTTCTGTGGAGGACGAATCTCGAGTGTGGCTCTGGTGAAGCCCAAAATTGACGAAGATCCAACTGATCCATTGACCCAGGAAGTGATTGCTGAGGAACTGGTCTTGAATGCCATGGATATATTGCTATGATTTAAGGATCATCTTGGATACACGAAGAAATCAGCACGATGGTTTCCTTTAATTTTAACTGATGAAAAAAAAGAGGCGCTACTTTTCGCATCACGGTAACGCCCTTGCCTCAGGAATTGAAGAAATTCGTCCAGCACCATATTTCCTAGGCCTAGCGCCGAGTAATTTCTCGTTGTTTTCAAAAACAAACAAAAATTTTAGAGGAAAGGTCTTCAGCAATAATGAGAATATAATTAATGCAATTAATGTCGAAGTTGCAAACCTAAAAAACCGATTTTTTCTACTGTTTTTCGAATTGGATCTGGCGGCTTCACAATTATGCCAAAAAATTTAAAAACTGAAGATTAAAGTTATAAAATTGAAATTGTTTTTAGGCTTTTCCTTGTAGCCAACTAAGCGGACTTTTGCTAATCCCTCCGTATATTAAATTAAAATTTTAGAGTCAGTTTATAGATGCCATACTTTTGGATAACTTTATAATAGTTTTTGGTTTGCTTTATTAAGTTTTGTTTTTATAATCTAGTTTTTAAACTTATTTCTGTCTAGTTTTTGGTATGGATTTTCATGTAAGTCTTTGTCTGATCTTTTGGTCTGAATTCGATCTGAATTCTAGTTCGATTTTTGTTTCTATTTTGGTTTGAGTTTTACGTGAGTAGTTTGATAAGTCAGTAGCTTCTTGAATTTCTCGCATAGTAACTTTAAATGCAACACTGCTGCTGTCAACTACTAAAACCTATTAATAGATTACTGTCAAATTTTGAGCAAGCTGTGCCATTTAGTTTGTGTTTGACACCCATTGAATGCAGACAACTTCGTGAATTTCGATAAAAATGGAAATGAATTTCATGTGCTCATCAAGCATGATTTTTTAAAAGAACCAAGGAAAGCCTTGATAAATACTATGGGGACTCGGCACCATCAACTTCAATGGTTAAGAATTCCGTTGTGATCGTACCAGCACAAGTAACGCCGAACGTTCAGATCGCCCAAAAGAGGCAGTCATGCCAGAAATTGCAGATAAAATCCATGGAATGATATTGGATGATCGGAAAATGAAAGGGCTGAGATTGTTGGCATCTCAAATGAACGGATAGATCACATTTTGCATGAACATTTGGACTTGAAAAAGCTATCCGCGCGATGGGTGCGTGACTGCTCACACTCGACCATAAGTGCAACCGTGTGACCACATCAAAGAAGTGTTTGGCGATGTTCAACCGCAACACGAACGAGTTTTTGCGTTGTTTCGTAATCGTGGATGAAACATGGATACATCGCAACACACCAGAGACCAAGGAATAGTTAAAGTAGTGGATTTCTCTTGGTGAACGTACAGGCCAGGGTGGGTTTGTCGGGCAACAAGGTCATGGCGACAGTTTTTTGGGATGCACGCTGTGTCATTCACATTGATTACCTTGAAATGGGTGAAACGGTCACCGGCGAATATTTTTCGCAGCTGTTGGACAGATTCAGCATTGATTTGAAGCAAAAACGACCGAATTTGGGGAAGGAAAAAGTGCTCTTTCACCCTAAAAACGCACCGGCGTACATGTGTGTAGTCGCCATGGCAAAAGCCCATAAATTAGGGTACGAACTGCTACCCTATTCAGCATATTCTCCAGATCTAGCCCCCTTCGACTATTTCTTCTTTCCAAACCTGAAGAAATGGTAATGGCGGTAAAAGATTTGGGTCGAATGAAGAGGTCATCACTGAAAACAAACGCCTATTTTGAAGACCTTGAGAAAATCTATTCTCTGGTAGGAAAATAAAAACTTGGAAAAACGCTGGACTAAATGTATCGAGCTGAAATTGGACTATGTTGAGAAATAAAACGTTTTTTTTTTTTGCCGAAAAAATATCTTTTATTCAAAAAGTCACTGACTTATAAAACTGCCCTCATAGTCTGATTTTTGGTTTGAACTTCGGTCAAATTTTTGGTCTGAATTTTGATTTATTTCGATCTGAATTTTGGTTTGATTTATGGTCTGAGTTTTTGGTGTGAATTTCGATTTTAATTTAAATTTTTTGGACTGGTTTTTGGTTTTGGGGTAATCTTAGTCGTATGATTTGACAAATCAGCCCTTCTCAAATACAATCCGTTTGATGTTAAGCGTAGTAAAATATTAATATTATAAAAACAATGTACCGGAATCCGATAATTCTGTGTCAAATAGATAAAAATATTAATTTATTATTTAGTTACCTATATTAACTAACCATGCAGTCACATATTTATGAAAAAAAAATACGAATGCAAGAGCAAAGTGCAAAATTTATGAATCACACAATGATCATAAAAGAGAAGCAAAAGAAGAAGTAAATGGATACACAAAATGACCAGAAACAAACTCGTACATCATCAGCAACGTAAGAAATGAAAAACCTGTTGCACGTTGTTGATGTTGCTGGCATCAAATTGCAACAACACCAGCATAGTAACAACAATAACAATGATGTTGCCGATATTGCTATAAGCAAGTAATGTATGTATACATATAGTAAAGTAAGCGCGCCGCAAGTGAGGTAAGGAATATTATTCCCGGAGAAACGATTGTGCAAACGCGCAGTGCAAAGGAAAATAAAACGAATTGGAAAAACAAAAACAAAAAGTATATATTTACAATAGTAGGTAGGTGCTTGAGAAGGTTAGTAGCATCACAGATCACAAGTGTACAAATATTTATGAAATACGAGTAAGTTGCAATGCATAGTGTAATACAAAAAAATAAAAAACAAATGGTAAAGAAAGTTTTACTACTTACTACAACATGATCACGGTCGGTCAAGTAAAAAGCATTCAATTGTTTTTTACAATAAATACATTTGTTTTGCTTGCTCTGGGGTTAATGAACGATTGCCAGCATACTTAAGTATAATTATTAAGAGTTAATTAGGTTTATATCTATGTAGATATGGTACTTATCTGCGCCCTCTTATGAATATTACAATGTGATAGATCAGCTTTAAGCTAACCACATTGCATGTGTAACTACATAATATAAAGTCAATCCCTTTAATAGTTGATAATTAAGCCGGCTTAATAAAATAAGTATCTACTCTTAATAAAGATAAAAAACATGAACATGAAGCAATATAGGTAAATTATAGAAGCTGTAGAAGAAAATCCATGAAGGGAGCCACATGATCCACGCACATGGCTTCTCTCAACTACTAACATGTGAGAGAGCGAATCAAAATACTCGCAAATTTTAAAGCTCTCTCAATATTGTGGATTATAAATATATAGAGCGCCGCTCTGTTGTACAAATACAAAGAAAGCTTTGTAGATGTTGTTGCTGGTAGTTAATTTTTGAAATTTCATTTAATATTATGACAGTTAAGCTACCATTAATAAATAACAACAACAACAACAAAAAGTGAATTAGTTTTAAGTATATAAAAATTCTACCTGCAACACATTAATGCGCGATCACCTCGCTCAAATCTGACATGAACTGTTTGGCTATGTAGACATACATATGCTTGTAGATTTGTAGATACATACATAATTTGATTAATTTGATGGTTTATCTCACCTTTAGCTGAAGATTAATTGTATAGGTATATGTAAAATTTTAAACTGTAAGTTTATTTTGAGATTATTAGTTATTAGAATAGTTGCGTTTGAGCCCAAAGGCGAACATACTACCGAATGTTCTTTTGGGGTTTTTGGAAAGAGAATTGAATTTTTGGAAATGAGAATTGTGGGAAAAACTATTTACTCAAACATGATTTCTCATATTTTAAATTTTTTCTTTTCTTTTTTGGAAATACAAGTTTTGCTATGGATCACCGGTGACCCTAACATCTTCAATGAAAACGGTTAAGAACTTTTTTACAATGAAATGGTTGAAAAATGCGAATCTGGACTCGGTTTTGCTCTATCAGTTCTAGTTTCCTTGCGGTCAAGAAAGGGTTAAGAGAAAAATTAATACTAAGTTACTTTGTCTTTCTTTAAAATAATATCTAATGAAAGTGTACAGAAAAAGTTCATTAAAAAATCCCATTAAGAGGCACAGGGTCATCGGCGACCCATGAAAGTTCATGCCTTCAATAGCACAAAATGTATGTTTTGAAACTGTTGTCAGACAATACGAATCCGGATTCGGTTTTGCGCTATCCTGGTTTAAGGTCTAAGGAGTTTGCCATCGGCATTTTTGTTTTTTTTTTTCGATTGTGTCGAGTATCGAACTCAGGGACTCTGCACAGCAAATACCAGGGTAACTTTTTAAATTCACTTTCTCTCCTAATGCTTCATTCACAGAAAATATTTTCCTGTAATTTCTTTCTTTGTTAATCAATATTTGTTCACCATCTCTTCTGATTGTTGTTTAAAGGGTAGTTAGGGCATTAAATCATTGCCAGTCGCCTCTGCTATGCGCCCACAGGTGTCCTTTGGTAAGCCTTAGCGCAGCCAAGTCTCCCTGTACTTGAAATTTGTAACAAAGACAGGATTATACTTTTCTGCGCATTCCACATTCTGGATCGGTGACGCAATTGGACCACAAACCTTGTAAAGCATCTTCATTGATCCCAACAGCCCCTCATCATTGAGCATAATCGTTCACGTCTCTCGTATATACAAGGGGGCTAAAAAAGTTCGTTTAGTTGGCCGCACTGAATAAATCGTTTACAAATCAAAAAATGTCAGATGATTTGGCATCGGCGATATTTCTTTTTAAGTCACTGCAAACAGTCAACATGCAAACAAAAAAACGCAAAGCAACTGAGAAAGAGTCGGTAGAAATTCCTCCGCAATCACAGCAAGAGATTCGGTTTGCCATTCTTTACGGGTTTCAGACCATTTTTCGTTTTTTTTCTGTGAAGGACGAATCTAGTGAAGACCGCCCAAAATCTTCGCTTGATGACGCAAGTGTGACTCGGGTAAAAAGATCCAATTGATCCATTGACCTAGGAAATGATTGCTAAAGAACTGGGCTAGAATGCCATGGTTGTATCGTGAATATTTAGGTATTATCTTGGATACCGGAATAAATCAGCACGATGGATTCCTCTAATTTTAACTGATGCTCGAAAAGGGATGCTGCGTGTGCGTTTTGCCCAATATTTTCTTCAAAAAACTAAAAAATGGAGAGTCCAGCACTTTCAATAAAATTGTAACAGGCGACAAAACTTAATTCTTCAAGTACGACCCAGAAACCAAGCAACAGTTTATGGTATTGAGCCCAGAAGGTGCTAATCCACCCATTAAAGCCAAGCAGCAGAAGTCAGCGGCTAAAGTAATGATGTCAATTTATTTGACCAAAAAAAAGCTCTTTTTCCATTGAAAACTAGACAGATGGTAACTTCTAAATAGTATACTGAAATCAGCTTATCACAAGCTTTTGAAAACTTTTTAGGATACCAGAAAAATGATGAACTGCATCACGATAATGCCCCAGCTCACACTGCTGAAAAACGAACAATTTCATTGTGCTCTCAGGAATTGAAGAAATTCGTTTAGCATCATATTCTCCTTATCAGGCGTCGTGTGATTTCTAGTTGTTTCCAAAAATAAAAAACTGAAAGAAAAGGTCTTCGGCAATAATGAGAAAAAAAGTAAGTTGATTTTGCTATAATTAGTTATTGTAATCAAATAATTACAGAAATTGTAGATACACAAACCAGTAGTGCCTCTCCTGCATGTATGGACTGACCCAATACTGTGCGCTTCTATATTTGTTCTGCTCTGCAGTGGCAGTTGTGACTCCATATTGAAGTTTTTGTGGAATGATGAGATCAACAATATATCAAAATTTGTCATTATTGAATTATTTAACTAAACCTACCGATTACACATAATTTTGAGAGGATTGTATTAATTCACATCGATTGTTATTTTTTTTTTTTTTTCCAAATACATATTTTGCAGCATTTTATTCCTTTGGTTTGTTTTGATTCTATTTCAAACAAATAATGGCTACCGCGCAGGTTTGTATTATTTCGTATTTTATTTCTTAAGGAACAATGTGTTTTTTTCTTGGGCATTTTCTTTAGAGGTGGAAACTCGCCTAGAGGGGGAAATTTTAAGCCTCGTAAAAGCGTTTTAGCTGTGAAAAAAGTTTTACTATAAAAAAAAGTTTTCAGCTTCTGAAAATTGTTTCGAATTTCGAGAAGGGATATTCCGTTTCGAAAATTGAGTTACTTTGTAATAAAACTTTTTAGAGTTATCTCTGTCAAAATATTTTACAGCATTTTTACTTTTCTAAACTAACCTTGGTCGGAATTTTTACAATTGTGTAGCTCTTCTCACTATCGTTTTAGTTAACCTTCTGTTAAAGATTTGTAAACGATTATGTTGGATATTTAGCAATATTCATTCAATAATGCAACAATTATCAGAAACTTGAATGCATTGATTTTTGAATGTAAAATGTTGTAAGCTCATTAAAACGTCAAATAATATTATCAGCAAAAAAGAAATAGCTCAATATACTATTCATAGATCTACATAATTTTTCCAAAAATACTAAATGCAATTGCAACTTATCTATGTAAACTACTTTAACCACAACAAAAAGAAGGTGGGGAAAGGCCAATGTCCAGTGTTAAAATAAGACACTTGCGTCACCGCAACCACGAGCACAGAATTCTCTATGCACTGAGGGCTGATAAGAAAGAAAACTAAAAAGAATTTACAATTGTTTATCAACACTAAAAGCAAATGATCTATAACTATAACTATTTATATCAATGAATGATTTCTTTTTTTTATATACCATAACATACTAAAAACAACAACAAACACCAGTGATAAGAAGCATAAAAAGTCTAAACACACACAAAGCCACAAAATACAATGACAGCAATATTCACTCACTATACCCGGCGCTCTTATCTTCCACACACACATTCAAAACTTGTTGTCTCTCATGGATTGCACCACGATTTGATCAAACTCTCTCTCTCTCTCTCTCTTTACCTTGTGTAGAGTTTAAAACTCTACATTTCACACTTAGATACTCTACACTCAGCTGCTCTACTCTTTTTCAGTAAATAAGCATTTCTGTATTTGTATTTACGCCAGTTAAAAAAATCCACTTGTTGTTAGCATTCAGTACAAAAACGACAGTTAAAGCTTCAACAAGCCGAACGTTTCAATAGACGGCAAAAAAAAAAGATTGTAGTTAGTGTGTAGAATAAAAAAAAAAGTATATAAACAAAAATTTAAAGTAGGTACTTGCCAGCTTCACTTTTTATTAAGTTTGTTTGAGAAGAAAATGATCGCGCGTAGTGCCCGGCCACAGTAGAAGTATGAAAAGAATAAGCTGAAGAAGTTAAAGAAAAGATCGCTGTCATTCTTCATAATTCTTCTTTTATTAGTTATTACTAATATTTGAGTTTTGTTGTGTTGATTGATTATGTGTTATATTTGTGTGCCCACATGTGTGTTTAAGAAAGACGGGGAAGGGGGAGGGGGTCTAAAAATGTGCGTCGTCGTTCTCTCTTATGAAATGTTTACATTGCGAAATAATTAAGCAAAAGAAGGAAACGAATTATTAATGATCTTTTTTGTACTAATAAGTGGCCTAAAGATAACTACTGTGTGTGTGTTTGTTTCTGAAGAAAATATTGCGAGAAAAATTAACTGAAATTAAAAAAAAAAATTCGAAACTTACCCCTAAAGAACGTACAAAAAAAAACAACAAAGAAACCTTAAAAGTTTTCAGCTTTCATATAAAAGTGATCTTGCTTCTCTACCAGATTAAAATTATAACTTCATGAATATTCGCAATAAAAAAAAGTTTAACTAAAAGTTACCATGAAATTTTGTTTTAACAGTGATTCATTTCTGAGTAAAACACGTGAAAACGTAAATTTATAACTTTTAATTTATTTGGGTATTAAACTGATTAATATTGCTACTGGTTATATTTCATTTATATTCAAAGATCTGCAACTTATTTATTGTTTTTTTTTTTTTTTTAAGAGATTTCATATTTGAAAGTAAGACGTTAAAAGAAATAACTTTCAAAATATATTTGTAACGATTATGAAATAGTTAAAGTGCTTGGTTTTGATTTTAAACGAATTTAAAAGTGAAATACAATAAACTTCTAAAGTGTTTTAAGCAAAGAACAAAGTGATTTTTAAATCATTAAAGTTATAATAAATTTATTGAATATTTGTAATAATAAAAATAATAAAATATATTAAATAGTGGGGATTGTGTAGTGCCAACTGTAAAGGATGGAGGTGGCGGCATTATGGTCTGGACATGCAATGTAGCGTGTTCCAGTTCTGGTCCAAACGAGACGAAACGACTAAAAATTAAACCGAAACAAAACTTAGGACAAATTTTGACCAAAAAGCAAACCAAAAGTAAAACGTTTTTTTGTCCTCATAGTCCTGCTAGATCCGCCACTGATAAAGATAGTTATTTTCTCTGTGGTATGGGTTGGTTATAGAATAAGCTTCCCGCAAATACTTCAGTGATACTTCTCTTTCTTTGATCTTCATAAAAACACCAACTTATATTTTTGTAATCATTGGTAATTTTTCTGCAACGACGCATAAACTTTTTATGTTCTTTAACCAGTCACAGAATTTAGATTTTTTACAAAAAACGGGAGTGATCTTGCTGTTTCAAATTTAAACGAAATGAGTTATCCCTACTAAAGAATAAAAAATTTAGTTTAAAAATTTGTATTTTATGTATCTAAGAATGATTGCGTATTTATGTGAATTATGAAACTCAATCGATCGGCAATGATCCTCAATGATCTTCATAGAGAAAGACTTACTTTTTTGCAATGAAATCAGAAAAGCTATTTTAAAATGTAAAGCAGTATGGAATAAATGGATTTATGTAGAAGATTTTGAAAAACATTTTTTTTTTTTTAGCAACTTTCAAAAGTTTGTCGATACAAAAAAGTGATATTGGTGTTTTGTACTTCATTGATTTCAGTTGAAAATTAGACTAGACAATTCATAACTAACTGTTACGTTTATAGTTGCAATGAGAATTACAACAAAAATAATTTTTAGTGTTTTTTTCAGCATCTTTATTCAGTGAAAATATTTGTAATTAAAATTTTGTTATTCTGGATTGCAATTTCAGATATTAAGTAGCTTATATGGGGGGTTGAATTACTAATATGCACCAATACTAAGATCACTGATGAGAAATCGTGCCTGTTTCTACATACATTGTTGTTACTTTAAAACTGTTTAAATATCACACAAAACTAATTTCAAGTAATAATATAAAACAGTACAAAGTTCATATTAACAAAGTTATATTTATATACCCAAAAATGATCTTGCACTTTTATTACAACGTGTAACGCAATCGATCGACAATGATCTACAACGATCTTCATTCTACTACTACTACATTTTCGTACCGTTTTCTATATTTTTTTTAAACCTACTCAATAATTTTATATACTGATCTTCATAAAAACGATGATCTTCATTGATCATTGATCTGCAACAATCTTAAAAATTGCTGATTTAAATTTAATGTAAATTCGTAATGATTTTAAATAATCGAAATGATACTACAAAATGTTTCTGTTTTACATGAAAATAATTTTATGCTTGTTTCAGTTATGAAGTTCAATTGAAAGGCAATGATCCTCAATGATCTTCATAGAGAATTACTTAACCCTTTGTAATTAAAAAAAAAAACTATTTATTTAATTTTTGTGCATACTGAGGTAACTTTGTTAAATAAATTGGTTTGTGTAGAAAATTTCGAGAAACTTGGTTTTAGCAGCTACAAAAAAGAAAAACGATCTTGCTGTTTTGTATTTCATTGACTTCAATTCAAAATTGTCAATAATAATATAAAACAACATAAAGTTGGTATCAACTAAGTTATATTTTTTTACCTAAAAAATGATCTTGCGCTTTTAACAGAACGTGTAACGCAAGTCGATCGCCAATGATCTTCATTGTACTATTACTACTAAATTTTTTTTTTTGTATGTTTTTCTAATTTATTTTCAAAACTTTTCATTAAATCATATAATGATCTTTTTAATAAAATAAATCCTGGTTCATCATCACTGATCATTGATCTGCAACAATTTTAAAAAATGTTCATAAAAAATTTATAGAAAATTCCAAATGATCTTGATTCATCGAAATGAAATGAAACTAGAAAATATGTTTATTCAAAAATATTTTTACCTTTTTTTTTCAATTATAAATCTCAATCGGTTGGCAATGATCCTCTATGATCTTCATAGAGAATTACTTAACATTTTGTAATTAAAAAAAAAACACTGTTCAACATCAAAATAGCATCTGAGTTGTGGCCCGGTTTTTCTGGAGTTCCGCTGATCACGAATCTGTAAAAATTTGGTTCGGATTATGTGGGATTTTGTTTATATTCGTAAATCTTCGTTTTTTGAGAATTTGATAAGATTTTCAACAGGAATTATACAATTTTAGGTTAAGAGAAAAAAAAATTCAAAAATTCAAATTTTTCTAGTATTTTGGTAGATCTTCATTTTTTGAAAATTCGATGGGGGATTAATGGATGAAATTTTTTTTTTTTTTTTGATTTTCTTCAGGAAAATTTCATAAAATTTAAATTTTTAATATATTAGCGATTAAAAATATCAACAAAAAAAAATTATGTGTCTGCAGGCACTCACAGTAGAAGTGAAACTTTGTTGTTTATTTGAAAATTATTAGAAAACATAAAATTACAAACAGGAGGAGCAAACGAATCAAAACTTGCGTTTTCAATTAACGATCAAAAAGCCATTTACTAAAAGACTGTCATAAGTCAAAAAACACAAGTTTTGAGTTAATGATGCAGAATTATTCATTATATCACGCTTCATATTGTGTAAAAATTTCATATTAATATCTTTTATACTCTGCGCGTGAGAATTATAAGATTTATCCTTTTTTTGCTGCAAAGTGGGAGTCAATTGAAATTTTTAAACGCGTTTTCTGCAAAATCGCGTTTTTTTAGTTATGAAAGTCTTTTAGTAAATGAGCGATATAATTATTGAATTTTGAATCATATAAAACAACACAACAGATTCTGTTGAAGTTTTTGCAGTCTTCTTCTCTCTATTTTGTTGTTACTTTTTTTTCTTTTGGTACTCTCTTCACTTATCGGTGCAATATATACACGTATATAATACATGAGAGGAAAGTTTAAGTATATACAATCAAGCAGAGGCATCTAGATCTCTCTCTCGCTAAAGCACATGAGATGAAACTGCGATAAATTGACTCTCTGGTTGATTGTATGCAGCCGAATAACAACTGCATAACTTCGTTTCTTACTGAGTGCAACGAAAACGTTATTTTTCACGTGACCTTTGTTGTTGAAACTTTTGCACTCATCCTCTTTCTATTTTCTGAAACTTTTTTTCTGTTGATACTATCTACATTTATCGGCACCAATACGACGTAATGCACGTATATAATACATGAGAGGAAAGCGGCGGCTATATGCAATCAAGCTCTCTCACTAAAGCACATGCGATAAAACTGCGAGAAGTCGACTCTCTGCATGATTGTATGTAGCCAATCCCCATATGTTCTCGCTTGCTAAGCACTAACAATTAACTACATACATAACTTCGTTTCTTATTAGTTTCATATGAGTGCAACAACAACAAGATCTCTGTTGCAAAATTTTCGATTTACCCTCGCTAAAGAAGTTTCACTTAAAAAAATTTGTTTTTCTGTTTTATTATTTATTTTACTTCAATTAAAAGTTTCTAATAATTATAATATTAAACAATAAAAATATAAATAAGGAGTGAGATCGAAAAAATCTTAACATATATAAAATTTAATAATTTTTAAACGGTTGATGTTAGAGTTTTGATTTTTTTTTTTATTTAATTTATAATATTTTACAAATTACAGAAAAATATAACTTTTATAGTTCTAACCACTATTTATGAACTCGTGGACCTTTTTTGGTAAGCCTTCCATTGGAGATTGGGTAGTTGTTTCAGACACCTTTTTGGAACAGTTTGCCCATCTCCTTTTAAAATCTTCGATATTTTGGGACACCTTTTTGGTGCTCTTTAAGTTTCTTTTCACAAGAGCCCAATATCTCTCCACTGGTCTTAACTCCGGACAATTTGGAGGATTGGCCTCTCTTGGTACAAAAACTATGTTATTACTTTGGTACCACTCCAGAGCTTTCTCGCCGTAGTGACATGTTGCCAAATCAGGCTAAAAATATGTGGAAACATTGTGCTCTCATATCAAATGAAGAAGTATTTTTTTCAAACATTCTTTGATGTATATTTCGGTCTTCATAGAGCCCACTGTAACAAATGACATGCTTCTTTTGCCGCAACTGCATATAGCTTGCCATACCAGGAATATTGTCTGCTTTTGGATTCTAAATTGTTCTTCGACATTTCCTCGAGTATCAGAAACATACAAATTTTGACCCGGAAGCTGCGTAAAATCTGGCAGTACATGCGTTTCGTCGTACATTATACAACATGAATATTTTTGTATGAAATTCGATTTTAATTTCCGAGCCCTACATTTGGCGTCTAAATTTTTTGGAGCATTCCTGTGTGGAACTTTTTGGACTTTGTATGTTTTCAAACCTGCATTAGCTTTAACTTTTCGCACCAAATAGTCAGAGCACTGGGCTAACCGGGCAGCTTTTCTACCAGACGTGCTTGGAGATTTTTTCTATTTTCTTGGCTTTCCCAATAGCATGTGGTCCTTGTTTTCTTCCCGAACCAGGTTTCCTATCGATGGTCGAATTCTCCTGAAACTGTTTAATAACATTGGAAACAGTTTGACGGCAGACCTTCAATTCTTTGGCCAATTTTTTGTAGGACCAATTTGGATTTTTTTAAAAATTTTTAATAGTTTTAAGACGTACTTCTTTTTCTTCACTCATTTTGATCAAACTCAGAATAAATCAACATGTTTGTCATTAAAAATAACAACTGACATATTTTTCAAAGATAACTAGATCAAAGAAATTTTTAAATTTTACACCCAAAAAAAATTATTAGGTAAAACGTGTGTTAAGATTTTTTCAATCTCACTCCTTAAATAAAAAAACAAAATTTCCAATAAAAAAGTTTTTCATACGATAAACAGACACGGTTCATATTAGATGTCAGAAAATCTGACCAATATGTAATACAAGTGTCAAAGAAAAATGGCAAAAAGTACATAGAACGGTAGTTCCTTTCAATAAAACTATTCACTGAAAATAACTGTCTTTGTAATTCTCATTTACTTTACAGTATTTTCACTTATATAGATTGTTGAAATTAGGGAACTATCACAAAGATCACTGATGAGGAACCGTAGCTGGCTCCGAAACGATCGGCTGATCTGCTAGTTCTATGAACTTTTTGATATTCTTCTGGCATCATTGTTCATTCAAAGCCTAATAATTTTAATAATTAAATAAAAAGTTCGTTTTAAAAAAAGTTATGTTTATATACCCAGAAAATGATGTTACTGTCAAAAGTTGTAGCATATTCGATTGGGAATGATCTACAACGATCTTCATTCTACTATTCCTATCACTTCTACATTTTTCGTACCTTTTCTTCTACTTTATATTTATTTAAAGAGCTACTCATTAAATCTATATACTTGAAGGCTTGAACACTTAGTAATGATTCTTGGAAAAACTACTTACTTATTTACAGCTTATGCTGCTGCTGCTATGGCGGCTGTTGCTACTTTTCATCCTCATATACTACGAGTATTTATTAAATGCAACAATCACTGTGCATCGAATACGAGTATGTGGTAACAACAATAAGTAGAACCGGTAATGATCGTATTTCCTAACTATGAAAAAGAAATATATATATATACTACAAACAAACATACACATTGTATGTATGTATAAGTAGATATAAACAAAACCGAACAGAAACTTACGGATACAACAACAATACAATTTCTCAATTTTTAATGGTTTTTGAAAGCAAAAAAGAACATCAGTAGTAGTAATAGTTTTACTTATATGTACCTAAGTATTTCGAAAAAAAAAACAAACTTAAAACTCTTTAGTCAGAAGTTACATTATAACAACAATAACAACAACGTGATCGTATTGCAAGATCATTAAAGAAGTGAAGAATACAAAAAAAAAGGAAAAAAAAAAAAATTGTTGTCTCTGCAGAAAGAATTGTCTGAACTTGTTTTTAAAACTTAAAGAGAGATAATAAAAAAAAAAAAAGACACCGCAAAAAGAATTGTGGCATACAAAGTCTTTAAAAAATTTTGCTGCTTCTGCTGATGCAGTAGAAGAAGAAAACATTAAACGTTTTTGGACGATCTAGAGAAATACAAACGGACGATCATACAGATGATCGCCGCGTATGTCTTTAAGTATAGTTGGTGTTCAAGTATAAAGAGAGAGAGAGAGAGAGAAAGCGGCAACAGTGTCCAAAATGTTGTCAAGATCGTTTGCGGCTTTTTTTACGTGTGACTCAGACAGACAGACAGGCTCAGTCAGCTAGTGAGCTACCACCAAGTAAACTTAACCAACAATCAAGCAACCGAAGAAACAATTCACTGCAAACAGCAACCAACAGAAGTACAATGATCTTGTTGCTTTTGCTGTTGTTCTGTTGCTGAGAGATGCTGAAAACTTAAAGCATTCATTAAAAAGCAAAAAAAAAGTTTATATAAATTATAAATAACTATATATATATCTTTTTGTCTTTAAAGTGTTTAATTTTGCAAAAGAAAATGATGATAAAATGAAAAATAAATAAATACAAATACGAAAATGTAAAGGCAAACGCAAAACAAAAAAAAAAACCAACAAAATAAAATATAAAACTACCTAAGTGTTAAATAAAATAAAAGTGCTTAATAAAACGGAGAGAAACGCAAAGTGCCTGTTCACATAAATTCTATTGGTATGTTTTACTGCCAACAACAACAAATTTGTTGCTACAATCATCAATGTATTCAACAACACCAGTGTCGTCGTCTTCATCGTTGCCATTGCCATTATCATAATTATCGCAATAATAGCAATAATAATAATAATAATAATAATAAAAAGTGAGGAATATGTCAACAACAAAGGATAAAACAAATTTTCAAAATACAAGTACTTGGAGCAGTAATAAAACGACTGGACGACGTTCTGGCAGTGGATTTAGTTGCAGTTTTTTAGGTAAATTACAGAAAAAAAAACAATTATTTCTTATCTTTATGTATATGTCTTTAGCATAAAAATATACAGAGGGACTAACAAAAAAGTTCGCTTGGTTGGCTACAAGGAAGAAAACAAGTACAATTTTTTTGTTATAACTTTAATCTTCATCGCTTTTAAATTTTTAACATAATTTTTATACATTTTTCAGAGTTGGGTAGTCATGATTCCATTAGGAATTAAATTCCATCTCCATTCCAATTACAAGGAATTGTAATTGGTACTTTAGTGTTTTCAATTCCTTAGTAATGAAATTGATTAAACTTTCAATTCCCTCACAAAGAATTGTAATCGCTAATCAAAATTTTTAAATTCCTAGGTAATGGAATTGAAAAAATTTTCGATTTCATTACAAGGAATTGTGTTTTGCAATTAAAAATATATCAATTTCTTAAATGAATTGAAAATGTAATTGAATGGAAAGGAATTTCATATTATGATATGAATGATTCCTAAAAAGTAATTGATTCCCTTTTAGTTCAATTCCAAAAAACCTATTTATCAACCGGCGGCTGCCAAACGCCAGTGTTTATGGCAGCTGATTTTGACATTTACACAAGAGATGACACTGCGAGAGAGCCGACGTCGACTTTTCTGCTTGTATAGTATAGTTGATCTCCACACGTTTAACTCACAACCAGTGTTGCCAGAAATTTTTTTTTGGAAAACATCTTTTAAAAGCGTCATTTGACGGTTCAAATCGTCATTTTAAGTAACAAAACAAAAACATGATTTAAAGGTATTTTTATTAATTTCAAAATATAATAATTCATTTAATTTTTTGCTACTATTACAAGTTTTAAATTTATGTCGGACTACACCCGTTTTACCTTAAAATTAAGTTGCATATTTTGCAAAAACCTGCATGCTTTCCATCCGATTATTTTATTTTTTGCAGCCATGTTTTCAACTTTCGATCCTTTAGCCAGGAATCACAAAAGCTGTGAACACGTTTTTTAGGCACCTACAAATATAAAGATGCAATATTTTAAATTACCTAGTATTTCTTCCTCAACTTGTAATTCCGTATTTTCTAGCAAGTCTACTTTATTCTGCTCCTTTTTCTTTTGTTAAAGATGTAGTCTGGTGTTCGAGTTTCCAAAAATCGATTATTTTTTTTAATATTTTTCAAAAGTACAATATTTTTAAAGCGTTTTTCTCAAAACAACTTATTTTTGATTCGTCCAAGGGTCTGAAAGAATACGATTGGGCTGAAATTTTAATATGTTAAACTACACGCCAATGGCTCTCGCAGGTAACAGAATTATTTATTTTTAATCATTTCCTATTTTTTACCCCATTTTTCAACAAAAAACAAAGTGATTTTTGCAACTTTTTTTATAAGTCCGCCATTTTGTTGTTTCTGAATAAAAATGTTTCAATCTATTACCTGCAAGGATAACATGCCCACAGAACAGTACTTTATTTAAATGTTTTGTTTCTTATGACTTCAACTACCGTAATCACCCGAGTCCCACACCACTTCCGACGTAAAAAACAAACAAAAATTTCGTAAAATAAACTCCAAAATTTTTTTTTTTGTACAATGAAAGAAGCCAGTAATAACATATAAAAAATTTAAATGATTGTATTTTATTTTGTTATAATAAAAAATTCCCGAAATATCCCTGAAATTTAGGCCGGAACACATTCATAAATTTTTCTTACGGATACACATTCATAAATTTTTCTTACCTAAAATAACCCAAAAGAAAGTTATAACAAAACACGGCCAGTATTAAAGCTTACTCAATTTTATTACAAATTTACGCATTTTTTAGTTTTAGCACTTTTGACTGGTTTTTTCTTTCCTTTTTTTTATTTTTATTTTTTTATTTTTACAACATCCTAATACAGCAAGATTAAAAAATATGTTATAACTTATAGTATTAGTCAAATTAGATTTATTATAAAAAATCAAAAATTAAATTAAATCCGTTGTAATTTTTAGAATAGTGTATTATTTCTTGTCACATATTTGTAGGTATTCTTTTCAAGTTTCCTTTTTTTAAACTTTCCGTTAAACGTTATTTCGTGCTACGAAATCGTCCAAATGACGTAGCGGTCGTCCATCTGGCAACGCTGCTCACAACAAATAATTCTGCCACGAATAAATGACGTGTGTATATGTGTGAGTAAATTGAGCTAAACATACCGATTGAATCTGAAATACTCTCTCAAATACATACAAACTACGCTCGTATTTTCATTTTTACCCACTCTTCTCTTAGTTGTTTAAAGTAGCATTTTCATACCGCGCAGCAGTCTGAGCGAGAAGGAAAGATAGGGAAATACAGTTATTTACATTTTACACATTTTTGAAATTTGTCCATACCGTGAGCTAAGATATTTTCACATCAATAATTTGAAATAAATATTTGGTATTTGTATATGTTTACAGGATTAAACCGATATTCAATACCTAGCTAAATGATACCTATTGAACTAGTAAATTCACATACTCAGATCTCTAAATGCTTATCAACAGCCGAAAGAATAATATATGCATTGCTTAACATTACATTTTTTGGTTAACATTTTGTCTGTTAAGTTAACATTGATTTTCTTACATTTTGAGGTTTTTGTCTTTACTAAGTTCTTTACACCGTTTGATCACATACGAATATGCAAAATCAGGCGAAAGATGAATTTATTTTTGTATTTGAGCGCCCTCTATAGACCTACCGATTTTATTGAAATTTTGTAAAGACTCCGGAGCAAAGGTTAGACAAATTGAAGAAAAAATTTTCCTTGTACTGGAATGGCATCTATGAACCGACCGTGTAGAATCGATTGTGTAGAAATTTTGCACACCACGATTTTATTGGACAGGAAATTAATTTTTGGCCTCTATTGTGATCTAAAATATATTTCAGAAAGGGCTCGGACACAGAAATCAATTTTGTTATAACTTTGTACACCAGAGCTTTTTGGTAGCCAAGGAACATACGTTTGGCCTCTTTTTTAATCGAAAAAATATTCCAAAGGCGTAGCCCCTAACGTGGAGATAAGATTTTTGAAAAACAAATCCAAACCTCTTGTATTAACACCCTCTTTTCAAAAGCACTGTTATTATGGGGGTTATAAATGGTCCATATAATTATTTCGATTCAGTTTAATGAGCACAGCACGCTGACGATCTGTATGCCCAAGGACCTAGAATATGGTAACTTAGTTTATCTTACCTATTTTATTGAGTAGCTCTAGATCAGCGGTGGCCACCTATACATACACAATGCTCGATTGAGCATTCTTTCTATGGAAATGAGTTATGTACGTGTGAAATTTCCTACGCTCATTTGCCTGCGAGACAGCCTTTGGCCTACGCTGGTCTAGATACTCCCATGCTAATTTTGAATATATCTCAAAGGAGTTCAGCGCTATGATTCCCTAGTAAAATTGCCTAAAGGATACTGGAATCTATCATCGAATATGTTAAGCTTGAATTTATCGAGAGTAGTCCCTGATTGTTAAGTTTGGGTTAAGGATTTGGCTTAATTTTTTTCTGTCTCGCGTTATCCTGTAAAATATTTATTAAACAAATAATTAAATATAAAAAAACTGATTATAACTTTTCAAAATCAAAAAAAAAAAAATAAACTTTGTAGCATCCATTTCCAATTTCTGTAGCGCTTCTCCAAGTTGGTGAAGTTCGATTAAAATATTCCAACTCTTACTTTAACTTGCCTAAATATGCCGCAACTAATTTACTTGCTTTGGTTGATTGTGTTTACTTGATTGTTCTACAACATTTATGCAGCTTCTTTTTTTTTTTTAGGTTGTTCTTGTATGTTCTTTGAAAGTTTCTGGAGAGTTTTTTTCCTGCATTTTGTAGGTTGAGAAAATATAAAAAACTGAAGACAATGGCATTTCTTGTTTCATGCTTTAAAGGAACTAAAAATATTTGCATTTAAGTTGTTGTTGAGTAGTAGTGAGCGCTAAAAAATTGAAAACGATTATTATGTTATTTTCTGAGAAATACTATAAGATTTAAAAATATCTGAAATTCCAACGGATGAAGGGGCGAAAATGGAGACAAGCTTACCCAGCATCAACGGAGGAGAGTGAAATGAAAAATACCAATGCTTTTCATTTCAAGGTTTAGATTAGTTAAGTGAATAAATTACAAATACTGAATTAGTTAGTTAAGTAACAAATTTTACATGAAAGAAAATTAAGTTTTCTGTGGCTAAGTGGTTTGTGTATTCAAGATTGCAAGTTTGATTCCCAGCTAAGACAGCATCAAACATTTTTCTGCATTTATACGAAGAGCCGAACTTGGTCAGTTTGTTTCAATATTAATATAATTATTTGGTTTCGCATAGTTAAATTAGTTCTTATTAATTAACCTTAAATATTCAAAATATTAGAAAAAATTTATAAAAAAAAAAACTGAAGCTATGTAAAGTCAATATATTATTTTCCTTTTAGTTTTAAAGGCAACCTTGGATAAATTTAGATTAAAACATATTAAAACATATTCGTACATATAATAAAAAATAAATGATGTAATTGGTTTATGATAGCTAAAATATGAAATAAACACTTTTGATTTAATTTTATGTAGATGTCCGCATTTTGTTGTTGCTTCTCTCCGGTTGATTCTTATGAAATTCTTTTAGTTCCTTTTACATGTGAGAGAAACAGAGTATCATAGGGTACATGAACATCCACTGAGAGAGCTGACATCGGGATCGAGCTTTTTGATATGAAAATTTTTTTTTGCAATGGAATCGGGCCCATGCAATACAAGCAGAGACGTCGGCTCTCTCAACGTCATCTCAACTTAAGAGAGGTATAAAACTTCAAAAGGATTTACTGTTATTTATTCGTTTTGTTTTTGGAAGAAATTCTTTTAATGCAAATACCAGTGTTGCCAATCGGCCAATGAAAAAATATACGAAAAATGTGTTATTTTGTTTGAGAATACATAAATAAATAAATTTTTTTTTTCTATTCTTTTTTTAATCTGATGTTATTTTTTTTGGTCCTACCAACTCGACGAGTTGCAGGAGGTAGAATTTTGGCAGTTTGGTCAAACAGCTCCTGTTTCGGATGTACATATGTAACTAGTCACCAACTGCTTTTAGAAAATTTTGTCCAACACATTTTCGACAGATTTTTAAAAATTCAAAAAAACTTGGAAATCAAATAAATCAATGCTGGCTTTAAATAATATAGTTGTTCGTGCATGCAAAAATACCATCATTTCGAGTGGGAATCATGAAAACAGAGACACTACAACGTTCGGTGGCTAGTGTCATGGGTGTTTCGAGTTATTCTACGTTCATTTTGATAAACAAGTTTCAGCCCACTTTTGAACTACACGGTTCTTAAAGGAAAAGACCTGAGCATTCTGTTGAGTAAAAAAAAGTTCCTTTTTTTTTGAAAAAAGTCAAAAATACTGACTTTGATTTTGAAAAAAAAATCAGTCAAATTTTGGAATTTGGTTTTTTTTTTTTTCAAAAGACTGAACAAAAATCTGTCGAAAATATGTTGCACAAAATTTTCTAAATGCAGTGTAGTGATATGTTACATGGATACGAACAGGGTCTGTTTGACCAACGCAGCGAGTTTTTGACCGATTTAACTCAAATTTAGTAGTGTGGTAACTACTACTAAACTAAACTTTGTAAAAGTTTGAGCCCAACATGTTTCAAAAGTGAGTTCACTTGAGATGAAATCACCCGTTTAAATACAAGCAGTTTTATGTGGAATATAAATACTCCACTTTATGTACATATTGTTTTCCGGGTCGGATAATTCATTTCCATTTCTTCTAACTCACTCTTTAGTAAACAATAAAGCAGCAATAGTACCGACAATTAGTGTGCTTCTTTTCTCATTTTTTATTTTTATTTTTTGCCAATCAGTTTACTATTTTTTTGTAACCGCGGTATTTCAAAATAGAAGAATTAAAAGAAACGCAATGATTTTTTGGGTTATTTAAATGAACTGGGGAAATTTGCCATAGCATCACAATCTATTCATCAGCTTTTAAATTTATATTCGGTTTTCCCCTCTCCAGACAAGCACACCTCATTATAGGAACACCTAATTATTTCACTGGCTACCTTGGGAATTTTGGCAAGATAATGCCTAACAGCTGATTGAAAATTACAACTTATATCCCGATTTTTCTTACAGCAAGTATAACATAAGTAGTTTTGAGCAGTACTACTAACTACTGAAAAATTCTCTCAGTTTCTATTCATCTAATCATTGCGCCTTGTCGTCGTTCCTGCAAACTTCACTAGTTGACTTTCATACCTGCGACATCATTCTCACAATCGGTTCATAGGAATATACGGAAGTGACTCGCTTGTTGGCAAATACTACACTATTTACATATAACTTCGATTAAAAAATAAAATAAAACTCGAAAATGCCTTTTATCCTACTTTTTTATACAGAAATCTGCCAAATAAAAATGTACCTATACAAAAAAGGTGCAAAGCCTTTTGAAATTATACAGATTTTGTATAATTACGCAGAAAGTGGCAACACTGGCAAGTATTTGAATATGAGAGAGGGAGAGTGCTGTTCGTGTTGTTCTTGCAAGAGATGACTTCGTTGTTCACTCGCTCTTTTGTTTATTTGCATATCACATCCATACCAGAATAATAGAAGTAGACGCATCCAGAAGGGAAATATGAAGCATCTATGTATGAGAGAGCTGAGCGCAGCGGTTTTTGTATAAATTGAGACCACGAAACACACACACACACACACACGTTATGCATGCAATATGATTTTTGATTTGACAGTAGAGTCCAGATTATTCTGCTATGTCCTCATTCAAAATTTAAATTCTGGAGTTTCCTTCGTTTCACTCCCCACCACTCTATGATCGTTACTTCGATTTTTTAGTTTTACACATACCTAACTCACCTATAAAAGTTTCACTTTTAAAATATGATTTAAAAGTTACATACTTTAATAAATTTTCATATTTTCTACTCTTTTAAAGCTACATAAAAAGGGAACCTTTTAAATAATACATATGCATTAAAATATATATTTTTATGAAGGCAATTTGTCATAAAGTTTATAGCAAGCCTCATAAATGCTCACTCATTGAAAACTTTTGCTTTTATAGCACAAATGCACACACAATCATCTATGATAAATAATTATGAATTAACATAACACATTTGAATGCTTCATCGTCTTTAATGGGCAACTTAAACATTGTATTCCGTCGGCCGTTATTGACCATCATAGACCATCGTCTCCAGCTAGCGATGCATCTATTCAATTCAATCTACATTGCTACAAGCAAAGAAATTAGCAGCTGCTGTTTTTGCTTCTTCTGCTTAGACCGCCACCTTGTATAGAGTGTTGTGAAGTGGTGCCTCGGAGGGTTTTCTTTTTGCCTGTGTGTAAACAGGTGCTGGCTTTAAACGTAATTACGCACTATAACGCTCCACTCCCCTCAGTTTACAAAAACACCATCAATGCAAGTACGATATACTAAAAATACCATATATTGAATAATTTGCATTCGAATTTATTTGCGCAGTTTTATAAAAATACAATGTGAAAATATTTTTCAAATAACATCATAATTAAATAAAATGCATTTGAGTCAGTAGCGGATCTATGATTTGGGTTTCAGGGAAGATTGATGCTGGTAAATTTTAAAAAAATTATCAGACAAATAAGTTTTGGTTACTAGTTATAACTAAATTAAAATACAGATAAAAACAAACTAGGGCCAATAATCTGATCAAAAATTTAGATCAAAATTCAAACTAAATTAAGACGAAAATTCCGACCAAAAATTAGACCGAAATTCAGACTAAAAGCTAAACTAAAATTCACACCATTAGGAAACTAAATTCAGACCAAATTCGGGCAAAAATCTGTGGAAAAAATCAGGCAAAAATTCAGAACAAAAGTGAGACTAAAAATCAGTCTAAAACTCAAACCAAAAACCAGACAAAAGTGACTTTGACATTTTAGATTTATTGTAATCTAAGTAGGTATGGGAATACTGCATTACTTTGGTAATTCATTGATCATTTCATTGACATTAAATCATTTATAATGATAAGCCAGTAGAATTGACATGGGAGAAACCAATTTTAATAATAAAAACAGCATTTAACCAATGCTAATGATTTAAAGCAAGCAATCGCATTAGAAAAAGCAATTCACAGCCTCCTGCTAAAACCGCCACTGATATGAGTTAAGCTGAAATGCAATGGAAGTGTAGAAGGGGTGCAGCATTTAAGCAAACTGTCGTAATAACTTTTATTAATATTTTGTGCCATCAAGCTAAAAAAGAAAAAACAAGAATTTAACAGCTTCTGAAGTTTCTGAAGCTTGAAAAATGTGTGTAAAGTTTTTATAGTCTCATACAAAAATTTTTTTAAACTGAACGCAACATTTCGATGCATATTTTAAAATTTTATTTCTTTTTCTTGTATGAAATGAAATGATGAAATTCAATTTAATTGCATTATGCATACGAAAACGTTAATTTCATTTAACTGCAGTGCTTCTTTTAAAGCATTTGTATTTAAGATCAAAAGACATGCCGAGTAGCTTTAAATTAAGTAAGAATTTAACACTAAGTTGGTCAGTTGATGAAGCTTAGTATTTTCAATCCGGATACCCGATATTGATAAAGTAATTTCAATTTACAAATGCTTATTTTAAATGTTTTAAAATGAATGAATCAAGCGTTCAAACTTCTTGAGTCCTTATTTCTCCACACAATAAATTGGAATGGATAGGCCACTCTCTTCCGACTGCAGCATTGAGAGGAAAGCTATGGCTTAGAACCTCTAGAACGCAAGAGGCAGGCTATCTGGCAGGTGAAATCTGCAGAAGGGCGGTAGAACGTGAATCCAGTCATCTTGGCAAGAGCTGGAAAGAGCTAAAACAACTGATAGGAGCCCCAAATGATAACGCGTTGGAGTCGGTGAAAACCTTTGTCTCGCTAGGCGTTAAAAGAATTAAAAAGGAAGACTCCAAAATCAGTAATACAATGGATCAAATTATACAGGTCTAGTCACTTAATTAGAACCTCTTGAACTTATAACTAGGAAAAGACAGTTACAGCTTTTAAATCCACAATAAAAAAAAAGAGTCAAATAGAGGTTCAAGAAGTATTTTGGACTAGTTTTGGGTCCCTGATCACATATTTGAGGCCGGTTTTTAACAATTACTCGCATTTTCAAAATAACATTCTAAAATAATATTAATTTTAAAAATTGCATGTTTGGTGTTTGAAAATACTGATTTGTCATGAAATTCTTTATATTTCTTACCTCTACTCTATCGACCCCATTAACCTCCTTTTCTCCTCATTTTAGGGTTTTGAAAATATATTTCCAAACCGCAGTAGTGTTCCAGATCCACCAGTTTGTAGTAAACAAATCGGAAAAATACAATTTTTGGCGAGAAATGTTGCACTGTGTTTACTTATAGCGTTTTCTTTTCTTGACAAAATGTTGCATTTTTTTTGCCTCGTGCAATGGCAACAATTTTTTAATGTTGCCCACCACAACACTGCCAAAATGTTGCCTTTTTAGTACAAGAAAAGAACATAAAAATGTTACTCTGTCAGAATCAGCTAATTTGCAAGGCAACATTCTCACACCGTCATTTAATTGAGTGCAAAAGTACACAATACTCTTGGAAAGGGCTGCCCCTTTTCCAGAAAAGAACGCGAAATGTGACAGCCATCGCACGGTGGAGAAAAAATGCAACATTTTATCGAGAAAAGAAAACGCTATTAGTCTTCATTAGGGATATGGTATCGATACTATACTCATTGGAAGTATCGACCGAAAAATTTAACGAATACCAATCCAAAAGAAATGATAAAAATAATGGCGGTTTTTTTTTATCTGCCATCTTTCAATGTTGCATTTTTTAGTACCTATTAAATTTTGAAAAGTATCGAATTTCGATACCAGTATCAATGTATAAGTATTCATAATTAAAATATCGAGTAAAAAAGTAACGGGTATCGGGGTAAAAGTATCGAGTACTCAAAGTATTGAGCATCGACACCATTTCCCTAGTCTTCATTGAGTTTTTGATACTTTCCTTAGATTAAATTTTAAAAATTGACAAACATAAGTCGATGTAAAATTAATTTTTTTATTATTTATTGTTTATCGATGTCTCAGCCTCCTTGAAATATACTTTTTAGATGATGCTTGAAGTTGTCATGTTCAGTCTAGAGAGTTTTCCTTTGAAGTCTGAGAACCATTCTCGATTTGTTGTCAAAAACAACTTTTAATATTTTTGTTTTTTTTTTTTTTTGGTATTTTATTAACAATTCCAATAACTTATACTCGCAATAGCTAAAATATTAAATAAATACTTTGATTCAATTTTTTATAGGTGCCTGATAAATGCCGCATCTATTGTTGTTCTGCATTTTTTTGTTGCTTCTCTCGGGTGGAGTCTTACGAAACTTACGAAAGTTCTTTTTAAATATGAGAAAAACAAAACACCAAAACACTAGTAATAAACAGTCACTGAGAGAGTTGACATCGTGATCAGACTTTTTTCATATGAATAAATTTTTTGCATGGGAACTGAGCAGAGACGTCGGCTCTCTCAATCTCATCTCATATTAGCGATTCATTTCAGAAGCATTTATTATTGTCAGTCGTGTTGTTTTTGCGAGAAATTCTGTTAGTGCATATACATATATAAATATGAGAGAGAGAGAGAGTTCTGTTCGTGTTGTAAGAAAATATACTATTTTTTTTTGTAGTTGAAAAAAATTTCAACTATTTTAGTTATAGTTGAATACATTTTTTGCATGGGAACTGAGCAGAGACGCCGGCTCTCTCAATCTCATCTCATATTAGCGATTCATTTCAGAAGAATTTATTATTGTCAGTCGTGTTGTTTTTGCGAGAAATTCTTTTAGTGCATATACATATATAAATATGAGAGAGAGAGAGAGTTCTGTTCGTGTTGTAAGAAAGTATACTATTTTTTTTGTAGTTGAAAAAAATTTCAACTATTTTAGTTGAAGTTGAATAAATTTTTTGCATGGAAACTGAGCGGAGATGTCCGCTCTCTCAATCTCATCTCAAATTAGCGAGTGTTTGATTTTAGAGATTTTTACTGTTGTTAGTTGCAGAAATTCTTTTAGTGCATAAACATATGCATATAAATATGAGAGAGAGAGTGCTGTTTGTGATGTTCTTGCAAGAGCTGATTTTGTTTGCTTACTCGTTCTTATATTTATTTACTTACATATGCATATCCAAAAGTAAAATTCGGTTTTGGAATCAAACAAATAAAATAATTCGTCACACAAAAGTTTGCCGATCCAGATTTCAGTACCGTCCCATAAGAAGTTTCTCTTCAAAATGTAAGCTGTTATAAAGAAAATAGTAAGGAAATTTCTTGTTAAGCCATTTCGTTCTGAACTACCACCTTCTTACATGTAGCCTTACTTCAGTTGCAGACTGGAGAAAATTCATCAGGAACTTCTCAAAGAAATTTCAACCCTTGAGAATACAAAACTGGGGCGTAATGGTATATAGATCAGTAGGCAGAATTCATGGGTTCAATATCTAGGGCAGTCAGGAATATATAAAAAAAATGTTTAATTTATACATGGGGCCACCTCTAGACCAAGTACCTTGCCTAAAAATGTTTTTTGATTTCTCAATTTCGGCATAAAGCTGCAGGTCGTGTACAAACAACACGCACAACATGAATGCGCTCAACGAACTGTTTTTTTCATAATAATATGGTAAATGATTAAGGGTATATTAATCGTTGGCATGGAAGGATCAACAGACTCCTGCCTGTAGGACAAAAACAAAATCTATTCTGATCGCAGTGATGGTGTCTACTAGCGCAGTAACTCCAAAATCTCTTAAGCTCGAGACAAACCGATACAACATGCCTCAAAAAATGCTTCTTTCTCTGAAATGCACTTAAGTAATTCTTGGTTTTGTATAATATTAATTGTTAATAGAGCATCCATTCTGCGGCCATGTGCCTATGTAGTAAAACAGCAGCAACACACTCAACCCATTTTCTTATTTATTTTATTTTTGTTTGTTTTTCGTAGTTTTACTTTTATCTGTTTTTGTATTTTCTCTATGGTTGTAATTTTTATTACGTAAACACACGTTAAAAAAAAAAAAAAATGAAATCAACAAGAACGAAAAAGATAATTTTTTTTTTCTTGTGTTGTTTTTGGTATTTCAGTGCTTTACAGTACATGTAAAATTGTTGTACTTGTAGCAAACAATAATAACAACAAAGAAAGGTTAACATTGTTTCCGTTGACACGTTGAGAAGTTAGCAGTCAGCAGCAGCTAATTCACCATCACACCACGACATTCACCAGCTTATTCCACCGACATTCTCAATGGTAATATTCACACATTTATTTTTGTTTAGGTAACAAAACAAAAAAAAAAAAAAAAAAACAACAAAAAAGTGCTACCAACTGAAATGATTTAAATGCTTTCATTGTCATTCTTATACAGTTGAATTTACACATTGGATTTTTTTCATTAATAATTTCGTTTTTCTTTTTGTATGTTGTATCTACTTAGTTAACATTTTATATTTACTTATGCAGTACAATGTATCAGTTGTTGTTTTTGTTCGTTAAAGAAAGCTTTATTAAGATTAAAACTTTGTTTTTGAAAGATATAATATTCGGCAGCGTTAAACTGTTCCATCAATGGCTAGATTTGACTACTTCAAAAGGGAATGCAGTTACTCATTCCTCCTGCTGTTGGATATAAATAGCGAGTTCCTTCCAAGTCATTCAATTTTTGAACTCGCTATAGATTTTTACCATACCATATGCTGATTTGACTTAATTTAACATTTATTTCGTATCAAAATATCTCATAAAATCGGATACTATCAATAATGCCAAGTACGGCCGAAAATTTGGTTTCGGTTATAGTTTCGGTCAAAAATAAATTTCATTGATATTCCAAATTAAATTTTTGTAATTGAGTTTTCACAGTATTCTAACTAAGAAATAAAAAAAAAATGTACTTAATGAATTCTGCCTGAAAGCCGACGGAAATCAGTACATTTCCCAAGACTCTACAAAACAAAATCAAATCAGTATCAATATCAAATTTAAAACTGAAATTTTAATTTGAAAAAAAAGCGTTTTTTCTAATTTTTTTAAGAGGTTCTCAAACCTTGGGAGCGATTCTGTAACTTTCTTAGCGACCGACAATCGCTATCGCAATTTGCGATTTTATCGCTTGCACTAAAGATGTACTGATTCTGTAACTCTGTGTTAGCGACAATTATCGCTAAAAATTCTTAGCTACAATTATCGCTAAGAAAAAGTGAAAAAAGTGGCAACGTTGGCAAATGACATTTCTATTATTGTTTTTTTATTTATTAATTTAAAATTTTTAACTCAGGGTTACACCTAAAAATATTTGAATTAAGATTAAAAATATAAAAAGATTTATATCCATAGCGATTTACATAAGGCTTCTTCGTAATCGTATGGTCCCGAATAGCAACAAAGCTGCAGACAATTGAACAGATGGCATTTTCGAAAGGACTGGGCGTTGGTATACATTTAGGTTTGGCAGCATGTCACTCTAGTGGAGTCATGGCGATACGAACACACTCCCGGAAGTCGGGATATTTCAATAAATTGTATTTATGGACCGATTTAGATCATATTTAGAATATATGTTAGCTGCATAGAAAAACAAAATTTTTTTTTTTTCATTAACCCGAATTCTCCTAGCGTGTACATATAAACACATGCCCTATCTAAAAAACCAATTTATAGATCACAGCCAAAAGTTGAATATACGTTATTTCGGACTTTTTAATACGTTTTATTCTGGGAGAATTTGGATTAAAACCAATTTATTAGGTGCGCAACTAAGTTCCCGTTTTTTTTTTTTTTTTTATAAAAATGCAACTTTATTGTCAAGAAATGGTTACAAATGAATCATTCGAAGTATTGTCCATCGCTAGCTACCACTTTTCCCCATCTTTCTGACGGAACTCGAATACCTTCACGGAAGAAGTGTTCGTCTTTTGAGGTTATCAATAAATAAAGACATTTTATGATGTCTTCATGTGAGTGGAACTGCTGACCAGCCAGACCATGTGCCATCGAACGAAACAAGTAGTAATCGGACTGAGCAATATCTGGGGAATACGGCAGGTGGGATAGGACTTGCCATTTGAGTGTTTCCAAGTAGGTTTTAACGGGTTTGGCAACGTGAGGCCGAGCGTTGTCATGCCGCAGAATAACCTTTTCGTGCCTCTGCTCGTATTGTGGCCGTTTTTCGCGCAATTTTCGGCTCAATCGCATCAGTTGAGTTCGCCATCACCGTGATGGTTTCGTTCGATTTCAGCAGTTCGTAATAAATAACACCGACCTGGTCCCACCAAATACACAACATAACCTTCGAAGCGTGAATATTTGTCCGAGAAGACGACGTAGAACCATGACTGGGCAGTCCCCAAGATTTTCTTTTCTTTGGATTGATGTAATGAATCCATTTTTCATCACCCATAACAATGCGATGAAGAAAACCTTTTCTTTTTTGCCGCTGTTTTCTTCGATTGATAGAAGAAAATCAACAATTTCCGCAAATGACGATTATTTGGCACGAAATCAGACATTTTTACACCACCATTTTTACACAACCAAAAACGAAAACTCTAATGTGTCAAAGCGGTTTTTTTACTATATGTTTAACCTCTGTTCATGACAAAATCGACCAGCTGTTACTGCTAGAGCCATCTATCGACAAACAGCGAGAACTTTGCCATGTCAGCTAGTTTTCTACAAATTTTTACTTGCTTTTCCGCAAATTATACAGTAATTCGGTGTCCTTTTAATTTCTCCTTGATTTCGCTAATAACAGTTTGTTCAAGGTCGAGAGTAATGCGGTACAACTTTTTAAACTCTTCATCATCCAAATGGAAAGGGGTCATCAACAAGACGTAAATTTGCCCGATCTACCACAATGTTGTCATTTTCTCTTCTGATTATGTCGTACGTCATCTTTTGGAGTAGGAAAAATAAAAATTGTTAATGAAATTTGCTTGTTTCTTAATAAATTAAGCAATTTACTTTAAATATTTCACAAAATCGTTTCTAAATTTCAATACAAATGTGTTTCGATTATTGGCGCAAAGCTTAACGACACCAAATTTTTCATCTCAAAGTTAACGACAATTGTCGTAAACGAAATGTCAAACTTTGCGGCCAATATCGCTATAAATTTTTTACAGAATCGCAGTATCGTTAATATTGTTGTTATCTTCACTTAGCGATCTGAAAATTGTCGCTAATGAGTTACAGAATCGCACCCCTTGGATGATATATGACGTCACAAAGTCAAAGCCAAGAAACTTTTAATTGCTTACTAATCAGAAACTAATAAAAGCACCAAATTTCAAATTTTTTAAAAAGGGGTAAGACCCTCCCATTCACCATTGGAAATTTCATACATTTTGATCGTTTAGAAATCAGAATCAGAAAAAAATCTTAAAGGGAGAGCCAGAAATAAAATCTATACATTTATTAGTGTAACTAATTTATTCCAGAAGATCCAGAAGTGCTACGATATCAAGAGCTTGACGAGTAGGTTAGCCAAAAATTATAAGATTTAAAATCTGTTAAGCCAATCTCAAAATATTAGCGTCGGAAGTTTTTTAAGATTCGCTCATTGGACAAAGCATTGCATTCATCGTTGAAAAAATCATTGCATAAGCGGGAGTAAATAATAAATAAGAGAAAGAGAGAAGACATGAGTAACGGCATCTCCCAGAATTATCTAACGAATTATCTACATACACAAATAACAAAACAAACACCAACGAGTAGTTTGGTTCTCTTTTGTTGTTTGTTTTTCATTAAGAGATTTCTTCCGCAAAAAAATTGCCCCAGTTACTAGGGCCTTACCGACTAGTTTAATTTTATTTCTCATATTGCTTAACTAAAAGAATTGTTAACTAACAGAAAAAACAATCCCCTCGTTCAGGATCCGCTAGTGGGTAATACAATAATGAAAAATCTGCAACACAAACAAAAATTAAACAGACATTTGTAGCAAGTATTCAGGTAATTATTTACGTATCTGCGAGTACGTTCATGTGTAGAAACATTTGCAAATAAGCGTAAAAATAATAAATAAGAAAAAAAAAACAAATTTGCTCGTATTTCGTAATTTTAAACCAAATTTTATTAGTTTACCCGTAGTGCAAAAAAAAAAAAACAAAACAAAAATACCATTGAAATATTTGCATGGCATAAATATTTGCATAATTTATTGTCAAATGTGTGAGCACATCATCAGTTTTTTTTTTTTTTGTTCAAATTTATTTTACTAATACTCGAATACCCAAAGCAATTATATCAAATTCACAAATATTAGATTCATCAAATACTTAAATAAATACATAAAGAAAAATAAATACATGAAAAATTTGTAGGTATGAATATTCATAAAGTAAATATGCGCATGCGCATATGATGAGTTAACTAAATTCATGATTTTATATATGTATGTACAATATTTGGTATGTACACAAGTAAATGAACAGGAAACTATAATCGATCATATGAAATTAAGGTAAAACTTTTAGCTTTTTAATAATACTTATACACACACAGATATTATCAAAAGGAAGCAATTCATTTGAAGACACAATTTCAAATGCAAGTAATGATAAACACGGTCAATAAAAAAAAAGAGAAGACATTACCGCGATGTGTGCCGATCAGCTCAGGGTTTATTATTTGCCCCTATTAAATAGTGCGCTTTGAAAATTTCATTAAACAATTTCGTTGAGGAAGTTGTAAACAAAGTTATATGTATAAAGCGAGTGTTGCTTATGAATTAAGAATACTGTGATAACACCGAATTAGAAAACACAATGTCGAGATGGATGATCTGGCAGCATTGGCTATAACAGGAGAACCATCTTGTTTTCCATTTATTTGTATTCTCTAACATATTGTTGAAAAGTACGATTGCTAAATAATGAAATCTAAATAAATCAAGCAAATCAATAAATAAATTCAGAGGATTACAAAGCGATTTTTATATTAAAAATCGGCACCATTGCTAAACTATATGCACCGAAAATGAAACAGCACGATCTCGACTATGCCGACGACATTTGCCAGCTGTCACACAGATTTCACCGACATTCAAGCTAAAACAGATCAACTGATCGCTGCGGCTCGAAAAGTCGAGTTAGAGATAAACACCAAGAAATCAAAGGCAATGAGAATCAATAACACCAACAACAACAACATCGTCATTGAAGGAGAAGCGGTGCAGTACGTGGATAGCTTCTGTTATCTCGGCAGCTTAGTCTTAATCAATGGCGGAGCCGAACAAGATGCTGAAAGTAGATTGCGCAAAATTAGATCAGCGTTTGGACGGCTTAAGCGCATATGGAAAACCCCGCCGATCTGAACAAAAACGAAACTGAGGATCTCCCAGGTATGCGTTAAATCAACACTGCTATATGGCAGCGAAACATGTCTGGTTTCTAACCTCATCACGCAAAAACTACAAGTGTTCATAAATAAATGCCTCCGCATCATATGAAAATTTTTCTGGCCAAACACGTTGCCTGCTTAATCACGGGCCAATCGGTCGGGTATGTTTGTAGGAAGGCCCAAACTGCTCTGAATATGATTGACTCTTGGTGTTGCTCAAACGGGCTATCGGTTAACACTCTTAAAACTGGTGTTATTCTTTTCACCAGGAAAAGGAAAATTGATGGTCTCGTTTATCAGTACTCAGAGGAATCACTATTCAGCTATCCCAAGAAGTGAAATGTCTAGAAGTCATTCTAGATACCAAACTTCTTTGGCGTTCTCATGTTGAGCTAAAGGTATCCAACGCATTGGCAGCTTTTTGTCAATGTAAGGCTATTTTTGGAAAAACATGGGGTCTATCACCTTATAAAGTCTTATGGCTTTATAAGGCTATGATTCCACCTCTTAACTTACCACCTCTTGATATTTTTGCTAAAGGAAATGCTGTCAAAGCCATCTGTAGGCTTAAACGCAATGGGTATTGGTATGACACTTGCTGGGATATTGGTGAAATTGTTGAAGGTGCTGATATGGACCAAACAGTTCTATCAATGCCATCCGATACAATGCCAACAATTCCAGTTTTAAAACAGCGTAATATAATACAAATTCCAGATGCCCAAACTTGGTTTTTCCCAGGACCTGGGCCGGGAGTTGGTTGTAAGTGCATTTTCACTGACGGCAGAGCTGTAAAAGAATGCAGTCAACTTAATTGCAATACCTTGAAGACACAGTTAATAACCGACAATTCATGATTGCAGTTATTGAATAACATATTTGACTCGGAGTCGCCGATTGGATATTCATTTAGAAAAGTCTTTTTTAGAGTCAAGGGAATGCAATCTTTTTGTGAAATCATGGAATTGCAAATCTTATGACTCCAAAATCATGACTGCTTTGAAGTCACTTAGAGTCACTTGAAGTCACCTAAATACCCTTACAATCACTTGGAGTCAATTGGAGTTTGAAGTCAATTAGAGTTTGAACTCAATTGGAGTTTGAAGTTAATTAGAGTCACTTGAAGTCTTTTGGAGCCACTTGTGATTTTGAAGTCAATTGGAGTCAATTAGCGATTTAAAATCAATTGAAGTCACTTGGAATCAATTGGGGAATTGAAGTCACTTGGAATCAATTGGGGAATTGAAGTCAATTGGAGTCACTTGGAGTCAATTTGGATTTGAAATCGTTAATACATATAATCAAACCAATTGTCTAAGCAGTGGCACAATAATATATTGGAATTTATAAGTTTCCACCACTATACTATTTGAAAATGTTGCCTCACTTGGGGTTAATGCTTATGTACACAAACTATAATGCGAGATTAATGTAAAAGAAATTGAAATGTTAAAAATTTTTATAGAATCATTTATAATAAAATGCATCAGACAATCAGCATAACTCCTATATAAAAATATACTACTATATATGCATTGTATATATGTATATATATAAATGCACATAGTACATAAATAAAGTATACTCATATTTTAGCAAAGTTTTGGCAATAAGGAAAGATTTCTCGAAACATACATATTTTGTATTAAAATTTTATATATTGTTAAACCTTGATTTATGCGATGAGCAACACAGATATTTCACTACTTGTCTTCAAAAGATACACACACACACACACCCATTCAGCACACATTTGTGTGCATAAATATGTATATGATATATTCATATAGCCAGATCAACTGTCTGTCTGTTCTTATATCAGTGCATTTGTTGTTTCTCGTAGTTTATTTTTTCTTTGCATACCAAATAAAAAATATACAATAAATCATTATTATTTGATTATTTTTGTTTGAGGTAAAAACAACAATAAACAACCGCAAAAATCCACACACTCAAAAAAAAAAAGAGAAAAAAACAAAAACAAACAAAAAAGATACAAGCAAAAAAAAAAAAAAAATTTATGTATAAATAAATTTATGTATATGCAAAATGAATTTATCGCTATGTTAGCATCACTGGTTAGGTTGTTATTGTTGTTGTTACTGTTACTACTGTTGCATTTGTCTGTCTGACCGTCCGATTTTGTTTGCTTGTTTCAGTCTTAGTCTCAGAATTCAATTTTTCATTACAAAGAAAATACAAATTTACAGTTTTGTTTAAAACTTGCATCTTTTATAAACATTTTTATATGCATGCACAAAAGTATGTAAAATGCCCTGGCAACACTGGTTTGCTGCAGTATCACTTTACACATACATATGTATGTATGTATACATACATGCATAAGTAAATAATTTTTTTTCAAGCTGCATTTTTCATGCTGCTTCCTTTGTGCATTTTTATTTATGTTTGCAATTTTTGCAAGCAAACAAACTTTCGCATATTCATAAATTTTGTTAATAAAAAGTTTTAAAAGCAAAAAATAAGAAAATTCTATAATTAAACATGCATTTTAATTGCAAATTGTATAAAGTAGTATTTTTATATCTAACGGCAATGGTCGCGTTCAGAAGAAAACCTCTACTCAGCAACATGTTGAGCTGAAGTATTAAAAAAATAATACTCTCAATTAAATGGCAACCCCTCGAGATAATTTTTGTTGATCAAAAACTGATCAATTTGCCTTCATAAGACACAAACAGTGGCGGAGCAGAGGCGCGGAGGCGCATCATTTGCGTCTTCTGAACGGGACCAAGGAATATACGTAGAGGATTTTATCAGAGCACTAAATTTCAAAATACTGCTCTCTTAAATGTAGACTCGAACAGCGAAGAAAAATAATGAATGTTCAAATGATGAAAGTAAACTGATTTTTGTTCTAAGAAATCCAAGTATCAAGGAAAGTAGGTAAAAATAAAAGGCGTAGTTTTTATATCCTTTTACGCCTCTTGAGAACTCAAAGTTTTAAAAGGAATTTCGAAAAACTTTTTTATCTGCCATAATTGCGGTTCGGAGTAATATTTGGCCAATTTGAAGTTTTTTTTTTTTTTTGATACAATAAAAAATCAAATTTCATTTAAAAATAGACGAAGAAGACTTTTTATTTAAATTTAAGGGTTTCTTTGCACATTTTCAAGTGTCTTTTTCTTACATTTGTAGGTTTTTTTAATCTTTTTCCTCCATATCTCATCGATTTTCTACTGTATTCCAACCTTGACTACCTTTTTTTTTTTTTTGAAATACCCATAACTCCTAAACTATTGATTCAATCATCTAATGCCCAATCATTTATAAACACATATTAGCAAATTCGGCCTGCAACGGAAATTATGGGCAAAAGGTGTTCCGACCTAGACGACAATATCGAACGCCTCCATAAAGTCTTTAGTCGCCCATGATGTCTGCTTATGTATATGAACCAAAAGTCATTTTCGTCAGTGGTGGATCTAAGATTCTGGTGAGCTAATTTTTCCAAATTAAATAAATGCATTAAACACTGAAAATAAGTAAACATTTTGAGATGTAATTTTTTTAAAAAGTAATAATAAGCTACTATACAAGGCCGTATTGGGGGGGAGGTTTTAGGGGTTCTGAACCCCCCGCCCCCCCCCCCCCCCGAAATGTGGAAACTTACTTCTAATTTTTTATATTAATTGCCAGTGGATGGCAAAAAAGTTGAAAATAAAATCGTCTAATAGATTTTTGAATATTTTTTACTTCTATCTTTTTTTTTTTCTAAAAATTCAAGTAAGATTGAAATCTTAGTTACACTATGGGACCAAATCTGATTTGTTTTCTTTGAAATGAGGTTTGACTTCGGATGCAAAAAGAGAAAATGATGCTGAGCAATTCGGTATTCATAGTTTTTCTATGTCACTAACTGTTTTTGATTTAAAGTTTCGTCGTGAAACATTTTGAAAAGTTTAACAATTAATAAAAAATAGAAAAAACTGTCGGATCCTTGTCAAATTAGACTTATTTGAAAGGTAATACAAAGCAATATTTTATTATGCAGTTTTTCTACCATCAGATTTCTATTTCATCCTAAACTCATCCGCCATATTTGATCCGGTATTCTGAATTTTTAAAATCTGACTGCAGATTTGTAATCAGCACTTTTCATTATGTCTGGCTGTGGGTGGGAGTAAAATAAAATCCGTTCTTTGTACCTTTTTTCCTGCACCCCTAGACATAAACACATCCTTCTTTAAGGGCGCATGAAAACAGTATGGCTTAGGGCTTATTTGAAAGGGCATTATTCAGCCTTTAATTTCTAAATTTCGAAGTTTCTAGCACGTCAGGGTTCAGCTGTACAATTTAAAAAAATAGCCAAAAACGCTATTTTTAGTGGTTTCAGTCCCATTTTTTCTAAAACGTGACGTAATGCGAAGTTTTTGACCACAGATTTGTGTTCAGTATGGAAAATTCATTCGCAAACACTAGGAACTATATTATTCGCCAAACCAGGGCAGGGCAGTGTTAATGGATCAGCTCCAAAATTCCCATTGTTGCTCAGAAGGTCTCTCTTAATGCTGTGACTGTTCGAATTTAGGGAATATATGCCAACATCATCCGGGCTCCTCATCAATGATAATGGCCCGAATTCCTACTGCTAATCATTTGGAAAAATGAGCCTCTGACTATTTTTAGCATTTTTGGTAATTTTTTTAAGGTTGGGTAATGGGAAATCAATGAGTTATCAAAATTATGTATGTCTTTCACGATAAAAAAAATGCACTGGAATTCATACTGAATAATATTTATTTGAAAAATTTAAATTGATTATTTTGTGAATTTTTTGTCATTTTCGGCCACTTTTGTTTTAGGTTAAGATGAAAAAAAAAACTTGGAAAGAACAAATCCTAAAGCTTGAAGGCATTTCTCCACTCTTGTCCTTAGTCTTATAGGGTCGATCAAATACATCATCGTATCTAATTTATTGTATTTAAACATCAGTTTCATAAAAATTATTTATAAATATTTTCTTCGAATAAAAACCCCCCCCGAAAAAAAATCCTGGCTACGGCCCTGCTACTATATTGAGTCGATTTGTTTCATGGTAGTTTTCAAATATGTTTTTAAACGTTTTCGAACTGAAAAACAACTGCAATGAGATTTCACAACAATGTGTTTCCCAAACTGTAGGCTTTATAAGACTTTATAGTAAATCGGAAATTAGACTAAAATCCAAGCCAAAAGTAGACCAAAAACAAGGCACAAAATTCTGATCATAACTAAGATCTAATTCAGATTAAAATTTATCAAACCAAAAAAATTAACCCAAAAGGCAGATCGAAAATCAAAACAAATTTAAACTAAAAATCCATCAAAACTCAGAATAAAAATTCAAACCAAATTCAGAACAAAAGCAGTCCAAAATTTAGACCAATATTTAAACTAAAAGTCACTCCCAAATTCCTACCGAAAATCAGCCCAAAAATCACATTAAAAACCAGATCGAAATCTTGATTGAAAGCGAAACCAAAATCAGACAAAATTCAAATCAAATGTGAAATCAAATTCAGACCTAAAGTCGGATAAAAATTCATACCAAAAATCGGTCCGAATTTAATTTAAAAATCACACCGAAATTCTGATAAAAAGTCAAACCAAATTCAGACTATGATCTGCAGGCATTTATTTATGAATACTTGTAGTTTCCAGCTGATGCGTGAAAATAGCAAAGTTTCACTTCCATAAGTGTGGGATGACTTTGCACAAGCGTTGAATTTTAAAATTTTGGTAACTTCTGAAAACTTATGTGCTTCCTTTAATATTATTATAATTTGAAAGAAGGACGACTCGAAAGTCAGGCACTGCGGCCTATAAGATCTATTGTGCCAAAGCCCCAATTATGAAAGAAAGAAAGGAAGAGATAAAGAAAAATAGATAAGAAACATATCCAAGCCGAGAATCGAACTCGGGTCTCTAGAGGCAAGAGTCTGGCACTCTGCCACTAGACCACAGTGGTGATCGTAGGACCTACAGTTTAACGCCGACTCCGAACAGCTGTGTGGCAATTTTTTTTTTTTATCAGCTCGGTGGTTTTGCCATTACCAACCAAGGTGTGCACTTGTACACTTTCTTATATTTCTCATTCACTTCGTATCGATAGTAAATATAAGAAGTTTACGAGAATTAGCCATTAGACCAAGGCGGGAATCGAACCCGTAACCTTCTGGGTGAAAAACTTGTGTACTATCCACTAGACTATCGAGGTCGTCTGTGCTTCTCCTTACTGGCTTCAGTTTTATTTAGTCTTTTATTGACATCCTCATCTGTTCCACCAACTGTGGTCATCATGCTGGTTTAAAAGCAGACTCCAGATTTGATGGTGAATGAGTTGCTGATGTTTCAATTGCTCTAATTCAAGATTCTCCTAAAATTTCTTGATGATTTGAATGAGCTTCAGATGGATTCTTAGTAAACGACTCTATAATTCTCGATGTGAGTTCATAATTATCCGAAGCACATTACAATAGATTGATCGCCAAAGCTTTTTTGAGAGCGAAACCGTGTTTGTTCATCATCTAAACAAAAGAATTCAATCAAGATGGCCGCAAAAACCACTTAAATGAAAAAACCAAGTATTGCTGGTAATAATTTTTCATATTGAATTTAAAAAATATTAACCAAAATCTTTTGAATTGAGCAGCTCATCCCATTCAAAAAACCTTGGGTGTATTCTTGCATGTATTCAAAAAATTTCTACTCGCTCTCTCTAAGCAAAGTTTTTAGAGTGCGGGTCGTATTGCTATGCAAAATGCGTTTTCTTTTTTTTTTTTTTGTTATTTTATTATATCTTACTTAAAATGCAACTAAAAATTATGCAAAATAAAATTTTCACATCATACTTGAACAATGCTTACTTTAATAATATATAACAATCCCAAGAAGTAAACCATATCGTGGCGCCAATCACACTACAAATCATCAACATAATCATGATAATAATAAACATCATCATAACCACAACAGCCACAGTGGTGTAGAAAACCATTACAAAATGATGGCATCTTCTCGCACCCAAACAACAATCAATGACACATTTAAATTGCTTGTAATGTGTGACAACAGAACAACAACAACAGCAACCACAACCAGTCAGATTAATAATATATCAACCAACCAGCAATCATAAATATGGTATCAGTTCAATCGAGAAAATACTTACCATTTAAACCTTAAAAATTTATAAAAGAAAAAAAAAGAAAATTAGATACGAGTTATTACAAAACTGGCGCACACGACCGCGTGCATTACAACAAATTACTCTAAGTTTATCTCAAAGATACATGCAGAAGATAAGATATGCATTTATGTAAGATAGACTATGTATCTAACTGTATGTATGAATGAATGTGCACACATGTTGTATGGTTATATTTCTAGATGTTTATAGAGCGCGACTAGAGTAAAGAATTTATTGAGGAAATTGTTATTAAAGTTGTATCACATATATGGGGATGTGCACCACTTTCGTAAAAGTAATTAATATTTAAATCCATACAATTATTGTTGTTTTTACTAAATATCACAAAATCCAGTCTGAGTCTTAACCTCATCTCACATCTCTTAAGGAAGTAAATATTTCTTCTCGGTTTTTAACAGATTTTCAACAGTTTTCTAATGCCAAACAGAACTCGAGAGATTTGAAATTATTTGCACGTTTATACATACATATTTGCACTTTTAATCTATGTAGATTAAACTTCTCCAATGCAATCTCTACCTAGATCTACCAAGGGATTGCAACGTAAAAAAGATATATCTTCTTATGGTGAGATTTAAAATAAATCTACTTCGCACTTTTTGTCGGTAAACTAACCCCTCATGTTATCAGGATGAAATATTGTAGAAATTTTTCTAGAAATACCTTCGCTGCCTCTCTCGACTTTAATATTTTTTGTTTTTATTATTTTTGTTAATATAACCTTATATAAACGCCATCTGATAATAGAAAATAAATAAGTTAATTATTGCAAAAGATTTCTGCAGATCAAAACTTTTCAAATAAAATAAAGCTGGCTAAAAATCTAAAATTTGTTTGCACCCATTTTTTCTGGAATTCTAAAATTTTTTGAACTGCTTTCTATTTTAGTTTTCAATGCAATTTAGTCTTATCGAGTCGAAACTATACAGTCTTATTGATAATATTATGTGCTTTTCTTTATGAAAATCACATGACTCCCCGAACCTATTCTACCTCGTTATTTCTCTTTTTTCACTTTTCGTAAATTAAACCAACTTTTCAAACTTACTTCTAGGAAGAAAATTTCAGACTAATCTAGAAAAAAATTGGTTGTGTATTAACGAACACAAGGCAGAAGTGAAACTTCTTGTGAACTAAACGAAACAAGCAAAGAACAAGCAAATGAAATTTTTCAATCGCTAAATTTTTTACTTCATTGGCTTGTGTTTTTAATTTCATTTGCTTGTGTTTCGTTTGTTTTTTTTTTTTTTGGATTAATGCTAGAAAAAAAATTGCAACTCTGTACCGGTAATGTCGATGACAATTATAGGACGAACTCTTTTTGTGTGCGACATCTTCATGTAATTCCTTGCACATTTGCGCCATCTGTATGTGAAATGTATAACTGTCATAAACTTTAAGATGGCGACGCTACACATTGTTCTTTCTGCCATAGGCGAGTGTGTGTGTGTGTGTGTGTAATTAAAATGTTATATTGAATTAAAACTATTTATGAATCGTTTATTATATAGTTTGCTCGTGAATTCAGTTACGGAATATTGATATTTAGCCCCTCATGCACATTGCTCGACAAAATTATGTCGCATTGCAAGCTTACGCGCGACGTCACATCCGGTTGGTTTTACTCTAGGACAAGAGAAAAGAAGTTTCACTTCAAAAATTTAATGTTAAATTGTTCCGCAGCACTTCTCTTTCAGCATCTGATTGTCAATATCCATGTGAAAGAAAATGTTATCATTACCATTTATCTTGTTCCACTGTCATTTATTACTTTCAAATCTCTTCCCTTCTTGGAACTTCCTTGGGCATTGCATCTCAAGGTTTGTTAGTATATTTCGGTGAAAAGTTACCGCAGGGTGTGGCCAATCCACTTCCATTTTCTTAAATTGACAGGCACAACTGTTGTATAAATCTTTATTGCTGATTATTTCGGGTCACCATCGTGAGAATGCTACGAAGAGATGAGTTTATGAAGCTCTGAACAGTGTAGTCAACTTTTATTTTTCAAAATCCGCCTCAAATTAAGAAAAAAACACTTATTTTCTTAAAAAAAGCGCTAAATTTTTCCTTTATAAAAGTGTTGAACACAAATTTTTTTATATACAGTTGAATAGCGGTAATTCGTACCCCGTTAATTCGAAAATCTCAATAACTTGTAACAAACCCTTGAAATAATTGCTTTAATTTGCAAAATTCTACACGGGAACGTTGAAATCGAACGTCGGGCTATAGTCCACAAAACAGTTGAAGTGGTAATGTGTTTTATAAAGATTCTCAATGTCCTCATCCGGTCTACACATGATAGGTGAAAACTGAACGAAAACAATAGTAAATGTATAAAATTAAAAAATTTTTCATTTCTCCGACAAATATTTGAAGAAGTACATACATTGGGGGTGCAATTAATGGCCTTTTGATAAATTTTATTTAAAAAAAAAACGAGCGTTTTTCCTTCTGCACAGCGGAAAAACTTCTTAGACTTTTTGATAGATTCTTTCAAATTCAAATATGTATTTGACTTTTTTAAATTTGGGCCCATTTAGCTAATGGAGATTTTAAAGTAAAACTTTTATTCTGCTTACGAGATTTTATCCTTACTTGTAAATTCCATGCGCTTTTGCTTCTTTTATCTCCAATTTTCAATTTCTGTTTTTCAAGCTTAAACTAAAAATACTAGAAATTTAGAGAAAAGTGTTTTGCTACACTTTTCTTCGTCGAATTTAAGATAAAATATGAAATTGCGTAAGTAGAAAGAGGTTGTTTTGTCAAAAGGTCACAGATATGTATGTAACTAAACTGTAAAAGAGCAAGTAAACAAACCAAGTCAACTCTTGCAAGAACAACACAAACTGCACTCTCTCTCTCATATTTATGTATTTGCACCAAAAGAATTTCTCCCAAATACAATAATAACAGTAAATCTCTCTGAAGTCTACCACTCGCTAATTTGAGATGACATTGAGAGACTCGAAGTCTCTGCTTATATTTATTGCATAAACCCGATTCTCTTACATTTATTTATAGAAAAAAGTCTGATCCCGTCGGCTCTCTCAGTGATTGTTCATATGCCCTATGACTATGTTTCTCTCATATTTAAAAGAACTAAAAGAATTTCAAAAGAATCAATCCGAGAGAAACAACAACAAAAACTAGAAACTTCGTACACGGAGGGGAAATCATTTATTCTTTCAATGTGTCTCTCATTTAGAAATCTGAAGCTTTTTATGTAAAAAATGGAAAAAAAACTAAAACTTTATAGTACGGGAACTATAGATCTAGTTTCTCTTTTACAGTGTGTCTCATGACACATTTAATTTTTTTTACTTTTTTGATTTGCGACCCTAATAAATACCAGACTCAGTTTTTAGCCTTTTTAGCAAAGAAAATAATGTTAAACTAAAGAACAATAACAATGTAAATGATGTAGATGTGGTAAATTTTGGTGAAATCTTAATACATCTTGAAAGTATTCATTACTTTTAAGCTCAGATATTAATGGTTTTAAGGGTCACCAAATATTATCGAATAGAAAAGATTTAGCTAAATATTTTTACAAATCATATTCTCCATGCCTACTGTATAAAGTAAATAACCATATCCAAGAGAAAGTATCTACTTAATCAATAGCCACCAAAACCATTCACAACTATTAAACAATCCAAAATCAAAAATAAATATGGTCATTTAACAAATATGAACACACCTTCACTAAAACAAAAAATAGTAATTTTAAAAGTAAGTAGTCATAGTAACAATTCATTACAGAGTTACCGTCTCTCATCGATGACGTTTTTCGGTCAAATATGAAATTAGTCACTAACCTCTCAAGGTTTTTTTTTTTATTACAACAATTGTGAAATGTGAAAAAGTTTTGCATATATTTCTACATAAATAGATACAAGTGCAGAAAAAAAAAATGAATCAAAAAATAAAAACCAAAATGAAGAGTGTAGGAGGAAGTGATTTTTATAAATTGCAAATCGATTAGGTACTCAAACAGCGCATGCGCAACACATTAAAATATAAATCGTTTTTTATTTTTTACTTTTTATTTCTGCTAAAAAAACACTCATAAATACATACCCACAAACAAATTACGATTCAAGTAAAAGTGTAGTATACTGGAGAATTGGACTTTGAGCGTCGTTTTAAGGTTAACGCTGAAATTTGACAAAAAAAAAAAAAAAAAAAACGATCAAGTATGAGCAATTAATTATTCACGGAATTAAATTAACTATTGTTTCTATTGTTGTTATTGTATATGTCAAAATTTGACATTCACGGTAAATTTAATTTAATTTTAAATGAAAGTGTGAGTATGAGTAGGAAAATTTGTGCTATATTTTTGAGTACCTACATGAGATTGTATGTTTAATCATGTCGAGGACGTTTTTTTTTTGTTGGCAAGAAAGAACTTTTGTATTCTGAAGAATGAACCTGATTGAATAGTAATAGCAAAAGTGATTCAGTTTCTGTTCAGAGAATCACGCCTCTGTAGTGTGTATTTGGACTATTTAGTCAGATCATAGAACATATCACTCCTTTCGATGTTCTTGCAGATCTCCAATATATTGTTGTACGTACAAAAAAATAAAAGCTATTAATTTGAGGGAAATGCGGCCACATTGTTCTTAATATGGCAAACTTAGTTAAGGCTATCCATAAAAAAAAAAGAAAACAAAACTGAGGAGACTCCATTTTTTGTTTTGGTTACATTTTCCGAGACCTAATAACTAAAGTATACGCTTCATCACGCTTCAGTAAATTTTCTGCATTCTTATTACAAAATTTCTAATTTTGATCATTTCTAATCATTTCTGAAATTCACAGCTACTTTTATTTTTTTTTTTTTTTGGGCACTAGTTTTATTAAAAAGTTTATTTTCGAATCATTTTTCCGATCCGATTTTTTTTGTTTGAGAAAAATTCTATGGCCATATTTGGATTTAGATTTGTTCATTTCGTACATAAATTTGAAACTCCCAACCTTTTAAAAAGTAGAGACCCTGAGCTGAAAGACTTTTCGAACGAACTTTTTAAATATGCACTTAAGAGGGGCACCCCCAGTTGTGGCTCGAAAAAAAATCCTTTTTCAAGAATTTTTTCCAAGTTAACCACTAAAGTTTTTTAAAAAAGCTAACATTGAAGATTGGTTCTCTATTTTGAATTTCTCAGTATGATAACCTAAAATTCTTTTTCAGGAATTTTTTCCAAGTTAACCACTAAAGTTTTTTAAAAAAGCTAACATTGAAGATTGGTTCTCTATTTTGAATTTCTCAGTATGATAACCCTCGCAGCCATGCATCATGAATTGCTAAATCGGATATAGTAAGCCACAAATCTCAAATTTTGTCTTGAATCAATCATCACGGAAAACATTTGGGGGTGGCTTCAGCGTACAAAACAGTACAATTATAACGATGGTCTTAAAGTTGGAATTAAAACTTCCAGAAGAGACATATCCTTCAATATAACTGAATATTATAAGGAATCCCTAAATTCAGATAATTATTAAAAAATTTACAACACATTTCGGGAATTTATGTTTTGATGTGTTAACAAATACAGAGGTTACACTTCTTCATACCAAAAACTGAATTTTATGTTCCTTATAAAATATTACTAATTTATTAGTTCAAGTGTGTTATAATTTTAGCACAGCTAAATACGAAAGTCTTTCGAATAACATTTGATATTTTTTGTTTTTTGTATTATAGTGATCATTTTTATTTTTCAAACTAATATAAAATAAAATAGAGTTTCACAATGAAAAAGTCCCGATGGATTTTCCTGGATTCATGCCGAGTTATTCAGCTTTGAATATAGTTAGTATTAAGTAGAGATAAAAATGGCAATTGCCAATTTTGGTCATTTTCAATATAATAAAAAAACATCTTACAAAATTAATATGTTTTATTAACCAAAGAAAAAAACTGGAGAAAAATTTAATTTTCACATTTTTTAATTTAAAAAAAAGGTAAAAATATAAATTTAAAAACATGTATTTAAATTTAAATGGTTTAAGTTACTTCAGGAATAGAGATGGAAAATATTAACGAAGAAAAAGAATAGATTGAAACAACAACAAATATACTAAGGTGTTCCGTTAACTAAGAAACTTTCGCTCATTTTGATAGTAGGTAATTGAATTGAAACAAAAACAACAACATCTTTTGTGCAAACAAAATAAAACGTAGAGTTGCATTCGAGAAAAACACAACAACAATGATGACAAAGCATGTGAAACAAATTTGCACATATATGCGTGTGTTATTACGAATTTGACCGAAAAAGGATGAAAATTACCGGTAATTTTCAGTAAAATACCATCGTGACCGATAACTCTCGGCCTTTTTACATCTCTAGTACTAAGTGCTTTATAATTTTCAACTGTACTTTATATAATCTGATATTTTGTACCAATAAATTCTTTATGATTTTGGAATATTATCGGTGGGTTCATTAAGGGATGGTAATCGTCAATGAAGAGTAAATTCCAGTTTTATGTATAAAAATAAATCCAAAATGGCGGCTCCTGTCTCCATCAAAAAAAGCCATGCGCTGCGTGTTTCGGTGTGAACGGGGAGCTCCACAGCCTTGACAGTTCATCTGAAACAAAAACGGGTTAAAAGTATTCAAGTAATGTTGGGCCTTAATGTTTTCTGAAAAACCCCTGGAAAGCAAAATGGTGTTTAAAAAAAGCCCAATTTTTTGCTCTTTTTTTGGCTTCAACTTTTTTCCAAAAAGTTTTATCTTGACAGCCCCGAAAACTGAATTTCCTTTCACTTGCGCAAAGATTCATGTGAATCGTTTTATCAGTTTGTCAACGCCATGAACGCTAAACTCTCCTTAATCAATTTTACTTAGTTACTTCTGAAGAAGCCTTTGACAGCAAAGCGTCGCTTAACGAGATTTCCGACTAATTAACTTGCACTTGATTTAGATGCTGGGCATTTAGGATACCGAGAAATGAAACTGCAGATGATTTATCTAAAAAAGTCATATTTTAGCAAAAGAGGACCATAAGAGCCTCTATGGCAATGTACAAGCTAATGTTAACTTGTATCGCAAAATATACTCAAAACTAGATAGTCGAACCGCTAGGTATGATATTTACTACCAATTCTTTAGTTGATATGAATAGTTTTTTTTTTAATTTTCCTGATTTTTATTTATTTCTCTGAGTTAAGGCGGAGTCACATTCTCTTTTCGTCTTTTCAATATGAATTTTGTTTTCGCTTTCTTAAATTGATAGCGTAAAAACTTCATATTAAAAAAAGGAAAAGAGTGTGCGGCACTTGGTCGGTGAATCCGGCTGTAGTATTCACTGTATACAGTCAATTGTGCTTAATTGTTGTTTTCATAGAGTAAAAATCTCTCAATAATCGCTGAAGGAAAATCAACTTGAAACTATCAATAGAAACGCATGCACAATGTGCGAAATTAAATTTGAAACAGTAATTATCCCAAATCATTTAACAGCTGTTACATATTCATTTACATACGGCGGTACATCATTAACATTGTCACATTAAAAATTCTCCAAATAAATATATATTACTGTTTTATGCTTTACTGATTAACCTTGACGCTCATTAAAATTCATGCACAATTTGATCAAGTTAATAAATTAAGTTGTTTTTTAAACAAATGAAAAATCAAAATAAAACATAAAATACTATAGAAGTAAAAGCAAAAGAAAAAAAAAACAACAAATAAGCAAAATATAAAAAAAAATTGTGTCAATTAATTTTTAACTATAATTAATTTATAATCTAACAATAATATTTGTATATGTATGTATAAATATTTCCTCTGCGGCCCAACACAAAAAAAAAAAAAAAACGTTTATAAATTATGCGATTAAGTTTTAATTTAAAATAAATTTTTTGAATTTAGTTTTTTTTTCTTACTCTATTCTTTAACACTTCATTAAGATTTCAGCTCTCAAACTAATTAGGTTTAGATCAAAATATGCACGACAGACTTTACTTCGACGCGTGAAATTTGCATACATTTAACATAAATTTACATTAAAATTGTTTTATTAACATTGAGCATCGTTTTATCTTTTGTGATTGTTTGATAATTTGTAAGAAATGTTTGAAATTAAAAAATGCATAAATTCTAATTTTTAGAGATTTTTTTTCTATTGAAAACTAAAAATGTTTTTTTTTGTTTTTGTCATCTTCTATGAATATAAATATACGTACGCGCTTATGTATTCAGTAGCGCCATAGGGTGCATTAATTTTGTTTTTTTATGTGTTGGCTTTTATTATTGTTGTAAATAGTAGAAGTGGTAGTAGTTGTTGTTGACATTGTGTGTATGTTGCATTTAAATTAAGAATCTTATTGAAGAATCGAACGAAGCCTCTTCTTATTTTTTCTATTCAGGTTTATTCATTTGTCTGACGGCGTTAAGCATACATTTTGGTATGTGTGTGGGCAGCAGCGGTGGCAGCGGCATCGACATCGGCAACACTTCATTTTATTTTCCATCGATTCGTATCGGTCGGTATTGAATATGCACACTTCAATTCATCAACGCCGTTAAATTAGCGTAGGAACATCAGCAGGGGAGTGTGTGTGTATATGGTGTGTGTGCGATGAGTGCATGAGAGGCATTTAGTTTTGTAGGTTTTCTTCTTCTTCTTCGTTTTCTTTATTATAATACCGATCGTGTTGTTGTATTGTATTGCATTGTTGTAATCATTTATGAACACTTCATGTTTTTTTTATACTTTTCCAAATTGATGATGACAATGTTTTTGTTGTTGCGTGCGTGTGCTCTGATTCTCTTTTGATTTCGCTCGCTCTATTTTGTTTTACTTTTTGTTTTATTATTTATTGTTATTGTTACATTGAATCATATGTGTTTATTTGTTGTTATTGCTTTCAACAAGTAAAGTGTTTTGATTTTTTATAATTTTGTAATAAAGTTTTGTATATAATTTTTTGATTTATATAATTGCGCATAATAAGCAAAAGATGGTGATGGTTATAGCATTAAACCTTGAATAATATTTGAATTGATTTATTTATTGAAGCATCTCCCTCTAATAAGTAGATCCAATTGTGAAATTCATATTTGAACAGCTTGAATTAGATTCCAATTAAACTTTTACATGACTCCTATAAATATTCCCAGATAACATTGTGTGACCAAAAAAAAAACTGCGGGCACTTTTCTGGAGACCTACATAGGACAAGTTGTAGCCTTAGTGAAGCTAAGAAAAATGGTATAGGAGAAATTTCCCATACACCCCCAAAATCTCATTTTATGATCAAAATCCCATCTTTGGGTAGGCTCATGTGAGCAATTATTCATAGCTTCGTTAAATTTTATCCGATTTACAACTTTTGTTTTTGTCTTTTCCGACCGTGTATTGTTCATTTTGTTGAAATGAAAACCGGCGAGTCTGCAGTTGGAAGTGTTTTTACGATTTTATTCGATCTTGGATATTTTTTAGGACACAATATTTTAAAAATGTCCTTCTAAGGTTTGTGAAGCTATCCACCGACTTAACCTGATACCTCAACTGTATCGCTGTTACCACTGTGTCAAACTTAAAACTTTGCTGTTTTTGAAGTTCATTTTAACTCTTTCATATGCAACATTCAATTTAATGTGGCTTAAAATATGTGTTTAACAAATTTCACAAATAATAATATATGCATTCAGTTCTGTTATGTATTCTACACGTTCGCTGATTGCCTAATATTTAAAATTTGTTGCTTATGTAATTTTTTTCTAATGTTTTGTCTTTGAAGCTCAGCAAAAAACCAAAGTGCAAAATTTTGTAGTAAAATCTTTTGCACTATTTTTTGAAAAAAAAAAAATGTGTTTAATTATTACTGAGCGGAAATTTTCTTTATCAGATATGTATGTTTATAAAAGATAAGAAAATATGAAAACCAAAAAATTTGAAAAAAAAAGAGTTATGCAGTGATTGTATACAGCTTCATAGCTAAGTAACCGTAATTTCAAAACAAATGGTTTCCATCAGGCCCCATTAAAATTCGGGCGTCAAAGGGTTAAAGCCAGCAGACAACGCCTCTACGTTTTATGTATCACTCATATTGAACTGTTCTGATCGTTTAGCCTATTCGCGAGGTCAGGACACAAGGCTTATAGCATGACGATAGGGTTTCCATCTTACCTATGTAGTGCTAGTAGTCAACTTCAGGGTTAAGAGCTCTGTTGTTGGCCTATTGTGGGTTTATTTGATAGCATTTTCTCGATAGAAGTCTTAACGAGGCTCAGTAAACCTTACAGAATCTTAACCTCGAATATGTTAAAGCTGTCCACGTATGGAAATCCATGATTTTGGTTTTTCGTGAAAATTAAATCCAAACAAAAATGGCTATAGAATAAAGTCGCACCGGCTACGTTTCTACAATGTTCCCAAATTTCAATAGAACTGGATATCCTGCAGTCTCTTATTAGCCTTATCGCTCGATGTTTAAAACGGTCCAGGAGCTCCAGTTGCGTTAGTGAAGCTCCTGCCCATAGATGCGAATTATTCTCCATTTTGGGACGGATCTAGGTAGTGTAGATCATGGGAGATTAGTAGAAAGCCGAAGCTCTTAGCTGTTTCTTTCGTCACATCAAAAATATGGTTATCCCAACGACCGTCACATTGGATCGAGATACCCAGAACATCAAGACTCACTGTCTCCGCAATAACTGACCCAACCATAACAAAGGGGCTAGCAGGGGGGTTGGAAAACTCGTATGTGAGGTAACAAGCAACATTGGGTTCCACTCGGAAATTAATTGGAGATCATTATATTAAGCGAATCATTCATAGTAAGCCATTTTCTCTCAATCTCCAAAGATTTAGCGCGTTTTATACAGGTGTATGAATGTTAAATTTGTGCTATCATCTGCAAAAAAGTAGATAGGGTTGTTTGTCAATGACAAACGGTTAGAGAGATTCTAACTCATCGTGTGAAGTTATTACCGATCTCATGCCCAATCAGTTTCGGCACGCGACTTTGTCGCAGAACTTTTTTCGAGCATAACCATTTTTTTGTTTTGTCGCGCTGAAGACGCAACTCACTGCGTTGTTACTGCGATTTTTTTTTTTTCTTTTTCATCTTTTTCTTTTATTTCTTTTGTTATAGGAAAGTTTTTCAACAAAAAAATTATTGAAAAATGTTCGATAGGAAAACGTTAATAGAAAATGTACGAAAATATCGCATTTTATTTTATAGCAAAAACTAAATTCTTTTTAATATTTTGCGCAGAAAAAATAAGTAAAAAGTAAAGCAGATGTTGCGACTTCAGAGTAACAAAATCGCGCCAGTGCGAGGTAAGGTGCGATTTCGAAATATGAGATTTTGAAGCGACATCGCTGCGACAAAATCGCGTCTGTGCGCACATACCTTATACAAAGCGAAAGAAAACGAGACCACATTCAACTTCAACCATCGAATTGATACTGACCTTACTTATTTAAAAATCCATTTACCATCTTCACCATTAAAGCTACTGTTTAATGATTGCCAGAAACGCTGTTCTAATTATATGTGATTTTAGAACGCGTCTACATAATTAGATATAAAGAAAATATGGAATTAATAATGTTAATTATATATTGCTGGCTAATATCAATTTAATTTAATTTTCGTTCACTTTTTAAGTATGAGACGTAAATTGAAATTAGTAAAAGTATTTTATGTGAAACAACTTGGGTGTGTTCGTTCACTCACTTGAACTTACGAATGGGCATGATAAACTAAATGAATTGATTTTCTAGCAACTATAAAATCTTATTACTATTGTTATACTTTTAATTCTTTTGCTATGTATACAAAACTTGACTTTAAATTGTAACAACAACTACATACCAGACATTCAATTGATAATGATGTAATGGCACCTAACAATAATGTTCGTGACAATTATGACATTGAAATGAAACTTTGTTCTAACAATTTTCAATTTGTAGTTTATAATTGTCTAACAAAGAAATAACTATAAAAAAGTATATTTTCATGTCTTTTCGAAAGATTAAAAAATATATAAAAAATAATGTATACAAAAATGAAACTATAAAAAAAAACTATAAAAAGTTCAAGTATTTTAACCCTCAATTCTTTCATTTTAGATTCATTTTTCTGCGTACTTATGTATTAAATTAATTTTCTAATCGTATTTCGTTTTTTTTTTTTGGAGTTTTAAGCATGACATAAGCAATGTTGAAAAAAAAAATTATATAACTAACTATGTATAATTTTAATAATATGAAAATACAGAAAAAATCACTGGCTTTTTTTAATCCCAATTTCCGCATTATTTTCCTGTTCATGTTCTTTATGAATTTTGCAACAATATGTTTTCAGAATGGTTATTTTTTTATTCAAGTTAAAGTCACTAATCATAACGATATGGTTGAGAAACTTAGTTTTTATTTCATGGAATTTAGTTTTAATTTATTTTTAGCTGTGAAAAATAACTCTATGGAGTACGCTTGAAGTATGCCAAAATAATATTTTATTAAGTAAACGTAAAACAAAATGGTATTCTTCAAAACTACTTAATAAGCATACTTACATAACACTTCTCTTTCTCATTTTGCGAGATTTTTACTTTCTTTTTGCTCTAATCTTAAAAAAAAGATAAACAAATCGCACACAGACGCGATTTTGTTTCTGCGACAGACGCAACACGTTAAGTTAGTCGCCTTTTAGACACTGCGAGTTTCAATCGGCTTGCTGTTTGTGGGCGTTGGAGAGGAAACGAAAGGAGACGACTCCCTATTGCACGTACTAGCGATTTTGCTGCGATTTTTTAACGTTTACCTTTTGCACCTTTGTTGCACTAATGTGAAACTGATGCCAAAAAGCAAACAAAATCAAACAATCTCTTGGTCAAAATCGCGTGTGTTTAAAAGCGACCGGCGATAGAATAAAACTACAAAAGAGAATCGTAGAGAAAAATCGCGTGAAAATCGCAGTGTCTTAAAGGGAACTTATCCATACACAGTCGCGTCGCAGAGCATTTTTCGAACATACCCATTTTTTTTTTTTGGTCGCGCTGAAGCCGCTGCGTTTTTATTGCGATTTTTTTCTTCCTCAACTTTTTCTTTTATTAAAATTAAAAAATTTATTAAAAAATATTCGATACGGAAAAGTTAATAGAAAATGTGCGAAAACATCGCATTTTATTTTACTTTATAGCAAAAAATAAATCTTTTTTAATTTTCTGCAAAGAAAAAGTAAGCAAAAAGTAAATCAGCTGTTACGGCTTTAGAGCAACAAAATCGCGCCAGTGCGAGGTAACTTGCGATTTCGAAGTATGAAAGTTTGTAACACCGAAAACGCTGCGACATTGCTTCGACAAAGCCGCGTCTGTGAGTGCATACCTTTATCCGCACATAGTTGCGTCACTGTTGCAGAGCTTTTTTCGAACATACCCATTTTCTTTTGTGTCGCTGCTTACCGCGTTTTTACTGCGATTTTGTTCTTCAATTTTTTCTTTTATTTCTTTTGTGATAGGAAATTTTTTTTGACAAAAAATTTATTAAAAAATGTTAACTACGGAAAAGTTAATAGAAAATATGCAGAAAATTCGCATTTAATAGTAAAAAGTAAAAATTTTGTTGTAATTTTTTGCACAGCAAAAATAAACAAAAAATAAAGCAGCTGTTGCGACTTTAGAGCTGTAAAATCGCGTCAGTATGCGGTAACATGCGATTTCATGTTGAAATGAGAGTTTGCAAAACGCGTTTTTCTCTTTTTGCAATTTTAGCAATTGGCGGGTATGATAAAAAATAAACTATTCAGACGATCGTTCTGAAATTTTACCCAGATATTCCAGATATGATACGCTGTGTAATGGAACTCGCTCAATTCTTTATTTTAAAAATTTCGTATTTTAAAGCCCAAAATCTGTAAGTTAATAAGACGGATTTCATTGATCCAGAATGTGCTATTTAACCAATTTTCGAAAAAAAGAAATTATGTTTAGATTCATTGCACAGCGACACTTCTACAGATTAAGAAGCTTTTTTATTTTTTTGGTTTAGATCATTCTACTATTAGCAATCATGCCCTTATTCACGCAGGCCCCAAATTTAACGCTACGAAACCAGAAATAAAAAAATAAAATAAATTAGAAGTATTTCTCATTAGCTATTTAATTGCATAATAAACGGGAAAATAAGTGTAGCTTTTATACGTGATTTTTCGACGGTACTACCCCCTTAAATGCATTTAATATTAAAACCTTCTTTCTTCACATTCATATGGAAATGTATTAAATTTCAGTTTATTTAATTTTTTACCCAAATAAAAGCATAATAACTCATAAATTTATACTGAGACATTAAATTTAATAGTACAAATTTGTTGTTTATTAATAGCGTATACTTAGATAGATTTTCGATATACATTCATACATAATTAGGACTACCTACAAAGAAAAACAGCACAGAAAAAAAGATAAACAAACAAAACAGAATTATTAATTTGAACTAAAAAGAGCAAACACACACGCACACACCAAATGCGCGAGTATCAAACCCGCATAACTTTGAACACTTTGCCGAATTGAACTGAAGACAACAACAACAAAAATGACAACATTTTAATTTGATAGATGGGCTTCATGCAATTCGACACCCATTTATGGCAACACTAAAACTTTTAACAGCCCATGCAGCAAACAGCAACAACAACAAACAGCAACCAACTAACAATCAAAATAACTACTACTACTACTACTAACAACATGGATTTTGACAACATTAACACCAACAAGCATGTGCTTTTTATACAGTACTGTGTAAAACAAAAGCAACAAATCTTGGGATACCATACTTATTACGTTTTCATGAATTTTGTTAATTTTTATTTAAAAGAAAGCGGATTTATTTTATTCTTAAAGGATTAAATTATATAATGGAAAACTTAAAAGTTTGAAAAAAATGTAAAAAAAAAAATTATTTAAAAAAAATCAAAGAAATATGCACTAGGGCTGTGCAACACAAAAGCAACAATTTTATGATATTCCATATTTACATTCATTGCTTCATATCAGCGAAGCATTGACTTTGTCAGCTTGATGAATGTCCTCTTGGGTGCCATTTCCCCCTTTTATTTCAAATCTATCCCAGCTCATGCAGGCATGGGCTCTATATTTCGAGGTTCCGAAGTAGGTTTCAAGGAGTTAAGCTCGGATGGTAGTGACAACCTATGAGAGAAATGAACCCTTATTCATGCTTCTCAATCTTGAAATAACTTTAATATGCGTTTCGAGAAGATTTCATGTCTAAATATTCCACAAAGTGGCAATTTCCACAGTGACTGATGAAGCATTTGGGTTTCTGGAGCTTCCCTATGAATTTGGTGGTCAATATTTTAATTTGTTTCATGGAAAGAATAAAGACCATAAACCAACTAATTTATCCAATTGCAAAAACTTCCTCCACCATGCTTGCCAGTGATCTTACAGAACAATGTTTTCGTCTAATATTGGACTTATTAAATTTGGACTCATTGAACCAGTTTTGACTAAATTTACTTAAATTGTTCAGTAATTGTATAGAAAACAGATCTTGTTTTACACAGTACTGTATGTGTGCGTATGCGCATTAAATAAATTTTTAAAAAATAAAACTGAAAAATATAAAAACATATTGTAAATTAGAAAATGTATATGAATTATTGAATGAATGAATGAATGCCTGAATGAAGTGTGCTTTTTACCATCGCCACGCTAAATAATAATAAAACAACAAACACGTCCATGTCCAAAATGAGAACGGAAGGCAAAAAAAAAAAACAAAAAAATTGACGACGGACAAGTCAAAAACACTCAACTCTAGCGTTTAAATTGTTTTTGCTGCTTAATTTTTGAATGAGTTTTTGGCAAGAAAATATCAGAATATTGCCAAAATAGGTAAATAACGCAGTCACATGTTTGCTTTACTTATTCGCATTTGGGCGTCATTATCCACACATTTTGTTGTTGTTGTTGTCAATATTTTTGTTTATTTGTGCGTTTTGTTCAATTTCATTGTTTAACCATTAAATTAACACTTTAATATTAGACTCTTTTCGCATTCATAATTTTTTAAGTAGGTATTATTTTTGTTTTTTGTATCTTGTTTAAAAAGTAATACCATATTCATATGTGGGCTTTCAAACTGCCAAATATTTTTCTTAGAAATACTAACATACATACTTATGTATAGTTGGTTGTTTTATTGCGGCCGCATTGAGGGTTTAGCGGCGCCTTAGGCAGTTCACTCACTATTCTATAATAAAAAAAATAATATACCACCTTGATCAAAAAGTTCCCGGAATTTATTCAGAAAATTAAAAATACAAGTTTATTCATCTAAATCTATATTGTCCCCTTCAAAGTTATTCCCACCGACTGCAACACACTTATGCCAGCGCTTGATCCAATCCTCGAAACATTTTTTTATATTCGGTTTTCGGTATGTTCATCAGTGCTTCCTGCGATTTTTCCATTACTTCCTCTTGGCTGCTGAAAAGCGTCAGGTGAATTCGGTGGCTGTTGGATGGTATTTGTTGCATTTTTCGTCAAAAAATTACGAATAATGATGGCACTGTGCGACGGTGCGTTATCATGGTGCAAAATCCACGGGTTTTCTGTCCACAATTCTGGTCTCTTTCGTCGAATTGCTTCACGCGAACGCCTCATAACGCCCAAATAATACTCTCTGATGGTTAATTTGCGATTATTAACCAAAATTTCTTTTACTTTATCAACGTTTTCGTCGGTTTTCGATGTCGATGGTCTGCCACTGCGTTCATCATCTTCGATTGACTCACGACCACTTTTGAACCGCTCTTGCCACTGGTAAACGACCGTTTTCTTTAGAGAATCGTTACCGAAACACTTTTCCAACATTTCCAACGTTCGCGCACCATTAAATCCGTTTTTTACGCAAAATTTAATACAATACAATTAAATAAAATTGTAAAAAATCGCCAATACACACATAGATAGATGTACTCTTGGCTATGTAACTTTTACAAATGTCAAGCTATGACGCTAAGATTTAGAAGGAATATCAACAACAGATGTGCCAACTTAACAAAATAAAAACAGAACTCAAATCGGAACGATGGGAGCGCCACACGGTGGTTATTCCGGGAACTTTTTGATCAAGGTGGTAATTATGTATTCATAAAAAACACAGACCTGCGAAATTAAATGTTTTTAAGATAATTGAAAAAAAGGCAATAGTTTCCGATGCAGAATTTTTCATTCAAGTTATAATTTTGAAAAATGTAATCCAAAAGTGCGAAAAATGCCGATTTCGACTATTTTCTACCACCATCATAAAATGTAAAGAATTTTTTACAATAAACTCTATTCACTCTTTAGAATAAAGTTCTGGGTAACGGGATAAAAAAGTAATGATTTACCTTAAAGAGCGAACGCATGTTAAAATGAGAGTGCACTCTGGAGTAATTATCAATGAGCAGATTTGTTCTCTGCGTTCAATGTTGCCAATTTAATGCGATAGTAACAAAACTCTAGTTTTTAATTATTTGCTGTCGTATAAGTCAAGAATTGGGCAACACTGACTTTCTCTTTTACTCCGGGCAAGAGTAGAACAAATATTTTAATGAATGCACAAACCACAGTAAAAGTATAAAGTGAGAGTGAAAACAAATACCGAATATTTTGTTATTGTAATGTAGTTTTGTTTTGAACTTTTAATCTGTTGCCCCATTACCCCAGCACTTTATTCTGCAGGTAAATTTTTTTCTCGTACTTTCCCATGTATACAACAATAGTTGTCGTGTTTTCACACCGACACCAGCGATCGTTCGTAGCAAAAGCACTCAGTCGATGTTGAATGCACTGAGAGGAAGTTTAATATAAACTGGGAAGAAGAGCTTTTGTTTATATCACAGAAAAAAGTTATTCCTTTCATCGCAATTTTCACACTGTACGGCACGAAGAGAATTAAAATTTGATTGTGTGTGTTTTGACTAGCACTGCTCTACATATGGGATGGCTAGCACTGCTCCAAAGAGTGAATATGGTTAATTTTAATTTCACGTTTCGTTGCCATTTTTTTTTATATTTTTTCAGTAATTTTCCACAATTGAGTTTCACTCGAAAGGCTTGTCTAGCACTTTTATACTCATCCCTGTTTTTAAAATATGAAATATATCTGAGAAAGCTAATGTAGAAGATTGAAGGTTTGTTTTCTTTAATTGATACAGGATTGAGACCCTAGTGCTGGGTTCAAATAACCAGCACCTGAACCACAATCCATTTTCAAACCATATATACCGATTAAAAACTAAGAGACCGCGAAGTTAGAGCTTTTCACCATTCCAATTTCACCTAGAATGAATGGTAAAATCATATAATCCGACACAAAACAATATAAGCTATGAAGAATTGCACTAATGGTAATTCTAAGCAAACTGGACGAAACCATAAGACTTAGAGCAGTAATTGCAGCTGTCTTCTTTATAAAGATATGCAGTGATGCAAGCCCAGGGATTGGACTGCTCCGCATAGCTCCTGTTTTGGAGAGAGAGGCAAACTTTTGTAGCTAAGTCTAACTACCATAGTGTAAAATTACAAAAACATTTTAAGTGTAATGCTTGGTTTTTATTAAGTCATATTTCCTGTCAAAGAGAGAGAAAGAGAAAATTTCCTATATGAAATTTGTCAACATGTTGAATTCGACATAGTGAAAACCAGGTATAACACCACTATGTCAAACAAGGAGTTTTTTACCGTCCCTGGGCACGTAGAAGTAGATATATAATACATAAAAAGTATTAAACATTAAATTCATCCTAGTTCTTTCAAGTCCAAAGTAAGTATTTTTTTACTATCATAATTTGTGCAAACTGCGCATGTTCTTTATTGTATAGAAAAAAGAAGCAGCAGTTCTTCTGGCATTATTATTCATTCAAAGCCTATTAATTTTAATAATTAATTAGAAATGTGAACTACTAAATATGGAAGAAATTTGCAAAAAAAAAATTTCCAAATCAAAAATATCAAACTCAATCTTAATCAAATATCTGAACTTGACTCTATACCTCATGTTCAAAGAATAAAATTCTATAATAACCACCTTATAGTTGAAAGAGAGGATGGCTTTGTGTCCATAGAAAAAACTAACAACAACTACTCTTAACGGCTTAAACGAAATCCAACAGAGAAGCCTAGCCACACACTTGCAAGCTTTTCTCTCTGAACAAGAGAGGTAAGGTTATAGCAGCGTCAGTTCTCTTCCTCTTCTTCCATTTTTTTTATATGAACAGGTCCAGAACTGTCAAAAACATTGTTCTTGTTTTGTCTGTTCCCCATACATTTGTTCTTGTATTTTTAACATTTCGGGGTCTTTATAGCAACAAAGCAGTGTCTTGTTATTGTCTTGTTGTACTTGTTGTAAAGTTGCTATCACGTGGTGTAATTCTGCCATGGAGATAAGCATATTCTAATGGCAATATATGAGCAATATGTTATTTTTGTTGTTTGTAATTTTCATTAGCCACTCCACCAATAATGTTGTGCTCTCAAAGAGAATTAATGTTAAAATGAAAAACAACAACAAATCTTAAGGGATATGTTATCCCTATGTTAGTCGAAAATGCATACAATTTTTGAACAGTAAAAATAACTTGACATTTTTTCAAAATGAAAAGAGCTCTTTGCAAAATTTTTCTTAAATCGTTGGCGTCTCATTATTGTAAATATCCTAAGCCTATTATTCGTCTCTACTTCTGATAATCTACACAAATTATTAAAATCTTTTAAAGGAAAATTATTCTCCTAAGATTAAGATTAAAGTAGCTTGCATAAATTGTAATTCTACATACGGAGTAGTATGTGCTTACTATATAATTCTTCTTCAAATGGCTTAAGCGCCTCTTATTATTATAAATACCTAACCTAGACAATGTACCTAACTCTTTTACCTATGTATTAACAAAATCCGCCTCTGTTAATGCGATTGTTTGTTGTCAACTATTTATGTGCATCTACGAAACATTTGGATTGGCTTCATTTGTTTATATTATATTCACATTCGCGCAACGGAAGTAAGTTTGATTTATGAATTTAGTAAATTTTATAGTTTTGCTTAACACTAATTTGCTCTGTTTCTGGAAGTGTTAGACAAACAGCAGCGCCAAACACGCACATGTTTTTTTCGTGATGCTGTGATGGCGGCAGTTTCCGGTGTGAATGTGCGTGAGTGTGTGTGTGTGCGACATGTTGTTGACACATATTTAAATGTGATTTTTGTTGGTGCTCTTTTTTTTGGGATTTATGTGTGGTTAAATGCACGAAATTTAAGTTTAAGCTCTTTATATGGTTTTTCTTTATTTTTTTGGTTGTTTGTCAAATAAGTGCTTTGAATCATTTTGAGAAGATGTGTATTAAATATAAAAATATATGCGTTAAATCGTTGCTTTAAAAATATTTTGCCATATTAACATTTTTTTTATATATTTTGTCTTTTAAATGTAGGTCAAAAAGTAAATTTGATACTTTTTTCTTTGTCTTTATAAATTATTTAAGATTCTTCTTTGAAATGGAAGATGCATATGAGAAGGAGATTTTTTGTGCAGCACAAAGTATTTAAATTTATGAGTTTTTTTGTAGAGAAAGTATATACTTATATGTATAAACGAAGATTTTCATTGATTTCGAAAACCCTGTGATGCAAACTTAATGAAAACCAACACCAACAATTAAGATATGGAGAGCAAAACTGGTGACATTGTTTTGTTGTTTATTTTAGTGCTCAAACCTTAAAGAAAACAAACAGCACACATTGGGAGTAGATTGTGGCATATTTTTGAAGTGAAACTAATAAGGAACGAAGTTATGTATTTGTTAGTGTTTAGTGAGCGAAAACATATGGGGATCGGCTACATACCATCAAGCAGAGAGTCAACTTCTCGCAGTTTTCTCTCATGTACTTCAGTGAGAGAGACAACCTAGATGCATCTGCTTGATTGCATATGGCTGACTTCCCTCTCCTTTGTTATACGTATACTACGTCGTATTTGTGCCGATAAGTGCAGAGAGTATCAACAGAAGAAAAACAACAATAAAATAGAAAGAATAAGACAGCAAAGTTTCACTTCTACTGTGAATGCCAGCAGAGATATAATTTGTAGCTCTCTCTCTCTCTCACTCTCTTTCAGCAATATACAAGTATAGTATAAGGAAAACATTGTGGAAACTGCTCTTTCTGCATTTATCAACTCTTTTGAAATGAATTATAACGCACCCTTATTTAATTAACTTTTGGGACAGTGATCCCATTTTGCGATTTTGTATTACTTTTTTTTATGTGCAACAAAAATTTGAGATAAAATATAACCTCAATACTGATAAATTTTTTCAATTCCCTGCACAAAAAAAATTCACTCTTCAGGAAATTTATAAATAATATAATTAATATAAAAAATAATATCATTTTACTACAACACGCTGAGAATAATTGAAGCAAACATTTTTTGCATCTCTAAGAAAACTGAAACTAATTTCAAAATTATTTTATTATACTAACCTTTTCGCAGAAAAAGTTGCAATTTCCAAGATTAAACTAAAATCTAACTAAAATTGCTTTTTTATACCATAACAGAATTTACAGTTTGAAAAATATATGAAAAATTAAATTTCACGTTTCATTGCAAACGACGACCAAAAGGAAATGCGCAGAAGAAGTAAAATGACCAGAAAAAAAAAAGCAAAATGTTGGCAATACTTATAATTTATGACGCGCTATGGCAACACAGTCAGTCATAACAACATACCAATGCAACATAGTCAAATTTGAGCTCGTAAATTAACTGCAAAACCGCAAAAATTATTTTTTTTTGTACAACTTATAAGTTAAACAAAGCTTCAAGTAAAAAAAAAACTAATAATTTCGTGAGATTTCTGCATTTTGATGAACTCATTTCGTGCCTTGGCAAATGAAGTTCCCAAATGCAGCTCACTCCCACTTTTTGTGATTCAAGGCATAGAGAGGCTAAAAGTTGATTGTAAAAATATTTCAAAATATAAGTCGCGGTACCTTAACATAACGTACGAAGTATGTATGTATGTAGCCTCTTCTTCACGGTGTATGATAGGGGAGAAGTTGAAGTAGAAAACTGTGATTTTTATGCTTTTAAAAATGAGCAGTAATAACCATAACTTTTCATAGTATTTAAAGAATACATGCATTATTTTTAGCAAAGAAATAATCTAAGCTCAAATCTAACGAACTTTTACTTGCTTCTCAATATGAAATATGTATGTAGGTGAGGCATTACATATATCTAGTGACATAACTCCTTTCAATTATGTTCAAATTTGATATTTGGACATAATTTTAGATAACCAGAAAGTTAGCGATTTATTTCGTAAATTATACTACTTTAATAAAGAATGCAAAAGTTCTTAGTTGAAACCAAAGCTATAAATAAGTACTTTAATTTTCCTTTAAATCAAAATCCATACTGCATTACAAAAAAAAAAAAGTGCGTTTGGAGGTAGATTTTGTATGAAAGAAAGGCGTAGCGATCCCAAGGTAAGATTTAATAACATTGTGAAGAATTGTCTGTTGTATTAGAGAGGTTTCTGTCGTTGTACCGCGACCTATAAGATCTATTGTACGCCCCTCTTTTCTATCTAGTCTAATGTGCCTAGAGTACCTCATCTAGTACAGTCTCCCTCAAGAATTTGAGTATTGCCCCCGGATCTATGGATGCTAGTTCTGTACTGGGCACTTGGTATATACCCAGACATTTCCTTCTTTTGTAGATTAGTGCTCCACACTGAGCTAAAAGATGTTCTGATGATTCGTCTTCCTCATTACAAAATCTACAAATTGAGCTTTGCTCAACCTTTTCCTAGTGTTGCTTTCGTTGTTTTTAGTTGAGTTCTTCTTGCCCACGCTAATGCTCCATATGTAATGATTGGCCTTACCATTATCATGTACATCCAGCGCAGTACACTTGGTTTACAACCCCAAGTTTTTCCTGCTAGCCTTCTGCATACCATTAGAGCGCAAGTGGCTTTATTGTGCCACTGACTCCACATGCGCTTTCCATGTGAGTTTACTATCTAATACTAAGCCCAGATATTTTACCTCTTGCTTTTGTACAATAACCTCCCCAGCTAGTGATATCGGTTTCCAGCGCGGGAGTGATCTTTTCCTGGTAAATGGAACTATAGTGGTCTTTGCAGGGTTAATATTTAGCCCTACTGACCTGCACCATCTCCTAGTAATACCTAGCCCCCTTTGTATGATGTCGCAAAGAGTTTCTTCAAATTTACCTCTGGCTATGAGGAGGATGTCATCCACATACCCTTGACAGTCTATGCCTGCCTCTGTCTATGCCACTTGGACTGCTCGTGGCAGTCGATATTGTGGAGTATACTGGGAGCGTGGTTGTTTACACTCTCATCAGTTCTCTGTGAGGATTGCTTTTAGCGTGAAAATATCTGGTCGACTGTTTTCTAATAATTAAATATATGATTGTTGTAAGGTTGTACTATGGCAAAATTGTTTTCGCTATGGCATTAGAGTTCTCCCATGTCCGCTTTCCTCACTTCTTTTTCATTTGCTTTCTCTTCTCAATGTTCCTTACGGTCCGATATTTACGATTACTTTCCTTATTCTAAGTATTTGCAATGTAGAAAGTCAAACATACTCTCTATACATCCAACCATTCTATACTTTATGGCAAACATAAAAAGTACAATGACTTCAACACCACTCAACTTATTATTTCGTGCCACTTTTTACCACATATTGGTACTTCACGCCACATCTACTTTTAAACAATAATCTTTTTTTTGCAAATATTTGCAAAACGTGATGATGCATACCTTTGATAAAACTAAAATGCCATAACTTTTAACATACACACACAAACAAATACACAAAATAATATAAATTGAGTGCCAACAAACTTTAGTTATGTGCTATGAGTTTGAAATACTAAAACTAAAATCTAATCTTCTGCCCATGCTTTCTCTACATACATACATACGAACTTTTATGCATGGTGTGTAGCTTGCGAACTGTGACAGTTTTCATTTGAAAATTAAAAATTGCACTCATTCGCAAAAAAAAAAAAAAGAAAAAAAACACGCCGCTCGTAAAATTTTGAGCGCCGTCACCGTCACCGCCGCTGCTAAAGCAACAGGTAAAAAAACCCACTTCATTAAAATTTTCATTCAATTACTCATTTCGCGCATGGTTGACAGACAACAACAATATTATGGAAATTTGTAATTGTAGGTAGGAATATACGGTATACCCGAAGAGTATGAGAGCGGAGACCGACAGCTGAAAATGTCAAGTGACACATTATGTTGAGTAGTTTCAGAGGTAAATAGCAACACTTTCTCACACAAAACAGGCAGACCTACATACATACAATCTCTTTATGTACATATGCGCATATACGTGTGTGTGTGTGTTTATGTTAAGTTTTTTGTTCTGAATTGATTCTATCTTTAATGGCAATTATAGTTGACAGCTCAATTTAAATCGTAATTTATTTAATTTTTATTTGTTTGTTGTAGTTGTTTAACGACAATGACAACAACAACAACCAAGTCATGTAGGTCATGGTTTGTAATACGGGCAAACACAACGTACATTATTTAATGTAGTACTTTGTTGATAATTAGAAGTATCAGTGATTTGGGAATTAGATTTCATTAAGCTCAAAATCAAAATCGCATTAAAGCTAAAAAAGATTCATGTCAAAAAAGTGTCAAAATTTCTTGCTTTGTTTTTAAACTATACATAGGCAAGATTTTTAACGCTAAGCTTTCGACGAAAAAAAAAAAATTATATCATTTTGTTGTTATTGTTTTTTGTGTTTGACATGTTCTAAATGTAAAATTTTTTTTTTGATTTCGGTTTTTTTTTTGCTCACAACAAATAATAAATATTTGTCTGTAACTCGAGGCTTCAAATCCATAAAGTTTAGCTGCCAGACCATGACGTTATTCACTACACATACAACATATTCCGAACATACCTCAATGACATATTTAGTCAAGCGCACAAAAAGGTTGTTATTTATTTTTCAATGTGGTTTTAGTGGATATTTTTTTTTTTATAATTTTTGCCGAGCTCATGAAATTACATTAGGCTTGACCTTGCCCTTTTGTAATTTTTGACGACAGATTTTAATGATGTTCTTTTTATTGTGTATGCAAGCGGAAAGCAGCAGAGAGAAAGTATAGAGTGAAAGAATCATAGGGTGAGAGTAAATAAATTTGCGCCTCCTAGTATACGTAAAACTTAACAGTCATACATAAATTGAAGAGTCGTTTATCTGTCAAGCCCCTATTTTTCCCATACAAAAACGCTTCAATTTTGATATGACTGTAAAGCGGATTCAATTCTTAAATTGTGAGCGTTTCGTAATTCGCATTTTTATCACCAAAAAAAAAACACCTCGAACCAGTAAAAAAAGGTAGTAAAAAAAGTAGTAAAAAAAGCTTTTTTAATTATCATTGTACGAAATTTCTGTACTGGACTTTACATATATAGTTCCAGAGAAATACAGTACTACAAATAGTTCCTGAAATATCTCGCCCTGAAAATTCAGGTTGTATGGCAAATGCCACGCCCACTTAACATTAAGAACTCACACTCTATTATAACTTCGGTATTGATAAATAATACTTGGATACCAAATCTTAGCACCGTACTTGAAATGCTTCCTAAGATATCTAATAATGAGTGTTGAGGTCATATGAGAGTTATCACACTCCCCTTTCCAATCCCACTTAAACTTTTTATGTATCAAATGGCAGTATCGAACTGCCTCGTTGTACGAAGTTTGAATACTATATTGTGCAAGGTTCCAGAGATATACTCAAATAGGCTTTTCCAAGTCTACCCTAATTTTTCCCACTGAATGCCTTGAGTATATATTACTTTAGTACCAAATCTCAGTACCGTACTACAAACAGTTCCTGAGATGAAAATTCAGATTCAAATGGAAGGTACCATGCCCACTTCTTCAATCCGCTCATAACAAATACATTGTGTAAGTTTCAGCTCAATTGAATGGTTAGTTTTTGAGTTTATCGCCATCAAACCAACAGCTAATTTTTATATAAAAAGATCTATCCCAGCTCAACCTTGATTTTGAAGTGATAGCCACCCTTTCTACGTTTCGGGGTATTGAAGTAGGTTTCAAGGAGTTAAGCTCGAATGGTAGTGACAACCCATGAGGAAACTGAATCCTTCTCCCTGCTTGTTTATTATATGTTTTCGAGGTTGCTGAAACCAAATCTGAAGTTCATTTTACCTAATCACGTCAGGTTTTTGACATAATCGTAAAAAGTCTTCACAACCATAAAAAAAATTCAGGAATGTGAGTTTGATTATTTTTACTACAAGCTTTCGGGGTCGCTGAAACGAATCAGAAGTCCATTTCTCCCCATTATGTTAGGTTTTTGACATAACCTTGAAAAAATATCTACAGCAGTTCCCCGCCTGTGTATGCGTACAGAGCACTTACACGCGGTTACGGCGGGCAACGAAGCAATTCCTTTATCCGGCTGAGTCCCTGGATCATGACGTTGATGCCGCCATAGAAAGCACAAGTGGAGACACGGATTTCGCATTCTCAGAATTGGCGGCTGTTTAGGGTGAGAAAGCGAGCCCGCAGGCATCGTCATCATGCGACCGAAGCAGTTCATTGTTTGGAGGCTTGGCTAATGTAGAGTTCAACACTACAAGAAAAAAAGGCGAGGTCATCTCGCAATCACATAATTCTGATTCAGATCATAACGCCCTTTGTTATAAGTATTTGCTCCATGTTCGAAATAATTTCTTTGCGGAAAAACATCGATGACGACATTTGTGAAACTTTCAAGGAAATGATGTTTCGTTAAGAATGTTTGGGTAAACTGAGTTTCCTAATATCATCTGCAGTAGTTGTAGAAAGCGATAAACGAGTCGTTGGAAGAGCGATAAAAATAGAAAGTAAATCAAGTACTTTATGCTAACGATTTGGAAACGTCCTCTCTGTAAAAAATATTGTTTCTTTTGCTGCAATCAAATCAAGGATTCATCGCTGGTATTTTGCTCTAATGTAAAAGACCTTATCAATGAATTGAACGCGGATTGCTATGATACTAAAGATGGGGACATAGATTCTTCTAAGCTAAGTATAAAGTCTGTTTTACTCCACAATACAAATGTATATGCCCCAAATCCTTTGGCTCGCTCTACTGCCATGCAGACAAAATATGACAGTATGGGAGTACAATTTTTTGGGGTCGCTGAATCTGAATCCGAGGTCGAAAAAACCACAGCATGTCAGGTTTTCAACATGACCTGCAAAATACCTCGTTATCTAAGCGAAGTCGAAATCTGATATGTTAGGGTTTTTCGGACCTCGGATTCAGATTCAGCGACTTTAAAAACATATAATATACATGGTCTGGCCCCAGGGCTCGAAAAAAAATTGCATCAGGTTTTTTTTCTGAGGTTTTTTGAGGTTATGTCAGAACCCTGATGTGCTCGGATTTTTCGAACCTCGGATTCGGATTCAGCGACCTCAAAGAGATATAATAAACATGGTCTGGTCCCCGGACTCGAAAAAACATTTGTTTTTGTGTGGCTGTGAAATATTTAAATTTTTAGTATTTCTAATATTTGCTTAACAAAAAGTAAGGCAAAATATTCTTATTTAACTCTTTCGGTACCATGATGATACTGGTGGCACAAGCTCAATTTTTACGATTTTTTAAAAACTATTCAATCAATTTTTATAAATTCAAGGTTTTTGGAAAGAGAATTGATGGTTCTTTAATTTCAATTAAAAATATTTATAAATATTTTTAAAGAAACTCTTAGTCTTGAAAGAGCTAAGAAAGTTGTGAACAAAACGGGAACCACCAACCTAAAATTAAAGGCAAAGATCTTAAGGTCCATCAAATGCAATCCCGGAGTATCAGATAGCGATCGTGCCAAAAAATTCAATACCAGCAAAAGTACTGCTGGACGAATACGCATAAAAGCTGGGCTAAAGTGCTATCGTGCTATAAAATATCCAAATAGAACAGACAAACAGAATTTGCTGGCCAAAAAACGTGCTCGTCTTCTTTATAATAATGTTTTAACCAAATTCAATGGATGCATTATTGTGGATGACGAATCATACGTAAAATTTGATCTTAAACAGCTTCAAGGTCAAAAATTTTATATGGCAACGAATCGTGGTAATGTACCCTCAAAATTCAAGTACATAAAAAGGGATAAATTTGCAAAGAAAGCAATGGTGTGGCAGGCTATTTGCAGCTGTGGTCTCAAATCCAGGGCATTTGTGACATCCTCTTCTATGACGTCTGATATTTACATCAAAGAATGCCTTTGGAAACGACTATTGCCATTTGTTCGTCACCACCATTCGCCAGTGAAGTTTTGGCCTGATTTAGCCAGTTGCCACTTCTCTAAGAAAACCATGGATTGGTATCAGACAAATAAAGTAGATGTAGTGCCCAAATATATGAATCCACCCAATTGCCCCCAGCTTCGACCGATCGAAAAATACTGGGCTATTACAAAATATAAGTTGAAGAAAAATGCAGGTATTGTCAAAAATGTGAATTCAATGTTACTAAAATGGAACCAAATAGCCGCAAAAGTATCCTGAGCGGATGTTCAAAGGTTGATGGGGTCCATTAAAAGGAATACCCGGAACTTTTTGCACAACAAAGAAATTTAATTCTTTTAATATTATAGTATTAAAACACAATATTAAACTTATCATTTAATGCATTATTTGTTATTCTGAGTGTTCTGGGTAAAAAGATACAGCAACTTTCCTGCGTGCCAATTTTGCGTGAACCACGCTTTAATACTCAATCGCTCAAAATTTTTACAAAATTTAGCCAAATACACTAAATTTGTAATATATGGTGGGAAAAACTATTTACTCAAACACGATTTCTTAGATTTTCACATTTTTTCTTTTTTGAAAATGCAAGTTTTGCTATGGGTCATCGGTGACCCAATGAAAACTTTTTAAGAACTTTTTTACAGCGAAATGGGCGTCGAAAATGTGACTGGGTCTTGCTCTATCGGTTCTAATTTCCTTACGGTCAAGAAAGGGTTAACTGAAAAATTATTGTTAAATTACTTTGTCTATTTTTAAAAACATATCTAATAAAAATGTACAGAAAAATTCGTCAAAAATTCCCATAGAGAGTCACAGGGTCACCGGTGACCCATAAAAGCTCAAGTCTTTAGAGGGACAAAATGTCTGTTTTAATCAAAAATTGTAACAAGAAATGGGGATTAGACAATACAAATCCGGATTCAGTTTTGTGCTAACTCCTCTGGTTTTTCTACGGCTCCGAAAGGGTTTGAGGAGTTTTCAAAATAATCCAGTTTGTAGCTTCAAATTTTTCCTGCAAGGCATCATAATGTGCATAGTAAAGAATATAAATGTAGACTTTGTTTTCTTGTCTTTCCAAAACCACAATATTTTAAACAAATAAAGAATCGACAATAAAATTTCAAATTTAATTAAACAACAACTGACAGTTTGTTCATCTTTGCCTAAACATTTCATCGATATTTATACTACAAAACAAACGAGAAAAGGAAACTCTATTAAAAGAAATTCCACAGACAATTGTTTCATTGAAAAATTGAAACAATTTCAATCAAGTGACAAAGGAACAGAAAAGACCAAGAGTGAAGAAGAGCAAGCAGGAGAAGTTGGGCATTGTATGATCATCCGGTGACATTTGCTGTGCTCATTCACTACATTGTTCAATACAACAACAAACAAAAAATTCCAATTGATTGTCAACAACAACAGACGCATATGTTGTAAATGCAACTTTTTCCTTTCACAAAAAAAAAAAAAAAATAAATAAAATTACATTTCGCATGGCATAATTATGCACCCTTTTTTTTTTGAGCGTGCTTAATGCATTTTACTATATTTAGCAAAAAAAAAAAAAAATTGCAAGGGAGGCAGCACATACAGTTTACCTTCATTAACTAGTAGTAGTAGTAATATTTAACTGCCTTTTTTGTTATTATTTTTTAGTAATTATTTAATGAAGAACATGACAGTTGCAATGATGTCAGGTTGTTACACTTGTAAGTCGAGTCAAATAGTAGGGGAATATGCTTTCAATTAAATTTTAAATTAGCAAAAATTTATACAATTTTATACCTTATGTATCTAGGCTTTTATATACATATATAGTTATATACTTGTACATCATAAATAGTTTTGTGAAATAAACGCGCATTTTTTTCTCACACTATTGGCCGCGGCTTCGTGGTGCGCATGCGTGCCGAATTGTTTGTGCTATTTAGATAGAATATTTTCTATGAATTTTTGCATGTATTTTTATAAAAAAAACCCTACATAATCGTACATTGTAAATAGCATTAAATTGAAGAAAATTCTATAAAAATTATTAAAGTATAACTAGCAAACGCTGATGTTTAGCAACAGCAAGCGTATAAACTAAATGCAAACTTCTTCATCAGCCTGGCGGAATATTTTATATTATATTATTGCTACTGCTATTGTTCACACTGTCACGTTTGTAAGGTTCATATGCATACAGCCAGCGAAAATTATTCATAATATTTCTAGATTTTCCAACTGTACTATGTTCCAGAAACTCTTTAAAACTGAACGATAGTCAAATACTTCGGTGAGTAATAGCTTAATTCCACTTTTGCTTTTGCATAAATAAATTTTCATCAACAAATTATATTTGACGTAAGAGTGTTGGCTTTTCTTGCTTTTTTTTCAAAAATTTTAATGGCAACTATAATATATATATATATCTTGATTGAAAACTGCCCGAGTATCCATTCCATAGTTCGAATTAATTGATGCTATTCTCTTTGGAATTAAACTTACCTTTGTATCTATAACTACCAGCTTTTAGTGTAAGGTAACCAGTTTTTTCTTGGGATCACCGGGGGCAAGTCCATAATACTTATATTTTTAAAAGACTCATCGTTTAGCATTGGGCACAAAAATTTACTGCATTTTTCAGGAGTTTTAACTTAGACTTATTTTTGGACAAACATGTAGTATTTATAAAACACTACTACTGAAAAGTTTTGAAAAAAGAAAACAAAACATAATTTCAATTTCAAATAGATTTTTGGGAATATCAGTTTTGGTTGTGATAACGAGATATGCCTATATAAAAGAGTGGAAAAAGAAAATTTTAATAAAATATCTTGTAATGACATGAGAGCTTCACTTCTCCGAAGGATCAATGCAGAAGAAGACAAATGTCGAAGAAGATGAGGACAAGATGCCTTGGTTCCAAAACGCAACACAAACTTGCTGGATGATTCCAATGAAACCACAAGCATAACAATTAGTTGTGAACCAGCTGAGAGCAGCGATTTGGCAACGTTCAACGCGTTGGAACATAATGGAGTACCAACTTCAATTACTGAGACGGATGAAAAATTAGGCAGTTTATTCGAAGACGCTTTTGAATATCTCAGACCACATTATCCCGAAACATAATTTAGATTTCAATAATGTAGATTAAAGGGTTACGTGTTTTTGTTTTTTTTTTTTTTTTGAAAATATTAAAAAACCACAAAAAGTGTTTTTTAACCCTTAAATTGAGTTTTATCGCACTTTTATAAGGAACAAAATTTAATGCCTTTTTAAGAAAATACGCATTATTTTCTTCATTTTAGCAGATTTTGAAAAACAAAAGTTGGCCACATTGGTGGCCAGTGATTAAAATTGTTCCCCCAATCTCTCTTTTCATTTCTTAATAGCCATACGAAAGTATGGCTACAAATGTAGTGGTTTTTGTATCACGCAACACACACACACATTACGATTTCTGATTTGACAGTAGAGTCGAGAATGAAAAAGAGAGCGCTATGTTGGATGCGCCTACGTCTATTTTTCTGCCAAGGAATCAACAACAATTTACCTTCTCGACAACAACTAATGCTGTTGTTGTTGTGAACTGTCTCATACAGAAAATCATTTTCATTCATATACAGAAAATCCTCTCACCATTTTGTAGGAAGTGCGTAAAACTGCACTATTCTCTATCTTTTTTTTTTTTTTTTATTTGATAGGGCTCTTATCATTACCTTCTAGTCTCTTGATGCTAGAATGAATAAAAAAAAGCCTGGAATTGCAAGTAGTGCGATTCGGTATCCAGAATGAAAACGAGGAAATCAAGGAATCCGGGACGAATACGAAGATGAAAACAAGCGAGGGAAATCCGGGAACTGTTCCCGGTACACAAGCTGAGAAGTTTCGACCATAATTTAATACAATTTTACGGAATTTCTTAAAACATACAAGCTTTGATGCTCCAATAAACATTATCCGATTTGAAAAATTATTTTTGCGTTACATATGTTTGTATTTGTATATACCAATAACAAAGCTGTGGAATTCGAACAAAACTGTTGACCAAAAGATTTGAAAAAATCTTAATTTATGGTCAACATTTTAGAATATCTGATTCCAAAAATTTGTTCCCATTTCTGTTCATCTGGATAAGTAGAAACTTAACTATGCTGCTACTTTTCAATTTGACACAAATTTTTGGCTATTTTTCGTGCCCCAAAAAAGTCCCGTTATGTGACCAGTTTTATGAGTCACTGCATGAATGTGTCGATTGGAAACTCCCCAACACTCCACTCCATGTCTCTTTGGAATTAAACCTACTTTTGTGGACTGGTTTTCATTCAGGGTGCAAAATACTCTACACCGATGGTTCTTTAATGAACAACCAATTAAGAACTAGTGTCTGTTCTGATACCTCGGTGTTTCAAACTAGATATGCGATTGCTTTCACGGCATTTTTTTTTGTTGAACAGGAAAAGCTGAACAACTTATGAGCGAATTCCCTGCTTTTTCTCGAACAAGGTGTGTGATTGTAGGCTACCATTTCTTGATAAAAGAAATTTTGCTCAACCTTGATCTAACTATCTAAGCTAAGTAAGTTCGGTTTAGATAATCAGACGAGTATTCTGTGCGGCTCATTTTATTGCTTTGAAAACCGCGGACGAGACAATTGTCTGGCATAACTTGACATAGTTAAGATTCAACTGTCCGCAACCAAACTGGACGTGGTAGTTAAACATTTACAAATACTAAATCAAACTAAGCCATTAAAAAATACTGGGCACCACCCCAAAATTTATCAACTCTCAGCAAACAATTCTCAATGAGTGTACATTACTTTTTATGAATCTACGCGTCTGAGATTTATTAGATTTATGTGCGGGAATAATTTTGCTGTTGTTTTTGTTATTTTTAAGCAGATTTTGCGGTTTAAAATTACATGAATTGATTGAATTTTCCGCTTCGTTTATGAATGAAAATTGTTGTTGTTTGCTGCTAGATTCATAGCAAAGCCTACATTAAAAAGTTGTCAGAGCGTTGCGTGAATGGACTATGGCAACGGCGAATGAACGAACAAACAAACAGACGGGCAAGCAACCATCAGCGACACTCACAAGAAACTACTAAAAATGTGGGCGTTTTGTGAATTGAACGTAGACGAAGACTCCGTGGCTGTGGCATTGCAGAAAAAAATCTCAGCATTGTCGTATGCAATTTCTGTTGCGGTTTCTCAAGCTGCTGCGTGTTTTTTTTTAGTTTACAGCAATTTTATTTAAAAAATTTAATTTTAAAATGCATTAAAATTGCAAACTTGCACATAGAGAATTTTTGTCTTAATTGAATTTATAAAACGGCAGGCAATTCAGTTGCACTGCAGTTGCGGTTACAGATAAATTTAATTCTATTTGAAAGATTTATGCTGGTGGTTAAAAATTAAATTTAAATTAATAGAGAATTTTGTCAAATTGTTTCCGCATTTGAAGTTGACTTAGGTTCTTTAGTTTACACACGCACACACACGATAGTGTGAATGAATGAAGTCCTTGGGCTTTTGGTTTTGCGTCTATGGAAAAAAGAAACTGGTCGGGAATCACACTATCATGGATATTGAAGTATTTGACTTTCTGGGTCTCGAAATATTAATTATAAAAGCACATTGCTTTTGCCTACTCAGTGATCTAGTAGTAGCTTGCTATACTTTAATTTCAAGAGTCCTATTTCGATACCCAGGATAGGCCATGGCGTTAATATTTTCCTAAACATAATTTTCTAAATATGGCAACGTTTCTTTTGTAACAAATACTTTTATATACAACTCTGTTTTAATAAAAGGAAAAGGAGAATGAAAAATAGAAAAACGAACATTCGAGAAGATAGCCTTTTTTTGTTAATGGGATAAATTTTAGTTACTTGTAAAAATTCCAACGGAAACTGGTAGCAGGTCAAAATTGTTTAATTAAATGGATCAATATATTTGATGTTATTCCATTCTATTTTATGGTCAATTTCGAAACGTTGACATCATACTCTATAAGTCTCAGACAAGTCAAGAAATTATTTGATCTCTTTCCATCTTTTGACTCCATTAACAATGTTATATTCTATTGAATGTTGTAGAAAACTAAAATCAGTTGGCTCGAACCTTTTTATAAATGAAATGGCTAAAAAATCCTGCGGCTTTCAAAAAGAGTGTACAAAGAAGAATGGAAAAAAGTGTATAAAACGGTAGTGGTAATTCCTTTCAATAATACTATTCAGTGAAAATATCTGTATTGTAATTCTCATTTGCTTTACCATATTTTTACTTATATAGATTGTTGAAATGGGGGGACTGTCACAAAGATCAGTGATAAAAAACCGTAGCGGGTTCCGAAACGATCGTCTGATCTGCTAGTTCTATGAACTTTTTGACATTCTTCTGGTATCAGTGTTCATTCAATGCCAATTAATTGTGTTTCTTAGTTAATTTAAGGCCACTGAATTCTCAATGTCATATTAACGAAGAAGGTTGCCGTATAAGTAACTGAAAAATAAGCGAACAAAAAAAGGAAAATAAAAATCAAATGAAGGGGAATACTGAAATAATTAGCATTCGCAATTTCTTCAAATTGTTAACAAAATTTACTTAAATCTATTGGTCTGAGCTTAAATTTTAACAAACTCAGCTTACTGGAAGTGATGACGAGTGCCAGCTAATCTTAACGAAAACCCACTAGAACGATGTTTGCAACTCAAATTATTTTCCATTATCCAGCACAAGATTATAGATTGAAAAAGTCCCACGATAGGAAATCACCTTGCCTGAAACCTCGTTTGGTATCAAACAGCGAGAAGAGATTAGCATAATCGCGATCAGTCAGTGTCATTTTGAAAAGTCGAATGTTGTTCGGAGGGATGCCAATGCGGATTTATGCGGACGATGATTAACGGTCAGTCTTGATTTTTGTGTTTTCCTGCGTGTTTGCCAGAAGTTTGTATAGAATAAATACAAGATTAATGAATCCACAGCTCGATAGAACCTTGTGTGCGATATTTAAGAAATTTATCCCGCAGTAGTTTTCTTGTGGATTGTAATGTTGTTTTTACGAAAAAGAAATCCTATTTTTGAGAAAACCAATCTTGGCTATCCGTAGTTTTGTGAATTGCTGGTCAAAGAAAATAATCGTAGTATGTCCTGGAACCACAGTTATAATTTTTCTAAGGGTATACTTTTTTTCAGACGTTCGAACGAGCCGCAATCGTGCACGCCAATTAATAATAATTTTCAAAACGTCCACCATGAAGCTGCAAAAAACCAAATATAAAATTTTTTTTTAATTACACAATTTTTTCTTGTACTTGAAGTTTTTAAAAATATCCCAGAAAGTTCATTTTTATTAATTTATCAGCCCTATACAAATTAATAAAAATTTGGACCGATAAACTGTAAACTCCCCTTAAGTTAATGGATCTGGCATTCCTAGTGATGATTCGATACAAGTAAATACAAGTAAAAATTCGATACTTTTCATTCGATTCAAGTACTTTTTTTACTCGATGCTATAACATAAGTATTTTACTTGGTATCGGGAAAAAGGGTCAGTATCGGATACTCGATATTTTTGGAAAATATTTATTTAAAAACTAAAATATTGCTTTACAATATTTAAAATTGTGGATCATTTTACAATATTTTTCAGCAATCAATAATATATTTCAAAATGCTACTGCAGAATTATTCAAAATATTTCAGTCCATATAGCAATATTTCAATGTATGACAATATTGCAGTACAGTATTGAAGTTCTAGAAGATATTTCCGGCCATGCATGTAGAACATAATGTTTATTGAAACCTTTTCATTAAAATAAAATATTTTTAACAAGTTTTAATCTGTTGATTAGTTTTCCTTCTATTATAAATTTTCTAGCGATTTGCTAAATTAAATTAACATAATTTCTATATGATTCACGTGTTTCCAGCGTGAATATCTCAAAACCATGATTTATTGGCAAAAAACTTGTGTTGAGTAGTGCAAACTGTAGGCTCAACCATTTTGTATCACAATGGGCCGTTCTGGCCGGAATGTTTTTCTTGACAACCACTTGAAAAAAGAGTAATTTGTCTCTTTAAACAAGTATTCGATACAAGTACATATTCGATACTTTTTTCCGATATTTTCGGTAGCATCGATCCTTTTATTCGACACAAGTAATGAATAAAAGTATCGATACTATGTGGGTATCGAATCAACACTAGGCATTCCTTATTGTTTAGACATTTTTTTAATGTATCTTGATAGGCGAAAGTACATAAAGTATTAGAAGAAAAACCCAGCATATAATTTCTCTCTTTTTATGATATTTTTATATTAAAATTTGAGAATTTTTCAATTTTGTTATTTTTAAAAATATATAAATTTATTAATACTACATAATGCTTGATAAAAGTATTACGTTATAAACATATTATTTTTGAAGTAAACTCACAATGTTTATTGAAAACAAATGATTATTAAAGAAAACACGTTTGCCTGCTTTTCGATATCCATGGGAAGTCGTCTTCTTCTTTTTTCTTTCTTTATTACAGGGTAGTATTTTTAGTATACAGAGGTGTATTTTACCCATTACAAATAATCATTTCCGCAGAGTTGTATTAAGAGATGTTTACAACTTATTTTACACTATTTTTAAATATAAAAAACAAATACAAAATTTGCCGAGAAAAATAATAATTGAGTTTACTCCTTCTCCTCGTTAGCGATGAAATTCTCATCATTGATCATATATCAAAACATAATTTTAAAGGGAAAAATGGTTAAACCCCCTCATCCTTAGGCAATCTTTGGAACCGCTAGTGCTCTAGATATATACAACCATATTTTCGTAACATATTTTTTGGAAACATTTCCAGGAGAGAAACTTTTTTCCTCTCTCCTTAACTCTTTGTATCGTTCAGAATACTATAATTTTTCTGCATTTGTGACACTTTTAGTCATATTACTGGATTCAATTTTGTATATCCTTAAGTTTCGAAATGCTCCCGAATTGCTACGGTCTTCCAGATACATAAGTATGTATGTAGACTGCTGCTGCTGTAGATATGAATAAATTTAGAGAAGTTTAGAAGATGTCTGTCGTAATTTTTTTAGCTTAAAGCAAATTAATGAACTTACTCATTGTCAGTTATTGTCAAACATAAATTCAATATAATATTATAGAGTAAAACTCAACAATATCTGAAATGCGGGGTATGAATTTTAATCTACCTGTATATTTTCTATACTATACACACAATTTTTCTTCTTGTTTTTTTTATTAAATTTAAGATATAAAAGCAAAAATGCATATTCACCGTACATATGTATATGGAAACGATAAACTGCATCATAAATTCTGCAAATACTCAAGATACACTCTTCAACTTTTTAGTAGATACATATCTACAAGTATAGGAGTAGTAGAACGAATACATGACTGACTTGACTCTACGTGGGAATTGTATTTCCTACCAAAAAATAAACAAACTAAATCGAAAAAATTAAATGTAGGTATGGTATAAATGCCTTATAGAAATTATAATAAAGTATCCCCCCATACAAATTTCTACACAGCACTACATAGTTAGCAATTTTTGCGCTAGACATGTTGTCGTTGTTTTTTTGTTTTTTTTTTTTTTGTTTTTTTCGTTTCTTCGATATTCTGTTTTTGTTATCGCATCGTGTTGTATCATGTCGTGGTCTGCAGCCCACGCTAAAAGCTAAAAGTTTGAAATTAAAGTTGAAACCATACAACTGCCAGAAAACCTGAATTGCTGCATTGGCAACCCTAAACAAGAATTTTACATGCATGTCGTTGCAGCAATGCAGATATCTAAAGTTTATATTAAAAACAAACAAAAAAAAAACAAAAATTACAACAAAAAATAAGTTGCAGAAAAAATCTCAAGTTGCTTTTGTGCATAGGTTTTGAATTGCGCGCGTAATGCAAAAAAAAAAAAAAAAAAATTTTCAAGTGGAGATGAATGAAGCCCACTGCCACCAATACTATTATGCACCACCACTACACATGCATACTTACGATTTTACGCTTATGGCACAATAGTTTCAGCAATTTACGCTTGCGCATAAATGTATCGCACCGGACGTTGATTGCTGCCGTTGTTGTCGTTGAAGCCTACTCGAAAAAATACTTACTGCAAAAAATCAAATTAAATACAAAAAAAAAAGAAAAATAATAATTTGAAATGCGCTCTTTAGCTTATGCTTTCACGCATTTTATGAAAGATCATATTTGATTTTCCGAAATAAATTAAATACCTATTGGGAAGCTAAAAACACACTTTATTGTAATTTATCTATAATGTTTTTTTCTGAAATGCAAATCAAATTTCTTATTCTTTGTCTTTTCTTTCTTTTCAGATCTGCAATCTATACGCCGTCTTTTGGAGCACGATTCAAGCGCCTCGATATGCCCCACCTGTCGCATATCATTCGACAAAGGCAAACGACGAAGACTCATCGATACATGCGGCCATGAGCGTTGCTATTCCTGCATGTTTCGTAACGATCAGTGCCCGATGTGCATGAATAGTAATAATTCGCTAAAAGGTTAGTTTAAATCTATATGCCCCTTTATAAATATTGGCGTCACCGAATAAAATTGTCCGTAATATTTCTTCCCATACTGTGGTATTGAAAGATTCAACTTAAAAATTTTTTGTCTTATAAGTTTTGCATTAAATGTCAGAAAATATTATATGTCGGTTATATTCAATAAAAATTTATTTAATGCAAAAATGGCAAGCGAACTGGAAGTGAGAGAAAATTTTATTAAAGTTTTTCAAAAGAAACCCCAGCTGTCTTTTAAAAAAAATCCAAAGAGGTAGGGGCTGACCCTAAAACTATTTCTCGTGTTATTAAAAGTTTAAAGAAAGAACTGTGTATTGCTTGGAAGAAATGTTCTGGTCAAAAGAAAGAGGCACATGAACGTCAGAAGGCGAAGAAGGTTGTGATCATTCTAAAAGAAAATCCATGCATATCGGGAAGGAAGTTAGCAAGGAAGGCTGATTGCTCAGAAACTTTCGTTAGCAGGACTAAGAAGGAAGCTAGGCTGAAAACATGCAAGATGCAAACAGTTCCGAAACGTCGTCATGAATTAAACCGCAAAACAACGAGCTAAAAAGCTGAAACAAGATTTTGTTAAGAAATTCGACGAGACTTACGTTTTAACTGACTTTTCCTAGCTTCATGGGCAGGAATTTTATAAGGAGTGAGATCGAAAAAATCTTAACATATATAAAATTCAATAATTTTTAAATGATTGATCTTAGAGTTTTGATTTTTCTTTTTATTTAATTGATAATATTTTACAAATTATAGAAAAGTATAACTTGGAACAGTAGTCAAGACTTTGAAAATTAATTTTCATAGTCTACAAAAAAACACAATATAACTTTTATAGTTCTAACCACTATTTATGAACTTGTGGACCTTTTTTGGTAAGCCTTCCATTAGAGATTGGATAGTTGTTGTAGACACCTTTTTGGAACAGTTTGCCCATCTCCTTTTAAAATCTTCGAGATTTTGGGACACCTTTTTTGTGCACTTTAAGTTTCTTTTCATAAGAGCCCAATATCTCTCCACTGGTCTTAGCTCCGGACAATTTGGAGGATTGGCCTCTCTTGGTACAAAAACTATGTTATTACTTTGGTACCACTCCCGAGCTTTCTTGCCGTAGTGACATGATGCCAAATCGGGCCAAAAATATGTGGACACATTGTGCTCTCTTATGAAAGGAAGAAGTCTTTTTTTGTTTCAAACATTCTTTGATGTATATTTCGGTATTTATAGAGCCCACTGTAATAAACGACTTGCTTCTTTTGCCGTTGCCGCAACTGCATATAGCTTGCCATACCAGGAATTTTTTAGGAATTTTTGTCTGCTTTTGGATTCTAAATTGTTCTTCGACAATTCCTCGAGCATCAGCAACATACAAATTTTGCCCCGGAAGCTGCGTAAAATCTGCTAGTACATACGTTTCGTCATCCATTATACAACATGAATATTTTTGTATGAAATTCGATTTTAGTTTCCGAGCCCTACTTTTGGCGTCTAAATTTTTTGGATCATTCCTGTGTGGAACTTTTTGGACTTTGTATGTTTTCAAACCTGCATTGGCTTTAAGTTTTCGCACCAAATAGTCAGAGCACTGGGCTAACCGGGCAGTTTTTCTACCAGACGTGCTTGGAGATCTTTTCAATATGCTTTCTACTTTCTTGGCTTTCCCAATATCACGTGGTCCTTGTTTTTTCCCGAACCAGGTTTTCTATCGATGGTCAAATTCTCCTGAAATTGTTTAATAACATTGGAAAGAGTTTGACGGCAGACCTTCATTTCTTTGGCCAATTTTTTGTAGGACCAATTTGGATTTTTTTGAAAATTTTTAATAATTTTAAGACGTACTTCTGTTTCTTCGCTCATTTTGATCAAACTCACAATAAATCAACATGTTTGTCATTAAAAATAACAACTGACATATTTTTCAAAGATAACTAGATCAAAGAAATTTTTGAATTTTACACCCAAAAAAAATTATTAGGTAAAACGTGTGTTAAGATTTTTTCAGTCTCACTCCTTATAGCCCATTCTCGAGAAAATGTCGCGAACTAATTCAAAGTTGTTGTGATGACTACATACGTTCAATTAGCCTGATATTCATAAACTACATAAGAATAAAAATTTCAAAAATCAGTTATAAAAAAGACGCCTTCAAAGTTTGAGAGTGCTATAAAACTTTGTATTGTAAACTTACGTTTAATCTACATTACCATGACCATAAAGTTTCACTTCCTAAAGATGCGAAAAATGTAAAAAAAAAAACATTTTTCAAATTATCACAGAGGTGGACCCTCTTAACATAAATTTTATACATGTAGTCAATCGTCTTCATATTTTTGACTGCTATGAACGTTCTAATGCTCACTGAAAAGAGCCGAACCGTTGAGAAGCTTCATGTGTTGTGTTTGTATCCAGATTTGCATCTTTAAGAGTGATGCATCAGCTGGAGGGACTCCCAATTTTTGTAATAAACAGCTGAAGGGCGATGTGACCCAATTGAGTATCGTTTTGTCAGAACACCAAAGAATCAAAGTCCTCGATAATACATTCAAAATTTAAGCATTTGCTTTTTATTATCTCCCGCAGAATGGGAAAGAGTTATACAGCTATTTCAGTGGGTCTTTAGTTACTCTTAGGGTAGCCAGATTTTTGAACCATGAAATCAGTACATTAGACATTGGAAATCAGTAAAAATCAGGACAGTTTTTATGCCTAGTTTTTATTACCTAGTAATTTCAATGTAATATAGTGATATAAACGTCCTGAAACTTTTTCTCCGATTTTGTGTGTTTATTTAAAATTTTTGTTTTCTTCGTCAGTAGACAATGTTGATTATGTATCAGTTTCGATGTTTCTGCTGTTCGAGTTTCAAAAACTCGATTATTTTTTTTTAAGTGTATTTCGAAAGTACAATATATAGAAAGTATACTGTAAATTTCAGACCAAAATTCAAAATATTAACGAAGTTATAGCTCACAGTCGAGAGCGCCTGTTGTGAAAATTTTATCTGTCGTTAAAACTTTGAAAGCGTTTTTCTCGAAACAACGTTTTTTTTTACCGGCCCTGGGGTCTGACAGAATTCTATCAAACCGATTGGGCTAAGCTTTTAATGTGTTTCCTATTTTTTCATTATTTCCTATTTTTTACAACGATTTTCAACAAAAAACAACGCGATTTTTTAAAAAAAAAATTTTGGAAGTCCATTTTGTTATTTTTTAAACAAAATGTTTTAATCTACTACCTGCTAGAATTACAAGCCCATAGAACAATAATCCATCCAAATTTTTTGTTTAAGATGACTTCAAGTATCGTAACCACCCGGGCCAGGCCCACTTAGAATTCTTAATTATTATAAAAGCCAACTTTGAACACAGAATGTACCAAATTTTAAAAACATGTACCAATGTACCAAACGCAGAAAAATGGAAAAAAATGTACCAGTTTTGGTAGAATTGTACCAAAGTGGCAATCGTGGTTGAGACTGTCTGCAAAAACAATTTTAAAACCGTTAAGGTTAAGCACAAAAATTCTTAAGATGTTAATTCGAAAAAATCAGTACAAAATACAAAAATCAGTACATTTTCGTACTGATTTCGAGAAAATCAGTATTAAAAAAAAAAAATCAGGGCATTTACTGATCAAATCAATACGTCTGGCTACCCTAGTTACTCTACTAGTGGGCTCATAAGAGAAACGAATTCTCTACTTTAGGACGGACACGGTGATGCATATACCCATGATTGGATAATTTTCAGAAGGGTGAGCTATGACGATTGAATGTCAGACAGGCAGATTTTTTACTGGTCTTGCGTTCGTTATGAACGATGGTTACTTGACAGAGTATAAAGTTTACTCGTGTCGCTGTCGCGTTCAATATATTTAAAGCAGAGACAGCCAAAAATGCATTTTAATAGAAAATATTTTAAGTAATACTTTAATGCTGGAAAATATACTCACATGCATTATGTGAATAGTCTAGAATAGCCGTCCCTGATTTAGGGTAACAATCTAACGAATTATGTATGTTTTGTATGAATAAATGAAAAAATTTTTTATTATGTAGATTAAAGAGAAGTGCTTAGAAAATTTGGTCCATTATGATGTCTCTATACATTTGGAATCCTCCACCTACAAAACAGATCTCCTCAAGTATCTCTCCATCCTGAAACCATTTAGTACTCCTAATGAATCTTACAAGGTCTGTTGGTTTAAATTACTCTCGTGTGTCCACACTATTACATATATTTTTTTTTACAATTTTAAGTGATTTTATGAATGAATTTTCTCTTTTTAAATAGTTTTACATAAATACTTTTCAATTGTATATAAGTAGACAGAGTTTCTGCTATGTTGAATTAACTGAATATCATCTCAAATATCATGAAGCAAATGGCATTTATATTTACCTTATTAACATTTCAAATGCATTTCAAAAATGTGACTGCGCGAAACACTTGTCAACTGCAGCGTTCAGAATACTGAATACTTACTCACTCATTCGTAGAAGGTATTCAAAATTTGTTTGTTTGGCTGACAGGCAGACAGGCAAGCAGTCAGCTAAAGCCATAGTCGAAGTGGCGCGCGCAGCAGTTGCCAATTGCAAAATATTTACAATTCATTTGTATTGATGCCGTTGATGGGGATGTAGTGGTAGCGGTGGTGATGGTAAGGTAATTCTATATGGAATCGATAGTTGCTAAGTTTCATCACAAACAACAACTGCTGAACAGCAGAAACAGCAGCTGTTGAACAGCATACAAAAAAAGGCGCCCCTGGCGTGAACGCGCGCGCGCTCAACGTTTGCAATGCAAATAATTTTCTCATTGCTATTTTTGTTTTGCACTTTATACTTTTATTTGCATAGAAAATTTGCATTTATTTTTATTTTTCTTGTAGATATTCATATGTAACTAATAGGTATTATTCTTTTCATTGTCTTTTTTTTATTATAGAGTATTTATAAAACATAATTTTACATGTTTTTGTTTTTGATTCTTTTTTGCAGATGTTGACTGCAGCAATAATGCTCAAGGCTATGACACGGGCATTGGCGGTTCGACATCGACAATTGTTAGCCCCCTAGGCTCACCACAGCCTCAGTTGAGATCACAAGTGCAACGTACAAATGCCGCAGCTATAGCCAAATATATGCAGGTGAGTTTTCTTCTATCTACATAACCACATACCTGTCTATCTAACGGGTAATGACTAAAAAAATTGGATTTGTTTTGAATTTCTTTAATTTTAAAGCAATTAGTTCAAAATAGTATGCGTTGAATTTCATCGTTGCTATGGATACTCAAAAAAGCTTATAGCTTCTATCCAAAAAAAAAAAAAAATTCAGTTTGCCTAAAAATGCCGTCGAAACAGCATGTCTTCCGTGAGCGCGTTGTATAATTTTATGAAAACAATAAAATAAGGACGAGTAAAAGTTTTTACAGTTGAAACATTTTAGAAATGAAGTAGTTGCCAAAGCAACCGTATATAGAATATTTTAAGGTATGAACATAAAACGAAAATTTGGAAGTGGAAGAATTCCTGCAGCGAAAATCAAAAACGCTCTATCTGACTTTAAAGTAAAATCTAACAATAAAGGTAACATAAGTCAATTGATGGTCAAATTTTTCCAGTACTCAGAGAAATCACTATTCAGCTTTCCTATGAAGTGAAATATCTTGGAGTCATTCTTGATGCCAAATTTTTATGGCGTTCTCATGTTGAACTAAAGGTATCCAAGGCACCGAGGCATTTTTTTTGTTTATGTTAGGCAATTTTTGGCTAAACATCGGGTCTATCATTTTATAAAGTTTCATGGCATTATACGGCTATGATTATATACATCATAACCTATGCATCCATAGCCTGGTAGAGCAGACTTAATATTGACAGCGTTAGAAAAACTCTTACCATAGTTTAAAGAATTGAAACCATTCGTATCTAACAATGGCAATACCTGACTCATCCTTGGATGCACTACTCAACTCACCACCGCTTGATATTTTTGCTAAAGGAGAGGCAGTCACAGCCATTTTTAGGCTTAAACGCAATGGGTATTGGTATGACACTAGCTGGGATATTGATGACATTGTTGAGCATACTGATTTGAAACCGACAGTTCTAGCATTGCCATTCGATATAATTCCAACAATTCCAGTTTTAAAAAAGCCCTATACAATACAAATTCCAGATGCTCAAACCTGGTTTTTGACCCTGACGGCTCCAAAACAGAATACGATTCGGGTTCTGTGGTCTTCATGAAAAATTATGGAGTGCATATTTACTTCTCTCTTAGGTTACATGCTTCTGTTTTTCAAGCATTTTTTTGTCATTGACAGCGGTTGGAAAGAAAGAAGTGTTTGTGTATTTAGTGAAAATCAGGCTGCGCTTAAATTCTTGCTTAATCCACTCACTGCATCTAAACTGGTTATGCGTTGTAAATCCAGGCTTGATTGCATGGGAAAACATAATAGTCTGCTGTTGTATGGGTTCGTGGGCATTTAGGAATCTCAGGAAATGAACCCACTAGCCTTTTTGCCAGAAAGGGTTCGCAAACTGGTTTCTTGAGCCCAAAACCCGTACTCTCTTTGTCGTCTACAGCCATCAAAATCACTATTAATGATTAGATCGATTACACCCACAATCGTAAATGGGAGAAACTGAGGGGCTGTAGGCAGACAAAGATTATGTTACCAGTTGTCTCAAAGCGTCTAACAGACTTGCTGTTATCACTTAACAGAAAGAGCTGTAGGCAGCTGGTGGAGTTATATACAGATTACTTATCTTATGAGCTGGTGCTTTCTGTGGTGCCTGTGGTTCGGAGGGAGAATGTGAAGAGACGGTAGACCAAGTATATAAGAAAGAATGTTCAAGCAAAATTTTGATTCTTTTCCTTAACACCCATCAGGAGAAAGTGTGCTTCCCGTTTAGGGGGAAAAATTGATTTTCGTGTTTAGGAGCCCCCAAATAGTCAAAAAGACTGCTGTTTTTACCTGTCCAGGCTAAGCCGTACGCTATGTGCACATATGTGTATGAAAAAACGTTCAGGGAACTTTAAAATACTTCGACTTACACAAAAGGTATCTCTATCGACAGAGGAAAGTTCTATCTACATAAGAATTTTTTTTTACACACAAGTTTTTGAAATTGACGACACAATACAAAAAAAAAAAAGAGAGCGCAAAAAAAAGTTGAGGTCCCATAAAAGTCACAATAGTTTCGACGGTTATACTTCGATTGTAACAAAATAGGAAAGAGCAAGAAAGACGTCAATACCAAAATTGGTGGACATTTAAATCAAAGTCATTTTTGAACTATGCCAAAGAAAAACCCACTAGATTTCTTAAAGCAAGAAAAAATTAACCACATTAAAATAAACCTCAAATGCCATCCAATCAAAGATTTTTTTTTTTTTTTGAAAATTTAAGTTCATTGGTGTACATGTTTAAATGGAGAGCCAAAAACTATCCAACCCTGGGTTTATCGGAGGAATCCCAACAAAGCATTGCCGTACGACTGACCATGGACCTTTTTCAACCAAGCATTAATTTTTTTGTAAACTACTATAGTGCATTATTATTTTCATTATAAACGTTTTCTACAAAAAAAAAACACGGTTTTTAGATGGCATTTTAAAATACTCATTTTTTTGTCACCACCCGTTATTTGTACCTTTATATATTTGTTTTTATGTATTGATTGAGGTACACATCCACATTTTTCAATGAGCATGTTTGCTTTTATTACTTTTGAATTGTACTCAAATGTTTACACATAATCATGCCTGGTCATTAAAGGTGTCAAAGTATTATGAATTGCTTTTGATCTTCAAAAATGAGTACTTCGATTTTTATTTTATTTTTTTTTTATATGGGCTTACATTAGTGTTAAAATAAGTTTGTAAAGAAAAAAAGTACATATGTACTTTGTATGTATGAAAATATGTGTCAAATTTAACTATTGTAATTTTCTGTCAGCCGTATTGATTTCTGCCGCCATTCAGCAGTTCATGTGAATTAAAGACCTCGCGTGTTTAGACAGTGTTTCAGATCAAGGTTAGGTTAGCAGTTTTGCCAAATACCTCTTATAGACCGTCAAGGTCCATACTGCGAACTTGGGTATACCTCCAGCACTGTTTCCTGTTAGAAAGCCCCTGTAGTTAGTGAAAAGTGTTGTAAAATAAATAAATAAAGCCAGGTTTATACTAGTTGGATTAGGTTTAGGTCATTTAAGGAATGTCCTTCCTAACATCTTCAATATAGTTTCAACCAGTTTTGAAAAATGGCAAAGAATATTTCCCAAGTCTGCCTTCGGATCAGAGTCATAACAGTTTCTGCGTTGTCGTTTTCAACCAGCCCAAGTTTTCAAAAATAACAACTAACCCTATCAGTAAACTGCATTCTTTACGGAAAAGTGAGAACAGAAATTCAGTTTTAATATGAGAATATTGAGGCGAGTAAAGTTTTGCTATACGGAAAGGTTTTTGGGTCCTCCATCTTTTATTAGAGTTGGAGAAAATTCGTTTATAGAAGGCTGCATAATGAATACTGAGTGATGATGAGATACTAGAAAGCTCTACCCCAATTTCGTCCGCCATCTCATTTCCCACAATACCATATTAACCTGTGATGCAGCAAAGTTGGTAATTTATATTTATTGGGTTACCAAATGTTTGAAACCAAAATTTTCACTAATTTTTAATAACACAACGCAACAATTAGAGGGTAAATTTTTTCGGGACAAAACCAAACCAATCTCAAACTATAGTATTTGACGTCAGTAACATAAGCCTTAATCCCTCTTTGCTCCACTACGTCACAATTTATTTTTTTCAGTGGTTTGAAATTTGAAAATCAAACAGTGAGAAAAATCATATATAAAATTGTATTTAAGATAGTTCTTGTCTTCGGCGACCTATATTAAATATTTCCTTAGAGCATTTTAACCCTCTAACTCTCACCAGTATGGGTCATTTTAGGCTCTTTTCTTAAAAACTCCTTAAAAGCTAGGTTTAAGAGGAGGTCAAAGATTACAACTTTCCACAAAAATATTCACCGGAAAAATTCACAATGTGACGGCCACACAAATAAGACATTGAATCCTTTCAAATTGATTGAATGTTAATTTGCACTTAAAGACTTTCCACCAGACGACTATTCCATCTAACAAAATTAGTACTAAACTTACCCTTATTAAAATGGACCCGTTTAGGGTCTAAGTGAATTGATCATTCAGACAGACTGCCACAATAACTTAACCTACTCTCTCATTTTTAGTTTTATAAAATTTTTACAAACTTTTGCTCCAGGGCGCCCTTGTAATATTTTTTGGATCACAATAGAAACCAAAAATGGGTTTTCTGAAACTCTGGTACACACAATTTTTACACTATCGGTTGGTCCATAGATCGCGCTTCAGTATAATATAAAATTCAATTCGATTGTATTAAAATTTTGCACACCAGGGTTTTATGGAACAGAAAACTAATTTTTTGCCTCAATTGTGTTCTAAAATATATTCCAAAGGGGGCTCCGCAGGGAAAAGTGTAATTTTATGGAGTCTATGGACCTCCCGATTTTGTTGAAAGTTTGTGCACCAGAGTTTTTTTTTTTTTTTTGCTAAGAAACCTATTTTTGCCTCTATTTTGATCTATAAAAATTGGAAGCCCACACAAAGTATTCAGAAATTTTCCAGGTACGATCAGGACTATGCCATCTGCATTAGCGACAAAATTGGACAAAATTGTCATTCAATTTGTGGCCGCAAATGTTTCGTTTACGACACTCGTAAAGCATATCATTAGCGAGGCTTTTTACGAGCTCGAGAAACCGTTAGTTGTCTCCTTTTCTTAGTTAGGGCCGTTTTCTCAATGTCTGGTCAAGCACTAATCCGAAGTTTAACCGACAGTTAGTAGTAGTAGTTAGTTCTGATTAGTGCTTAACCGGACATAGGGAAAATGGCCCTAATTTTTCATTGTCATATTCAAGCTCCCAAACTTATCGTTTGCGAGCACGTTTACGAACATTAAGAGAATGATCTTCCGACGATCGTGTTTTTGTTGTTATGTCGTGTACAAAAAACAGCCGGTTGTCGTCTCGCTTGCGTATTCTTTTTTATTTTTCATATATATGCTCGCAAAATTATTGTTTGCGAGTACGCTTGTTTCTGAGCCCGTTTGCAATAGTTTACCCGAATGTTCGCTCAAAAATCGCTGCTAGGTCCACTGGGTAAGTTCGACTTCAATGGTTCTACACCAAATTTTGACTGGGGCATCAAGACGGGATTTTAAGCGACTTTTTGATATTATTGCTATTTTCAGGAGGTTTCCTTCGACTCCTTCAACCTAGAATCGTTTCCTACTCGCGTCTCTAACATCATCTACGTAGATTCTGTTTTTCAAAATTTGTGTCCCCATACTGTTTAAAGATTTCCCTTGAATATTTTTCCAAAATCCAACAATATTCAGCTCAAAAAGAAATTAACAATGGCTGCAGTTCAAGTTCAATATTCTCGTACCTTAATAATTCTTATGTAAGCATGCTTATGTGTGCTCATTTCGAAAAGGAAGGAAACGCTGGCGCTGCCATCACTTCATACTTATGTAGCAGTAAAGAGAGATACAACAAAAGTTGTTCGTAACTTACAAAAGTAGTGGTACTTGTGTGTGTTTTTGTATATCTTTAAAACTGTCAATCCATCTGTCAGACAGTTTATATTTTGTGTTGTCGAGAAGAGTCTCGACGACCGCACAACGTCGCGTTGACGTTGAGTATTAATTGAAAAAACAAAAATTTTTTTTTGCATCCTCCTCTTGAAATGGGGTCAAAACATTTGTTTTGCGTTTGGGCTGTTGTTCAGACATTGGTTCAAGCAGACGGACGGACCCGACGAACGTATGCAGCGTTGCGCATGCCCAATCGCGCAGACTTTCAAAACTTTTACTTCACAACATTTTCGAGTGTTTTCATTTTCTTCTCTTTCACACTTGTAAGTATTTATTTGATTGCCATTTATTTGTTAAATAAATAAATAAATAAAACAAGCTAAAATGCCCGTGCATAAATTGTATTTTTATTTTTTCTGAAATCATTTCGATGGGCAACTTTAAATTTGACACGTGACATGAGATTTCACTTTAGACGCTGTCATCATCTCATTTCTTTCTCTGCCATCCGCTCTCTTTTCTTTATCTCACTCTTGCGGCATTTTTTTTTCTTTTTTTGTGGACTTTAATCTTTTAATTTATACACACACACACACACACACACATACAAAGTACTCTTTTGCTCAATTAACCTGATAGGAGTTTCATATAAAGTGAAGGATGAATCTACGTCCATCAAGTCAGTTGGCCGGACATTTGGTTGAATGAATGGTTGCAGAGACAGTATTAAAGTTGTCGCCATGCCACTCTACTTGCCACTGCCCATGAATTGCTGTGTTTGCGCGTGCGCGTGTAAATTGATTTTTAATTATCGCCATAATCATTTCTTTTTTAGCTTTTTCCGCTTAAGCTTATGGAAAAGTCCACTTGAAAGATAAAAAATGTCAAAACACACACACCTTTTCTTTTCTTTAATGTATGCTATAAAATTTATCGATTATTCTAGATCGGTTTTCCATTATTGGTAGCATTTATTGTTGTTATTGTTTGTTATTACCATTTCTTAAAAATATAAGTGAGTATTTTTATTTTTATCAAAGACTTAAAAAGTTAATAGAGCTTCATGGCTACTATAAAAGTTGCAGTGGTACTAATAAATATCACCTTACAATCAGTTAACTGAGAAGTACATTTATCACTATGGTAATAGGTTAGTCTAGGTTAAAGTGACTGCCAGCTCAGAAAGGTAGGGAAACATATTCCAATTCAATTTCGGGGTTTAGCTTATAAAATAACTAAACCGATTACTACATGCATACACCCCGGCCCGGCAATTCCTTAACTTTATAACTATTTTCTACTACCTTTTTATTACATTTTTTCTGCAATTTCTTTTTATATAGTGGTTACTACTTTCTACTATTTTTCTACTACTATTTTTTACTACTTTTTACATTTTTTTCTACTACTATTTTTTATTATTATTTTAACCACTCTTTCTACTCCATTTTTACTATTTTTGTACTACTATGTTTAACTATTTTTCTACTACTTTTTTTGCTACCTTTTTTCTACTTTTTTGCAACAGTTTTAATACTATTTTCTATTATTTTTCCTACTACCATTTTCTTCTACTTATTTACTGCTATTTTCTTCTACTTTTTCCCATTCCTTTTCCTACTTTTATTTCTACCGCTTTATGAAATATCTTAAGACCCTGCGTCGCTGTCTTATAATCCGTTAGGTGGCGCTGTAACAAATGCTATAATTATAATAAATATCAAATTGGTTAAAATTTTTAAATAATTTTATATATTATTTGTAATTATAAGTTTGAGACATAATTTCAAGAATGGTCTTTGATATGAATATAGAGCCTCCTAAAATATTGTTTCTATAATTCAACTGAAATCTAATAAAATTGTTCAACAAAAAAAGAAAAACACTTAAAAGTTATTTCTTTTTACTGCAGATATGATAGAGTTTCTATCTAACTGCTGAATGACCCCTTTAGCATCAACTGGGATAATAATTTTGCTCAAACGGTATCATCAGCCAATATGGCTTTGTTTTTGTCGAAGGTCACTCACTGATGCGCCTAACGGTCCTTTTTTTTTTTTTTGTAAATATCCACTATGTTCTTTGCTATCAGACTTGAGTTGTTTTTGTACACGTCGTTGAGTTAACATTGCTGATAATACAATAAAAATGTGTCATTTTCTGGTCGTTCAGACGCAATGTAAACTTTCATTTCTAAAATTTAATTTTAGATTTTCTTTTATAACGATTCTCTGTTTTTAATGTACAGTTCTGCAAGTAAAATCTTTTTGAAAATGTCAATTGTGTCAATAATAAGACACAGTTTTAATCTAGAATTTTTTTTCCAAATTCAATGGAAGCCTGAATTGTCATTACAAATGTTCAATTTTAAATATCAAGTACTTCATTCTTTTTTATTTTCGCAGAAAAGGCAAAACAACGTTTGCCGGGTCAGCTAGTGAGTATTATAAGATAGTGAACAAGTACACACCTTGGTTGGTAATGGCAAAACCACCAAGCCGATAAACAAATTGCCATACCGCCGTTCGGAATCGGCATTAAACTGTAGGTCCAACAATGTGGTATCACAATGGGCCTTTCAGGCCTGTGTCTTTTTTTTTTTTTTTGTACGTTGGCAGGTGGAAATCTTCATAGATACCGCAGAACTCCAGTTCTTCGGTGATGTCGGATTCCTAAAACCACCTACTTCCTCTCCTACCACTCTCCCCGCGGGACTACCAGTTGGTATTACTTCGATTACTTCGCAGGGCTGGTTCAGCTTTATGCTGTTACTCGTTAGTCGATTCTGTTGTTTGGATCTATTTGTGTTGTGTCAATAATTGTTTATTGTTCATCACCCATCCTCGTCGTTTTCTGTATTTGCGACATTTCGTTGCGCACGCTTGGCTTTACGTGCAGATTCAGCATTCCTTAATAATGTCACAATGCTCTTCGCCATCTTGCATACTGCATTCCACTTCTTCACCGTTTCGCACATCTGTGCTGTCAAGTTTGCTACCGTGGGGGGTTCCCCTAAAGCTGTCTCAGGCCTAACTGTGTCTCTCGACAGCCATTCCAACCTAACCTCCAACCCTAGGAGAACTAACCGCTATGTCTTGCGGTTGTAGGATAGAGTTTCCTAAGTAACGAAGTCGATCTGTCATTAGACTTTCACAGTGGCATAAGGTATGTTCTGCTGTTTCTTTCTCCCCATTTCAGTATTATTAAATGATCTCCAAATCATCTCAAATTGATTTCGGAATATCCAAAATTTGTTTCGGAATTATTCAAATTGACTTCAGAATATTCCAAATAGAGATACGTGCATATAACAGGTATGATTTTGACACACTCCCATATCTCATAAGTAATACGAATTATAATAGTAATAATCCTTTTTTGGTTCTCTAGTGATTCCAACTTTCCTCTTAATGAGCAAGTAATCTGAATTCAAGTATGCTATTATGAACTATTATCTATGAACTTTAGTTATTAAATTTTTGACATTTCTGACTACCATTGAAAGCAGCTGGCATGTTCATCATTTAATCCTCTTAGATCTCTCTAATATGTAGAGTGACAATAAATCATTGCATACCGATAGACTATGACTTCCTTATAAAATACTGGGTGGCATATTTTTCCAATTAGGAATATATTTAATTGTGTGAAAAAGTTGTTTTATGGGATTATTAATACAGTTTATTGGTTACTGCTGATGAAAAAGTTGTTGACACTTGTTAATTTAACAGAAAACAAAAAAAACAAACGAGAAGCAACCAGAGTAAACAACTTCCTTTATAAGGAAATTTAAATAAACAACCAAGTGGACTCTTCAATTTAACTTTTGCAATTGCTTTCAAATAAAGTTAAAGCTTAATAGAAAATATTAATAAATTCTCAAAAAAAAAAAACAAAACAACATTATTAAAATTGAAGCCAATCAAATAATTTCATTAGTTATAATTAATGAGAAGATGATTACATTGCGCATTTGTTAACAAACAATAACTTAATCATGGCTTAAATTAAAATTAACTTTTTTCCCCTTCCCCCTGATTTGCTTTGATGCAGCAATCATCAATACAATGCAACAAATGCTTCTAATTTGTACAACAACAAAATAACAACAAACAAATGCAGTAATCAACACGCTCGATAGAAGTAAATAGTTGAGTGGAGTTGTCCGGCGGTGAAATCAATCAAAAAACAAAATTTTAAGCTTAACAACAACTTTCCCACAGCTTGTAAAGCTCATCAGCAGCAACACGATCATCATCGTCATCAGTACTCGCACCTAAACATACTTTAAGTCAATAAACAAATAATGTTCAAATAAATCAAGATTACCTCAAAAAAAAAAAAATTATTGATAAAATATTTACTTTTACTATCAAATGTTTAGTTTGAAAAAAAAAAACAACAAAATAAAATCGTGTAAATGAATTGCATGAATTTATTGCCACATTTTCAACTTTGGAGTCGTTGATTTTGGCCGAAAGTTGTCCTCCTTTACTGCAATTGGTTTCACTTTTGTTGCCATTTTTTATTTTTACTGAAATTAACCTGAATTTAACTGTATTCGGGTATTTGTTTATTGATTGATGTTTATTTTTTTTTATATAATATTTAGGGGAAAATTTTATAAAGAATACTTTACACATTTTAATTTTACTTTGAAGAGTTAAGGCTGCAACGGGTTGACATTTTGAAAAGTAAATGAGTTTTGAAAATTAAACCTCAGATAAATTATATGAAAGTTATTAGAAACTTAAGTTATAAACATTAAGGTACCTCAAGTCCCATTAAAAAAATTGCTTGCTACCTTAAGATTAACTTTGGTTTATTTTATGAAGATTCCCAAAATACTTCCACTCTAGCGATAAGCTTATCGTAAGCTGGATGGTTTTGAAAAAAAAAACTCCTAAGATCATCATTTGCATGGGCCGACCGAAGACTACTTGAAGGAGGTCAGTTCTTACGAATATCTAAATAAAACGCTCACAAATAACAGAAACTCAAAAATAATAAGGCTGATAAACGTAGGTTTCATATATACGGTAATAAGGTAGTAAGTGATTGTGATATTTATAAAAAAAACGGGTAAAACTTAGTAAAAAATTATTTTTGAGCTAATATACAGACGTATCTCTGAAACTTAAAGCGTACTAAAGAAACTGCGATCGTATCGAAAAATGATTTTTACATCCTTTGATCTATGAATCTTATTGACAAATATCTACCTTCCAAAACGCCATATTAATTATCCTCAAAGTAAACCATACATTAGCGATGCCATCAGTTAGTTAACACCGTACTCCTTATTAATACACCAGCCTGAAAGTATACTGCACTATAATTTAAAGTATGATAATAATATTTAGACATCAGCTTGAAAGTATGCTGTACTATAATTATTGTGTCTGTAAATAAATAAACGCTAATATTTTATAATATATATAATCTGTCATTAGGAGACCCCCCCTGTCCAAAATTGGTTAAGGTATTTTAGGGCATGTTTGGACAAAAAAGGCTAAAATGGCACTAACGTACTAATTGGACCAAATCGTCAAGTGTTTAGCACTCGGTCACCACCTTAACCAACCAACCAACCTTTTAATCAAATTAAGCAGAAATTTTGCATTTTAGCAATATTTACAATTTCGGAATCCGCTACGATTTCTCATCAGAACCTTAACGATGGTTCTCATTGATATTTCAACACTTTATATAAGCTCTACTGAAAATGTAACCGAGAACTACAAGATTTTATTTTCAAATGTCTTTACTAAATACTTTTTGTTAGTATGTGACAATAACCATTGATTGAACGAGGATTTCGCACAATTTTGATTAACAAAAAAAAAAGGAATTGTGATATTTTTTCAAAAGTTACATATTTCTAAATTTTTAATTTTGGTTTTTGAGTCATACAAAACATTTTTTTATCAAGAAAATAACTGCAAAATTTTAAATCGCATGGTGAAATAGTTTTTGAGATATCAGGATCACCTCTAGCGGATTTTTCAAGAAAACGTGATTTAATAAAAAATCCAGAAAAAAAGTTTCGAGTGTAGAAAAAGATCACTCGAGGTCGTACACGCTTTAAACACACATGACTTGTTGCTCCGATTCTGGTGAAAATATTCTTTAAATTTTAAACTTTGAAAAATCGATTGGCGCAGTGATTAATTTATTAAGTGAAAATATGTTGTGTATTCTGTGAGAAAATATTTGAAAGTGAAAGTTTTATTTTCTACACAATTGACAAAGAAAATATTCATGTAGAAAACATTATATTACTAATAACAAAGTAAAAATTCTTCAAGTAGAAATTAAACTCCAACAAATAGAAATTGAACTCCAGCACCCCTTCTTAATTTCTTAAACCAAGTAATTCTCGGATTCGTATAATTCTGGAAGCTTGAAGTAGTTTCGTTAAAATATCAGCTTCCATAATTTCGGTTGGACAATATTTAAGTTGCAAAATATCTTTGTCTTTCAGGTCTTTAATAAAATGATATTTTGTTTCTATGTGCTTTGTTTTTCTACTAAATTTATCGGACAGGACCAATTTTATACAGCTTTGATTATCTTCATATAAAGTAGTCGAATCCTTAATTTTTATTTCGAAATCCTCCACCAGATGACGAAGCCAAACAAGTTCTTGTGATGCTTCTTAAAGTGCAATATATTCAGCTTCTGTAGATGAAAGAGATACACAGTCTTGCTTCTTGCAGCTCCAATTAATACACGAACCATTGTATTTAAATACAAAACCGCTGTTAGATTTTCTATCTGCGTGACACTGAGCCCAATCTGCATCTGCATATCCATATAATCCTTTTAAATTACAAGTCTTTAAAATTAATCGTAATGATTTTGTTCCATTTAGATACTTTATCAGCCTCTTCAATTCAGCCCAATCATGGCATGTTGGTTTACTTACTTTCCTACTCAATATTGAAACAGATGCTGAAATATCAGGTCTGGTATTTATACTCAAATATAATAAGCTACCAATTAAATGATGATATTTAAAATTATCAGGCATAAATTCATTTGAATCCACACAATTTTTAAAATAACCAATATCGAGTGGTATTTTGGAATATTTAGCATCTTGTAAACCAGCATCTTTAACAATTTGTGAAATATATTTTTCTTGACTCATTGTGAAAAAACCATCATTCCCCTTCTCAATTTTTATTCCCAAATAAACATTGACGTCACCAAGATTAGATATTTCAAAATTTTTCCGTAATAATCGTTCGACAAAAATATGATTTTCCTCAACTGTAGCTGCTACCAGTATATCATCTACATATACTAGTACATAAATCCACTCACCATTTCTTTTCATTTTTAGAAGACATTTATCTGCAACTCCTTTCGTAAAACCCTCTGCATTAAAAACCGAAAATAATTTGTCATTCCAGCACCTCGCCGATTGCTTTAACCCATATATACTTTAATTTACATACCATTCCATTATCAAATTGAAAACCAGGAGGTTGTTTCATATAAATTACTTCTTTTAAATCACCATATAGAAACGCAGTCTTAACATCAAAATGTTTAACCTGCATCTTTCTTTCACCAGCAACTGTCAATAACATTCGTAGAGTTGCTTGTCGTACAACCGGTGCAAATATCGCATCGTAATCTATTCCAAATTTTTGACTAAAACCTTGAGCTACAAGTCGTGCTTTATATCGTGATATTTCACCATTTGCATTAGTTTTTAATTTAAACACCCATTTACAACCTATGGGTTTACGACCATCAGGCAACTTTACCAATTCCCAAGTATCATTTTTATTCAATGAACTTAATTCGTCATCTATTGCGGTTAACCATAATTGCTTATCTAAACGTTTTAAAACTTCGCAATAGGATTTTGGTTCAGCTGTTTCTGATATCATATTTGCTTGATATCTTTCTGGATGAATTCCCTTGTTAGACCGTTGTGACCTTCTTAGGGGTTGAATTATTACTTCATCTGATTCAACACGTACGTCCATATGCTCGATAGGTTCACACACTGAATCATAAAATTCATCTTTGTCGTCTTCAATATGAACAATTTCATGATTATCTTTATCTTCCTCATTACTCTTTTGTCGCAAATTTTCTTCGATTACATCGAAATCTTCTTTCGGACCAAACAAATCTATGTAAATCTTATTATTTTTATTTATAAGAATATTTTCAGATACATTATTTCGGTTGTTTAAAAACTTATAATCTCTGCTTATAACAACATTTTTCGTTTTCAAATTTAAAAATCGTAAAGCTTTTGACTCTTCTGAATAGCCAACAAAAATTAAACGTTGTGCTTTTGCATCTAACTTTTTCCTTTTTTGTTTAGGAATATGCACCAAAGCTTCTGTGCCAAATATTTCAAAATCACAAATCTTTGGCTTTACACCATCCCACAATTCTAAAGGAATCTTTCCAGTAGATTTTGGTGGTAAATGGTTTTGAATGAATGCTGCAGTCATAACTGCCTCACCCCAGAAACGCTTTTCCATATCAGCATCAAATAACATACATCGTATCATTTCAACTAGATATCTGTTTCGTCTTTCAGCTACACCGTTTTGTTGTGGTGTATATGTTGTAGTAAATTGCTGTTGAATACCGCGCTCTTTTAAATACTTTATAACATCTTGACTCATATACTCGCTACCCCTATCTGATCTCAAAATTTTTGGGTATTTATCAAATTTTGTATGTACCATTTCTACAAAATCTTTAAGTTTCTCAAAGACATCAGACTTTTTCTTTAACAAATAAACTTTGACGTATTTACTGAAATCATCTATGAATGTCAAAAAATACCGATTTCCAGAGGGTGTAGTAACATCCATAGGACCGCAAATGTCGCTGTGTATTAAATCAAGTCTTTCTTTCGATTGTTGAAATGACATTTTTGGGAAAGATTTTCGAGCCAATTGGCCTTTTACACATACTTCGCATATATTATCACAATTATAACTTTGAATAATACGCTTCTCAATATCATCTTCTTGCACTATCTTTTTAACAACATCTATATCACGATGTCCAAAACGTCTGTGCCAATCATGAACACATCTCATCTGCATGACGATTTTCGCTGCCTCTGTACCATTACAACTTCTCTGTAACTTTAATTTATACAGATTGTTATGCAATTCAGCAATTGCAGCAACTTCATTTTTGTCTACAATTTCACAATATTTGTTTTTAAACAATACTTTTAGCCCCTTCTCGGTCATTTTCTGCACCGACAACAAATTTCTTTTAATATTAGGAACGTAAAATACATCTTGGACCAAAATTGTCTCGACCTTACCAGAATCATTTATTACTTGCAGTTTTCCGTTACCATTACCCTGCACTTTTAACTCATATCCGTTCGCAACGAATACCGAATCCTGGTAATTTTCATCTAATGAAATGAAAAAATCCTTGTGATTGCATATGTGTCTTGTAGCACCTGAGTCCACATACCAATTATTGCTTTCGTTTAGCATACCTGACCAGAAACATCTCTCTTCATTCTTTTTGACTACCACCATATTCGATTTGTGTTTATTCTTTAGATACAGTCTGCAATCCTTTCGAATATGCCCTGATTTTTGGCAATAAAAACATACCTTTTTCACAGGAACTTGACCTTTTTCCTTTTGCTTGAAATTGTAATTATTGACCTTGAATGCCGACGCTTCTGCATTTGATTCTGCTGCTTTTTGGATCCGTTTTCTGTGTTCTTCTAGTAATTTAGCCTTTATTACCTTCAACGATGGAACGCCGTCACTTCTTGCTTCCAAAGTAGTTACCAACACATCATAGGACTAATTGACAAAGAAAATATTCATGTAGAAAACATTATATTACTAATAACAAAGTAAAAATTCTTCAAGTAGAAATTAAACTCCAACAAATAGAAATTGAACTCCAACAAAATCTCATAAACCAAAAATCATTTTTTCGACACAACATATCCCCTTAAGGTTTCGATGGAATTGGAATGAATATAATAAACCTTTATGTATTTATTTTGCACTCTCTCTCTCTCTCATTTTTCTTTCCTGTGCAACTCTAACTGCTGTGGCATGATTGCAAAGTAACATCATAGGTCAACCATGCAAATCTGTGACTTGGCAGACATTTTTTACTTCAAATTCAGATTCAAAGAAAAAGAAAAATACAATATACACATGATATTTACAAAATTGATTAAATAAAAAAGTTCAACTCATTGAGAATTGACATTAAAAATACTGAATTATTGTTAATCGTGTACAATGATGAACTGAAAAATTTGTGGGTATAGAAAATATGCTAACATTTAAGGAAAGATCTGGGGAATGCATGTAAGTGGATGTATATATTCCATAAACACACTTTTTAGTTATTTAACATATATGGTTGGATGCGATTATTCATTTTAATATGCAGATACTTTCATATTTGTTGTGTAAATCGCGTTTCATGCCAGATACTTTAACTAACTTTTATTATAAATACTAATGCACATATTTCACGCAATGCACAGTTGCAGTTTTACAACATATTTTTTGCTTCTTTACTTCATTTTGTAAAAAATACTAATACTTATTTTTTTCCTTTAAAAACGATTTTCCATACCGCACCACCACCGTCCGCAAGTACGCAAGTCATGAATTCATTAGTGCGCTTGCGTGCATTCAGTGCTCATGGTGTATTGGCTGCATTGGTGTGATCTGTTGAAATTATGTTCGAGTAGTTAATAAATTAGCTAACGTATATCCATAAAAAGACAACGCAAGATTTATGCCTGCTGTGTGAAATATGTTTGCGTTTATTATTGATTTTTACCATAATTAATTAATGTTGTTCTGTTGCATTCATCGCGTATCATTTGCATATTTGATAGAAAATCATTTCAAATTTAATTCATTTTCTTCATTATCTCTGTTTTTTAACTTATTAAGAAGTATTAGAAACTGGTAAGGCATTAGGGAGAAGACTCACAAGGAGATTGCATAGTTGTTGTTTTTACATGCAAAAAAAAAAAACAAATGGCGAGAGCGGGAGAATGAAGAGATTCATTTGCAGCACGAGAGTAACGATATGAGTCCAGTGGGATTATAAATTATCGAGATGAAAAGCAGAACATAAGCAGCGCTGCAAATGACACAAAAATATGAGTTTCAGTATTATACCTATAAGCAATTTGGAAGTCGACTACTAAAATAGCACACTTCTAGTTAACTTTTATGACCTAACTATAAGGTAACTATGTACAATTTAATGCAGAACTTCTATGCAGTGAATTTGTTGTGTTTGACATATTCTCCCATCTCTGTTCAAAGAGCATTTAACTGTTGTTTGATTTTTTTCCTTTTGTGCATTGTGAAATCAAAATCAGTGCTCAATTTCGTGCGTGCCGTTAAGTGAGGTTAAAGTGTACAACTAAATTAGAAAAGGTTAAATATTAATATTGATGTGAGAGGTTTCAAAAATTTTAAAGTATATTGATTATAAATTGTAATTAATAAAGCGCATTATAAGCTAATAAACATATAGCTTGTATATGTAATAAGTTTATAGCTAATTATAAATTAGATAACTTTTAGCTAACTTCTAAGCATGCATGCAGAGTCGGACAATTGACTACTGCCTAGGACATCGCAATGTTAAAATAGTCAGTTAGCTCCATTAAAAATAATCCAAGTATCAACCACCTCTAGTTGCGAAATAGTTAGATTAAAGTGCACCAAAAGTTAGCTGAGCTGCCGGCTGGGATGTTACACTTTAAAAGGGTAAAAGAGAGATTTTTTTAGTGAAACTTCTTAAGCGGGGCTGTGAATTGAAAATTTTGCAATTGAAAAATGGAAAAGAAACTAGCTTTCATTTCACTTAAACGAAACTAATAAGAAACGGAGTTCTGCTTTTGTTAGTGTTTAGCGAACGAGATCATATGGGGATCCGTCATATACAATGAGGCAGGGAGCCGACTTCTCGTAGTTTTATCTCATGTGTTTTAGTGAGAGAGCTTGATTCTATATAAGTGAACTTTTCTCACATGTGTTATATACGTGTATTACGTCGTGTTTGTGCCGCTAAGTGTAGAGAGTATCAACAGAAAAAAGCTTCAGAAAATAGAAAGAGGAAGAGTGCAAACAACAACAGCTTCAAAGTTAAAAAATCTCGTTTTCGTTGCACTCATACGAACACAATAAGAAACGAAGTTATGCAGTTATTATTCGGCTACAAACATTGAAGCAGAGAGTCGACTTCTCGCAGTTTTATATCATGTGCTTTAGTGAGAGAGTTGACCTAGATGCCTCTGCTTGACTGTATATAGCTAAACTTGTCTCTCTTGTACTATATACGTGTACTACATCGTGTTTGCGCCGATGAGTGTAGAGAGTATCAACATAAGAAAAGCCACAACAAAATAGAGAAAAGAAAACTTCAAAAACTTTTTAAGTAAACTCTGGTAAACTGAGAGTAAACAAAAAATACTCTTCGTGATAGACCAAAATGCACAAAAGTACGGGAACGAGCAAAATCACTTTTCTTGCAAGAATGATAGAATACAAGATTACGCCAATAACTTGTTCAAAATTGGATCTCTCTGCGCTTGTCCTCACAAGTCATATTTTTAAACAGAAAGCGGTGGAGACTACAGGGTGACAATCGTAAAGTGACGCACACATTTCAGCAGTTATTTTCAAAAGGACGTACTTCCATTAAGTACAATTAAGTGTTAACATTGCTGAATATATAAGCATTCATTTGAACCCCACCTCATTCAATATAACCTCCTTTAGCCTGCACACATGCCTTCAATCGATCCGGAAATCGTAGGACTGTTCGCCGCAGGACTTCCTGATCAATTTCAGTCCAGGCTTTCTCTAATGAATTTGTCAGCGACTCCAGACTGTGGTGTTGAGATGCACAAGCCTTACTCTCTAAAATACTCCAAATAGAGTAGTCCATTGGATTCAAGTCTGGGGAGTATGGTGGCCATTCTTGAGATGTTATGAATCCAGAAAAATTCTCTTTTATCCATGTTTGCGTTAATTTTGCCATGTGGGAAGGTGCAGAATCTTGCTGGAAAGTCCAGTTTTCATTTCCAAATGTATTTTGGGCCCAGGGAAGAACATGTTCATTTAAAATGCTCCGATAAACAACCTGGTCAATTTTAACACCCTCTACAACGAATATTAGAGGGGTTCTGGCATTAGCGGAAACTCCAGCCCATACCATAACGGAAGCTGGCTTTTGAACTCGGCCAACAGTCCTATTTTGTTGCGATGATGATGCTAGCCACATTCGGCCATTTTGCGCATTGAAATGTTGTTCAACCGTGAAAATTTTTTCATCTGTAAACAAGATATTTTCAACATTTTTTAGCACGGAGGAGCGTAGCAACGTCTTGCATCTTTGCAGTCGCAAATCTTTCTTTTTTTGTGTCAGATCTTGAGCTTTTCGGAGCTTGTACGGCTTAAGATTAAGCTTTGATTTTGCAATGATTCGCACTGTTTCACGGTTTACTCCCATTTCTTTAGCGATTTTTCTCATTGAGCGCCTTGGATTTCGCTTGATTCGTTTACGAATTTTTTCTGTTAAACCAGTAGTGGCAACTGTTGAAAATTTTCCCCGGTCTCTATCTCCGAAACCCCCAGTTTCATTATATCGAATAATAGCTCGGTCTACCGTACGACTTGAGAAATTTAAAGCCTTTGCCATTTGACGGCTACTATAATTTGCCAAATGAAATTTCATAATTTCGCGACGAATATTTTCCTTGTCTATTTTTATGGAAATTTCAAAATGTAATAACAAAAATTCAAATGAAATTAAAAGCAAAGCCAATGATGAATGAATTTGCTTTTTAAATTAAAGTAACGGTAAATGGCAAAGCTTGCTGCAGAGTATTAAACTTGCGTCACTTTACAATTGTCACCCTGTACATACATTTTATACGTGAACAATTTAAACATTGATATGAAATGTGGAAATAAATGATATTTATTAGTTTTAATTCGGTTATTTGCAGATACAAATATAAAATGAAATATTAATCGCTTTCTGGGCAGTTTTGGGAGAACGCGTTCACCCGCGTTGTAGTACGGGAACGGACCTAATGTGTTATAAACGTTTTCTAATAATTTTCAAATAAACAATAAAGTTTCACTTCTACTGCGATTGCCTGCAGACACATAATTTATGTCAATTCCCTTGTGAGTCCTTCCCCTAATGTAAACTAGGCCTAAGATACTCGTACTTGTGAAGATTTGATGTAGATATAAAAATTTGTACTACGGGTCGCGGTAATGTAAAAAGTAACGAAAGGCTTAATTACGTGGCATTAGAGAATCAAGACTAAATATTAAGTACTTAAAATCATTTTAAGTAGTACAAGATTTTAAGTGCACATACTGTTAAAAGCTAATAGCTTCAAAAGGAAAAAGAGTGCATTACGAAAAACTATAATCAAAGCAGAGCATCACCCAACAAAATGAAGCGATTTTCATTATTGATTATATGATTTTATCAGCGTGCAAAGCAATAGTTAACAATATGTAAATTACAAAATAGTACAAGTGTTTGGTCAAACAATTTTCAAGCTTTTTTAATGCCTATATGTATTCCTACATATACATATGTGTGTGTATGTGTGTATATGTATACAATCACTTTTAAACTACGTTCAGGTGTAATAAATGCAGGTGTATTATACCATTATATTAATATGACATGCCCATATTAATTTCATGTTGTTGTAGTTAAAACATAAAATAAAATGAAAAATCTAAAGCAGGTTCTCAAAAGTTAAATTTTTTTCTTGGTTTTTTTTTATTTATTTTTTTTTTTTGTTTTTGCAATTACAACAACTAATAATGTGACGTCTAAAGTTAAGATTTATAGCTCATTGAAAAATATTACCATGGAAGCTATTAGCAGCAAGCAGCGTAATAATTTTGCATCTAACTTTGCAAACAAATAATAATGAAATTCAAGAAACAACAAAAAATAGAAACTAGTTATTGGTAAAAACATATACGTATAAGTATTACAATTAACTTTTAAACATGTAAGCAACGGTGCGCGGGGAGTTTTAAAAATGAAGGTAAAATAACAAAGGACTTGACAGTAGTTCAGGCTGATATGGCAGACATTCACTCAATATTATAAATATCAACCATTACTTATGTCATTTCCTCCTAGGTTCAAATTCGGTATTAAAATTTTCTAACTAAGAGTAAAATTTCTAGTTTATATAAAAAATAGGAGTAGTAAATTGACGTAGAGCTATCCCTTGGCAGTATTCAAGTGTTGCTGCCGAAAGGTTTCTTCGTACAGGAAGAACCAGCATGATGCTTGTTAACTGTGGCACACCCATCGTAGAGCATAGGGCTATAATGAGTCATCTTCATCAAATGTATTCTTTAGCATTGACTTTAATTTCCTTCCACGACTTTTGCTGAATCTTGGATTTCCTTCTCTAATGGACTTCCCACGTGAATTTTGATTTACCACGCTTTCTGGTGTCTTGTGGACTCCACTTAAAGGGCTGACGGCATATCTCCTTGGATGGTTTCCTTAGCTAAAGGTATCTAGTTGTATTTTCTACGCAGTAAAATACCAAACCAAGAATAAAAACTGATTCAGCGTAAAGCTGTAGGTCCAAATGTGCAAATGAAACTCACCAAAACAAGAATGGTTGCGAAAAACTCGGTCTAGGCCCTCCAAGGGCCATTGTGATGTCATGTGAAAGGAGCTAAGCCCTCCTCCCTCTAATTCAGGCCATTGGAACAATTGAGTACCATGTAAGTGTCTGATCTGAATATTAGTCAACTCTTTAAGACCATCGAAGATAAAACTGTCCAGATATTTCTTTCGTACGTGAATCAGAGATGGGCATTCGCATAGAAGATGAATTGCAGTTTGCCGTTCTTCCTCGTTACCACAGCTCTTGCAGTGATTTCTATATGAAAAACCCAGTCTTTCTGCATGTTTTCCAATGGGGCAGTGCCATGTAATCTCCCAAGTCACAGTACTGATGAAGTGCCTATTGGTATGTATCAGGCAGAGCTGTAAAGTGATGCAATCAATTTAATTGCAATACCTTGAAGTCACAGTTAATAACCGACAATTCATGATTGCAGTTACTGAATAACGTAATTGACTCCAGAATAAAAAATGCAGTTGGAAGTCTTTTTTGGAATCGCCGATTGGTTATTCATTTAGAAAAGTTTTTTCTAGAGTCAAGGGAGTGCAGTCTTTTTTTTGAAATCATGAGACTGCAAATCTTATGACTCCAAAATCATGACTGCTTCGAAGTCACTTGGAGTTACTTGGAGTCACTTGAAGTCACTTGGAGTCACTTGAGTAACCTTGAACTCAAATGCAGTCATTTGGAGTCAATTGCAATTTGCAGTCAATTGGAGTCTTTTGGAGTCAATTGAGATTTTGAAGTCAATTGGAGTCAGTTGAAGTCTTTTGGAGTCAAATATTGTTTTCTAGCTAACCCGTCAGCAGTTTCGTTCCCCGGTATACCTATATGCCCGGCACCCAATTTAGGTACAAATGGAACTGATCGGACATCTCGTTAAGAGACGCTCTACAGTTAAGAGCTACTTTAGAAGTAAGGTAGACAGATTTAAGGGGTTTTATAGCCCTTAATACAAAAATCAGATCAAAATCAGAAAAAAATTTATCTCAAAACTTACACCGAAATTCAAACCAAAAGTCTTTAATCTTTATCATCATTTCCCAACAGTAAATGAGATTCACATGAAATCTATTAACTTTAGAGTTAACATGTAGTGAGACGAGTATATTTGATCTTTCAGACAATACCAAAGACAACACAGTCAAGTTTTAAGCTTTATCAAAAAGAGGTTATCCAATTCAGATTTCAGTATAGAATTTTTATTATACCGACTAGTTTCAAGTATGCAGAAAAATAGAATTCCATTAATAAAGGAAGTTCTTGAAATATTTAAAAATCCTTGAAAACATTTCTAAAAATTTCTAAGCTCTCCATGGTCCAGTTATTCAGACGTTACGTAAGTACAAAGAAACAGATTATTACACTTCACTTTTCTATATAAATATTAGTAAAAAAATATTTGTACGAACTCTGGAAACAAAAAATAAAAATAATATTAATTATAGAAGTGCAACCAAAAACTTGCACCAGACATGCTGACACCAACCAGCAACTGTCAATGAGCTCAAACACACAGACACACTCACAGAAACAGCGGAACGCAGCAAACATTCAACAATTGCAATAAAAATTTAGACTTGCTTCAAATTGTAGTGGAAAATTGCAATATAAAAAATATACAATTTTTGTTTATGATACCAAAAACGATACATGAATTTGACTGTCAAATCATACAGTAACAAAAGTTATGTGTGCATACAGTGGCGGTTGTACGATGAGGACTTAGGGGGGCGAGGATGATTGATAACTAAATAAAAGGAAGAATTAATCTGCATAGAATATAATTTGTGATAAAATAAGAACAAAAAAATCCATTGAGGGTTCTCATGTGTACTAGCGGATCCAAGGAGAGAGATCCACTAATGACTTCATACATTCTAACCTGATTGTTGAGGAAGTATTAAAAATATTTTTTTTTTCAAATAACGTATTGCTGTTTCAGTATTCGGGATTCGTATGCCGAAAAACACTGGTTTTTGCAATAAAAGCCCATTCAGGATCCGCCAATACCTAATACCCTATAAATTTTCTGTAAGTACCAAGGTTAACAAAAATGAGACTGCATGAAAAAGAGACTAGATCAAAAACCTGGTTATAATCCAAACCAAAATTAACAACAAAAATTTTACCAAAACTCAGAGCAAAATTTGGATAAAAACAAAGACCACAATCAAGATCGGTAGTCAGACTGAAATTCATACCTAAATTCTCCCCAAATTCAGGCCCAAATCAGACTGATAGTCAGACAAAATATCAATACAAAAATCAGATCAAAATCAGAAAAAAATTTAGATCAAAACTTAGACCGAAATTTAAACCAAAAGTCAGGCCAATATTCAGACAATTCTGAGTAAAAAAACGACTGTAGCAGACGCTCTATTTTTTATTATTTTTCTACTCAGCTCTTATTTATATTTTATTTAATCCTCTTATTTGCAACCCTTCTATTATATGAATTCATTTGTTTAGCATACATGAATATTCAAAGTATTGAAATTGTTTCTTTTTTCCTTTAATTTCAAAAGCTATGTCAAAGCTTTATGCAAAAACTTCAAACGGAAGTATAAAAACAGCGTATTTCCAAATTCTCGCTCTTTTGGTTTGGCGATCGACTGCATGCAGACACATTTCGTGTCATGGTTTCGTGAACAGTTACAGCTGGACGGATTAACATACATTGTTGCTAGGGTTAAACGTCTGAACTGTTTTGGTATATTGGTGCGATAGCTCCGACCAATTTGTGGTTTTTATAAACAAATAAACTTATCTAAATCTCTGATGTTAGCAGATTCAAAGCTAAATTGCTGTAGAAGAGTTGATCTAAAGATATTAGTTTACGGGAGGCAAGCGCTGGACACTTACAGAGAAAGTAGAGAGTAGTTTCATCCTCCTCGTTGTCTAGGCAGCTTCTGCAGAAATCATTTGCTGGTAGTCTCAATCTACTGGCAAGTTTGCCGATCGGAAGGCGAAAAGATTTTTGAATGTCCAGACTAATTTCAAAGATATCCTCTTCCACTCTGCCGTCCGCAGAAAACTGAACTCTCCTCTCAGCCCATTTCTGTCTGGTGGGAATATGCGTGATAACTAAACTTGTTATCAAAAGAGAATGTAGTCGATATCCTTGGGAATTGAACTACTCGTTTCTCGTAATATACTAGAATGCCCGTAGCTAGAATGAGTCTATGGTGAAAATTTTTTTAATCTTATGGTCGCTGTTTATGCTGTGTATTTATCGGGAAGATCCATCGCAAGCAAATGAAGCATGGCTTCTAGCACTTTGTAAGGTGTAGTCCTGAGTGCGCCTGTTGCAGGTAGACACGCTATTCTCCGCACCTTAGCCAAATGCCTACAGTGTACACCCTTTTCAAGAGATGCCCACCAAACCATAACACCATAAAACAATATAGGTCTGACTACAGCTCTAGTTGCAAGCCCCACCCCAAAAATAACTGAGGCTTTTTTCACCCTGTCTTGGATAGTTTGTTTTCAGTTTAGTTTCCTGTCTAGTATAAGTCCTAAGTGTTTGTCTTGCTCTACAAGTAACTGTTGGATCCACTTCAGTGTAGTTGCGTCAAAAGAGGAAATTTTATGTTTCCTTGTAAATAGGACTAATTCCGTATTACTCGGGTTGATGCTCAAGCCACATCTGCTACACCAGTTAGTTAAAATAGAGTAACGTTCCTGAATTAGCTCTGTTAACGTGCCTAGATATTTACCTGAGACTGATAGGCAACATTATCTGCGTACGCAAAGACCTTGCATCCTGTTTCTTCCAGCGATATGAGCAATTTGTTTACGATTAAGTTCCAGAGATGCCTTGAGAGGCCTCTACCCTGGGGTGTGCCTCTGTTAGCAAATCTCCGGATGGAGGAGTTGCTTAGTTGCTATCCCATGCTAAAAATGAGCTTTAATTTATTTTATAAAGTTGCCCAAAATATATTGCCTCTAGGGGTCAGCAGCCGTGAGCTGGATCATTTTGAAAAAAGTTGCAAAATCAACTTTTGTATCAGAACATTTTTTGTTCTGCTTTATTGGCCCAACAAAAACAGCATAATGATTTATTTCGTTTTTACTCTGGACATATTTCGTTTCACTTTTGCTCTCAACATATTTCGTTTCGCTTTTGCTCTTAAATAAAATTATTCTATTTTTTTCTGAACGTAAAAGTAATACTACTTTTCCTCTCAGCCTGTCATTTGTGGCCTTTTATTTGGCCAAATAAAGCATAATTCCCCCATACAAAAATCGATTTTTGGGCGTTTTCTCAAATCAATCCAACTGACAGCAGCTTATCGTTAGAGCCGAATTATTTTGGGAATCTTCATAAAATAAACTCAAAGTTCATTTTTAGCAGGAGTATGGGACCTTTTTTATTAGCGCATGGGACCTGGGGGGCTTTAATGAATATGATGAAAGTCTCTCTGTAGAAAGACTTTAAAGGGCTATAAGCATTCATATATTTGGAAGGTGCTGCACCCCCCTAGTCCCATTCTGGATCTTCCACTCTGAATGCGTGTATGTGTGTAAAAAAATAATTGTAGTATTTATTTTTCAAAAAAGCATAAATATGTTTGCTACCAAAAAAAAAAGGAAAAAAAAACCAAAACATAGAGACCCATGTACATAATTTTCATTCTTTTTGGTTGAAGTTCGAGTTTGGAGTATCTGTGGCGTGCTTGGAAGTTATTTGCTTCAGTTGCACATTACACATTTGAGAAAACAACAACAACTGCAGTAATACAAAACACCTTCTGAATTGATACCTGACCTAAAAAACCAACAAAAAAAAACAACAAGTAACGAACAAAAAATGCTAAGCACAAGTATGTTGCTTCTATGTTTCTCATTCATCTTAGCTGAAGTTAGTTTAGGGGAAGGCTTTCAAAAAAAAAAAAAACTTAAAAAGTTTAAATATCATTGAGCTCAAAAGCTGAGCAATTCTGCCAAATTACTTTTTGGCGTTTTACAGTTAATTATTGAAAAATGTTTTTTCTGAATATGTATGAATGTGTGTGTGTTTGTGTGTGCCATTTACATGCATACATGCACATACATATAGTTCTTGAGAGGATTAGTTTGGTTAGCTAGAATAACGAGTAGTTAGCAGCTCGTAATTTATGCATTGCAATTTTTTTATGGATTTTATATTTATGCATACAATTTCAAATCAAAACAAAATTGCCATTTGTTTTTTATTTTTTGTATTTTTTCTTTCGGTTAGTGGTAGGTATTTAACGCATTCAATGATCTCTATGAATTGTGCAATAAAAAATTTATGCCTTTATGCTATTGCATAAATGAGGGAATTATGTATCATTATTTGAACATAAAAATGCACATAAAAACGCAATAAAAAAAAAATTGTATATTGTTAAATATTGAACACTAATTAAGCTCAAATGCTTTTTTTTTTCATTTAGTTGTGTTGAGGTTTTGAATTTTTGCGCGTGAAATTGAAAGTTCGCATTCAGAACAAGGTAACAACAAAGATTCATCTTATACTAATTTTTTTAATAAGTGATCAATTACTCTGGAAAAATTACGGTCATTTATCATCAGGATGACTGCGAGTCAGAATATTTAACCAGCAATTATCAATCAATAAGATTCAAACGGAGTTTGGCCCAATGAAAATGATGCACAGAGCACAGACGCATTCACCGCCAGCTATCGAAGCAATGTCCATTGTTTTCGATGCCGATTGACAGTCCGATTGATTGCCCCACATCAAATGCCGCAAGAAATATGATATGAAATATGCTGAGCGGAGCCAATGTAGCAATCCGAAGGTCATCCTCAAGAGTTTTACACATATTTTCTATACAAACGGCTTTAAAACAACAATTGGCATCGGTTCTGGTTGGTACCTAGACGAGAAGAATAGGTACTTCTGCTCTACAGGAGAAATGGCAATGGTTCTTGCTGCATAATTGAAAACGGTTGGCGAGGAAAATGTATAAGAGTCCGTAGTGACAATCAGGCTGCACTACAGGCCCTAGAAAACTCCGCTAATTTTTCGAAGATCGTTAGAGAGTGTAAGGCAAAACTTAATAGTGTCGCGAGACTAAATAAGTTATGGTTTATATGGGTACCTGGCAACGAAGTGACTGATGAATAGGTCAACTGCAACTCTGTGGCAAATCTAACGGACCCGGAATCAATCATCGGCGTCAGTTTGGCAAGAACTATGCAATGGATTAACGAATTCGTGAGTTATGCTCACCGAGAAAGATGGTCTAGTGTCAATTACTGCAAAACTACAAAGTTCTTTGTGATAGAACCTAACAGGAGAACAGCTGACTTACTTCTTTATTTGGAAATCCTCTGCATATTCTGGTGGGTTTAATAACAGGCAAAATACATGTGGAGAGCATATGACCAACATGGGCGTCATTGCCTTGAGGAAAAAAGCAGCGACACAACAGAGCATTTTCTCTATTCGCAAGAAGAAGGAGACGCCTGCTGGCTAGCGATGTCTTAGGGATGAGTTCTACTACTAGTACTAAATATTATAGCACAACAGCCCCTAGATGGCCAAAGCCGAGCTTTTCGCATCCACTCTTGTTGTGTGAGTTATATTTATACACGAATGGAAAAGACATACAGTTCTATGCCGAATCCGAACGGCGAAGTCAAAACCTTTTCATAGGCGTTTTTTTACTCTTGGAGGTTTGCCATTCCTAGCCAAGAGGTGGTGCCGTGTAGAAAAATTTTTATTTTCTATTTTTGATTTTTTAAACGTGCCGAGATATGAACCCGTGCACCTCTGCGTAGCAGTCTAACACACTAACTACTAGGCTACGGCGTCCATTAGGGATGAGTTCTGCTTACTCTGCATCCTTCTATTCAACCTCTAAATCTAATTGAAAAAATCTAAAAACTATCTACACTCATTCTGGCTACTTGATTCTTGTACACTTGAATAAAGTCAGATTTTGGGACACAAACTTTACTTTTAACAAAACCGCAAAGAAAAAAGTCAAATCGCATGATCTTGGTGGCTAATCGGTTTCTCCAAAACGTGAAATTATACGACCTGGAAATTTAGTACGCAATAAGTCGACAGATTCCAGAAAACTATGACTTGTGGCCATGTTTTCCAGCAACCAATCAGTAAACAGCCGACGTTGTCCGTGGCCTTCAGGTTTCAATTCTTGAGTCAATTAAATCTTATAAGCCTGCAAATGAAGATCTTTCTTCAAAATTCGATGTTGACGTAGAAGGATGCAATTGCCGAATTGATTTTATTTGGCTCTTCGCGACACTTTCACTGACAGAAGAAACATTTTTTGCAGACCGTGCTGAACGCACACGCGTTGTTGCTTCAAAGTCTTGAACTAAGCCGGTTGACTCTAATTTCTGCAATATATACCGCACATTACTTTCATTTGGCGTGAGATTCCACGGAAAATCTGGACGTAAATAACCCATTGTTTTCTTAAGGTTTGAATGCCTATACCTAAGTATCAAGGGTCTTGGCCATTGCGTTCCTTCCTAAGTGGTCGGCTACTTCATTACCATAAATACCTGTATATCTAGGTAACCAAAATAAAGTGTCCTTATTAGTCTTACATAATGTGTTTAAAAGCTCTTGGCATTCACATTCCAGTTTTGAGGAGAACTCAACGGAATCTAATGCTCTGATAGCGGCATGACTGTCAGAGTATATTACTATATTTTGCTTTTCGTACCCACGTTAGAGGTTAAACTGTTCACAGAGGCAAGAATCTCCGCTTGAAAGATACTCGGAATTCTTTACATTGGCTCCTAGTGTTTGGTTTCTGGACCGTACACACCTGCACTCGCTCCTTCGTCGGTTCTCGTACCATCATTTAGTACCACCCTTAGTGTTCTCTTTGATTTTTCGTTTTGCAAAACTACCGTCTAAATTTTTATTATTTTATCTTTAAATATCCGAAATGTTTTGAGAATAATCATAAAATAAACAGAGATTAACTTTTAACTTTTTTTTTGCATGGACCTCGATGCACTTTAATGCATATGCACGTAATTCCCCACAGCGACACAAGTGAAACTATAAATGACACTTTGTTGCCTTCATTGAATTTCTCACAATCTGTCGAAATTGCAACTTTTGCATGCCTGCTGCATGTGGACAGACATAAATCTGCATCACTACATGCTTTTTACTTTGTTTTATTACATAGATTTATTTTTATCATTTGCTTATAAAAATTTCTCCAGAGATTATCAAGGCTATTAATTGAATCTGAACAGCAAAATGCAAACGCTTTTCTTTCTTTCTCTTGCAATATTTTTAATCATAGCCAGTAGTAATAATATCACAGCGATATTTTCAATTTCTTTTTTATAATTTTTTAAATTTTTTTTTGTTTTTTTTTTTTGCGTTAAACAAAACGTACAATTTGTTAATTATTTAAACTATTATCTACTGAAATATACAACTTAATCAACATATGTGCAATTAAAATATCACCTCAGGAGATGAAAATAATAACAACAACAACAGGCAATAACACCTCAAATAACATAAGAGTTTCTTTATTGCAACAAACATTGCTGTTGCTTGCAATGTCGCAACGTAAAACATTTCACCAAAAGATGTTAAGACTCCAACCATGTATTTGTTGTGCTACAAAGAAATAGAGAGAGTAAGAGAAAGATAAACAAACAAAGAGAGAGAGAGAGAGAGAAAAATATCGAAGGAGTGGGACAATATCAATTATCTTTCAATGGAACAACATAAGTTAAGCTCATGAAAGGCGTATCCTACTCGGATGCAATCTGTTGCTGGTGAATGGAAAAAGATACACACTACTTTCTTCACCCTGCCCCCTCCATCTCTCCAAGAAAGAAGTTAATGCTTAATTTTAATAGCCATATTTGATGATGTCTACAAGTAGATAGTGGAAGAGCTTAAATTGAGTTTGAGTTTGCTGGTAGGAATAATTGTGGTAAGAAACAATATTTGATGCCCCTCTATGCCATGGCTGCCTGCCAAGTTCATTTTCCTTTTCGTTTCCCCCCTTATATGTTTCTATAAGTAGCTGTCTATCAATGTGCATCTAATGAAACCATGCCAATATCCATGCAATATCTTCGATGATGTTATGATTTTGTTTAATAAAATGATTGCAAATATCCGTTGCCATGGCTAGTCAAACACATTGATTGTTCGCATCAAGAGATTTCAAATGCACATAAACATTAATAAAACACTGTGTAACAAAATTTTTCCAATCCAGACTCCACTTTGTAGAATGAAAGTAGTCAGATTAACTGCTATTAGTATGGGTCACTACCTAACACCGAAAGTCAACTTTGAAAAGGTGTTTAGGATTTCCGTTCCTACTAGAAATGACTAAAAAGACAGCAAGTGCCGTAAAACAATCCGACGTAATACTACACCGACAGTTTCAAATAGGATTGCGGTGTAGGGGCGGGGATATACTCAGCAGACTTGGGTATATCTCAATCCCTTAGTCTTTCAAACAATGCTAGCATCTTCCAGGCAGAAGGTATCTCTCAGTAATCCTTGCTAGGGGAACAGGCTTTCATTCCGCTAAAAGAGGCTCAGAGGAAAATATAAGAACACTTCCTACACCAAGCCAGGTGGGAGGCCAGGTGGGAGGGCATACAGACATGCAAAATAACAAAGAAATTCTGACCCTGTTACAGTGCTGCAAGAACTGATAACATACTCATCAAAACCCGAACTGATGTGGTAAGACTAACTACCGTCAGTACGTGTCACTGACCAATTGGCGTTCATGCATCTAAAATGGGTATCCCCTTCAACGACCACTGTCGCAACTGCAACAAAACTAGTGAGAAAGAGACCGTTGAACACCAACCTACTCTGTAAGTGTCTGGCGCTTGCAAAAACCAGACTCTGTGTGCTGGAAAAACCTTTTTTCGACGACCTGAAAGATAGACTTTAATAAACTAATCATGTTCCTAAACCAGATAAAATGGATCTAACCCCGGTGTCTAATCCTCACCCGAAATTAAACATCCGATGTACCTGAGTTTTGTGGTAATTGGACCGAGTCTTGAATGTTTTTAGCACTCCGCCACCACCTTAACCAACCAACTAACCATGGGTCACTAGTTATTAGAGGTTCATGATTCTCAAATAGAAATGCTCTTTAACGTCTACTGCCGTAGATGCAACGGAAGTTTTCCTATAGTTATTGTTACTGTAACAAATATAATCAAAGTAAAAATGTAATGAAGTCAAACGTCTCTATGTGTTTTATATTCATTCCCTCCCTGTGTAATGCCGCACACAGATTTTCCGCCGATAGTCTCGACACTTATCAGCACTTGTTTTCGACAGGATTGAACAAATTTTTCCATTTAAAAGTCCCCTAAAAATAGATTAAGAAATAAATACTATGAATTATGAATGATTAAAAGTTTACGCATAATGGAAATTGTGAGGTTATACACGTCAAATGATTGCAGGTTATACATGTGTGCAGGTTATACAGTAATAAGGATCAATAAATAGCTAATTTGGGTAATTAAAAAATATTTTCCAAGTACATACTTACAATGTTCATTTCCTATATTTTCTCCCGTAGAGCATTATCTTCTATATGTATCGAATTATTTTCCATATTACTTTTTCAATGCTCTTTGGCGCGCACGAAATTCATTAACACATTCTATTGAAGTTTTTGCAGTCTTCTTCTTGTTATTTATTGTTGTTTTTTTAGTTTATATTCTCTGCACTTATCGGTACAAACACGTCAGAGAAAAATTCAGCTGTATGTAAAAAAAGCAGAGACGTCTTTGTCTCTCACTAAAGCAAAAGAGATAAAACTGCGAGAAGTCGATTGATTGTATGTAGCCGAACTCTATATGACTTTGTTCGCTAAACACTAACAACAACATAACTTCGTTTCTTATTATGCCTGGTTTTCACTATTCCCAGTCAAAGAGAGAGAAAGACAGAGTTGCCATATGAAATTTGCCAACATCTTGGCAAAAATTGATTGAATTTGACATAGTGAAAACCAGGCATTAGTTTGGTGAATGTCCCAGTAGTCGTGGCAGTCTCAGTGAACGGTATTGCTTTTGGTAAAAATTAATATTAATGTTTTCCATTTAAAATTTTTCAAGTCTTTCTGTCTTTTTCTTTGTGATAACAAACATTCGAAAATCAAAGTTATGTTTCGAGTTACTCGACATTCATTTTGATAGATAAACAGTTCTCAGCTCACATTTGAACCTAAAAGTTCCCGAAAAGTTTTTGGTTTTGAAAAAAATCGGTCGAATTTCAGATTTTTTGAATTTTTTTTTTACTTTTTTCAAAAGATTTATAAAAATTCTGTAGAAAACGTGTTGGACAAAATGTTCTTAATACAATAGGTGATTAGTTACATGGATCCGAAACAGTGACTGTTTGACCAAAATGAGAAAGTTCTACCTCCTTCAACTCGGCGACCGAACTCGTTCAAACTTTGTGTGGTAATTACTACCCAACAGGACTAAATTTTGTGCAAGTATGAGCCCGATCAATTTCAAAAGTGGATTCACTTGCGACGCAGTTCTCCATAAATCAATAATTTCAATTCCCAAGTATTGAGCGGTATCAATTGGATGTGTTCATAGTGAGATTGAGGTCAAGTCTGTAAAATTTTGTGTGTAACTAAAGAGGTGAACATTATCATGGGGACTGTGGCCGCAATGTGGACAGGTGTTCACGACCTCTTCCCTGATCCTCACCATGCAATAGTTCAAAATGCGACTTCAGTTTCATGAATTTTCCTAGGTAACCACTTTTCGTCGTTATTAATACTAGGTTCTCCTTGGTGATTGCATAGCGGTTGTTTTTTGGGTGGTGGCAAATTTGAATACTTACTAATTGACATCTGTTTTGTTGAGTTCACCGGCGGTACTTCATTAAGTCACGTCTCAAGTCGTTTCAAAAACAGCAACCTGACTGCTAGTAGGGACTCCCTACTTTCAATACCTTCTAATTCAGTATTATTTTATGGCTGCTAATCAAAACGCAATTGCAGCTCTGTATGCCAGCTGAAATTTTTCTTAAACCGAACATTCGACTCTTCGAACTCTAAGTTCGTTGTGTGAATATGAGTTGGAGCGAAATCAAGAGGCTGGCACAAGCCAAATCCGAATAAATACGATTCGTTGCGGTTTATTAGTCCTCCTTGGAATCATTAGAATTTATATATGATGGAACTTTTCTACTTTCGTTACTTGCTCGGAGCTATCAGCTATAAAGAAATGGCAAAATTCCATGCAAAATGTGCTTAAGAAATGCTTAAGAAAACTTTTCTTGTGAAATTTCTTTCGAATCAGTTTCTAGTTTTACTCAATACTGTGATTATAGATTTTTGTGTCTTTTTACAAATGCTGAAAATGCAACCTTGTATATTTGCGTAAAAACCCAAGGCAATACTTATTTTTCCTTCAAGAAAGAAATACAAATCCATTATTTCTCAGAGTAAAATAAAGCTGTATACATAGAAATGAGTTGAAATATATAAAAAAATTTCATTATCGCCATTTTGATTCTTACGATTGCTAATTTTGTTTTTTTTCCAAAAAAAAAAATATTTTACAGATCTTTGTGGTCAGGTTTGTTTCTGTTTTCAATATAAGATGGCTACAGTGCAGGGTTGTATTATTTCGTGTTGTTTTTGTTAAGAAACAATTTTTTTTTATAGTTTCCTTAAGAGATGGCTACTCATCTTAAAGCTGAAAAAAATTTTGAGAGGCTGCAGGAAATCTTCAATATTTCTGAATTATGAGGCTCAGATATTCCACAAGACTGCGACTGACTGTCCTATCAGCTTTTTTTTTGACTCATGAAATAAACTTTTGCTAGAAGAAAAAAGTAAACATTATTCTGCCGCCCAGTGTAATCTTGCATGTTTGTGCTTTGCGTTTAATTCGTTTGTTTATCAATCAATCTCGATCCATCGATCGATTCATCGATATGTTTATCTTTATGTTTTGCTGTTTGGAAGATCTTTGTCGTTAATATTATGAAAATTAACAATCTGCACCTCACTTGCTGTGGTGGTGTGTGATTAAAATGATTTGCTGTTCATTAAGACGAAACCCATTCGCTGTTTCTGTTTCTTGCTTGTCGTTTGCGTTTTTTTTTTCTGTTTCTATTTTTAATATTTTTTTTTTTTTTTGTATTTATCATATGTATGCAACAGGTAAAACCACTTGACATTTGGTGGCGAACGGTATTCGTGAATGAAATTGATTTTCTTCTTCTACTTCTTACTTGCATACTCTATGTATTTATAACAACTTCTGCATGGTTAGTTGTTTAACTAGTTAACTCTTATCTGTGAGAAGCAACCTGCAAAATATACAAGCTCATACGCTCACATCCTGTCTATTGGATATGTTTGTGTGTGTGTGTGTGTATATTTTCGATATTTTTGATAGTAGAGTAAATGTGTTGTATCCATAGCCAACGCATGTTATTCCTAAATGGGTAAAGTATTGGGCGTCGCGACGTTGGTTGTTTGCTGCTTGCATCTTACCAAAACTTCAACATCATTCTGTACAGACAGACAAACAGACAAAAGCCTACAAGCGAGGCAAGCCCACAGTTGTGATATTATGTTTGTATGTATGTACATCATTTTATTTTTAGGATATGACTAATCAAAGTGAGACGCCTCCTTGCTCTTTTCTTTTCATACATTTCTCATGATTTTTTACTCTATTGTCGGGTTGTATTGACTTGAATCGGTTACTGCAGACACAATACTTGAGGACGAGTTCCCCAAATATCCGTCTATAAAGTCAACGATCACAGGATTAAGATGAGCTGAAACTGTAGATATTTCTAGAAACCATTTAAGTTTTTAACCCAGTTAAGGTGGAATCGCCTGAGCTAGAAGAATCTGCGATTAATAGAAAGTAGGTTTGCTCACCACTTACAAGTCCATTGATCGCTTCCTTATCAATTAAGCGGCCCCCATTTGAATATTTGAATACCACTCGTCAATGAAACTGGAAATACAGACCTGTCAATCATTGCCGGTTGCCACCTCAAAACACATGAGGACCACTTTTATGTTACAACCACTTACTGTTAAAGAACATAACATGCTTCTTTCGAAACAGTTTCACCCTAAGATAATACTTTTACAACGACCTTTTTGACTTGGGGTCAGATTATATAGAAAACCTACTGAAATCCATAACAAAGTTTACATAGTTTAAGTAAGCTGGTTTATCAATCCTTTCGGAACGTTTTTTCAATTTATTAAAAAACAATTACACCGATAGTTATTACTAAATTGATGGTACCAGGGTGACCTAAATTAAAAAAAAATAATTTGTTTTTACCTAAACTTTGACAGCTTATTGCTCTGATGCTTCAGGTGGCAGCACTATCATTCTTTTATCACTCTTTTTCCATGGAGCGCTACAACGCGTCGAAATTGTTAAAATTTATTATAAAAAATTGTGTTCTGTTCGTCAAAATTTTTTGTGGGCTACGAAATATTTACAGCCGAAATGATCGCCCAACCGAGCGATCAATTGAACAAATTATAGCGAAATTCGAGTAAAGCCGTTTGGTTGCCGATCAAGCAGTTCCTGTTCGACGCCGAAACGCGCAGTCAAACGAGAATATTGCTGCTGTTGCTGAAAGTGTAGCTGAAGACCCAAACCTTTCAATTTCTCGTCGTGCACAATGATTTGGTCTTTCTGTGACTTCAACTTGGCCTTCAACAAGGCGACGCAACGTGCCACATAGCGGGCGTTACGTTCGAAATATTGCAAAAAAAAAGTAGCCAGAACGCGTTATTCAAATAGGAAGAAGTGATGGGGAATGGCTGCCAAGATCGTACAATTTAACCCCCTAAAGTCGCTGAGTTATGCCAACAAAGCTACAAAAATTGAACAACATCATTCAAACCAAACCATTGGTGAGATACAGCCCGACTTATGCAACAGTCATACAAAATTGAGCCTCTCGGATAGAGTCCTATAATCGAAGACGCGGAGGCCATTTGAATGATATCATTTTTAAAGCCAATTTCTAATATGTTGTTGTAAATCATGTTTACTCAAACATGATTTTCCGTATTTTTAAATTTTTAATTAAAATTTTGGGAAATTAAGTTTTGGTAAGGGTTATCAATGACTATTATTTGTAGTTTCCTTACAGTCAAGAAAGGTTTAAGTGAAAAATTAATACTAACTTGTTTGTCTTTAAAGAAGTATGTAATAAAAATGGCCACAGGATCATAGATGACCCATGAAAGTTAAGGCCTTCAGATTCACAAAATTTCTCTTTTGATAAAAAATTGTAACAACAAATGGGGGTCAGAGAATACCAATCCGAATCCCGTTTTGCGCTATCACCTCAGGTTTTCTTACGGTCACGAAAGCGTAAAAGAGGTAATATAATAAATACCTACGTGGTATCACAACGAGAGGTTTTTTGTGCTAACTTTGCCCTAAGGGATAATCCCTTAACTTAATCTAACTTTGTACCCGATGCATCAACCATAGGGCTTCAGTATCTATTTGAGGGCGAGGGTCGTAAAAAGGAGACTCAAAAAACCTAATTTTTTCTTATCACAGGCCGTCTTTCCAGAAGACGTTTTTGGTTAAAAATTGTATTGATCTTAATTCTATATAAATAATAAATTAGAGTGACAAAAGTTAAAAGTTAAACAAACATCTTAAGACCATTAGTTTGAATGGAAATGAGGTAGAATTCTACAAAGAAGTAAAATTTTAGGGGCTTACCTTAGACCAAAAACTACTATGGAAAACGCATGTTGGGAGATAACAAAGAAAGCTATTTGATCATTTATGATATGTAGATCGATCGGAAAAAATTGGAGCTATAACCCAAAAACACTGCGCTGGATATATACAGTGGTAATTGTACGTCCTAGAACTACTTATGAAGCAATACGCTGGGCGAAAAAAAAAACAAGGCAACTAACGGTCATCAGCATGCTTAATAAGCTGCAGAGACTAGCCGTAACTAGTCATAACTGGTGCCATGCGAACTTGTCCAACAGCATCCTGAGGATGTCTGGTAAAGATATCGGGGCAGGGGGATGTTTGAATCAAAAGAAGTTTGATATTCTTGAGAGAATTCAGTTTTTTAAAATGATTCAAAACCGAACTTTGTAACAAAAATTTTAAGCTATATCTAAAATGTATAAGATAGACTAGGACATGATTACATGGTACACGGACGGTTCACTAACCTGCGAAAGAACCGAAGTAGGGGTATTTTGACCCAGGAAAAAATACTCAGAACCCATGGGTAAATACACTAGTATCTTTCAAAGGGAAATATACTCAATTGATAGGTATGTATATTTCAACCTCAAGCGCAATTACCGGAACCAAAACATTTCTATCCTAACCGATAATCGAATGGCTATTAAGGCATTTAAATCTCACCAGGTAACCTCAAAAGTGGTGATGAAGTGTCGTGATAAACTGAAAACGTTCGGCTTACATAATCGGGTTTGGATTTTTTGGGTTCCAGGGCATATTGGGATTGAAGGAAACGAGATTCTTGATGTACTAGCATAGAAAGGAGTATAGACTCTCTTTGTATTTCAGAACCATTCTGCGGAATGGAAGAAGCCAGTTTCTCTATATTAGTTACAAAAGATGAAGAAAAGCTAAAGGAACTATACCTGGAAAACAGACCAGGATTAGAACATTCAAGGGCAATTATAGGCACATATAACCTAAAACGCTTTAAAGAATGTATAAAGTGGCCTAAGAATAGTTTTAGAATCATAACAGGAATTCTAACAGGTCAATGTAGATTAAACTATTATCTAATAATTTTGCATGTCTAATGACGCATGCAGATTTTGCAGGGAAGATAAAGAAACTGCGAAGCATGTATTAGGACAGTGCTTCTCACTTATTCATTTCCGTAAAAGAAATCTGGATGAAAATCAAATACCAAAATTCCATAGAAATGGTATTAATACTAAAATTTCTAACGAAGGCCGGACTTATGCAAATACTATAAGTCCACGATCTCATAGGTCGCAGTGCACTCCCACTCCCTAATGACAAAGGTTTTTAAGCCAATATTACATTATGGAAGGATGCAATGTAAATAAGAAGAAAATACAAGGGAAAACTTAGCCTTTTTGATTCGCATCGACTATGCAGATCCTTGTAGGCATACAGATTGAGTCAGCTGAAAATAAAATTGAGTATGGTGCAAACAAAAAATAAATTTTGGAAGTCGGAAGCAGTTTTTGATCACTATACTTCCAAAAACGGATGATTGGATTTTTATAAAATGTAAACTAAATTTCCGCATTGTCACTAGAAAACAATTCCCAAAAAAAAAGTTTGGTAACATCTTTTTAAAACTGTTAAATTTTTTGAAACTCATTGCATTTATAAACAAAATTAGAGAAAAATTTGTAGAATTTCTAGTTTTATTGCGGGTTCTGTTTACTCACATATTTCTGGAATTTTTTTTTTTTTTTTTTTGTATACTTTTTTGTTTAAGAGTTTTAAAAATACAATGAATCAAAAAAATATTGTACTTTTTTAATGTACTCTTTTTTTCATGTTAACATTGGAAAGTACTTATTTTACACTTACAGAATCTGGCAACCCTACCTACATCAACCACTTGATTGGATTAATAAGTCGGAAATAATGAGTAGACGTCATAACATTGTCCATCACCATCCTCGGAGCTTAAGAAATTTTCAGCTAGAAAGATTTTTACTTTATTGTGTATCTCTGAGCTACTTTCTTGAGAATCCTCTCGTTGAGACTGAGTTGACCTACCATATAAAATACAAATGACATTTTGTAGGGTATTTCATATATCCAATCATAATTGAACTCACATTTTTGTTTTACTTGCTGTTGTCTTTCATATAAATGAATTTCTTTTGGATTTCGATTTAAATCTCGATTTTCGTAATGTTGTTTTTCTTAACCAAAAAGTTTTCCGCTTCAAGTCTCATTCTATGGCTTGTAAATTTAAGAGTTAGTACTCGTATGTATGCTTTATGTTTTTATTTCTTGATGAACTTAAACTTTCATCATTGATAGTAATCCGCCATTTTGCTGTTCACATTTGTTCAAAATTATTACCGTTACTTTGGCATAAGAAACCATTTAACAACATCTTTTCTTTTTATTTCTATTCAAAATTTGTAACGTTTTTTGTTTCTTGTTTTTTCTTTGTATTTTACAGCATAACCACCGCCAGGAATCGCTATCCCCTGAATATCATCGCTATGCTAGCATTGGAAAATTACCCAGGGCTGTCACAAATTCAATAACAACAGCAGCAACACAACATATTGTTACTGCAGATATACACAATAGCAGCCATCATCATCACAACAGCAACAACAACAACAGTAACTATAAAGAAATCAATGCGTCTTCATTTGCCACACCACCGACACGTCGTCGTTTCTTTAATCATAAGAATTTACGAAATGCATTCACTGGTGGACATCGTCGCACAGCTTCGAATGGTGGCTGCCCCACCATAACTACCACAACATCATCTGATAGTGCATCGATATTAGCCGAAGGTAAGTTCAAATGGTCAATCATAAAGGTGGATGAAAAGCAGTAAAACAGTACAGTTTTTAGTTGTCTACACTAGGCAACATGATTTTGTCTTTCAGGCTAATTTTTCCAAATGATATGATTGCAAGTAATGTCAGAGTGATCTACAAGGTCTTTTGTGCACCAATTCTTTTCAACCAATTGCGAATTCTTTTTTTTCCGTACGTTGGCAGGTGGAAGACTCCAGTTTTACGATTATGTCGGATTCCTACCGACTAAGACCACCTACTTCTAGGTATTACTTTATTAGGCTTGATGAGCGTTAAGCTGTAACTTCAGTTATGCTCTTCAGCCCTTAATTTAATCATTACGTTAGCAGCTCCCAAGGCTGCTGTTCCCAATTCTCTATAGTATTACACATCTGTGATATAAGGTTGACCACCGTTGCGAGTTCTTTAAATGATCTCTTCAGGCTCTCTCTTTCACTCTTAAAACGTGGACAGTGAAAGAGGATGTTCTTTAAGTTTTCAAGCTCGTCTGGGCAGCTCTAACAGAACGGGTCTTTATGTACGATGCGGGGCAGGTACTGCTTAAAGCATCCATGTCTGCTGAGCTTCTACGTGATATAAAAGTCCATTTTTTCGTGTTAGGTCTAGATCCTCTTTGCTACGCCCGAGATTAGGTCATAGGTGCAACGACCGTTTTCAGACTGTTCCCACCTTCTTTGCCACACGTTGGCTTTCTCTCTTTTTTTGTGCGTTCGATGGTCTTTCGCCTGTAGGGCTTTAAAGAGACTTCATTTCATTTCGGACATTGCTTGCAATAACTCAGATGGCATCGTCTAATACTGAACGGTTTGCGCTAGCTACTCGTATGACACTAAGCTTGTACGTTGATCGAATGCATTTTAGGTGTATCTTCTTTGCGTTTGCCCTTATGGGTGCTGCATATAGCATCACCGAACTGATTACTCTTAACAGCAATTGACGCCTGCCTTCTCGAGGGCCTCCGATATTCCGCATAATTCGTGTTAATGCTCCATTTATTCTGTCGGCTTTATTACTGATGGACCAGGTCGGCCCGCCAGGAATCTAATCCACGATACGTCCATACCAACTAACGAAGACTAAATTTGCTCTATCCCTAAATTAAACCACACATTCTTCACCCATATCTCCAGTAGAGAGGAATGGGTTAATGACGAGTTGGCTACTGGCAATTGACATTTATACAGATGGATCCAAATTGGACGAAAGAGTCGGCTGTAGCATCTTCTCGATTAAGCTGGATCTCAAACTATCTTTCCGACTTTCTGACCATTGTAGCGTCTTTCAAGCTGAAGAAATGGCGGTTTATCAAACGTCCAAGTGGCTTATTTGCAACGATACGAGCCAAGCAACTTCACTCAACTTTTTCTCGAGTTACTCGCAGGTCCATCTATATTGGGTACCTGGACACATTGATATTCCAGGTAACTTGCAATGCGGATGAGTTAGCTAAGCAGGGCTTGCAGCTTACCGATATATCACCTTCCTGCTCCATTGATGTCCCTCTTACGTCTATTTAATTGACCATAAGCAAAACTATTTTGAGGAAGCAAAAAGATCCTGGTTAGCGGAGGATACTTGTGGTATTACCAAGCTAACATGAACCTCAATTGACAATAGACGAACTTAACAGCTATTAACCTTAGTAGAAACCCCATCGTCATTAGGACTTCGGCGCTCACGGGACACTGCATAATGGAGAGACATGCTGCAAGATGTCGGGGTTGCAGCTCGGAGGAAGGAGAAGAAACATTCCTCCATTTCATGTGTGAATGCCCGTCTTTGGCTAGAAGGAGACTTAAACTCCTGGGCTCAACTTTCTAGTCTGTCTGAGCTATCATACATAAATATTAAGGACATAGCTAGATTCATTATGGAACCCTCATGGTTCTTCACCCCGTAAATGAGGGAGCCGCGTCGTACTGTTGTATCACAATGAGGTTAATATGCGCTTAAGTGTGCTTTCAAGAAGAAGGCTGCCACTCCAACCTAACCATTAATGACTACTGGCAAGTGTTCCTTGAAAGTCATCCTAGAGTCGATAAGCATTTCTAGGTACTTAATGTGCAGCTGTGACCTGGTGATTCCCGACTGTGACAATTAGTTCTTCGCGTACTTTCCTGGTGTTCAGTAGCACTAACCAATTTTGATTCATTTTTTATTAATGTGTGCCAAAACAAACTTTGTTGATGTGGTTTTAATATCCCCTGGACTCAAGAGTCTGCGGAATGACAGAATCTTCAAAATTTTGTTCTTTTTCTAAGCGAAATAAGAACTTCAACACTTATAGCGAATTAAATTGCTCAATAATAATAGCTTATCGCTTGAAGCGAAGTCAAAGTAACGAAGCTCCTTAGGGAGAATAGGAAATTTCTTCAACAAGTGCGGTATCGTGCAATGATCCCGTTTTTTTGTACTCTTTTTCAAGTCGTTTCGGGTCCCTTCGTCTTTTACTACCTTGAGGGTTCCACTCTAAAGCTTATCGACACAATTCAGTGAGTGGTTCTCTAAATGTATGACCGGCACCATTCGTAGAGATTTTCATTCGATATAGTATTCGGCTGTACAAAGGATTCGTTCCCTTCGGATATTTTGCTTAATACTGCACCGTGGGCCGTGATGATATTGCCTAGGTAAATTAAATTGTCAACGTTTTCAGTGGATGCGTTTCTGGCTTTGAAGCTGATGGTGGAATCAACTGGATCTAGTTTCAAGATTTTTATCTTTAGAAGATTAATTTTCCTTTTTTCGATTTATTTAAATAAGAAACTTTTGAAAAAATTCCTGGCCTGCCGAAGACCTGAAACACTTTCAGTATTTGGGCATTTCAAAAAACCTTGAATTAACTTAGGTTTATATAGCTCCAAAATCCGAGAGGGAAATGAGAATTTCCTTCCCGAAATCGTCTCCGAATTGCATGGAGAAAAATCTTGTTGCTTAGCGTTATTCATAACTAAACTGGCACTAATTACTGAACTGAGCCTTTAAATTTCCATTTCCCATTCCCATCCATCACAATTTTACTCATTCACATTCATTTTTGCATCACCATCATCATCAACGTTTAGGTAAAGATTCAAATGTTCTAAATACTTCAACCTGCTCCGATTCAGTTGTAACACGTCGACGTCGCAAGAATGTTAGCAACACTGTAAATAGTGCAGCAACTGGAACGACAACAGGCAGCGAAAATCGTTTGAATCGTTTGAGTCTTGCGGGTACCTCTGTGTATGCAGGACATTTGTCATCATTGGTTTTCGGCAAGATTAAATCATTGTGGAGCGTCAACTCAAATTCAACAGATGAAGGCCTAAATCAATTTGCAGGCAGGACGCTTCTCTACTATGAATTGTTTTTATTTGTTTGCTTGTTGTTGTTTTTTATTCTTTTCTTTAAAGCATGATTCCTTAACGCATGTTCATACTTGACTGCATGTTTATTTAAACATTCACCTTAGTATTGTGAGAAAAATAAAATTCTCTTATCTTCTTCCACAGGTAACGATGTTCTTCCTAACGAACATGCCTTTGCATCCACCGTTGAAAAGCAAAAAGATCAATTACGTGCCCGCCTGGGTTTGCTACAGCTTGACAGCGGCGTTAATGGTGTCAGTGTTGGTCCACAAAACGGTAATAACACGAATACCACCACCAGCAGCAGCTCATCACAAAACATTACTCCCGAGCAAACTCTATCGACTGGATGCAGCAATGATCTCTCTGTCACTGACAATTTTGGCAGCCAACTTTCTGTAGCCAGTAAAGATGACATGCTCAGTTTATCGGGGGGCAAAGTTAAAGCTTGTTCACTTGCAGATCAGAATCAGTGCTACGAAGCATTCCCGCCTAAGCTGCGCAAATCGGTTGTTCGCCGTAGTGCACGCAATGCGCAGCTAATGAGCGCTGGTAAACGAAATGCTATTTATAAGCCTGCTACAGTGCAACCACCGCAAGTGCAACTGGCATTGAAACCGCTGTTTTTCGAGGTGCCACTACAGGAACCCGATCCGCCGTTCATTGGTCGCCTGTGGTTACTGCGTGAACTCTCCAATATACTCATGGCTACTGAAACGCCCGGTGTTCTAATAAACGGTAATCCTGGCACTGGTAAAACTGCATTTATTTTACAACTGGTGGAGTACTCATGCTTTGGTCGTCGTAAGGACACAGCTGCACCCACAGATCCAGATGGTATTTACTGTCAAATAAATATCGGACATGATCGTATGCGTGCGCTGGCCTCACATATCGTTGGGTATCATTTCTGTCAAGCTGATTCGAATTCGACTTGTCTTGTGCCGGACTTTGTGCACTCGTTAGCCGCTCAGCTCTGCCAGGCTCCGCAATTGGACACCTATCGAGAATATCTTTTGAATGAGCCGCATTTGCAGGATATCTTAAGCGTTAAGGAATGCATTGCTGATGCAGAGCGTGTAATGCGTATGGCAATACTCGAACCATTGACCATACTGAAACGTTCAGGCAAGATAACCGCAAAGACTTGCATCATTCTGGTTGACGCACTGTGCGAGGCGGAATATCATCGGCCCGACCATGGGCATACAATCGCTACTTTTCTTGCCAAAATGACACAATATTTCCCATCATGGCTGAAGGTCGTTGCCACTGTACGCACTCAAATGTTAGAATTCGTTAAGGGCTTGTCGTATACGAAAATGACTTTGGATAGTTGGTCTTCGAATGACCTCTTGCAGAAAGACATGTTGGACTACATTACATTCCGTGTGAATCATAGCGTTGAAATACAAAATAACATTGCAGTGGTGAAGGATAGCAACACCGGGCAAATAAAATTCATGGGGCACCTGCAGTTGCTCACGAAGGGGTCAATGCTATACGCCAAACTTATACTTGATCTCATTGAACGCGGCCAATTGGTTATAAAATCAACCAGCTACAAAGTTTTACCAGTGTGCTTGGCTCAAATTTTCCTTCTCCACTTCAATTTGCGTTTTCCAACGACGAGCAGCTTTGAAAAAGCTTCTCCAATACTGAATATATGCTTAGCTGCGCTATATCCGCTGACATTGAATGAAATCTATTATACTGTATGCGCGATGAAAACCGATGAAGTTCTCAGCTGGGACGAGTTCTTGCAACGTTTTAAACTACTCGACGGATTCCTTATCAAACGTTTAGACAACACGTACATGTTCTTTCACTCCTACTTCCGTGAGTGGCTAATCCGACGTGATGAAGGTGAATCTACGAAATTTCTTTGTGATTTTCGTTTAGGGCATGCCGCCATAGCATTTCGTCTGTCACGTCTGCAAGCACCGCTCGATCCAGAGCAAACTTTAGAATTGGGCCATCATATGCTAAAGGCGCATATTTATCGCAATTGCCAGGGTCCACAATCCCCACGTGACATGCAATCCTATTGGGTCGCCTCCGTTACAGATAATATATCAGCTGCATTGGGCTCATTGCGAAACGTTTACAGTCCCAACTTGAAAGTATCACGCCTGATACTATTGGCTGGTGCTTCACCACATTACCGTACCGAATTTATGGGCGATGCAACGATACTTTGTATTGCCGCTCACGAAGGAATCGTTCCAATGGTTAGCCTTCTGCTTGAATTCGGCGCAGATGTGAGCCTCACAAATAGCCAAGGTTGTACACCACTTATTCTGGCTGCAATGCGTGGTCACTGTGATGTTGTGCGTCTGCTGGTTGCTGCGGGTAGTAGTCTCGGGCAAACCGATACCACACAACGTTGTGCCTTAGTGCATGCCGCACGCATGGGACGGCATAATGTTGTTAAATATCTCCTCGCCTGTGATTGGACACCACGTGTAAATTCGCATGATGTCAACTTGAATGTGGCACTGCAGCAAGCGTTAATTGGTGCGGCAGCACAAGATCATGTTACCATATTAGAGGATCTGCTGGATATCGACGATATTGATATTAATCAGCTGGATAATTCTACGGGTGATTTACCGCTCACAGCTGCTGCGCGGAATGGCTGCTTGGATACAATCGCAGTTCTGTTATCCAAAGGTGCTGCTATTGATAAACGCAATAAACAAGGTTTCACTGCCTTATGGTTGGCAGTTAAGGAAGGCCATTGGACTGTAGCTGAAAAACTGATACAAAATGGCGCTGATATTGATGAATCGGTAACATCAGCCAAGAAGACACCGCTAATGATCGCAGCTGAAGAGGGTCATATTGAATTGCTCGAATTATTAATTGAACGTGGTGCTGCATTGGAGGCACAAGATCAGGATGGCTTCACCGCGTTCTCTTGGGCATGCTTGCGTGGACGTCAGTCGACTGCGAAGTGTCTGATTGAACATGGTTGCAATAAGAATCATGCTGACAATAATGGGCGTACAGCTTTGGATCTAGCGGCATATCAAGGCTCAGCTACTCTTGTACAATACCTGCTCGAACAGGGAGCCAACATTGAGCATATCGATGTGAATGGAATGCGTCCTTTGGATCGTTCGATTGCATGTCGCAATATACAAGTTGTGCAAGTTTTTCTAAGGAGAGGCGCCAAACTAGGGCCAACCACGTGGAGCATGGCCATGGGCAAACCAGAGATATTAGTGGTGCTGCTAAATAAACTTCTCGAAGATGGCAATGTTCTATATGGAAAAAATCGTTTTCACGAGGCTGCTCATCGTTATCAATACGCGCTGCGTAAAATTTCATGTTTGGAGAATTTATTGGAACGAAGTGCTGTGTTTTCGCAATTGCGTACAAACTTGTTGCTGAATCTTTCGCGTTGCAAGCGAAAGCTTAATGTAATTAATTCACTCATGTCGAATGTTGATTGCTGGCATATGTTAATTTTTTCTTTTTATCCCTATTTTACTTTCAGGAACTTGACGAATCCATTGATTTAGCTACACAAGCCATCACTCAAAAGCCGAAAAGTTACGAAGGTTTCTATGCGCGTTCCAAATCAAAATTAGAGAATGGCGATTTTAATGGCGCGCTTGTCGACGCAAACGAAGCCATGCAAAAAGCAGTCCAGAGTGGCGTCCCAGCGGAAGTTATCGAAGTACTCAAACGTATACAAACTGAATTGCTGACACGTATAACCAATGATAGTATGGCGAATAATTCCAACTGCTCAAATTATGAGATATGTACGGGAGGAGCGGAAGCAAATTTCGCCAGCGGGAATTTAGAATCTCAACATGAGGTTTCGGATTTGTAGAGATTTAATTTTTTAAGAGTTTTCGAAAAAAAAAAACACAATGTATTTATATTTTATTTTTGTTTTACTTTTTTCTAGATACAGAAATTTTGTTAGAATTAAAATGTTTGTTTGATTAAATTAATGTTACTACATATTCTAACGTATACAATTATTTTAGTTGTAGAAATTCGTGTAAAAATTATTATTATCATAAGTATTATTAAAGCAAGCAAATAAATTATAATTTAGAAGTAAACAAAAAACAAATACGCATATTTACAAAACTCAATTCGATTCGATATTTAATATTCTAACTAATTTAATATTTGATATTTGTGATGTCTGCATTTTTAAGCTCTCTGCATAAAATTTCTTGTATTTTAATATAAAAATTTAAAAAATTCTTAGTCTCAGCTATGAAATTATTCAACATTTCACGCTGTTTTCAATAATTTTTATTCAAATTCTGTTTTACTGCTATCGCCGACCACAGGTTCGGCTGCTGCCGCTTCTGTCTGTTGAGTGATCATCAAGGGCACTGTGACCTGCAAATTGTGCTCATAGTTTGGTACTGGAAAAAACATGAACATTGATTACAAACACACACACACAAATATGTACACATAAATGAGGGAAGAATTTGGAAGCATAACTAAATGATAGCATGATGATTTAAGAGCTTTAATTTCGGCATTTTTATCACAATTTAAAGTCTTGAGAAACGTTTTTGTTTTTACACAGGCACTTTTTAGTAGTAAACCTTTGGATAAACAGTACTTTTCGTTTGAAAAGAGTTTTAATGGACCCGCAAAAATGCCAAAAACTTTATAAGTTAAGTTCATATTAACTAAAATACAATAAGAATGTAAGAAAACAACATTACGTCTTCCAGAGGTCGAGAAAAAAATGGCATGCCGTACCATTTGCTGTTACATGTATGTATTTTATGTATAATTTCCATTTATGGTTCCTTATATCTGTGGCAAAAAGCTGTTACAAGCCGGAGCTTTTTACCGATTTTAAATGGATTTACGAAGTTTTAAATATGGAACGGCGTTGCTGTGCTTTACTAAGTATTGTGCCTACACCTTCAAAAGTACTCGACAATGCAACACTGCTCATGCGAACGTGTGAGAAGCGAAATGTCAAATCTGAGGTCTACGCTAGTGTTGATTCGATACCCACCATAGTATCGATACTTTCACTCATTACTTGTATCGAATAAAAGTATCGATGCTACCGAAAATATCGGAAAAAAGTATCGAATATGCACTTGTACCGAATACTCGCTTAAAGAGACAAAATACGCCACTCAACACGAAATTGGCGTCAGGCACCTCTTACATCGTTTCTTTGATCACTATGGCGTACTCAGTTTTTCACCTTTACGTCATGTTTTTGAGATATTTCATCTTGAAACACCTGAATAGTATAGAAATGACGTATGAACTGCCTGTCGTAAAAAAAAGTTGCAATTTGTTGAGTAGTGTTAACTAATATGGTATTTATTACGTTTAGATACAAATCGTAAGAAAATTTATAATACCAGGAAAACTATCAATAGATTATAGCTTGTTAAAAATATTTTATTTTTATGAAAAGATTTCAATATGCATTATATTCTACATACATGGGCAGTAATATTTTCCAGAGCTTCAATACTGTAAAATATTGTAGTACGACTCACAATTTTAAATATTGTATAGCAATATTTCAGTTTTATAAATCAATGCTTTCCAAAAAGTATCGAGTATTCGATACTAACCCTTTTTTTCGATACCAAGTAAAATACTTATGGTATGGCATCGAGTAAAAAAAGTACTTGAATCGAATGAAAAGTATCGAATATTTACTCGTATTTACTTGTATTGAATCATCACTAGTCTGCGCATTCATCTTTTCTTTCTTTCCGCTGCAGTTGCTGACTGATGCATTTCAGTTTTTTATATTTAATTTCATACATTTGAGAGACGGGGTGCTTAACATTGTAAATAGTATTGATTTGTATTTTGTAAATTTAACTAATTGAATAAAATTAAATAAAATTTTGATTTTCGCTGTATTCAACGCAAAGTATTGCCTTTTAATGGCCACCCGACGTCCTAATAAACGGAATGTATTATACCAACTGAAACCTGTGGTTAGAGGTGATCTTTAACCGCTGCTTGCAATTAACCTATATTCCAAAATTATTCTCCTCATACCCAATGGAGGAAAGACCTGTTATAATAAAGCAAACGATACCTTTAACCGATTAAGTCTCGAGGGCATCCGAAAAGTTGTCCTATGTATCCTCGGTGTAAGAGGAACCCGAGATCACTGTCGATGATTTCAAACCAAAAACTTTGTTGCCGTTAAGCACTGCAATCTAAAAATTTAACAATTCTAAGATCAAAGGTTCAGAGCTGAGAGATTCAAACTGATAGAACTCGTTTAGGTTCCGTTAATAATATTTAGGTTCAATATGTCGTTACTAGTTGTAATTAAAGCAGACCCTTGCATACGTGATATTGGAGGTTCCCAAACATTCAATATACTCCATTATCGAATGGAATATTTTTGCTAGGCCGCATAGTGATGACGGTACAAAATTAGGAGTGCTCTGATTTTGATCAGTTTTAATAAGCCTAGTTTGGTTTCTTCGCAAATTATGCTCAAAGTATTTTCAAATTGAATTATTTCCTGAGAGCAGAAAATACGAGAGGATGTTTTTACATCAAAAAAAAATCAAGGAGCATATTTTCACATATTTTCTTGATTTTCCCTCTCAAAATTCTTTAATTTTCAGTTTCCGTATTTTCAAAAATACTTAAAAAATACTTAACTTTAGAAACAGTGCAGAGTTTTTAGCTTTTCAAATCTTTTTTGTGAAAAATTTCTTTACTTTGAGCTTGTTCCACAAAGGAAACTAAGCTTGAAAGCCAATACTTTACTTTTGGACTATCCAATTTTTTTCCTAGGGTGCAATCGTTTGGTGGGTAGATTTTCAAAAAGAGAACTTGTGGTTCTAGGTATCGGGTAATGATCAAAAAATGGTATCATCGTTGATCACAGACGCTTCAATAATAATTCCTTCCTTAGCCATTAATTTTGGCATACAAGCTGCGGCCAACTCAGCTGGCACATTAAACTTAGTCTAAAGCTTTCAAACATTTTCCTTCTTCAGTAATCACTTCTGCACTTCCATTCCTACAATACAAGAATACATAGGCATATGAAGATACTGGCAGGATGCGGATGGAACTGAATGGAAGACGTATTCTTTTAGCAATTAGGCTTAAGTTTCTTCTTTCGCCTGTCCGATCACTGTAATGTTTTTCAGGTCAATATGATGCATTTATAGGAAGTAATAAGTTGCCAGAAGCCCAAGGTTCTTAATGCGATCTTTGCAGATGTAATGAAATCATTAGTACACAATTAGCATTTGTCTTCCAAATTAAATACAATTGTAGTCGTACTACCGTAACAAGTAGTGTCCGACCAAAACTCGGGTTCAGTGTCGGCAATGTTCTGTAAAAAATCACACGCTCGATTTACCCGCGAAATTACTGAATAATTGACAAGTTTGGCATGAAAAACGCGAAGATGCGAAGAAATTTCAATCCTGTACAGTTTCTAAAAAAAAACTTATCACTAAGATAAATTTAAAAAGAATTCCAAAATATGAATATGCGAAACATTTTATAATATTTCAATAAATTTCTAGTCTAGTCTAGTCTTTAGTTTTTCCATTTTAAATTGAATTAAATGAAATTAATATGAGGATGATGAATGATACAAAAAAATGCTTTTAAACAATTTAACATTTAAAACTTTACGCACTTTGTTCCAGTATAATTTCCAAATCATCTGGGCATTCTATCGTTGGAAAATCGATATTTGTAGACTCTTTCAATATGATACTGATATCTTTAGAGGCTTTCATCAGAAATAGTGGCACCTCCATTTTAGCTAACTCCTTATGTAATGAACCCATACCGCGCCCAGCGGTAAAATCAAAATCTATACAAGAAAAATAATTAATATAATATGTAAAATCGTGAAAAAAAGTTCCACTTCAACATTTTACCATGTACACTTGAAAAGTCAAGTACAACTGGCGCACTCCCATGTTTTGCTACAGCCTTCGAAATGTTTGTTCTCACCCATTCAATAGCAGGAAAATATAAAGAGCTATGTTTTGAACGCATCAATATATAATCAATGCCATTTGTAGTCTTTACAACAAAAAAAAATATTGAAACAAAACTAGAAAATCAAAGCAAAAATAAATAAGCCACAATTGCTTACCTTTAATTTGGAAACACTTAAAACAGGCCGCGCAGCGCGATAAACCAAAAACGCTACATCAGTACCAACACCCAATAGCAGACCAATTTCAACGCCCACTGTTAAACTCATAACAAATGTAATAGCACCGGGCAATAGCTCACGACGGCTACAACGCCATAGAGGTTTTATCACCTACAGAAAAGTTAAAATTAAATTAAAGAAAAGGTTGATTGCCTAGAAGGAAATGAATTAGTATTATTACCTCAAATTCAATCATAAATATAACCGCTGATATAATTACAGCACTCAAAGCAGCCTTTGGTATATACTGAAAGTATGGTGTTAGCAATCCCAGTGCTAATAAAACCAATGCACTTGTATAAAACCCACCGATTGGTGTACGTACACCACTGGCATGATTAACAGCACTTCGTGAAAATGAGCCAGTCACCGGAAATGATGAAAAACATGAGCCCACAACATTACACAAAGATAAAGCAACCAATTCACGTGTGGGACTTAAGCTACCACCACCAAATGCTTTTGAAATGGCAACATTGCCGAGCACTGCTATAATTGGTAATATAATCATTGAGGGGCCAAGTTCCTCGAACTAAAGGATAAGAAATTAAAAATATACTTCATAAAATATTAAAAGAATATGATTTTTATGTGTTTCATTTACCATATCCTGATAATTTTGTTGTATTTGTGTGCCGTTTGGTCCCTGGATTGCAGTTTCAAATTTAGGTAGCTCAAAACCTGGCAAACCACTTTTAACAGTGCCTGTTAGTATGAAAGGACAAGTGGCTTTATCTTCACATGTGTAAAATGCAATGACGCTTGTGATAAGCACAATCAATGCATTACGCCCGGTAGCAATAACCCAAATAAAGCCGCTCAAAGTTTTTTGTGTACGTTTGCTATGAATGTGACGCTTTAGATTTAAAGTTTTTAATTTCTAAAATGAAAACTAGAATTAATATCATATTATGAGGAATGAAAATTACAGCCAACGATAGAAAATAGTGACAACTCGGTGTTTTTGTTTTTTATGTTCATTGGTGAAGGAAGGTAAGTAAATGGTAGGAGGAAAGAGGGAGAATTGGAGCATTATGTAGCTATAACCGTTTGTTTTGAATCAGGAAAAATATTTGTAGAAATCTTACTCCATAAACGTACGGCACGACAGAGAAAAGAACATTTGAAAGGTGTGGTACATGGGAACAATGTATCCACGCGAATTGCGTAAATGGCGTTTGCGGTTCTGTTATTTATACAAAATCCACGAATTGGTGGCATCTCTTATCAGCATTATCAAATAGCGGTAGAATAGAGTTACAATAGACACATTGTGATGATATTCCAAGGAACATCAATATAACGGGAAACTTACTACTCCCCTATCAGCTTTATAATTAGGCATGATTACCAGGCATGAAATATTGTACAATTCAAAAGATTTAGTTGATTTTTTGGCGGTCTTCTCCATAGATAAGAATTAAACTCCGTTTAAGGTCGAATATATACATCGATGGACTAACAAAATATCACTTAGTTTTAATATCATAACTTAAATCTTCACCGTAATTACCATTAAGTTCTATACATTTTTGAAGCTGGTAGATCCACTTCGAAAAACAGTCTTCAAAATCGATTACAACTTCGACATTAAACTCCTTATTGCTAAAGACTTTTTTCTAAAATTTTTTCTTAATTTTGGAAACAACCAAAAACCACACGGCGCTAGATCCGGAGAGTATGGTGCTGGACATATTTCTTCAATCCCTTTGTACGTTTTTTCAGTATCGTGATGCAAAAAGTAGAGGCGCAGTCATCTTTGTTATGGTTTCTCAAAAGTTTTCGAAAACTTGTGGTAAGCAAATTTCAATATACCATTTAGTAGTTACCGTCTGTTTAGTTTTCAGAGGAAAAACAGCTACAATTTTTTCTCTGCTGAAATGAATTGGCATCGCTACTTTTGCCTCAGACTTCTGCCGCTTGGCTTTAATGGGTGGATTAGCACCTTCTAGGCTTCATACTATCGACTGTTGCTTGGTTTCTGGGTCGTACTTGTAAAATCAAGTTTTATCGCTTGTTCCTATTTTATTGAAAGTGTTGGAATCTCTATTCTTAATTTTTTTAGGAAAATATTGGATAAAACGCTCTTGAGCATTAGTTAAAATTCGAGGAACTCATCATGCTGATTTCCTCGTGTATCCAAGATGAACCCTAAATATTCTCGATACAACCATAACATTTAAGCACAATTCTTCAGCAATCATTACCTGGGTAAATCTCACAGAAAAATATACGTTCTGGAATCTCCGAAACAACTTCGAAACGGTCACAAGCGATGGTGCATTTCATCCATATGCTATTTGGCACTCATTAAATATTTTCACAGAATTGAGGTTATGACTTATTCCATAAAGAATGGCAAACCGAGTCTCTGATGTGATGGCGATGAAATTTCTACCGATTCTTTCTCAGTCGCTTTGTGCTTTCTTGTCTCCATGTTGACCGTTTGCATTGAGCATTGAAACTTAAAATGAAAAATCGCAATACTAACTATGCCAAATCATTTAACATTTTTTGATTTGTCAAAAAAATGTTCAGTGTTGCCAACTAAGCGAACTTTTGTTCGGATATGTGGAGAGTAAGAAAATAAAATAGTGAGAGAATACAGTTTGATTTGCTGAAATACATTATTATAGGGTAAATGAGAGGGCTGATGCCTGCTAATGCTATCTTCTTAACTCTCTCAAACACAGACCAAATCGCAGTTTCCTCTCACACTAGCTTTTTTACCCCCCGTCCGGCCCGTACAAACTCAAATGTGCATCTTTAATGTAGATCAAGCAGAGATCAATCGAAGTAAAGTAATCTTAGACCGTTCTCCCACTAGTGGCAATGCTACTGCGATCTGATACAATCCCTTTGGCTGTGAAAATCGTTGCCTTTGTTTAAGAGCGATTAGCATTGCCGATCACTGTTTTTTGTCGGATCGCAGTTGTGTTGCATTTAATAAGAATCAACCTTGATTTTTTATTAAGAATATTTTTCCCGAATAAGTGTAAGAGTAAAAAAGTTGTACAATTTCTTAAATAATAACTTTGTCTCAGATACTGAACATGAAGTGTTTAAAATTAATATTATTTAAATGATTTTGTTTAGCATTATTTTAGAACGGTTTTGCCTACCAGATATATCCAACTTTAGGTATTTCGAAAACTATTTCAGAATTGCGATCAGCGGCTCAAAATTAGTTTAAAACTAAAATCGTGCAAAGGAATAATGAATGAAAATTTTGATTTTTGGAGTCGTTAACTCAAAAAAGGTGCGGCTAAGACAATTATGTTGTTTGGCCACCTACACTCTGAAGTTTTTTGACGAATATTTTTACTGAAGAATGTTTTGTTATTTTTCTCAACCATTTACTTCCCAGATATATTTAAATTTAACGATATTTTAAAAAATCGATGAGCTGTGAAAACTGTGAAAACTTGACTTTAGATTCATGATAAAACTCATTTGTGAGACAATTGGCTACATTTTACACGCGAAAAATTCATCTCTATTTTGGAAACCACACTTGGAAATTGATTTGAGATCATTGTTGAGTGGGTCATTCACTGAAAGAGATTTCAACAGGTGTATGAAGGACAAATGTTATTGGCACCCCAAAAAAGTGCATACATATTCCTCAATGACAGAAGAATGGGGAAGAACTGAGCCCTGCGGTAATCCGACGCTCATGGAATGATTTTTAAAGCTAAGAACAGAAATTACTATATTTTAGTAAACCAAAAAACTATAGTAATTTATAAAAAATGTATATCTTCTTGCAACAACCGAATGGAAATTTCTCTTCTATCGCTGGCTATACAATTTCTACTCACTCTTAATAATAACAGTATAATTATAGCGGTTAGTCCTAGTGAAAAATCACCAACACGTATATTATTTAAATTAAGAAATACTGATTTCATGGTATTTATGAAACCTGAACCACCACCTCCACCACGCAAACCAAGAAGACCCTGTGAAAAAAAAATTAAATATAAAATCGATTGCTGTTCAATTTTTTTCTTATACCTACCTTGAGTTGTGACGTTCCAATAATCACCGCAGTAGCCGAAGTAAAACCTACGGTCACCGGTAGTGATATTAAATCTACTAAAGCCCCTAACCTCAGCACGGCCATTGCCAATTCAACTATACCCGATATTAAACATAATAGAATTGCATAGGCGGGACCTGAATTTAAACCAAATCCTGTATGTCTACTAGTCATTAAAGCTAAGAGTGCGGTTGGACCAATGGTAACCTGACGGCAACTGCCCAAGAATGCATATATAATACCACCCACAAATGCAGAATATAAACCATACTAGAAGAAAGAAAAGTGTGTATTTTTATTTAATTTATTTGATTTCATGCTTTGTATACCTGTGGCTCCAAACCCGCTAATGTTGAATATGCAAGACCTTGTGGCAGCACTGTTAGTCCTACAGTTACGCCTGCTATTAAATCAGCTACCGCATCCTGTCCGGTATATCCATCCAACCACTTAAAACCGGGTAATATACGCAATGCTATTTTTTTACTCATGCTCATCTTGATTGCGCGTGTGTGCGTTTTCACTTGCGTATAGTTTACAAATTATTTTCACACAACTGAAATTGAAATTGAATCTGATTTTATTGTTTATTTAGTTACATTCTTTATATGCATAAGTATTTATTTGTTATTATACATTTACAAACACATTGTACCTATGTATGTGTTTATAAGTTAAATTGTTAAAAAGAAAAATAGGGCATTATCCAATGACAAAACAACAAGGCAACAAGAGCAATCACTGCAAATAAACAATGCAATTGCACTTTCAATTGTTGACGTGACCAGCTAGCCAGCTAGTGTCCACTGATACTTTCGAGCGTGCATGTAACTAATTCAATGAGCAATTTATGTTATTATTGTAAAATAGTTTGAAAAGTTATGGATTTTTATTATTATTTTTTTGTAATAAAAGGTCTATTTAATTTAAATGCATATTTATCATATACTTATTAAATTGAAATTATGATATTATATTGCAGAATTATAATTTACGCTTTTTACATATTTCCAAAACCTTTTATATATTGTAGGCTGATTGCTGTGGAAGCATCAAAACTATTTGCTTTTCACAGAATGCATGCTTATGCTGGAAATCCTGATTCATATGTCGTAAAACACAAAATTTTATAATAAAACCCCCACCTTGAATCCGTCAGTGACCATAAAAAGCATCGATTTGCCAGGGATCACTATACACGTATTTGCGGACGCCCAAACGGTAAAGCTAAATAAAAACCTGTTTAGTTCCCGGGCATAGAAACATTGAAGGGAATGATAAAGCAGATAAACTAGCTAGAATGAAAGGAACTTTAGTTCCTCAAAATTAACTGATATCTATAAAGATATAAATATAGGAATAATGAAATCAAATTTTGGCCAGAAAGCAAGAGAAACAATAAACAGATCTTGGCAAAATAGAAACGACTATATGACAACCGAAAGTTTAAAATCATTTCTTGATCAAAAAATAATGTAAATCCTTCTTGCTCTTAAGAAACAAGCTTGAATTTTAACTAGAGTACACACAGCTTTTTTTTACCATTAATACAATGGCCTACAAATAAGGTTCATCAATAATACAAGGCAGTTCAAGATGAATATAAGAGAGTAAAATTGCTAAAGGTAACATGTATATTCGTTCCCGTGGACGCTCAGTTTTTCTAAGCACTTCCCTTTAACCAACCTAAATTAAATAACGCATATATGTCATCACAACTACAGTGTATATAGAGATGGGAAAATTAGACGGCCGTTTTGGAGCCCGCCACGATTCCTCATCAGTGATCTTAGTGATAGTTCTTATTCTTCCAATATCTTATATAAGCTCCTAATATTTGAAATCGTAACCCATAATTTTAGATTTGATTACAAATATCTTCACTGAATAGAGACATAGGTATACTTATTTGTTGTTGTATTTTTCTCATTACTACTAGTCTGCCTAACAGTTCGTTATTTCAAAGTCTAGTACATGAGAGAGTATGTGTGTTTTAGAAAAATGATTCTAGATGTCATTTTTCGGAATCAGGTCCCATTCAATCAATTTATTATGTTTTTAGTTGACTATGAAAATTAAATTTAGGTGTTAATTTTCAAAATCTTGACTACTGTTCCATGTTTCAGTTTCATTTTTAAGTAATGTATAACAGGCTTAAAGAACGTATATATGTAGTCATCGCAACTGCCTCTATATACACTGTTGTTGTGATGACCACATATATACGTTCTTTAAGCCTGTTATACATTAATTAAAAATGAAACTAAAACATGGAGAGTCAAAGTAGACATTTCCTAAAATTTTCATTGAAATCGGTCTACTAGAACTGGTAGCTGGCCAAAATGGGTTAATCAAGAAGCGTTCGCTCATGCTGATAGCAGGTAATTGATTTGAAACAAAAACAACAACATCTTTTGTGCAAACAAAATAAAACGAAGAGTTGCATCTTTGTTTTTACATCTCTAGTACCAACAAAGCATACGAACGTGTTGTTGCTTTGCTCTTTGGTATAGACAAAGAAGAGAGATAAGAAACGAAAAACACAAAATTGTTTGTGTATTTCGTATTGCTTAGTGCGGAGTACTGTGTGTGTGTATTAGAATGCACAACCTATACTTTTTACAAAAACAAATGTGCACCAATTGCATAGGACGTGGTCACCTCTGATATTGTAGCTGTGATTTACAGCTGATTCTGCTGGAAAAACCTCTGTTTCTTCTCAAATACTCATTGGTTCATATGCCAGGGCAAACATTTTAATTATATATATGTATATATCTTTTTTTTATATATAAATGGTTATGATGCTATTTGAATGTGGTAATAGGAAAGATTCCATCTGAAATAATACACTATTTATTCAAAATAATACTCTGTTCTTAATAATTTAACGAAATTTATTAATTTTTCCAAGTGCTTTCAAAAAAATCTGAATGAATAGAAAGTTACTTGATTCATAGTTTAATTATATTCATATTTATTTTAGTATTTTAACATAATACTTGTTAGTTAAAATTAATTAGAAATAAAACATATTTGTCAACAACCAAATTCAAATACAAAATAGAAAAAGATTGAAAGTACCTATATCACACGCATTTTCAATTCAAAATTTCAGTGTGAAAGAAGTGAAGACGTCATTCGAGAACTAATATTTTACCATCAACAACAATGAACTATACATTAAACCCAAAAATTTAATTTAGAATTCAAATATTTATTACTTATGGCCTTTCAGTGTTAAATACAGTATAAATTAAACATTTGTTTCTTTATTTTTATATAGTAGAAAAATAAAAAACATTATTTGATCGAAAGTTTGAAATGCGTTGAGAAAAAATATAACGAATGAAGTTAATTGTAAGAAGTAAATGGCAACGTGCAAAATGCTTCGAAATTTTTGATTATAACGAGTTGAAAAGGGTTGACAGATAAATGGTATTTTTCTACCTGTTTTAATACAAACATTGATGACCTCGATAGTCTAGTGGATAGTGCACAAAACTTTGTGGCAGAATGCCAGACTCTTGTCTGGAGACTCGAGTTCGATTCTCGGCTTGGGTATGTTTCCTATCTATCTTTCTTTCTCTCTTCCTTTTTTTTCTTTCATAACTTAGGCCTTTGGTAAAATAGATTTTATAGGACGCAGAGCCTGACTATCGAGTCGTCCTTTTTTCAAATAATAATAATACAAACATTAAACTAAATCATAACAAATTACAAATGAAGTAATAATCATTGAACTGCATACCTACATATGGAAGGCTCATTTAATAGTATTTTAAGCCGACTTGGACACTTTTTTAGTTCTCTATATTACAAATAAAATCTATAATCTGTCAAAATATATGTAGCTATATCTCAAATAGGTGGTCGCCGTAGCCTAGTGGTATGTGTGTTGGACTGCTACGCAGAGGTGTCCGGGTTCATATATCGGCACGCTCAAAAATCAAACATAGAAAATAAAAATCTTTCCACACGGCACTACCTCTGATTGGTAATGGCAAACCTCCAAGAGTAAAAAATGCCTATTAAAAGCTTTTCACTTCGCCGTTCGGATTCGGCATAAAACTGTAGGTCCCTTCCATTCGTGTGTAAATGTAACTCGCATAACATGAATGAATGCGAAAAGCTCGGCCTTGGCCCTCCAGGGGCTGTTGTACCATAATAGTAGTAGTAATATCGCAAATAGGTCAAATTTGTGTTTATTATACTGTAGAACTCTTCTAAAAAAGTTTGAGTATCGGCTTGAAATGTTTATTCTCGAATCCATCGAAATGTATATACATTAAGGTGAGCAGAGATATATTTATGTTTTTGACCGCGATTGATACATTGGATTATTCTGAATCTAGCGCCATAAATCGTTTTTCGATTGCGAACACTCCTAGTGAGCTGGATGTTCTGGAAAAAAGTAGTCCGTATAATGCACCAAAAAACTAAATATGGTTTCGTTATGTTTCAAATCGTCTAGCTGGGAAAGTTCTGATTTTTTTTTTTTGGAGCTCAAAATTTTTCCTCAAATTCTTAATTGGAAATAATCATATACTTATTTTTTCTTTTAGTTCAAATCTTTTTTATTTTCGTGTAAGGATTTTTTGGATATTAGCTTTATCTGGGTTCCTGGTCACAGGAACATCGAAGGCAATGAAAATATCGATGAATTAGCAAGACGAAGTTCAGATCTGAATGGAACTCAGGCGCAATCTGTAGCAAATTCCACTGAATAAAATCTTACTTGCTAGCAGATGGAAGTCTTTCCACATGCGACGTAACCAAGAAAACATAGCCAGAATTCAACTACAGCATAGCCAGAGGTCTTCTTTGTCACTCCCGATTAAATGTAGGCATACTGACTGCAGTACTGACGGGACACTGGGTAATAGGGGACCAAGCGGTCAGACTCCGGATCCCACACAACACGCATTGTAGAAGCTGCAATAAACCATCGTATAGAGTGACGAAAGTATGTACAATAGGATGTGCTCTGACGGATGTTCGGAGGTATCACAACCATGAATTAAATCCGAAATTCAAATGCCTTTGAAATGGATCTTAAAGAATCGGCTTTTGGATAAAAAAATAGAAGTTCTTGAGTGCCTTACTTAAAGTCAAAAACTCAACTCTATCGAGAATATAAGAAACGATGTTGATGTCATACTGAAACAAGCGAATCTTACAAATTTGGGAGAGTTGTGGGGCTGCCTTAGATCGGAATACCTAGAGAGCAATGATAACGATTAGTTGAAAGCCGATCTCTTCGATGTTTTGGAGGTTATTTCTAACAAGGGTTATTCAACTAAACATTAATGACTTTTTTGTAATTTTTACGTTTAATTATACTGAAGTGTTTTCAATTTATCTTTTCTCTATCTCTTCTTCTTTATATATATATATAAATGAAAATATGTGTGTATATCTCCAAATAACACAGAAACTACATCACAGATTGACACAAAAATTTTGCATTATGGGGGAGTGCGCCATCTGTATGTCAAATGTGAAATCTGACATACAGATGGCGTTATTTTCCGTTATTTTTAAAATCAAACAAACTTTGATGTGCAATGTTTTTTGCATTTTCGTTTAGTTTTGCTCATATTTGAACATTTTCTTGATATAAAAATTATAAATTGAAAAATTTCACTCGAATACGAATGCTTAATAAAAGTGTGTATTAATGTGACAGAAAAGTAGTACTGGCAGGCAAGAAAAAATTAAAGGAAGATTAGTTAATGAATGTTAATATTTCAAATTATTTTACTATTATGGTATTTCATTCATTATTGTTTTATCTACCATCACAGCGAAAAAATGATATATCGCTGCCTTAATTTGCCAAGTCCCTAACATCAAATTTTTCACTATCGAGTTTTTGATGGATAATGATAAAGGGCACACAAAGGCTGTGCTAAAAATTCTAGAGACTTGCACCAAAAACTTAAGATCTTTTCTTTTAGTTTAAGTTAAAAATTCTCGAAGCAGTACTTTAAATAACAAAATGTTTTTTGCTTCTCCCGTAAAATTTACAAAATGCGTGTTAGGGCCTTAGCAAATTAAAGCAGCGATGTGGTGTTTAGGAATGGCACCTCAAACACAAAAGAAGTACTTGAGGTGAAACATATCGAAAAAATTATAAAGGTTTATATATTAAGACGAATGTAGACACTGTTGAACAAGTGGATTAGAAATACCAATTAGGTTGATATCGGAGGTTGCCACGCTCATATGGCAATTTTTGTTGTATATTGTTTTTTGCGGCTGTTTTAATTTTCGTATTCCCAAATTTTGCAAGGGCCACTCAGCGAAAACAAAAAATGTTTTTTTCTTGATATGGCTTATATAAATAATAAACCCAGTGTAGATTAAAACTGAACTATTATTTGTTTTGAAAAATAAAAAAAAAAAAAAATACTAAATTCTGAATTGCTTTGTTACTTGGGGTGCGTTATTTATATGAAAACCACTGTAGGTAAAATAACTTCAATTAAATTGAAAAATTTATGACAAATACTAATGTTGATATTTGAACTTTTACAACAAAAACTATTGCTATTGAAATTCTACTATAATTCGATATCAGTGAAAACTGATAACAGAAAAAGTGTCTGCGGCTGTCTGTTAGCTCATGTCTGTTCAATTAAATCAATGGACAAGTATATTATGCACATAAGATATTGGAATTATTTTTAATTAAATTCAAAGCAATTAAAAATTGTATTAGAATGTGAAAAAATAAAAACAAAATGTAAGAAAAAATTATTCCATATTATAAAGTCACTCGACGAAGGGAGAGAGATTATGATAAGGAATGCACTGAAAGATAGGGCGCAAAAATGGTACAGAATTGTAAAGGGTTAACAAGTTTGCAGTGTTTTTGTTTTCATATTTTTTGCGAAATTGCAAAAACTATAAAAAAAAAAGGTGATAAATATTCATAAAATCAAATACACTTCAACACTTACTTGAAAATTGAACAGATAAACAACTTAAAAATTAAAAGCAATAAACACTTTTGCTCTAATTCACATCAAAAATTCAACTAAAATTTGTATGTAAATTTTTGACAAGATTTGTTGCTATTTTTTTTTTTTATTATTGTTGTTTTTATGTAGGTATTTTCAAAAATTATGCACAACATTGGCACAAGTGTTTCTTTCTTTCACCTTATTTTTTAATACATTTAAAAATGTGTTTTAATTTTGATTAAAATAAACAAAGCTTTATTTTATATAAGCTCTCACGATAAATAATTACGTTTTTAAGATATTATTTAAAATACAAAATTTTAAAAATTATTTAATCCAAAATTCACGTTTACTTTTTGCGCTGACTTTACATAAAGACGCGTATTGCTCATTGCTTCCTGCTCAAACACAATAACTAAACTGAAATACATGGAAGTTTCAAAAGCGGCATTTCACAGTCTCAGACTCATAAACTAAAATTCAGCATCTGCCGCAGCTGCGGCTACAACCTCAGTCTCATTCTCAGTTTCGTTTTGAGTTTAAGCGGCTTTTTACTAGTTCTCAACACAAATTATTATTCTTCTTATCACGGATGGACGAACCGACCGGCCAGCGTTTGAACGTTCTGTCTAACTTACAATCCCTCTCTGTCATAGCTTTGTTCTAAAGTTCGTTGCCGCTATTGTTGTCGTCACAGTTGAAAAACAAAAACAAACATTACAAAAAATTTATCGCTTCTATTTGGAATCAGCTTGTATACCTTATTTGCCTTTCTTTATTAATAATCTATAAGATCAATAGTGAGTGAAGGTGCTGCCACATTAAAAGAATTTTTAGGAATTGTTTGTGTAGATTTAATACATGTATACATACAAGCTGTGACCTTGGCATCAATTCTTTTGTGCTAGATGTGTGGAACTAATATTAATTAATTTGAAATTTAAAGTTTATAATTGTGAGAAGTTAATAAACGAAACGATTCATCTCAATTACTTAATTAATTAATTTAGATAGTCTGAAGGTTAGGTTAAAAAAGGGGTGTATGCTACGGACTTTCACTCGCAGGCCCTATTGGGCCCATTGTGATGCTCTTCATTTATATTTGGGTGACCTTCCCTATCTGTTCGGTTCCCTGCGAATCAAGACTGAATCCTTTGGAAACCACCTATTCTTGACGAGAAAGTGTAAATCTGAAGTCTGTGCATCAGCTATGTCTGTTAGCCCGTCAAAAAACTTAGCTCCGAGAGTTCGGAGCCGTCGTTCCTGAAATGAAGGGCAATGGCATAGGAGATGCTCAACCGATTCCACAGCGTCCACGTCTCCACAGCCTGTGCATACACCGTTGGTCAACAGCAGGCATTTACATCACATTACGCCCACAGCGCTGTGACCAGTGGTAACACCCGACACCATGTGCACCATGAGCCAACAGTAACATCAAGCTGTAGCCAGCTTTCTCTGGAGGGATAGTCTATCGGAATTTTCCAGTTAAAATCACTGCGTGTTACAAGGTAATCAGTTGCCTTACCTATAAAGCTGTGCGTGGTATCACCTCTCATTAAGTTGTCCAGTATACTGGAGTGTCAGCAGTTGACTGATGTCAGCTGATTAGACTCTCTCAATCTGAGAACAGTCTGCATTAGCCTTTACAAACATGTCCAGGGGGGAAGATGGTAGTTTGAAAATAATTTCAAAAAGATTAGACAGCTTATACAAGTTAATTGGGTTTACAGAGCGCTACCTGGGATCAACATTCACATAGACTTAAATCTTTAAACGCGATTATGCCAGACCTTCTTCACCGATCGATCTGAAATTCGGAATAGTTATTTATTTTTAAAAGCAGGGTATTGTTTAGTTTTCACTATGTCATATTACATGTCAAAAAGAGAGAAAGATGTTGGCAAATTTTACTGAATTTGAGTTAGTGAAAAAATCTAAAATTAAAAAAGTAATTTTTTGTAAAATTATTGCCATTTGTGGAAAATTAAAATTTTAACGAACCCTTCGTTCAGGCACATATTTATGCAATATACTAAAGAAATGTTCACCTGTTCACAGAAGAAAGATTCCGAAAACATTGTGGCATCTAAGAGAAGCGCCATTTTGCTTTCGTTATTTTTATGGACAAATTATAAAGTAATAAGATTTTAAGATTTTCAATATTAATATATTGACTGAACCAACAAAAAAAATGGTGGAAACCATGCCATTTGTCCGAACCTAACATACCTAATCGACATAATCATTAAATAAATAAAATAATCTTTAATATCAGTTTATATCTTCAGTTTGCGTTTTCAGCTATTATAGTCCTAAAAACGAAGATGCAAAAATTAAATATCAACGCCTAATTAAAGGTGAAGCTACAAAAAACACATTAAATTTAATATTATATTTATAGTCTTCGTGCTCGAATAACTGTGCAGGGGCGCCTAGTTGACCGAATAACTTCTTCACACTGCACTATGGGGCTGATGAAAAATATAGCTGGCCAATATTTAAAAATTCGACTAACTTGGTTTGAACCCGAAATGAACTTACTTAATATTTTACATACTTAATATTATAATTAGGCGAAGGATCTTTCTGTGCGAGCGTCGAAAGATGCAATATACTGTGGATAGTATTAACCTTTAACTGTGGAGGTGGTGGTAAATTTTACCCCACCTTGTGAAATAAAGTGCCAGTTTTGTTGAACTTAAAAAAAAGGTTTTCAAATTTTAGATTTGTTTCAATTAAAAATGTTATTAGCTTGTTTTCAAAAAACAAATAATTACACTGCACAACGGAATTTACCAAAAAAAAAAGCTCAAGAGTTTGGAAAGTTTATTTTATATAATATATAATTCGAGTATGTTGAACATGATGGCGTTTTTGGTTTTTCTCTATAACGTCTAATTTCTTTTTTATAACGGCTTAAAAAAAATCATGTACGTATAGAAACACCGCACAATGGAATTGACCAAAAAGAAAAGCTCAAGAGTTTTGAAAGTGGATCTTATATAATTCGAGTACGCTGAACATAATGGCGTTTTCAGTTTTTCTCTGTATCATCTAATTATTTTGTAATGGGTTGAAAAAAATCATACCTAAAAAATATTGTTTGTAGATTTTTATTTTGTTTAAAAATCTATAAGCAATTTTTGTATGGACGTTTCTATTTTAACCCATTATAAAAAAAGTTATAGAGAAAAACTAAAAACGCCATCATGTTTTGCATACTCGAAATATATAAAATCCACTTTCAAAACTCTTGAGCTTTTCTTTTTGGTCAATTCCATTGTGTAGTGTTTTTATACATATATGATTTTTTTTAAACCGTTATAAAATTAGACGTGATAGAGAAAAACTGAAAAACGCCATCATGTTCAGCATACTCAAATTATATAATATCGACTGTCAAAACTCTTGAGCTTTTTTGGCCGTTGTACAGTGTTATCAAAAAAACCTTGTTTTTACTAAAAATTTTTAGTAAAGTAGTAGATAAAAGGTAAAAAATTCACCTCCATAGTTAAAGGTTAATATGGATAAAAAGGTGTTATAAAGGATGTTTCAACAAGAATTTCAGGGTTAAAAACTTCAGTAACTTTGACAGCTGTCATCGTACAACCGTCAGATTCAACAAGCGTGCTCTATAAACTTGGGAAATTTACCATGGAACCCTACACGGTGAAAATACGAATCCAAATGATTCAATTTTATTACAAAAATTTACCAATTTTTGCGGCCACAATGCGTAAAATACGCGCAAATTTTCCTTGAAATTGCACGTCAAGTATACGGTATATATCAGTGCCGTCTTAGCGCTTTCGAGGCCCTGAGATAAAGTTATTTCGGGGCCCAATATTACAAATCTCAATATTACAAATCTGCGTCAATTTTGATTGAATTTATCCAAATGAAATTCAGCTATGCCATCATTCATTTATAATTTACACTATATTGCTGAGCTTGAACTTTTTTTCATACAAATATGAAAGTTTATGCCACTCAATATTCCATTTGACATGGCAAACAAAACCTACTGTTATCTAAATAATGTATAAAAGGCTAAATGAACGTATGTAGTCAGCCGTTCCCGAATCCACCACGATTCCTCATCAGTGATCTAAGTGATAGTTCTTAGTCTTTCAACATACTATATAAGCAACTAATATTCGAAATCTTAACCGAGATTTCAGGTTTTGATTTCAAATATTTTTACAGGTCAGTACAAGACGTAAAACCATCCACCCAAGCGCGTCCGGCACGGTCTGCAGAAAATATTGCTGCTGTCAGTGAAAGTGTCGCGGAGAGTCTAAGAATATCAATTTGTGCACCATATACACTAATTGCATGGCTACTTTCTTTCCATCGAATTTTGGCCGAAGATCTTCATTTGCACGACGTCTACTTTCAACAGGATGGAGCAACCTGACATACTTCAAAGGAATCTGACGACTTATTGCTTACCAAAATTTTCAGGCCGTGTAGTTTCACGATTTGGTGACACCAATTGACCACCTGCAAAATGCGATTTGACGCCGTTGGAATTTTTTCTTTGCGGTTTTTTTTTTAAAGTAAAGTTTATCCTAATGATCGTCAAACGATTCGAGACCTAAAAGTCAACATTATTGCCGCCATAGCTGAAGTTGAGGCCGGGTTTTATGCAAAAAGTGCAGTGATTCATAAACTACTCGATTTTGAACTTTTAAGAATATTTATATAATATTTTCACACAATTTAAAGTGGAACGATACGTAAAGAGAATAATTTATAACACACAGATAATAAATAGTAGATAATCTTAGAATAGTTGAAAAGAAATCACTGAGTGCTGCCTGACAAATGAAACAATACTATTAAAAAAAAGAAAACTATCGCAAATCGGCATATATAACGTTTCTCAGTGAATATAAATACGATGCGAAAATATAAAGAGAATCTCATAATAGTTCTCAATAAATTCTTATCAACTATAAACATTAGAGACTCTGCAAGATAAATTAAACTATTTATTAAATTTGTTTATGTTTATAATTGATTCCAATAATAAAAATATGAATACACATACAAAAAATCACGTGCTTCGCTTTAGACTAATTGATGAATTATATTCCCAGCGTCTCTTATTCATATCAGGAAAATGTGATCACTTTTATGAATGGAGACCAGTATGAAATGACCCTGTATTTTTCATTTCTTTCCACGAGAAGCTAAAGACCATTTAATTGGTAAAAAAAAAAACGAATACCCAATTGAGCGAAAATCAAATCGCATGAAACTGGTTTTTTGGAAATCTGAATCTGGTCAACAACAAACCAATTGTTGTTATAATTGAACAAAATATTGACGGCAGTTTTTTTTGTTGTTTTCTTAAATTATGAGTTCGCGCGCTGTTGCTATTTTTATTTATTTTTTTTTTTACATCACCGTTCGCATAATTTAGCAGAAAGTTATTGTAATTGTGCATTACAAGACTGTGCACATTTAAGTGAAAAGCGAAATAATAATTAATGTGTAATTGAATACGAGATTTGTTTATATTTATCTCAAGTCTTATCACGAATTTCAAGTACGAGTAAATGCAATTTTTATTTGTTTTGAGCCCTGCAAAGTTAAAAAGTGTTTATTTTAGAACCGTAGGCGACTTTTGGATATAGGAATATGTAAGGTTTTCTATTTGGGCTATTTAGATCAAATGTACTCAATTAGTTAAAATAAACAAGCACTTAAAATTTGTATCACAGTATTATTGCTAATATGGTATGCGATGCTTATGTTATTCGAATTTCGTTTGTTAGCTTTTTGTATTCACTGCACGAAGCATATATAAAACTTGCTACCATAAGAAAGTATCCATCGGCATTTCTACATGCAATAATATTTTCTATTATAAACAAGTGAATTTTTCTATTAAAACTCACCTTTGAAAAATGTATTTTCTTTCGTTTTAATCACTTGTCTGACACGCCGACAATGTAATACAATTTCTTAGCATTTTTAATTCTTAACGTTCCAAACTAAAAAGTGAAAATTTGTGCACACAACAACTTCTTTTCATCGTTTTTTTGTTTTCTTTTTTTGTTTTCGCTATTGTACGCGCAATCGCAGAATTTCCATTTGCGCAGAGTTGCAACCTTTAGTGAGTAAGGTAATTTGCTACTATTTGCGATAATAAAGGTACGAAAGTAATTTTCTTTCTGTTTTTTTTTTCAATATTTCAGATCAATTTTTCATACAGGAAATTTTTTTTTTTATTTTTTTCTGGAGAAATTACCTTGAATAGAGATTCTATGGGGGAAAAAATTTCGTTTTTTTGAGTTGATGTACAGTTGTCTTAATATATTAATACTGAAAATTATGGTTGAAAAATCAAGAAAAGGATAAGTATTTAATAGTCGTCAGTATTTGAAAACAATAAAGCAGCGCTTATGACAGTTTTTGTAATTTTTAATTTAGCAGAAATTTGATAGTACTTGTTTTCTATATGGAAAACAACATAAAATATAAACTGTATAAATTTCTTTATTCCTCAGTGAATGAAATGAATACAATTTGAGTTTATATCGTTACTTTTGTTCAAATATTTGAGTAATATCGATACTTCTCCTGAACATTTTTAATCAAAAAATATCATCGGAGCGAATACTTCGATAAGGCAGTGTGTTATGACTTTTTTCATTTCTACAGTCGGTCTGCTTATTTTGAAGTTATGTGCCAAATAAACTATAAAGGTAATGAATGCAATTGTTTTATTGTTATGGAGATACCTAATAAAAATTAAAAATACTTATACTTACTTATTTCTCTCATTTATTTTAAAATTTCTCTTACTTTAATTACAGAAATTAATGTATGTTTTATTTATGTATACAATAATAAATGTTCATAAAGAGCTTTACATATACTGTCGAAAGTTATTTCCTATGAATAATGCAATTTTTGCAAGTGATGTGAAGAGAGGTGAACACCTATTTGGTGTGCCCTCCCCCCACTTTCTACCCCCCTTCCAATACATTTTGAGACTTTTCAGAAACAAGTTTCATCGTCTAAAAGCAATTTAATAAAATGAAATAAATCCTAGAATAAATATCTCCAATATCTTGCATGGACTGAAAAATGCAACCCTGTTATCTGTCGTATCTCTTTTACTTACTAAACACAGCTCTTGCAGTGAAATTTCTGTTCATTTAATTTGTGAACTTGTTTTGTGGGGATACGCGTAAATGTAAAAGAGTAGTTTTTTTTTGTTGAAAATTTTATTAATTGATTAAGAATTAAGAGAAATAATTAAATATAAATAATAGTTTAATAAAAACAACTAGAATTTCCAATCAAAAGAATTATAGTGGACACAAAAATTGCACCGAAAAGAAAACGAATGAAAGCAGAAGAAGCATCAGCAATATAATAAAAAGGCCGCCATTCGCGGAAGCTCCACAGCACTCCTTCGAGCAACTGATTGACAGACACAACAAGAAATAAAATTGAAATTTGTTTTTTTTTTGGAAATTTTGCAGTGAAAATTATGAAATGGGTAAGAAATTAATAGTAAATGATTTAGAAATATTCTAAAGTTTTTTCCAATTACATTCGCTCAAAAGAATTCAAGAATTTTGTTATTTAAAAAATTATTGAATAATAGAATTTGAAAGTTGTATGGTAAAACTTTAGATATTACAAATATCTATAACAGACGATAGTCGTTTTATTAGAACCTATTCAATATGGAGACTAACTATACTAGATTGCATTATATATGTTCTCAATTGACATCAAGGTTTAGTTCATATATTTGATTCAAACTTTCATGTGCTGGAATCCGCGGTCAATATTTTTAATATTGGTGCAAATATACTTATTCATAAAAAATAATTGTACAAGATAATTAAAAAATCGATGTCATTCCTTGGAGGGCTGATAGACCAGATCATTACTAACCATAATATCGAAATATGACCTTAGTAAAAAGTTCTTCGTTTATGGGATATTAGCACTTTTATGAATTTTGTAAAAATTAAAAGTCTTAGCTTCAAGTCAACGCACTGAAATCTATACTATTTTCAAAGCAGTTCAAAGAAAGTTTCTGGCCCTTGTTCGTCTGTTAAAGCAGAATGTATTGTAATAATAATATTTGATTGAAAATTTTTAATTAGTGTTTAAGACTCTTAGCATTTAACAATAAAATATTTTGATTAATAAAAATGGAAGAAAATGGGCACGCTACACTAGGCAGATCTATTGCAGGTGTAATATTAGGTGCGCTTACGAACATTATACCGTTAGGGCCTACGGAAAAATACTGGGTCTAATTTCAAATGACTATAATAGAAAATCTACATAGCTTTACATTAATAAAAAATTTTATTGAAATTCCTCATTAAAGTGTTTTCATACTATGCGGATATCCGTATATTTAAAACTACCAGTCCGTTTATTTATAGGTAAAGGGCTTAGCCACCGAAATTTGTACTATAATGACCTGTTATTTTGTGGTTTAAGTAAGATTCAGAAACCATAAAAAATACGAATTTTGCAATGCTTTTATATATAAATTCAGATTTAATAAATACTAAAAACTAAAGTTTCATTTTAAAACTATAAAAGTATTTTACATGTGTATATTAAATTTCTTGCAGGTGTTTTTACTCCAATGAAGAATTTTCAAGTAAAAGTAAAATTTCCAAAAGTAAAATATTAAAACTATTTAAGAAAAAATCAAATCACAAAAAACATTATTAAACTACAAGCAAGCACTCAAGTCTAAACAAACAAAATCTAAACGAAATCGAGAAAAGAAAATATTAATAAAAAAAAAAACGAAGAAGCAAACTTAAAAACTTCAAAATAAAGCATAAACAAACCAAACATAAATAAAACGAAACTTTTATTTTAAAAAAGTCGGCTTAAGGCAACGTGGCTGAAGCAGTAGCAGCAAAGCATACAACAGCTGATGTAAGTAGTTATTAAAGGTACCTCCTACAAGCAGCCAAAAAAAAAAAAATCACAAATTGGAACATCACATACACAACCACCACACCTATAATATACTTATCTAACTACCTAATGTACCTTACCTGCGCCTACTACCTAACCGATATGAACAAAAACCTAAACCAAAAACCGCTTTAAAAGCCCATGTTAATATAAATGTTTGCCATTGTTTTTCTTTTGTTGTTTATTGCCAAAATTCTTCTCACTCATTGTTTTTTTCTTTGCATATACTTATTGTACACGCAATTGAAATTCCCAGTAGAATTTTATATACTGAAAAACAAAAACTTTAAAATATGAAAACAAAAAATGCTTTTTGTTATATTTTTACATGATTGCTTATTTCTTAATTATTATAATTTTCAAAATAATAAAAAAAATCAGTAAGTCTGCGCGCTTTTTGTAGTTAAAATTTTGTATTTTGTATAGCCTTTCTATTTGTTTATTAATTTTTTTTAACATGCATACAAATATTTTCTTAATTTTCTCACATTTCAATTTAATTTAATATTTAAAATAAACAATTATGTTTTCTTTTTACAGGCAATGCCTTCTGCTACTGGACATGGCGGTTCAGCCGGCGGTCATAATGTCAATATACCGAGTAATGAAGAATGCGGCATACGTGATGTCTGGAAGCATAACCTTGAAGAAGAATTTCGCACTATACGTAAAGTTGTGCAAAAATATCATTACGTGGCCATGGATACTGAATTCCCCGGTGTGGTAGCACGTCCTGTTGGTGAATTTCGTTCGACAGCCGACTATCACTATCAATTATTACGTTGCAATGTCGATCTCTTGCGCATTATACAATTAGGACTAACGTTTATGGATGATGAAGGCAAGACACCGCCTGGCTACTCAACTTGGCAATTCAATTTTAAGTTTAATTTGAGGTATGCGGTATAAAACTTTCTTTAATTTCTCCTTTTTTTAATTGTATTTCATCTTTTTTTCGTCATAGTGAGGATATGTACGCTCAAGATTCTATCGACTTATTACAAAATTCTGGCATACAATTTAAAAAACACGAAGATGAAGGTATTGATCCGCTTGATTTTGCAGAATTGCTCATGTCATCGGGTATTGTGCTGGTCGATAATATTAAATGGCTTTGCTTTCATTCGGGCTATGATTTTGGTTATCTGCTCAAACTTTTGACCGATCAAAATTTACCCTCGGATGAAAGTGAATTTTTCGATTTGTTACGCATTTACTTTCCGAACATTTACGATATAAAATATTTGATGAAATCGTGTAAAAATTTGAAGGGTGGTCTGCAAGAGGTGGCCGATCAATTGGAATTGCGTCGTGTCGGGCCACAGCATCAGGCCGGCTCAGATGCTTTGCTCACCGGGATGGCTTTCTTCAAAATGCGTGAGGTACATAATGACAATAAGAATTTTAGTATTGAACCAACATCAACATTTCTAGACTATGCTGTTGAATTTAATAACAATAGTATCTAAAGCATACGTCATTTTCATTTTTCATGATCATGTAATTTCGTTCATTTATGCGTTAATCCTTTTTTGATTTTATTATCACCATATAATACAATTTTTAATTAAATTTTGCGGTGAAATTATCGAATAACTCGCGCAATCAATATATTTATATATATTAAGCTTTTTCATAAAAATATTACTTTCTTTTTTTTATTGAATTCAATTATTTTTTGTACGTTTATTTCAAGAAGTACTGAATTTGTGCATTTGCGCACCTGTTTTTTTGTTTTAAATATGCTATCAATGAAATGATCTCGCATCTCGTTGTTGCACAATGATGCCTCCGTTTTTTTTTTTTTTTTTAGTTTTTAAGATATTTTGTTCTAAGTTTTTTATATAAAAAAACTATATATATATATTATAAACTACATTTTAACACCTGAATTGATAAAGAAAATGAAATTGTTGAAATCAACATCATCAAATTGTTAATATTCAAATTTTGGCAGTTCTTTTTTGAGTTAACTACATTGTTTTAATTCTTTCTTTTATTAACACTTATATAATTTATATAACTTTGTTGATATATATTTTGTTTTCAAAAACTAAATCTTGAAATTGTTATTAAAAACTTAAATAAAAATATTTGTTGGTTTTCATTTAAAACAAAAAGTTGTAAGCTATACTATTAAATAATTTGAATGATGTTTTGGGGTTAAGTAGCAAAGCGATAATATTAAAAACGCAAATTATATAAAATTTGTTTTAGGCACAAATGATGAATATGTATTGATTAACTAACAATTTAGTCTTTTTATAATGTAAATCTTATTTCATGTCATTTTCAGAAATTCAATTTTCAAATACATTGAAATCACAAATGTATAATTTCAAGTTCTGAGACTGAAAGTGTATTTCTTGACTTACAGCAATGTTTTGAAATACATTTCCCTTCGAAATCTATATCAAAACAGCACTTTTCGTTGCATTTCTATTAAATGCTGATACCAAAACATTGCAGTAAATTTTTTGTTTTTAAATCTTTTATTTTTATTATTAATCTTGTATATACTTTTTCTTTTTATTGTTAATTTTGTATATATTTATTCTTTTTATATGTTTTACTATCCTTTTCAGCACAGGGATTTGGTTTCCATTTCAAATCTTACTTCTACAATTTTTTCTCTTTATTTCTTCTTTACTATTTTTTCATGTGAAAAGTGGTATTTTATAGGTTTACAAACCTACTGTCAAATTTGCACACTTTATTTTCTCTCATTACTGTTGCAAATTTTTTTTTTTATCGATATTACCTTGCACACAATTTTTTTCTTTTTATTTTTTCTTTACTGCTTTCCCATGGAAAAAGTTATACTTTAGAGGTTTACTTACCTACCGTTAAATTTACATACATACCTTTTTCTTTTTCATATAAAATTTTATAAATGCTATTTTTCTTTTTTGTAAATTAACTTAATTTTTTCTTAGTTCTTTTATTTACCTTTCTTCCTGTCCATCATCATCTAACCATAACATTTTCTTTTTGTGTGTCTGAATGTGTATGTTATTTTCAATTTATTAAAATAATGAAATTTTATATGCTTTTAGATGTTTTTCGAGGATAACATTGATAATGCAAAGTACTGTGGACATCTTTATGGATTAGGCACATCGTTTATTGTTAATGGAGCGAATTTCCACGACAGTAATGGCGATAATAGTAATGCAACGTGATTCATTTTAATAGATCGTACTGCAAATGCAACAATTAAAAATTTATCATAAAACGAGAATGAATTGGATGCTAGGATGTGACGAAAGCTAGACAGACAAACCAGAACAAAAATAAACATAAACAACATTAATTAATTTAACAAAATATAAAGAAACGATAATTTGTAAACAAAACACATATACACTTATAAAGAAATTTCAATACACTATTGTGTAAAAACAAATTTTAAACAAAAACAATATATGTATATGCATACTTTAAACAAAACCCTCTCACAATAATAAATGTAAATGTTAATATTTTTAAGATGCTATAAATGTAAACAGTTTAAAAATATAAACACGCTATTGTATGTCGTCATTTAGTCAAAAAAAAAAGAAGAAAAAACAAAACAAAAAAAAAATATTTAAAAAAAAATTAGCAGTAAATAATTTCTGTTTAATGTAAGCAAGAATAAAAAAAAGATATTTTAAATTTTAAAAACTTATAATCATAAATTTGTTTTCTTTATTTCTAACTAAACAATTCCACGGCGGCGGTGCTTCACAACACTTTTTTCATTTATTTATTATCATACATCGATGCTATGGCAGGGTCTTCTGTTTCGTAAATTATCAGTACATCACGAAATTTATCCAATAACTGCAACAGCTGCGAACGTCGTAAATTTTCAAAATACATCATCTCTTCGAGATGATGCTCACTTTTAAAATATCCTGCCTGATATAGTTTCACCATTAAAGATAGATCATCAACACTGGTAGATGCGGGAATACGTTTGATTGCAGGACGATCGGTTTCGTCGAAAACTTGTAGTAATTCTTTGATTTTTACTTCATCAGCAATCGAAGCAATGCTATCATCGGAGCTCATTGAAGTAGTCATACTATTTGGTTATGAAGAGAGAAGCAAGTGGTAGAGATGACGGTTAAAAAGTAGAAAGGGGATTAGAAAAGAAATAGAGAAGAATCATGTTGTTTTTTGAAATTGATATAGAAAAAAATAATAACAGAATATGCTTGCCTAAAATTCGATTTGTGACTTGAGGAAGGTTGCGCAACAATATTATCCGAATTCGTTGAACCGTCATCGGAATAATGATCCTCGGTTGCGGTGCGTCGGCCGGTATGAGGCACAGGTAAAGGCTGGGTTGTACAAGAGAGCAGGGAGCCGGTATTACTAAACAAACGTAAAAATGTAATATAAATGTATAAATTAGATAGATTTTAAATTAGAAATTAGCCTACAATTCATCATCCGCTTCATGTCCGCTTTTACTACTACTCTGCATTCCAACATTTTCATGTTTGTTGCCACCAATCGATGACAAATCGTTACCACCGCTGTCATTTAAATCGACGCCACCAATATCACTACCACTTTCATTTAAATTAACAAGCGATAAAGATTTTAGCATATCTCCTGCTTCGCTGCCCAGATCATCTAAATCGCTTGGCATGAATTGCACATACGTGTGAAGCTGTAACAGTAAATGATGTTGCAGCATCCAGAGCACCATTTGCGCTAGTATACCCTGTCGTGCTGGCTGCTGCAAGGGCGTTGTCAGATGGCCTATCGATGTAGGTAGTGAAAAATCAGAAATTACTTCGAAGAGCGAAAGGCCTGCAAAACGTGTCGAGAACTTCTCAACCAGGTGTGACTTGGTATGCAGTGGTGCATCGGGCGCTATAACATAAACGTTTGTTTCGCAAAGTGGATAAATAATCGTCGCCTTGCCCCAATAAACCAAATGCGAGACTAATTTATAAACATGTTCAATACTCAAATCCGCATCGGAAGCTAACATTTGTAGACTCATTAGCGGGGTGTATATTTCGACTAGTTGAAGGAGCATACGTGCACCTGAGGGCGGCACACAATCGAGTAATTCAGCAAAATCGACTAGTAGCAACATGCCATGATAGGGTTTCAGTGAGCGCAAGCAACGATCAATTGTCTCGGGGTCGACCATGGAACCTTTTTTGTGGAGCTGATGTGCTTTCTGTGGCAAACAAAAACCCAAGGTTAAATTCTGATTTAGCGTGGTGTTGAGCAATCCCGTGCTGCAAAGATCATGGTAAATGGATTTTAGCGCTTGCGCAAGATTACAACGCTCCGAAATCAAATCGAAGGCACATTCGAGCGGCTGCTGCTGTGACGAGATCTCATCGTGTGTCCGCGCCATTTGTACAGTTTCTTCCGTGAAGTAACCGACGCGTTGCTCTTCCACTTTCAATGCTAAACCGAGTCGTTTACTCAGCTCATAGTAGCATTTAACTATGGAGTAACTGGCTTGCGCATGAAGCGCAAAAACGATATTGATCAGCATCTGTTGTGGCTGTGGTTTGATATATGGAGTTGGCGTTGGAGTTGTGATTACTATTGGTAATGCACCTCCTCCTGCGCTTATTGATGCAGCCGCCGTTCCCGACGTTAACGTTATACCTGGTGTTGTTGTTGCGACAGCTGTATTGCCACCGCCACCACCTCCACCTACTGATCCTGTCGATGATGACTGCTGCAACTGTAATTGTGGTGCAATGCTAGGAACGCCTATACCACCTCCACCACTACTACCCACACTACCTGATCGATGTTCCTTACGTGGTATTAAGGTGGGATGTGCCACAAAGCGCACATCGTTTATTTTAAGTTCAAACTTTTGATTGCAAAGTTGTTGCTTCACTGCAAATAAAGCAGAAAGCACTTCGTCGGCAAACAACTGCCCTTTAAAGGCAGCAATATTGTTGCCTCCACCACCGCAAGCATTGCCAGCAACAACCGCTGCCGCCGCCGCAGCTGCACTGCTAACTGTTTGTGGGGGTGGTGTTGCTTGGAGCAAATCATCTAGATTTGTGATGGCATATGGATTACGTTTCTTCGCTGTTACTGATTCTTGTGTTACTATCGGTACTGCTGTTGTTATTGGTGCAGTTGTTGTTGCTGCTGTTTTATAAATATACAATATAGTGGGCAGTAATAGATATTTCAATGCATTTTACCTTTCAAATTTTCATAAGGATAGCGATACAGCAGACGATCGCCTTTGCTGTCCATATATACCAAAATCACTGCTATTGGATTCACTTCCATTTTCATAGTTTATCAATTTCTGCATTTGTTTTTCAATTAGATTTAGAAAAACAGTTTTATCACTTCTGCAAAACAAGAACATATAAAAAAAAACTTAATAGTGTTGCCACAAGAATTCACTTTTTGTTTTTTTACAGTGCCATCTAGTTATTCAAAGGTGGAACTGTGCACTTTATGGTTTTAACCCTAGATCGATATGCACACTAACTTCAGACCAATGCCCATGTTCTGTGTAGTTGTTAGTTTGCTTTTAGAGGAGGAAACTTGTTTCTGGAGACTGTCAAATGTGATGGCAAGAGGGGGAATACACTTTTCGTCTCACCCCCTCTTTAAAACACATTTTGATAGTTTCCAAAAACAAATTCGGCATAAAACTATAAGTCCTTTCTGTGCTCAATGCGGTAACTAAGAAAGCTTATGTGGTATCACAATGGCACTTCCGACTTAAAGGTCTAATTATAGAAACTTAAAGTAGCATAGCAGCGCATAGCAAGACTTCAAAATCCCAATTGACTCCAAAAGACTGCATTTGAGTTCAAAGTTACTCAAATGACTTCAAGTGACTCCAAGTGACTTCAAAGCAGTCATGATTTTGGAGTCGTAAGATTTGCAGTCTCATGATTTCAAAAAAAGACTGCACTCCCTTGACCCTAAAAAGACTTTTCTAAATGAATAACCAATCGGCGACTCCAAAAAAGACTTCCAACTGCATTTTTTATTCTGGAGTCAAATATATTATTCAATAACTGCAATCAAAAATTATTATTCATTTGTGACTTATATCCTCAATTGATTGCACTCTTTTATAGCTCTGCTAGATACAGCTAAATGTTTCTGAAAAAAAACGATTTGAAATCATTATAATACGGCACACACATTTTTAAGATCCAATTTTACTGGCCCAATGCCAACGTATACGGATAAGAGTTATATGGTTGGAAAGGTACTGCACTCTAAATGTGCACAATTTTGCAATTACAATGTTGCCGTTACCGCAGGTAAAAAAGGTAAAAAGATACACTCAAAAACAACAACAAAAAAACACATGGGAATTCAGATTCAGTGCGTTCATTAACGCCAGTCTGAAAGAGAGAGGTAGAAAAATATATAGAAAGAAAGAGATGAGAGAGATGCACCAAAAATAAAATAAAAATCGGCGCATTGATGAATGTTCCATGTTTATATTGTTCCAATTTTGTCAGTTTCCATCATAACTTTTTAGAAGTTGAATAAGCAACATCAACACAAATCTAGGGCATGCACAATCTTCATTTTCTCGCTATTTTTTTAACAAACTTATTTTATTCTCTTCAGATATTATAGTTTTTATTTCTTTGTATATTAAAGCACACATTAAAGCATATAATTAATATTTATTTGATGCTTTTTTTGTGAGAAAAAGAACCTGTCTTCGCGAGCATAGGAAAAAGTAGCGAAAAAATATTAAAATTCCAATTCCACCGTTCCACTTTGATTAGGAAAAGTCCGCCATAGCTGCACTCATGTGACCACGACCGTCCTGTTCATGACGTTCATGCTTGCGTCTGTGTGAGCCTGATGAAGATCGTACATGCGGGAAGAGTGGAATGAAAAAATAGCAAAACAGCGTTCTCTACATGTGGACGGAATGCGAGAGTACATGTATTCGTATGTTCAACTAGCGCTTTTTTTTTTTTGCTCATTCTGCTCTTACGACATGCACGGTCTTCATTTGCAGTTTTTTATTGTTAGAATATTCTATGCATTTAAATCCATTTCATTTTGATATTATCGGATCACCTTTGCTTATTTACAACAAATAACAAATACAAAAAATTTTATAAATATTAAAATAAATAAAAAATAAATATTATAATAAATTAAAGGTGAGTACCAATTTTTATTTAATTTAAATTTCAAAAACATACGAAATATTGGTGATAAATAATGATTTGAAAAAGTTTCATAGAAAAGATTGAAACGAAACAAACGAAATGAATCATAAATTGTCGATTCCTGCAGTTTTAAGAATTCTTCCATATATAATTTATATGGTTATTACTCCTAAATCAAATATAAATTATGTTGTTACATTATTACTTCTAATTTTATGTTCTTCTATTTTATTTCATTTATATTTTATTCTGTAAATATTTAATTCCATTGACAAATAAGTAAATGAACAAATTTTGATTGTCTACGATCATTAACGAGCATCGTTAACGAATACACAAAGACAGTGTGGCCAACTCAGCGCTTTTCCCGCTAAATTTAGTGCCTTTTGAAAATTAAAACACGAAAAAAGTGATTTAGCGGTCAGCGGGGTTTTCAGCGCATTTTTTTCAATTTAAAAGACACTAAATGCTCCACTAAATAATCCATTTCCTGAATAATCTTAACAAAATTTTAATCGAAACATAATTTTTTACTTCAAGTAAACTGCTGTAAGTTGAGAATATGTATTATCTTCGAAAAATCAAAGAAATTTTCATTGGCTAGAAGTAGCAAATGTATACGTGTATTAGTGAAAAAGTTTAAATGTATTGAGAAAAAAATTTAGCGCTTTTTTAAATAAAATACGCGCTTTATTCTTCATTTTAGCGGATTTTGAGAAATAAAAATTTATTTGTTTAATACTATTTTGTATGTAATGATACAAAAATATGCAAACATATGCAAATATAGCAGTAATTAAATAATGTGTCATAAAAAAAAAAATATGTTTATAAAAAATTTTCAATTCGGTAATGAATGCCTTTTTTGGGATTAAGTGTACCTATAAAAATTTAATCTAAGTAAGAAAAATTTATTATTTATTTATAAAAACATGGTAATTCAATGGTCAAGTAACAAAGTAGCGGAGTTTATTTTTATAAGTTTGCAAATTTTAAAGATTATTTTTCTGCGTTTTTTATATATAAATGCAATTTTCTTTTGTGTATTTTTTGTTGTTATTTCAATCAATATTATCTCATATTGTCATTATAATTATTTTCTATCCAATTCCATTCTAATTGTTGAATTTTCATTCACTTCAAAATACAATTAAATACTTCTTAGTTGGAAAAACATAGTTGCATATAAAAGTATTAAAAAAACATTCAGAAAAAAATGATAGTGTAACAGGGCATCAAACAAAACGATGAAAAGAGAGTAAAAACAGAAAACATTGACCGTGTAACATCAGCCTAAAATAGTTTGAAGTAAAATGTGTTCATTCTCTTTTTTGCTCAGTGTTCATTTTTCAAAACAACAATTTCATTGTTTGACAGCAAAACATTGATCGTGTAACATCGCCCTTACGCACACATACAAAATCAAATAAGCAAAGCAGAAAGAAAATTTATTTTGGCTCTATTAAATTTTTTAGATCTGCTTTCCTCTAGCAAATTTTATTCTTCACTTTTCCTCTGAGCGCGTCCTATATGTTTGGTTACTTTTTTTTCAAATTGTGACTTTCTTAGGCTGATGTTACACGGTCAATGTTTTGCTGTTTTATGCTCATTATTCGGCATCGACAGCCAAATCATTTGGTGATCGTGTCGATCAAATTTTACTCTCTTGCTATCTCTGCACTTGCACTTTACATTGAAGCAATAATTACTCGTGCCCATGATGTGATCGTCTACATAACAATGCAGTAAACGATTTTATTTTATTCGTTAATGATAGTTCGTTAACGAAACATAATTAAGAACGAAGTCGGATTTGAATGGTTATCGTTAACGTGTATCGTAAACTATATCATCTACATTTCGGTAGAGGTTTTTATTGTTTTCGAGCTTTTTATCGATAACTTTGCTGGCCGGTTTGTATTTCACACCACGCTATCACAAAACAAAATATTTTGTGTGCAGTTGCTTACGACGAAAGCTAAAAATTTATTCAAATTAAATTAAGTTATTCTCAATAATTAAAAAAAAAAAATGAGGTGAGTTGTTTTTGCGGTATTATTTATTTTTTTATTTCCTTGCATCATTACGTTGTTTTGATAATTCTCAGCCCTATTCTAAATATTCTCGAATGAAATATGGGGGAAATTTTGTTTATTTTTTCTCCTTTTCCTATAGGAATATAGGGAAGCTAAGCACATTTTCCAGATTCCATTTCTGGAATATTTAGAATAGTGTTGCATATGTTTGAATGTTATAGGAAGAACACTAACAAACATAATTATCGTTGCTATAACTTTTCTCTATCGATTATCTATCCTATGTCTTTATCTTTAAATCCGTTCTGTTGTACAAATAACTACAGTTATTCAAATAAAATGAAATCACAAGTTCACAGCAGAATTGATGGCAATTTCGCTGGTATACCAATGTCTAACTTTTTTGGTATGTTACAAATATGGAATACCATTATTCATTTTGATGGCCAGTGGAAATAGCTGACAAAGCAGCAGTAGAGTTTAATTAGTAGAAAAAAGTAGTAGACAGCGTATGATGTCAAAGTTACTTAAGAATTGCTGTGCCGAGTTACAAGAATGGGTTACAAAACAAAAAAATATTCATCTCACTGCCATTGGAAAATTTAGTGGCGAGTCTATGACTATAGTGCTGTTACAGGGTGTTCTGCATATTTTTTGCATATAACACTAAACACTGCCTGCTTTTCCGAATAACTGCAGCTTAGTTAATATTCGTTGAATTGCGCTATATAGTTTATCTACTCTCTCACATACGTTACTATGCATATTCCATATATTTTTTTCACTCATTCAATACACCAAATATCGGAAAGCAATATGGCGGCTGCTGGTCTACCATAGTATTAGTGTAAATTTTGTATATGTACAAGAGGCATAATTGGATTTCAACCACAGTGTGTGCGAAAAAAAACTCAACCTAACGAATGTAAAAATCGAACGATAATAGAAAAAAAAGTTCACATAAAAAAAAATTGAATTTAACGAAACACAGCAAGCAGGAGAAAAACGGACGGCCGCCATTTATTAAGTTCTATAGATCGTGAACGTATGTGAAAAACTTTGCGCATTTTCCATGACGGGAAAAGTGAAGGAAAACAGTGTGAAAACTGTGCGAAAAGTTGTGCAAAAGCAAGTGAAAAGCAAGCAACAATAAAATCAAATAAAATAGAACTGAAATTCTTGAAAGAAAAACCAGAAATCTATATTGAAATTTGTTGACAAAATTTACCATACGACGACGGAAGACAACGGTGAAGAATATAGAGCAAAGAAAAAAAGCAAATTTAACTTGCGAAGAAAATCGAATGAAGAGAAAACGTGAAGGAAAATATGCAAATGTGTAAGTGCAAGTGAGACGGGCAATGAATAGAAATAATTGTGTGTGTATGGAAAAGCAGAAAAATTTTTAAAGTTAAATATTTGATAGAAGAAAAAAGCGACAAAACGACAATTATAGTTGGAAGAAAAAGCTAATTGAGTGTGGGGTGCGACGTAGTGAATACGGTTTTTGCTACGTTTTATAAAAAAGGAGAAGTCCGATCCCGAAGAATTGATATTTTTGTTATAGTGTATGGGTCTTACGTTTAAAGTACGTTTACAAATTTCCACCTTCTGTGCACTGCGTGAAAATATATTACAAAAAACTGCATTCAAATATAAGTTTTTCGTATATACAATAAAGCGCGTATATATATCTTCAGAAATATATATATATATACATATACACATATTTTTCGATAGAGGAGCAAATGCACAGGCGGACAGACAAACGGACGTAAGTACAGGGCTCACTATATAGCAAAATAGTGTCGTTCGTCGAAGAAGAAAAAAGACAGCAAAAAAGAAGAAACGAAAAATCTGAATATTTTTTTTGCTGCTGTGTATGTGTATTCGCGCTGCCTCCTCCCCTTACCAGTACGTGCTGCATCCCGCCAACTACCCTACGTTTTTCTTATTCAAAATTAATTGAAAGAAAATTGTAAAAGTTCACAGTAAAGTCGAAAAGAAAAACTATAAACGCGTGTGGTGTCAAGTGAGGAATTTGTAAATGCAATATCGAAAAAGTGACAAGTGCTAAGTTTTTCCTTCCCAATTTTATTTGGGTGCACATATACAAACGGCACATAAAATGAATTTGTTTGTTTAGCTAGTGTAAAAAAGGAAATAGATGAGCTTTAAATTCAAATTGGAAATCATAATACGGTAAGCTATATAGTTGCGTTAAAAATTAGAGGAGAACTAAGAGAAAAGTATTTTTAAATTTAACATTTCATCACATTTGTTCACTCTCTTGATGCATATAGGCAACTTATTCTGTATTACAAATGAATAAATAAATATAAAGAAAAGAAATATAATATAAAGCCAATTGATTATTGAGTAGCCCGATCTTTTAAAAATTTTCTAATTGCACAAAATTTGATCCTTCAATAAAATTTTTCAATTGAATTGTTAAAGCATAGTATTGCTGATCTCTGTAATTTTTATTATTGGAACTGTGGGTTTGGGTATTACATACTAATATCTATTTTGCTTAACAACATATTAATTGGTTTAAGTTTACAGAAAGCAATAATATTGGTTCCAATTTGCTATAAACTTTTTTTTTACTGCTGGCAGCCATTTTTATTTTTATTATTTCTTCGTTTTATTTTTCTTCGTTCACTTCGCTATCTCGTTCTTGTGCAAAATAAAAATGGCGTCTTCCAATTAGTTTTTGCGCTGTGCTTGTGTGTGTGCTGCGCAAGTTTTTTGTGTTTTTGATATGCCTTTTCATTTCTTATTTTTATATATATTTTGTTATTCTCCCTAACACTGCACTTTTTCTTTGCTATGTATGAAGTTGGCTGCAAGCATAAAGCGAAATTGGAATTGGAGCTACTGCCGGGTTGCAAATTGGTGTAATTGTACGTGGAAAATTTCGAGAATATAAAGGAACAAATAGTCTAGCCCCGGTGCGAATTCTAATTTAGTAGTCTGCTAAGTACTCGCTTGCGATAATTCGTTTTAATATATGACGCAATCACTCACCACTTCCAATTGCTTTGATTTAAACTTCAGCTACAGTCATTAGCTACAGATCGTCAATATGATTCAGTGAAGAAAAAATTGTTGATACGTTGTATTGTTTCGTGCAGGGTTTTAAAACCGCGGCCCTTTTTTCGTGTACAGACTGCTGACACCCACACTGCTTAAATTTAGAGAATGTGTGTGTGACATGCGCATTCCGTTTTCAGAGCTGTATTTATTGTACAGAAGAATAAAACTAGAAAAGAAAAATATTAGCACTTCGCATGTACCTTGAAATCGATTAATGATCATTAAACAAGAGAGTTAAATACATTTTAATCATTTAAACTTTTTTATATATGTGTATTGCTTCATTTAGTGTTTCTTTTTCTGCATTAGCGATGTATGTATGGTAAATTTCCATTACATATTCTACGTCGCAATTTTTGTTTTTTTTTTTTCATTCTTTCATTTTCCTGGTGAAAACTATACGCCATATTGAAATTTGAGATAGCTATATGTGTTGACGTGCTTGTGCAAGCAGTCAAACTATCTTGTATTATTTTCTTACTACGTTTCGCATACGTTTTATTGACGTTCTGTGAGTTTTTACATTATACGGTTTGAAGTTGGGCACGCGAGAACTGCGTTATATAGTTGTCTCATTTTTACATTTGCCGAATGAAGGCTTTGTTTAGTGGTCATAATTTTTGGATGTTGCTTTTGCTGATATTTTCGTAGTGGAAAATGAAAGCAAAAGTTGGAAAACGGGTTTTGTGTGCCACTCATGGTATACGCTGAAAAGAAAAAGAGGTTGTGGAAAATTGTTTATACTTCGCTCGATGGAAAAAGGAGTTGCCATTATTAGACAGATTTGGAATTGCATATTTGCATATATCAAATATTCTTTTGAAAATCTGCAAAAATCTTTTAGAATTAGGTGTAAATGAGAATTAAAATTTTTTTTATATAACATTAAATAGCATCAGCTGAAAAGTTTAAAATAATTGAGACGCAATTTAATGTTATAAAAACTAATACGAATATGAATTTTTTAACGTAAAGCCCAACCAGAGCTGAATCAACACTGCAGACTGGCGTTGCTTGTGTCGTTGTTGCTGAAACTGACGGCAGGCACAATGGTGAGCAGCATCGTCGATAGAGTAGCCAAACCGTCATCACCATTGTTGTAGTTGTCGCGATATTTAGCGAAATGAAAATGTGCACACGTCGACGTTGCCGTCCTCTTCGTCCATCGGCAAGTCGAGGCACGTATGTACGCTACAATCTACGTACGTACATATGTATCTACATCACTTATACATACACACTTTGCAAATCAAATTCAATTCAATAATTGAACTCAACAGTTTTACATGAACACTACCGCGCGTACCACCATCACCACCAAAACCACATAATCTAAACATTTAAAGGTGCAGCAGAGCGGTAAAGAGAGAATGGGCAGGTAAAGGGAGAAAAGAATATGTGTATAAATAGTACTAAACAAAAGGCAGCCATTCATGATGTGTTGCGCTGATGTTGATGGAAACGTAAAAAGCACCAGAAGAGGCAATTGTTTGTTTGTTCACTAGATCATGGATTCTCAATCTATCTACCTATTCCTCTGGGGATCTATTGATGGGATGGTAAAGGTACACTTAAAAAAAAATTTGCGGACTGCTGTATTAGATGATGATATTTATTTGATGCAGTGTGTGTAGGGTAAAAATAATAGGCGAATTTCTGGCTTCTGCTGCGCTTAGCTTAACTTTTATGGTGGAATGTTGTCTTTGTAATGTTGTTTTATTCACTCTGAATATGATTGCTGGCTGGTTGTTATTATTAGTTGTTTTTGGTTTGTTAGTAGTTGTTTTTTGTCGATGTATTTTATGCGCGCGTACATTCGCAGTATGTATGGATATGCTGTTGTTGTATGGCTGCTCTTGTAGTTGCTACCGATATAAATAAGAACTAATTTGATAATTTGTACTTGCTTTGTTGGTGGCAACTACGAAATTACAAATAGTTGAATGTGCTTATACAATTTTGTACCTTAATGTGTACATTTAACAATCGAGTTGGGCCTTTTTTTTTATTTCACACTCATCGGCTAAACAAAAAAAATGTCTTTAATTATTTGGATTATTTTACTAAGTCAAAAGTAACTAAAAAATTAAGTCAACTTATTACACAATCAGAAGTTTTCAACGTTTTTAAAGAAAGGATATTAAACATTTTTGTATATGGTTTTTTTTTTTTTTTTTTTTTTGTCACAGTGTATAAATAGCTTTTAAATTAAAAAAAAAAAAAAACCCATGCATTTTTTATAAGAAAATATTTTTCTGTATGTTAGCATACACTAAAGATCCGAACACAATGGATGCGACAGCAGCACGACGACAAGGTATAATAGATCTTCTCGAAATGAAATTCCTGGGAATATTTGTTTCTTTTCCCCCGAATTCCTATAGGAAAGAAAGAAAAAGAATTAAATTTTCTGGGGTTTTCATTTCGAGAATATTTAGAATAGGACTGAATATTTATGTGTTTACTATTTTTATATAAATTTTAAATAGTTCTTAATGATTTTTCACACTGACAAATCTAAAAATTTTCAAAATCTGTAAAGAAATAAAGAGAACGCCGACGAATAAGTTTGTATATATAAATCTGTGTTAGCTTTCAAAAACACGCAAAAGTACGTAAAAATACGAAGGAGTTAAAAGAGAAATATCGGGGTATTTCAGCAACATAGCGGCCGTGCAATTTTGCCTACCGCTCAAGCTTTTTGACTAAGAAACTCGAATTGCAAGTAACTGATTTCACGAAGAATTTCATCGTATAACAGAGGTCTTTGTTTTTTCATTAAAAATATCCTGAATCGATTAAGTGCACCCTGTGTTTTCTATTTTCATATACTATTTTTCCCCCTCCTGATTTCTCATTCTGTTGAATTACCAGACAACAACTTTAGTTTTCTCGACATGTACAAATGTATGTGTGTATTTCAATTTTTATATGCGTAAAGAGAAAAAATAAATAAATAAATTGTGTTACGAAAATAAAAGTACACGAGTACAATAAAAACATGAACACATTTAATTTTTTGTTTTTTTTTTTTTTGCACCAACAATAAAGTGCAAGCTAATGTTAATAGTTAGGATGCATAGAAAAGTAGGAAGGAGGATGAAGGGACGAACAGAGCGACCACAGTGGCACCAAAAACAAGAAACCGATAATTAGAAGCATAACAGCAAATCAATTGCAACTAATGAATGTGGAAGATAAATATTATGATAAAAAATGGTTGTTAGAACATCAGCAGTGGATATACGCAACTCAAGGCGCATAATAGCCCCTAATTTTAATATCCTTTCTGATGTTTTTTTTTTTTTTTGTTAAATGCATTTTTAGTACATGTTTATGTAAAAAATAAATCAAATTTTATTCTACTCTTATTTTTTTTTCCAAGTTTTTTCTGCATTTATCGACAGTCGCAATGGCGGCCGGTGTTGATATCGGCGACGATAGAAAATAGAAAAATACGAAAATAATGTACACATGAAAAGTGAATGCACCTTTTCTGCTTTGCTGCTACAGTTCCTTTTTTTTTATAAGAACATTCTTGTTTTTATTTTTTTTAACATAAATTAAAATACATTAAAGAAAAATACTCTAGTGATGAAGGCCAAAAATACTCTAAATACAATTGACCTCGCATCGTCAGATAAAGTCAAAATTTTTGTAGCAAGCTTTATTTTTGAAGTGGATATGTAGTTAGTAAGTCCTCTTTAGTTCTTGCAACTTATTAATGTTGTTCATTCAAGTTTTGTTTTAATGCAGTCCGAATACAAGGGCAAATGTTTGTATTGTCAAAAGCTTTATGGTAAAAAATGTAAAAATTGAGAAGAGCCTTTTATATGTAATTTAAATGGAATGCAATTTCATCAAAATCATATAATTTAGGCAATCTACGAGAGATTTATGTATATATGTGTGTATACCATATAACTAGTATGCTGCACTACCGCGCCGCTATATATCACATATTTTTTTATTTGCAATTACATATTGTATTTGTATACAGGTTTTTTTTTTTTTTTTTGTACATTTTCATGATTTTTTATTTGCGTGCCTCCTTTCTTTTCTTTTATTCTTCTTTTGCTATAGTTAGTCTTTCGCGAGTATAGTTTCTTTATTTCGCTGTTTGCAATTTTTCTGCAATGGATACATCAAAAAATCGGCAACAATAATAGGCAATGGTATTTTGATTTAAAATGATACTTGTTCTTGTAGTTAGTTGTACGGACAGTTGCTGTTGTAAGTTGGAGCATGCGCCATTTTTGATAAAATAAAAAATGAAAGAAAAAAAATTGGAAGAAAACGAAAATATTTAAAATAATCTAACTCTTTTGTGATAATCTGCATTTGTTAAGTTTTCTGTTTTAAACTACTTTTTAATCATAATTTTTTTATTTTTGTTAAATAAAATGTCCTAATATATTTTGCAACCCTGTGTTGCGTTTTACTCTGTGCTTCTTCTTCTTTTTCTTATCTTTGTTTTGTTTAATTTCATTTTTTCTTCTTCCTTCTTTGCTGTCAATATTTTTCGATTACGTAAGAAAAATTATTTTGCTTTTACTGCTGCTATTTTTATTGCTACATGTGTAGCTTGATGTTTTTTCTTTGTTGTAATGTAGCAAATATCCAATCGATGTTAATGCATTATAGATAACCAACATGTTTCCCACTTTTTTTGTTTCTATATTTTAATCAACTCCAACCCTCCTCACTCTAACCACATTGCTGTGCTGCATTCATCGTCACTATTTTGTCGATATCTTTTCCGCAACGCGCAATTAAATTCATTACAGAATTTATAATTGTGCAAATTTTGTTCGCTTTTTTAATTTTAATTAAATCTAATTACTTCCTTTTTATTTTACATTTTGCTTCTTATATTTCTCATTAATTTGTTTTTCGTTCATTTGAAATCGATAAATTTTTGTGTATTTTGTTTTGCTTAGTGTTTCGACTTTTCTTTCTCCACCAAATTTTTTGTTTTGTTTTTTTTTTTTTCTGCCTGTTTTTTCTTTTCATTCTATTTGATTTTCATTTTGGCATATATTGTTAAAATTTCCTTTTATTTTCACTTTTAATTTACATACAATGTATGTAAGTAAAATTGTAGTAAATTTTATTATAGATAGTCTCAAATTCAGAAAAAAATGTAATCACTTGGAGATTTTAATTGGAAGTTTTGTTAGCCGAGGGATTTCGTTACCAATCCATGTTAGATTTATCAAAAGCATAGAAGCGTATAATTATGGTCAATAATTAAGTGTACTTTAATTAAATTATACTTTAATGCCGTAAGAAATAAGTGACATTAAAGTGTAGTGCAGTGAAAGTACACTTTATTTTTTGATTATTAATATGCGCATCACATATTCCATAATTTTTCCTTTTGGAATTTCATGAATTGATACTCGCTATATTTTTATCCCCCTGTTATTTCTCTCTTCTTTCCTACGCTTTTGAGAGTATCCTTACACTACTCTCATCGTGTAAATGCTGATTTATTCACAGTATTATGCAACGATGTAAAGTCTGCTTTTACACACCGATTTGTGCCTCTACAGATTTTTACACAACGATTTTGATCGACCGATTTTGTATTTGTGTTGCTTCTTTGTTATTCGTTTTACATGAGTGGAACAGAGATGCAAAAGTTGTAAAAGGCAACAACCAAAAATCGGTGAAAATCGTTGGTCCATCCGATTTTGACTCGTTCACTTTCATGTCTACTCCCTCGCAAGCAAACAGAAATTCGGTGAACGAAATCGGTGTGTGTAAAAGCTGACTAAATCAAGTATAGTTTCGGTTCGATTCTTTGCTATGTACGAGTACGTATATAGTGTTGTTTCAGTCTTACGCATACGTGCGCTACCCATTAACTTCATAAAACGAAAAGCGAAAAAAATTTAATTATAAATTTTTGTTGGTTATTTATAGAGGTGGATGGACTTTTTTGCCACACCATGTCTCTTTAGGATTAAGATTTCTATCTGAGAAGACCAGTTTATTACTGACAATTGAGCAATAATAATAATATACAGGCAACTTTATAGAACACATGCTCAATCTAAACATACACCACATTTTTAGGAAACTAAATGAGGTCCAAATTATTATTGCCTGAAGGTGAAAATCCAAATAGTAATAAAAATTGAATTACTTCACTTTTGCACGCAACGGCTCAATTGATGTTTTTCAAATCAATACATTAGAGCCCTGGACTCATGAAATATGACTAATTCCTGCTGGAATTAAAAAATTCTCAAAATATAGTATTAGTGGCTGTTCATACGGGGGCAAACATAAACGCCTGTCTAAAAGGGAAAGGTAGAAAAATATGTAGTTAGAAAAAGACAGGTCATGGTATGAACAATATGCTAAGGCATTTATACTAACTTTAATATTGGCCAAACACCTAACATAATGATAGATAAAACAGCTTCTTCCTAGAGTACTTGGTGCTTAATCCTTTGTAGATTGTTGTACATGAGTTCGTACTATAAATTCTCCACTCTCCCTCCTTAGAATGTTTTTCTCGTCTCAAAAATTTTGTTTGCACATTTAAATACTTCAAGTTAATATTTTTAATCTTGTAGCCATAATAGGGAGGACAAAAAGTAATAACCAAAAACAATAATTTATTAATTGGGGGTCGTGGTAAATACGATGCTACCGCTGTGTGGGTGGATACGTTATGAAATCAACTTTCGATTGTATAGAAATAGCAATAGTATTTAGATTACAATTTTAATTGAAAGTGAATTTAAGGACACACTTCAATGAAGTTTTCCTGTATAATAGCCAAAGATGGCAGAGATTTTTAAGATTAATTAAGATTTATTTGTCAGAAAGAAAAAATGTTGGTTTGTGTTTTTAAATGTTTTTATTATGTATATTACATAGTTGCATTCTGTCATATTGTTTTCTACTCGAATTGAAGTAAAGAGAAATGAAAATTAAAACGTAAACAATTATGTAGACTTATGTTTTTGGTGAACATAAGATACAATACCTTGAAACTAATTGTGTTCGAAAACGTGTCCCAATATATTAGAGAGTTTGTATCCATACTCCAACTGAAATTATTAAAAGTTAACTTTAATTTATTTAAAACTTTTCAAATTCATAATAAATCATTTTATTTCTATACTTATATATTTCTTTATTTATTTTCAGTTTTTGTGTAAATGAAACAACGATCTAAAAAATATCGGCATTATACTAAAAACGGAAAACATTTTTTTCTTCATACAAAACAAAAACAAAAAGAAAAATACCGAATATTATTTGAGTGAGAACAAGTTAATAAATAAAACAACGACCGTGGAATCAAAAATTAACAAAAAACGTTTCGAAAGGAAACCAAAGAAGCGGAAACGTAACCGCAACGGCTACGTCAAAGAATCTTAAGTTTCTAACTTTTAACGTTGTTCAGCTCCAAATCCAAATCCAAAATCGCAAGCAAGCAAACAAAAACAACAAATACACATATACACATATATTAAAATAATAGTTTCGCCAGGCAAATATCATACAATAGTAGAATGTTTTTAGATGTGATGGCTCATAGTGTAATGGTCAGCAGCGATATAAGAAATTCTTACAAAATAACAGTAGCAGCAGTAGCAGACTCAGCATACGCCTATTGTTACCTATTTAGCCCCCACAATTTTGGGGGCCCGCCACAATTACCACTAGCAACAACATTACTCTCTTCACCAGATGATGATGATGATAATAGTTAAGTGAGTGAGCCATAAACAGAAAGAAAGAGAGAGAGAGTCAGTCACAGAGCGTGAGGATTCAAGAGAAAAAAAAGAAGCCAGCAAGTGAGACACACAGTGAACTAACGAGATAAAGGAGAGCGAAAGAGATAAAGAAAATAGAAGATAAACAATATTTCTTCTTTTCTCTTTTAGTTTGTTTTTTTTCTTTTTTTTTTAATTTCCATTTGGAGCTACAAAAAAAAAAAGAAAAGTTTTTTATATTTAAAAAAAATTTATGTTGTTTTTCTTTTAAAAAACTTTTTGTTTTGAATGCAAAAACAGCATAACAATCAACTTGCAACAACCAAATTGCATTGAATCATTGCTGCGAATGCAATAAAAATAATAATGCCATTGCAATCATCTGGAATAATTGTCGTTGAGAAGCCAACACCAACATCAACAACATCAGTAACAACTACAACAATTGCTGCACAGCAACAACAAACACAGCAACTGTATCAAACATCAACGGCAACACCATCACTAACTACAGCGACAGCCTATTATGAATATTATGGTGCTGCAACAAATGATGCTCGACATAAGCAACAGCAGCAGCAACCACAGCAACATGCAGTTGTTGTTATCGACAATAGCAATAATGGTCAACAACCGCAGCAGCAACAGCCGCAATTAGTACGACGTTCGTCGCATCAACGCAGCAATTCGGGTAGTAGTTTCAATTCCACAACAGCAGCATTACCAACAACAACAACAATACAACAACATTTTAATGTAAAACATCAGCCAGCACAACAACAACAACAGCAGCAGCAACAGCAAACATCGATGCATCAGCAACAATCGCAACAACAAATTATACAACATACAACAACGCATCAGCAACAGCTACAACAACAATCGCAACAGCAGCATGTGCAGCAACAGCCAGCACAGCAGCAGCAGCAACAACAACAACCACCACAGCAACAGGTGATCCAAGTGAGTGAAGAATTTATTGAGCAAGCTACAGCATCTGGCAACATGATGATATCAACAGCAACAGGCGAAGTGCTCAATCAGCAAATTTTCAAAATTGTCAATGCCGACGGCAGCACGACTGGGAACATGATTATCGATTCCATGGGCAATCTAACTGCTGCTACCGGTGGCAATGTGGGCGGAGCAGGCGCTGGCAGTGCTAACAACACACCCAACAGTTCAAAAGTGTTGCTAAGCAATTTAACGGTGCTGTCTAAACCCGCCACGGTAGCAGGAATGTCTAATACTACAATTGCTGCAGTGCAGCAGCAGCAACAACAACCGCAGCCACAAACAATAAATTTTGTTAGCGCCAAGAATTTATCGTATTTAACGTCGGTAGCAACATCCGTGCCATCAGCATCAGGAACATCGGTTGTATCAGCAACTGCAAATAATAAGCAGCAAAAATTCTCAGTGTCTGCCAGTGCATATAAAACGCCTGGAATTAAGCAGCAACATATGTCAACTACGGCTACATCATATGTACAGCAACATCAGTTATCAACGTCAGCGTCATCGCAGCAGCAGCAGATTTTGCAGAAAGTTCCGCGCAATGTGCAGATGATGACGCGTGTCCAAACAATAATGCCACCCAATGTACCGACGACGTCTACGCATCAATTACAACAGCAGCAGACTCAAATGTTGGTTCAGCAACCGCAAAAGTATATAGCAGCTTCCTCTGCCGGCAGTGGAGGCGTCAGCAACAAACCCAACAACATGTTGAAAAAGTCAACAACAATGAAATTGTCTCAAAATAAGTTAATGAATAATGTGCAACAACAACAGCAAGCCGTTAAGGCATTTATTCCGCAGCAGCAAACGCATTACCAAACGAGTGGCAACGTCAGTAACAATAAAATCAAATCGAAATTAGTTAAGCAATACAACAACAGCAACATCAATACAATGAATAATAATGGTGGCAGTGGTGGTACTGTAACAATGACAACATTGCCACAACATCAGACGCAGCCACCGCAATCAGCAGCGCTCTCCACATACAACAACAGTATCAACCAACAGAAATCGAACAATCATCATCATCAGCAACCGAATACAACGATGACAACAAAGATCACAAAACTGTCGAGCAATAAATACATAATGCAGAATCATCAAAACCAACAACAACAACAGCATCATCATCATCATCAACAACAGCAGCAGCAGCAGCAACAACAACTGCATCATATTACCACTTTGCCACAAGGTACACAATTGCATAATTCTGCTGCAACTGGCGGCGGCTCTGGCGGTACAATCAAATTTGTGAATACGCAAGGCACGGTCATACAACATCATCAAAATCAAATTCCAATGCAGCAGCAGCAACAACAGAAAATGTCTCATCGACAGCAGCAGCAACAGCAGGTGCATTTTGTTGAAGCGACAAGCAACACCAGTTGCAACAATGCAATCTATCAGTTGCCTACAACTACACAGCAGCAACAACAATCTGCTTCTACGTCATCATCTTCAACATCATCATCGACGATGCTCTCCGATGACATTATGATTGTCAACGGTACACAAATGACGGATGAGGTGTCAGCGCGAATTTTACAAAGCATGGCGCAAAAATCATTCAGCAACCAACAACGTTATCAGCAACAGCAGCAACAACAACAAAAGCTCACTACTGCTGCCGGTAGAATGCCACCTCCGCAACAACAGCAGCAGCAGCAGCAAATAGTTTTGCAGCATTCTCCTGTTGTTAGTGGAGCTAACATTTTACTCTCACCGAAAGAGTATCCGCTGTATAGCTCGGTGCAACAACAGCAAACAACATCACCAGCTACATTAACGCAATATGTACAGCAGCAGCAAACGACATATTTACCAGTTGGCGGCGGTACATTCTCAGCGTCATCTATGCCATCGAGCAGGCAGGCACATAGTGCCCCTGGCAGCCGCTCCCAATCCTTGGAACGTAAGGCAGCAGCTGCAGCGGCGTCGGCAGCGGTGCATCATGAAACTTCATCACGAAAATCCTCAGAGTATTACAAAGTCAAGTGAGTATCCAAAATCAGGAATCATGTCCATAATTAACTTAATTACTAACTCAAATTGAATATATTTTACTATAAATTCTTGTCTTTTTTGTCTCTAATCAACACAGCAGCAACAATAATGTCATACGTGGCAGTAACATTAATAACAGCAATTCAATTGCTAACCTCAATGCTGCATTGTCAGCGTCAGCTATATCGTCTAGTTTTCCTATTATAGATCAGCATCAACAACAACAACCAACACAGGTCATACATTTGCAAACAATGAAAACGTCGATGGCGATGATTCCAGGAGGAGGCGGCGGCGGCAGCGGAGGTGGCATTGCTTCTTATGCTGCACCAGCAAGCGGTGCGGCTGCATCTTCTGCCAATGATGATGATATAATTGGTGAAGAAGTGCGTCCGGTGCCAGTGAATACAGAAGATTTTTGCCTGCAAGTATTGCATGCAGTAATGCAAGATCATACGTATGCAAATCCTATGCCAACACGTTTACCAAGTGATTTAAGCGGCAGTGGTGGAGGCGCACAGCAAACCACCACCACCGTCAGCGGTCATGGTAAAACCAATAGCAACAATATTGCGGCGCCAACACAATCGCCACTGCAATCACCTTTGTCACAGCAATGGTCACTCGGTGGCATTGGAGCAACAGTAGCAGTTGCAGCCACTACGGTAGCAGGAGGGCAACATTCACTAATTGCAGCATCGCCGACAGCATCAGCAACAGCGGTACCACTAGGCGGTGGAGCAAATTTATTGCAATCATCTTCCTCATCATACACATTGCATGGTCAACAAAGTAAGTTTACTCAGAATAAATTGTAGGATTTCTTGATGGCAGAAATTTTACTTATTTCAATTATATATTATTTCTTGCCCTCTCTTCTTTCAGTACCGCGTTTGCAGCAGGACGATGATGCTCATTCAGCCATAAGTAATGGTTCACGTATTGCTACTGGCGATATTGATCCTGGCGAGGAAACGGAAACAGCACCTGAAGCCGAGGCAGAAGATGACTCAGTAACTCGTTGCATTTGTGATCTAACGCACGACGATGGTTATATGATTTGCTGCGATAAGTGCTCGTGAGTATTCGCTGCTTTCCTTTCTCTACTATATCCATTATTTATTAGCTAGTAATAATGTTTCCCAATTGTTCTTCTTCATTACAGCGCATGGCAGCACGTGGATTGCATGGGCATCGATCGCCAGAATATACCCGATGAATATCAGTGTGAATTGTGTCAGCCACGTGTGGTGGACAAAGCTCGTGCACGCTCGTTGCAGTTAATGAAACGCAAAGAACAAACGCAATTACTGCTAACAGCGCAGGCTAATGTTGGTGGGTTAGGCGCTGCCAATAGTATTGGCGGTGGTGCAACTGGTGCTGCTGGTAGTGGCAGCAATGTCGGCTACATGTCCAATGAAATGATTGCCGCTCATCAGAGGTTAATGAGCGGCAATGTTGCCGGCTTGGCTGCCGATACGGCTTTACAAACTTTGTCAGCCGCTGCTTTAGCAAGCAATACTCTGCATAATCATCAGCAACACCAGCAGCAGCAACAACAACAGCATCCAGTGAAAAAGGGCAAAGTGCTAAAAAAGACCAAAGAAACAGCAAGTTCAAAGAAATTGAAAAAAGCTGAAAAACTTGCAGCGATGAGTGGCGGCGCAGCTGGCCTAAGCGGCAGTGTTGGGGGTAAAGCGTTGCGCAAGGAAACTAAGAAAAATACAAAGCGTAAATCAAAGAGCAGCTGCGGTGGCAACGATGGTTCTTCTTCGTTCGCTACAACAGCAGCTGAGAAACACGCCGCCAATTTGCGCCAATGGATCGAGAATTATGAGCTTGCGGTAACAAATCATTATTCGCCCGAGCTGCGAGCTCGTCTGCATGCCATTACGAAACAGCCCAGCCTACTGCAAAGCATCTTAAACACAGAGAACAAAGCGCTGAAAGATTGCTGCAATCAATTGGAGAACAAAGCGACCACAGTGCCACATGCCGGTGGCAAAATACTGATCAGCAACTTCGACATTGCGCCGAATTGTCCGATTTTCGAATTGCGCGGCAAATACATGCTTAGCCCACAGTACAAAACGCAAAATCCATCCGTGAATATGAATACGCCGCCGCCCAGCAATTACCACCTGGGCAGTTTCAAGGCACACAAAACACCCGGCCCCTTCATATTCTTCTACCAGTTGCCGGGCGCTGAGGCCCCAATGCAGACTATGAACCCGGATGGTACCTACCCGCCTGTAGCGCCACAGCCCGCCTATCTCAAGGGGCCGGAGGTCTGTGTTGACACGCGCACCTATGGCAATGAAGCGCGGTTCGTGCGCCGTTCATGCCGCCCAAATGCCGAGGTGCAGCATCTCTTCGAGAAGGGCACCATACATTTGTTCATCGTGTCGCTGTCGTATATACGCGCTAGCACAGAGATTACCATACGCCATGAGCCGCACGATCTGCTGGCCGTGGAGAATAAGCGTTCAAACAATTTTGTGATACAGCCAACGAGCACTGTGTGCGCCTGCGGCCTGACCAAAGATTGCCTCTTTGGTCCACCGCCGGCGTCGCAGCATATGCAAACGACGGCCGCGGCTTTGAAACAACAACGCAAAGCGATAACACTCAATGGTAGTAGTGCAGCAATGCAACTGACCATGGGTGGAGTACCACCAGGGGGTGCTGGAGTAGGTGCAGGTCAAAAGAAGAAATCTCAGTTGATCAATCGGAATCGGTCGACATCGTCCAGTGGCGACAGCAACATGGGTCTGAATAGTCCCAATGTGGTGACACAGATGAATTTAAGTGCTGTCTGCAATGCTGCAATCAAAGGCAACAACAATAACATGTTGTCTGTTGCGCATGCCGCAAGCGCCAGCAGCAGCTGTATGAGTAATGCTTCCTCGTCAATGTCCAGCGTTATGCACGATTCGGGCATTTGTACTTCGTCCTCTTCGCCATCGGTTTCGATACCGTCGCCTACGTCACCGACATTACAAGCACAACCGTTAGTGGTGCAGCGTACGTTAATTATGCAGCATCAACATCAACACCAGCAGCAGTCACAACAGCAACATAGTCCACAGCATCCGCAAATATTGACTGCATTGCCAACGCCTATGCTTGTCTCGCCACAGTTGCAACAACAACAACAGCAGCAGCAGCAAAAATCAACTTTAGCAGTAATTACTGCTGCTCCAACATCAATTGTGGTTACGCAGACTGCACCAACGACGGCGGCTCTAGTGCAAGAATACAGTGGCGGTGTCGGAGTCGTTGGTGATCAGCTACAGCAACAGGAACAGCAAGTACAACACTCATTGTTTATGCAAATTTCGAATACACAACAGTTGCAACACTCACCAGTACAGCTGCAGCAACAGCAGCAACCACAGCTTCTGCCGTTACCGCATACAGCAGCAAATGAGGCAACACTTGCAGCTGCTGCATTGCAATCGCTCAATTCTTCCGTCTCCGCTTCACCAGCAATATCTCAAGTTGCCAACATCGAACAACAACAACAACAACAACAGCAGTTGCAAATCACACAAACGCAGCAACAAGTTCCACAGTTAAGCACAATTCCGGACTTGATTGGGGAACACCAAATTTCGTTACCAGCACCACCAGCCAACGTAGATACCGCCACGGTAATTTTGCAACAGTTTCCGCTAAAGCAGCAGCAAGAGCAACAAACCTTTGGTACCACAGCGCCATCCACATCCACTCCCTGCGCTTCCCCCATGAAGTCACCCCAGAAACATGCTGGAGTCACTGCCTCCGCTGCCAGTGGACCGGCAACAGCATCATCTGGACGTAAAACGCCCGCTAAGAATTTACGCAGCATAAGCGTATCGGAGGATGCTTCCAATGATCAGCACCAGCACAGCAACGATGAAGCCAACACTTCATCATCATCCGGCCATAATACAACTTCTACGCCCAAAGAGAAACCGAAGATGTCGCGGGAAGAACGGAAAATGGAGGCAATACTGCGAGCCATAGACAAGATGGAGCGCAACCAGCAACGGAAACAAGAGCTCAAACAATCGAAAAATCTCGCGAAGCGACGTAGCAGCAACAGCCAGACTCAAACGTCGGCTTCAAAGCTAGATGCCGCTAGTGGCGCCAACGCCGGTTTTGGTGGCGTAAAGAAAAATTCGCTGTCCATACGTAAAAAGAAACGAAAGTCACACAAATCATACAACATGCATGGGTCCCAACGAAAGCGACGCAAGAGTCGCATGAACAGCAACGAATCGGATGGTGGCATGGCTGTAGCGTCAGCCGCGCCAGTTTCCGCTTCGGAAAACGATTCACAATCAATGCTGTCACCACCGTTGGCACAAGCGGCGGCAACTAAGGCCGAAGCTGGCGATTTTAGCAATCGGTTAAACTCATCGTTCGGAGCTAACTGCAATGATGCTGCCGCAAATGTTGATCAAGCGGCTGGTTTACTCTTGGCATTTGCAAATCCAAACATTACAATCTCACCAAAACCGGTCCAATCTCAGTTTCAGTCGACAAACTCCTCACCACAACAGCCACTCAACGATGATGACAGTTTCAAATCACCGCAACGTCATTCACAAGGTGGAGGGACGACAGCATCCAGTGAAGCAGGTACTGTTTCACCACCACCAACGCCTCCGGCACCTGTGAGTTCAGCTTGCCTATTGATTGAGGCAGCGGTGGGACCGCTAGAGCACCTTGATAGCGATGGAGCTGGAGCTTGTGGTGAATTTAAATATCCTGCGAAGACAAAAACTAAAAAAGCGCTCATGTCCTATTGGCTACATCAAGTTGAAGGTGGCACAACGCCACCACCACCGCACAATTTAATCGACACGCCGAATATGTCAACAGTGGCAGCTAATGGCGGTGGCTTGGACTCGTTGGTTCAAGCTGCCATGTGCGACTACAAGCACAAAGAACATTTTAGCAATATTAACACGGCGTCTACGACTTCAAGTGTAGCAGGACCAGGACCAGAAAATCTCAGCATGGCAGCAATGAAAGTTGAAGAATTCCTACATCAAACTGAGGGTAGCCGTAGCCCAGCAATGGATCAACAACTACAACAGCAATCAACACAATATGCTGCTGCTAGTGAACAGTACATAAGTGCCACTCAGCAACATCCATTGGCGCGTGCTGATTTTTCACAAAGCCTGTTAGCAGGTGGTGGTGGCGCTGTCGCCACTGTTACAGCTGCAATTGGTGGCGCCCCACGCAATTTGCATCTGCCACTACAAGTGAGCACCTGTTGCAATAATTCATCGGTGAAGAAACGTTGGCTACGTCAAGCTATTAGCGAAGAAACAGACGAAAACTCTTCGGCCCCTGTAACGCCATCAACAGCTTCACCAACATCACATCTCAATGCAGTTGCTGGTGCTCTACTCTCCTCGGTCAATATACCAAATGGCTTTACGACACCATTGAAGAAACGACGTTTGGTCATTAACAGCAAAGATGAAGATGATATTGCGGCAGGTGGCGCCGGCGGGGCTGGAACAGAGGGCGATTATGCTATGAGCTCAACAACACCGCCAGCTACTCATTTCTCTGAATCCGAATCACCCGAACACGAAAATGTAAGGAATGAGGAATCGGCTGGAGCAAGCTTATATGAAAGTGGAAATAATTCACCTATGGTAAGCGATGATGTTGATGTAGTGGGTGGGATTAAGTGTGAGGGTACCGAACAAAGCGATGAACTCGATGTTGAAGATGGTGAGGCTGATAACAATGTCGTCATAAAGCACGAGCTTGATGAAAGGATTGTGAAAATGGAAGTTCCGCCGACCACGACAATGCATGCAGATGTTAATGTTGCGTCGCATCAACAAATAAAATCCGAAATGTTGCTGTTGGATCAAGATGATGACGTCGATATCTTGCGTTCGCCGAGCCCTGGTCAAAAAATGGTTGCTGAGGATAATTTAGTTAAGATTGAACCCGAAGATACTAGTGGAGGAGCTGATGATGTTAAAATTGATGTTGAACGTGAAGAATCAATGGCGGGTGATAAGTTTGAGGAAATGATGCAAATAAATAAAATGGAGGAAGTGGAAGCAACATCGGAACAAACAACAACAACAAGAGAAGTAGAAATTAAAGAAGAAAAAAATTCGGCTGCATTGCTGGCCACTGTTGACCTAAATGAAGTAAAATCAGAAGCAAAACCAGCACTGAAAAAGGAAGAGAAAACAAGTGCTGGAGCTAATGGTAGTGGTGATGTGGAATTAAAGCTTCCAACTTTCGAATTAAAGCTTTCCACTACATCAAGTATTAGCAGCAGTGATACCAAACCAAATCAAATGAAAACTGATCAGCCAACAATTAAGAAGAAAACTAAATTGGAAGCACAACAGCAACAGCAAACCTCATTGTTGAAAACGTCAGTTCATGCGGCAGTAGCTGCAACATCTTCCAAATCTACAACTGTTGAATCATCAAAATGCACAGTGTTGTCAGCAGCAGCGGCTGCTGTGGCTTTGGCATTACCTCCGCCACCACCGCCTCCTCCGCCTCCGGCAGCTGTTTCAGCGTCAGTTTTGTTAAATGCAGTTGTGAGCACTATAGCAGCAGCAACAACAACGACTATAGCGACCGCTACCACGACAACATCGACGCCAACAGCAACAGCATTATGCGTTGTCGACAGCACTAGCATTAGTAATTCTTCCACACATTCACACAATCGGAAGAATAACATTGAACGGAATAGCAATAGCAACAACAGAATTCTCACCGATGACGATATCGAAGAACGTTTACGCTCTTTCCACAAAGAGAATATACTCATTTTGCAATCACGCAATAAAAAATCCAAATCCACAAATTCAAATTCATCATCTTCCTCATCAACCCCTGAGTCCAAATCGAAATCTTCACATAGCCACACCACAGAGTCTCAAACGAAATCGCCGACAGCGGTGACGACACTCACTAATGATTCGTCATCTTTAACACATCGAGCGCATAAACATGCAACGCACACCAGCAGCACACACCATAAAGATAAATCTTCATTGACAACCCATGGTGCAAGTTCCACCTGCTCCTCAGCGAAAAAGTTGCATAAATCGAAGGAACGTAGCTGCAGCACGAGCAGCAGTAGCAGCAACAAAAACAACTGTACTGTCAAACAAGGCACAAATACGACGACGGAGGAATTATCGGTGAAAAAGGTTAGCAGCACCAGCAGCGTCACAACCCCCATCACCGTCAACACTGCTGCAGCCGTTAGCTCTATAACACCAGCAATATCTTTAGATAAGGATAAAGAGAAAGAAAAGAATCGTCAACGTTCAACCTCATCAAGCTCTTCCAATTCATCGACTACATCGAGCACTAAGAAGCGACAGCTGAATTTCGGCCAAGAACTAACCAAAGATATGCATTTGGTGTCAGTTAAAAGTTGCGTTGGTATTGGCAGCAGCAGTAGTAGTAAGCATCGTAAAGAGGCCGGACAACGGGAAAGCAAAGATGGCAAGGACAACCAAACCAACAACTCAAGAAAACGGCGCGAGTCCTCAGGTGGCGGCATTAATGAAAAAAGTGGCAACAATAAGCATAATAAGTCATCTATTACTAGATTATGCCTCAACAGCAGCGTCAGCAGTGAACCGAAAAACTGCGATCCAACTGCAATAAATAAAATTGCAAGTACGGCAGCAATTGGTACAACAAACACAACTGATGAATCAAAACCACAAATGATTATGCCGAATTCACTGCTTCCCACTATACCACATTTTAATAATGTTGTTACAAATAGTTCGACTCATTTTGGCAATCATGCGGACAATAATTCCAACTCTACAACTGCTTCACCTTCTAATCCAATTCCATCATTATCGCCGGCATCAATACAAAACAACATTCCACCTAATTTCAATGTACCACCACCGAATATACTAAAAACTCTACCAGTACCAATACCAAGTGCTGCTGCAGCACTTTCAACGTTGTCATCATCTTCTTCTGCTGCTGCTGTTAATGCAAAACCAGCAAATGCTGCCTCAACTGCAGCAGCAGCAGCTGCAGTTAATCATCTTCCTTACTACAATACAATTTATGGTAAGCTTCTTGATAATCCATCACAGCAACAACTGACAAGCCCGTCCATTGTGCCGCCGCCTTCACAGCTAACGTTGCCAATCGGTAGCGGCAGCGCCATCAACGCTGCTGCAGTACCTGTTGCACCGATAAATACAGCAACAACACCAATTGCCGAGAAAACCACCACAACACCAAATCTCAGCCTTTCCGATTTCTTGGAATCGAAAGTGAAGCTAAGTTTTAATACGCTTGGCAGTTATGTATCACATTCATTTGGATTGGGGGGTGTGAGCTCAGATTCAGCCGCAGCAATAGCATCAGCCGGAGCCACATCGATAGGAGGAAATGATATTGAAAAAATAACGACAGCTGGCTGCAGCAACGGCAACAGCACACCTACCACACCAACAAATGCACCAAAACTACCGACACCCATGAAGATTCTGACAAAAACGGCATCTCATGATCCGCGTTTGAATCCCATACTCAGCGCTCCTGAGCCACCACCAGCACCGAAACGTAAACTTTCAATTAATGAATATCGTAAGCGTATGCAACAATCCACAGATTCTAATAGTAGTTGTGGTAGTTTGGCAACAACACCGACAACACCGGATGTACCACCTACGCCTACAGCAGCGGGAACAATAACCACTACCACCACAACTGCTTTATTGATCGGCGGAACTAGCAACGATAATTTATCATCTCTACTACATCATTCTGGTAGCGCAACAGCAGCAGCACCAACAACGATTAATAAATGTTCATTAAATTCTCCAGAGCGTCGTCGCAGTAACGATGATTCTTCTTCCAGCAATATTAATAGACACCACCACCATCCTCATTATCATTATGATCAGCAGCAGCATGACAAATCGTTATTGTCTGCCGCAGATTTAGTGCTGAATAACAGTGGCTGCAGCAGCAGTGGTAATTTATATGGCCTTAACAATAGCGTTGATTCAACATCGTTACTAAGGTTGCACGAGGATGATGACGATGCAGCAGCAAAAGGTAAGTGTTGAGTCTATTTTTATTTTATCTTTGGATATGTGTGAAAGCGTGTAAAAGTATACGGTTTTATTTATTTAAATTTTTTGTATTAATTATTTATTTTTTCATGAAGGTGGTCAATTTAGTGCTGCTCCTACATTGCTTGAAAAACAACAAGAAAATCTCTGCGAACGTTTAAAATCTCTCAAAAGTAAACATTCAAATGCTTTTATCAATGCTGGACGTTTCACATCATCAATTATCGGCAAAGGCTATATTGAGTTAAAGAAGGGTAAGTTTCATACTTTGGATTATATTATACGTTAAAATAGATTAAACGAAGTACCTGCCGAACCAATGACCCTTCATAGCTTGTTTGACTCTAGTTAAAATTAACCAGCTGATGATTATATATAGTTATATCACTAATTCTAAGTCGGGGCTCTCATCGTAGTTGCGAATAAACAATTCGTATTTTTGATTCCGTCGTGGCCACGAAATTCCCCCGAAATTAAGGAGAATAGCATCACTAATTCCGAAAGCAATGAAACTTGGAAAGTTTTTCCGTGATGATTTAGTACGAATGCCGAAGTGTGTGGCATCATCATAGCATATAACAACTTGAAATTGCGTTCTTCCATAGAAATCTCCTTTGTTTCCTTATTAGTCACATCCACCTTTATTCACTTTGCCATTCCAACTTACTGATCTTTTCCAACACCACGCTGATATCCACCCTCCGACAGAAATCGAAAAACACCCACTACGTGCCCCAAAGTCCTTGCTTTCAATTTGGTTCAAGTTCATCCTTCACTACATTCAATACGTACTTGAATGCGTCTTTGTTGAGCTTGAAATTCTTCACCAACCTAAGAGAAAGAATTAATTGGTATTTCTTTTATATATCCGGCTATCGCTCGGTTGTCCATATTAAGAGAGCTGTAAGCATTAACCTTAACAGCTTGCATTCCATTTTTACGCATCTGCTTCGACACTCCATCTATTCCTCTACTAAAAACGCCGCTGCAGCCATGGAATCCATTTTTTTGTAGCTTATTGCACAAAAAACATTTCTTTGTGATTAATTTTTATGTTTTCTTAAAATTTTTAATGCATTTCCTTTTCACTGTAGACATAAAACAGCTGATTTTTTTCATTCGAAGTTTTTTCTGATAGTTAGCAACGCTATCTTCGAATTTGTCGGAATTAGGAATGCCATTTCTTTTGGATTCATGACGGGAATTCATTTCCCAACGGGTGCTCTGTCTGAATTAGTAATAGGGCTGATAATCTGTAGCTGTTGTTTGAAAGCAACATGTTGCGACTGGGCGGTCAATTTTCACACAATTTTTCTTGCTCGATTCTTATAGATTTTTCTTTTAGTGTTGCCATTCGCAAGATTTTTAGAGCAAATCTACTTTTTTTTACAAGAAAAATCCAAAACAATGCACATCCAACTTAAATTGACAAACTAGAACAAAAAGAAATGTCAAAAGCAAGAACTAATCAAAAGGCAACTTGACAGTACGAGCATATCCTTACTCGTTTCCTTTCGTCTTTTCTTTCTCGTCTACGAAGTTATGTATACACAAAACAAGTATGTTTACGTGGAGAGTAAGGAAACAGAAGAGAGAGAGTAGTTAGAAGGAAATAATAATATCTATGGTAAAAAACAGTAGCATCCTAAGTCGAGTTATTTATTTATTAAAGTAGCACTAACAGTATGCGGGAGAATCTCACAATTGAGTTATTCGATCGACTGTTTACTATTTTTGACTGTCGTTCAACGATCGGCTAATTTGCCAGTTGGGAATGTTCATTTGATCAAGTAGTAAACAAATAAAAACTACTATTATAGTGAAAATGATGATACTGATATCTTCTTGGCTCTCTTGAAGCAATACTTACTCTAGTTTCTCTCCCCACTCACTAACGGAAGAATCTTCGTCCAGTGTATATTCTTAGCCTAGGCAAATCAAGGTTGTTCAAACCTTTGACCAATTAATGTTTGCCTTACATTGCATATCTCGTCCGAGTAAAAACACTCATTGATGAAAGCTCTTGTAATTTAATCATCTTCTAGTCATGTGTTACATAGATAACAAAGCACCTGTAATGAGATTTACAATAGAAGTCAACTCGCACTTGATAGGCGCTTAGATTTTGTCTTGGAGAGTTAATAAACACACAAACATTTAGTCTCTCCCAATAGTCATTATGCTTTTGACAGCCTTAACTTCATTACATATTTAATAATAGACTCTACCTCATGACCTTGAGGTACACTAAGAAAAAGAAATACCAACAGACTAGCACATCTCCTTTCCATTTTTCGTTAAAAATAAGCAGAAGTAAACTAGTGTGAACGTTGATTTATCTATCTGAATTTTTGGACAAGACTACCTTGGGGCTAAAAGTCCTGTTATGCATTTTTCAGTGCAGTTAACTCTTTAAAACGGTTGTTTCCAATATTGATTGCATATTAAGAATGCTGGACTTGCATCTATTAAAATTACTGGTGATTTGGCCTGTAATGCCGCCGAGTCGGAGCCGGTACCACCGGCCTCTATCGATAGTTGACTGTATATTTTCCATCCACTTTTTATCATAAGAACCTTCCATGTTGCGTTTATATTACGCCTTAGTTAGTTGTCTTTTGGTCAGAGAGACACTTCGATTCGAGAAAATGAGTCCTAAGGAAATGTAAAAGAAAGAGCACGCAGTTAGAAAAATCAATATTATTTTATTTATTCAAATAATTCACACTGCGATTGTATCATAGTAGAATAATGGAGATAACCGCATCCAACATGTCCCTCTTATTTTCATTATGGACTCTACTGTCAAATCGAAAGTCATATTGTATGCATATTGTGTGTGTGTGTATGTTACGTGATAAAAACCACTACGCTGTAGGTTGCTGCTTACTCTATTATTTGGCCATGGATCGTATTACAAATGAGAGCACTCTCTTGACCCTTTCTTATTTCTCTCTTGACACTACTCTCTCGAATTCAAAACAATTCATGGCGGAAGTGCAACATTACAACAAATACACGCTCTTTGTTATTGCAAAAAATCTCGTCAAAATTATCCGAATAAAAACAAAAACAAACTTAAATATTAATTTTGACAACTAGAAATGTCTCAAGAAAAACAATGCAAAGAACATGATGAAAGAAGAAGAAAGCAGAGTTTCTAATACCACTTTCCATAAATCGGGCATGTAATGAATCAAATTCTCATACTAGTTCTTCATTTCCCTTGGACAAGAAACATAGTATAGCGACTATGCAAAGTGAAGAAAACAATTTTGTGTTCTTTTACATAGTATATAGCAAAGCAGCGAAAATTAATTTTCAGGAAATTGCTGAAAATAACGCAGTAGTTTTTATCATTTTTCTCCTTACATTGTTCACCGTTCCATTATGTTTCCAGCTTTTGATATCACTCTTAAATTAAACTAACCTATGCCACTATCTATAATTTACCTTAAATTGTACTGATTATCGCATGAATGATCTTAACATTATTATTTTTTCAAACACAGATCACAGCGACTTAGATATATTCCGAAACCGCAATAATAGTATCAGCAATGCAGCATCCGATTTAGACAATTGTCTTGAAGCAATATCCTCTTCGTCGACATCATTAGCTTCTTCGCGAGAATCAAGTCCAGAACAATTTCATCATTATCACCAACAACAAAGAAAAGAAATCACTCTAACTACAGCTACTGTTAATGAAAGTCGACAACAGCAACCACATAATAACTCAACAGCTTCATCAGCAGCAGCAAATACAACTAAAAATTCAGAAAGAAAACGTAGTGTTGATACAGCGTGAAATTAAAAACATACAAAATCACTAAATCCTACCAAAAACTTAAAAAAAAAAAAAACAAAATGGAAAATATGTGAATATGTGAAATCAATGCTTCCATTTCACATTTTTAATACAAATTCTCGTAATTTTAATTTCCTACTACTTACTTTTTAATGAAGATTGTTAACTTTTATTAATTTTACTTTTACTTTGTGTGTTTTGAATTTCCTTTACTTTTGTTTGTTGGCTTTTGATTTCAAACTCTTGTTAATATCTTGTTTATCACATATGATGAGAGTATACTCTAAAATGTTAAAATGTAAGTTTGAAATTTTACAACAAATAATTAATATTTTTTGATTTTACATATGGAAAAATTGAAAGGATTAGGAATGATTGTGGTTGACCAAGAAAATGTACGCACGCTGGCATTTGGTTTATTTATTTTTTTCTTGTGAGAGAGAGAAACCAGTGACATACGGAGAAGTGTAGAGCCCCCCTCTCTATCTCTCTCCGTTATATTCACTCTCATGCATTGTTGCATTCACTGACAAACATAATATAAGTTTTGTTCTTAATTTTACTTATTGTTTTTTGCTAATCGAAAGACAATTGCTTAAATGCTTTCTGAAGTTATTTTACTTTAAAATATCTATTCAAATCTATAAAAAAAAGCAAAAAACACAACAAAAAGTAAACAAACAAAACAACAATTATCGAATATTATAAATTTTAATGAAGCAAATATGAATTTTTCCTGTAGTTTTTAACTCTAAAAAAAAAAACTGAAAACTAAAGCAACAGAACGTGTTAAATTTTTAAAACAAAATAAAACGAAGTTAAATGTAAATTTTAGTAGTTTTTATTATTAACAATTACGAATGAATATGTGGAAACAAAAATCACTTTCTTTTGATTTTATAATATTTCTTCTTCTTTTTTAAAAACTTATAATTTTAATATAAAGTAGCTGTAGCTTATATAAAACAAAAATAATAGTATGGTATTTTTGTACAGAAAATAATAAATCCACGAGCATCGCTGAAGATCTAAAATATATTCAACTAGAATCTAAAAAAAAATTTTTACAGTAAAATAATTTTTTTTTTTTTAATAAAAACATAAAACAAAATTACCAGCAAAAAGAAACAATATAAAATTAAAATTTGCAATTATTTCTAAAATATATAATTAAAAATTTCGTAGTGCGCATTGTAATTAAACAATTATAAAAATAAAAAATGAATGAGAAATTATTATAAATAAAAAAATAAAAAAAAAAACAAAAAATTCAACATTATTAATTTTAAGTTTGTTTTAAGAAGTTTATAAATTTTTTATAAAAAAAAAACCCCACAATTGTACTACCCACTAGTAAACTTAAATTTAGAACTTGTTAATATTTAAATAAACCCCAAGAAAGAAGAAAAGAAAACTAAAATGAATTTATTTCAAAATAAAATAAAAATGTAAAATTAGAAACAAAATAACACACACATTTAATACATTTGTTATGTATTGTTTTTTTTTTTGTTTAAATTTATTTTTAAGTGCATCTATAATGTATAAATAATATTACACAATATTTATAAACATTTAAATAAGTTTTTTGTCATCATTAAAAAAAAAAACAAAAGCCAATAATTTCTAATGTAATTAAAATAATGTCTGTATTCCTAGATGAGAGATGCAAAAAAGCAATAAAACAGAAGAAGAGAAAAAGTAAAGTCAAAATACTAAACACAAAACACCAACTAACTTATATTTAAAGTTTACAAACAAACGACACAAAGAGCTAAAGAAAAAAACGGAAGAAAAAAAAAAAACTTATTTATAAATAATGTTAATAGTTTTACATGTTTCAATTAAAAAAAAAACCAAAACAAATTTAAATATTTGTTAGCAATTGTTTGACTTGCGCAACTAATACACAACAACAAACTTTTTTGAAACAACGCAATCCTTTGTAAATATTATTACATAATTATTATAAAAAGTAAAATAAAATTTAAATATTTTTAAACTTATATACACATATATATTAAAAAAAAAAAAGAAAAAATAATTTCTAAAATAGTACAAAAAATGTAATTTATAAAAAGAAAACAAAAACAAAACAAACACATGTTATAAAATAAAATAACACTAGTAACTGAAACTCTAAAAATATATTTTATTGACTTATGTATAAGTGTATATATTTATATATAAAGTACGTATATATATGAAAAAGAAAAATTTGTATAGTGGTGAACGGATCTGATATGCCGGAGTTTGAGAAATATTAAAAGAGAAAATTGCAAGTTGCAAGAAAAAGAAGAAGAAACCCAGATACAAAGTAAAGGAGAAATGAAATAAAAAGAAAAAAACATTTTGCTCTAAAGACAAGCAAGCTTAAGCTGGTTCAACTCTATCTCCACACAATTAGCAGCAGGCAATTAACTTTGTGTAAAAATCTAACGCAATGCAAAGTCAGTTAACAACCATGAGTGTTAGCTGCAAAACTAGCTATTTAAATTATTTACATGCAGCTAAGCATTTCATTGCAAGTGCTAGTGGATGAGGCACATATCGAAGTTAAAATCCGTTAACTAGCTAGATGAGGCTAGTGTTTCAAAATATAATAGAGCTAACATTCATGTATATTAGAAACCATCTAGCTAAGGATTTCATTGCAGTTGCTGGTGAATGAGGCTAATTTCTTTTCAATACTATTTGAATAAATTCATTTGTTAGATCTTTTAGAAAGCGAAGGAGGTTTTTTGATCCTTCAGAAGGTCTTAATTCGTAATGACTGACTCATTTGCCGGAAAAAGGGATTTAAATTACCCCCTCCTTGAATTTGCTATTTTAAAAACATCAATATACTTGGATCTTCGGGTCTATGATATAAACTATATAAATCGATTATTATCAAAGCAAAAGGAAGAAGGAAAAAAGCCTGATTGAAACATGAATTTTGAAATTTAAAAAATTTCCTTCGAATATTTTTCTCAAATGTCAGCATTTTGCGCCAAAAACTAATGTGAATATTTCTCGTTTTTGCAATGCATAAACTCCACGCTAAATAATGTATATAAATCTGTAATAATTTAAATTAAGCATGTAAAAAGCAGTTGAATAAAAATATATTTTTTTTTTTTAATTATCTAAATTAATTTAAATTTTAATTGAAACTCTAAAATGTTTTTTTTTGCTTCCTTGTAAAAACTTGAAAAGTTAATAAATTATTTTTTCTGCGTCACATTTTTCTTTTTTAAAAAAAAAAAAAATTCAGTAATTTTTTCACCAGCTTTTTCATTTATTTTATTACCAGTGAAAATCTTTTTCTTATTGTGTGAAGAGAGCTGGGGCAAAAAGTTTTTGTTTGTTTTTAAAACCATTAGCAAATCAAAATAAATATGTAAACTGTGAAATGGAATTAAAAAGAAAAAAAAAAACAACAAAATTACTATTTAAAAAAAATACGTATCTTTTATTTAATAATTATTTACAACACGCGCCCACTTTCAAAAACATAAAAGAGTACTTTATTTTATTTGATGATTATTTTTAATAAAATTAATTATTAAGCAGCATTTTTTTTTTATACACCTACCTGTAAATTTATATAATTATTTTATTATACCTAATACATATATATATATATATATTTCAAATTCTTCAATATTTAATTTTAATTTTAAAAAATATTTTTTAATGCCATTACCCGTACGCTCGCTTTGAAGCGTCTTCCCTCATTCTTTTGTATATAAATATTTAAAAATATAATTTTAATTTGAAAACAAAAAAAAAAAACACAAAAATTTAACACTTTTTTTAAAATTTTTTATTTTTTTTATTATTTAAAGTCTAAGGCAACTTGTAAATATACTACAAACTTAAGAATTTTTAATTTAATATACATCGTTTTTAATTTACTTATTTTCTACTTGTAAATTTTGTATTTTTTATTATTTTTATTATTTGTATGAAATGTAAACGTTAAAAAAAGGTCAATAAAAAAAGAGATCAATGAATTCAAGAAAAATCAAAAACTACAAAGCGTATATAAGTAATTTAATAATATTTAAAAATAAAAAAGAAAAGTTGTATTAATTGCAAAAATATGTTTAATAACATTAAATTTTAAACCACACACCCTCAAAATCACCTACTCCCGAATGCATATATATATATATATATATATATAATATATATATTATACACATAGATTTATGTAATAAATTATAATTATAATTTACTAAAAACCAACTACAATATTGTACGCGAGTTTTGTCTTGTAAAATACAATATATAAAAAATAAAAATATTAAAAATAAAAAAAAAAAAGAATACAAACTAAAATAAAAAACATTTTAAACAAAAATACTCGTGTGTTTGAATGGTTTTTGAAGGGGAGAGAGAACGAGAGAGAGAAAGGGCGGAGGAGAAAGATCATCTAGTGGAGAAGAGAAAAAATACGAGGAAGTAAAAGTAAGATTTCCATATTCAGACTTCTTCCAAATATTCCCTAATTGATATCTCTGGGTAAATTTGTTTCTTTCCCCTTCTTTTCATATAGGAATACGTGGGAAAGAAACAAACTTTTCAGGGATTTAATTTCGGGAATATTTAGAATAGGGCTGATTGGGTGTAAAAATGTAATAATGAACTTCGAAAAAATACCATATGCATGCATTAATTATAAAAAAAAAATTATTTATGGAACAGAAAATGCCGGAGGTCGATCATTGTTACACTTCTGCTCCCCAATGTATTAGTCTATATTCCGAACCTTCGCAAGTTTTTCCTGGTGAGTAATGTTGGCCCTATCGCACTCACAAATGATGTGGCATCCCAGCAAACTACACAAAATAAATTAATTTTGGGGAAGAAGATAAATAAAAGAGAAACACGACCAGACGAAGTCAAGACAAGTTAAAATAGATGAGTTACTTTCATACAGATCAATGTCACAGCTAAAATTTAAATTGGTTTTTCCGAACATCCCAATGAAAGCTTTGAGAGCGCAATGTGAGCGTAAAATAAAGAGCGTGAAAACGGGAATAAGAATTGAAAGAGCATGAATGATAGTCTTACAAACGGCTGAGCCCGCATTTGATCTTTGCGGTTCTCCGGCTCAAGTCGACACACAGCCTTCTGTCAGTGAGTTAACTAATATGTGTGGCGGGTTTCTCATTGACATTGAATAAACGGTTGTGCGTTAGGTTCGAAACCCACTATGTCAAAAAATATTTATAAAGCCACGTGGCTATGCCCTGATCAAAAAACACGAAACCGAATTGATCACGTTGTGATCGACGTTAGGCATGCTTCAAGTATACTAGACATACGCAAGAAACGTGGTGCAAACATCGACTCTGATAACCACTTAGTTGTAGCAAAGATCTGCATACGTCTTTATGCAGCAAATCGCGTACGGATACGTACACAGAGAAAGCTGGGTGTTGAAAAGCGGCAAGCACAACGGACAGCCGAAAGCTTTGCCAATTGACTTTCACTATTCCTAACGCAAAACGCCCCTCAATTTCACACTCTATGCCGAAGAGGTACTAAGCTACCACCGTCGACGGATGAAATAAGTGGAACGATCAAGAGTGCCGCTAAGCTATTGAGACGAAAAACGCAGTATATAGAGCAACCCTGCAGTCTGTTGCAACGCGAGCTGCTAAAGAGCGATACAGACAGGCAGGCAGGCAGACGTGAGTTCGATGATATCGAGATGCAAGGACGAATATGGAAATCTGGTGAAAGATGTCCGGGATATTATGAAGTAATCGAGGGAACACTTCTTACAGCTGCCTAATGGCGATAACGGTAACAATCCCGCCATTGGGGAAGCTGTTCCAAAAACTCCAATCGCTGATGGCGTTGAAGTGCCGCCAGGCTCACAAAACGCATGCTGAAACCCGTCGTCAATAAGCTGATTAGGACTTATCAATGTGGCTTTAGGCCTGGTAAATCTACCATCGACCAGATCTTCACACTACGCCCAATACTGGAAAATACATAAGAAACGCACCATCTGTCTAGTTTAGATATCGCTGCAAAATTCATTTGTCTTTGCAAAATGACACTGGCCGACACCACTAGCGCAGTGAAAATTGGGACAGACTTTTCAGCGCCATTTGCTACCAAAAAAGGTTTCAGACAAAGTACGACTTTTTCCAGCAGATGAGACGACTCGAAAGTCAGGCACTGCGACCTAAAAGATCTTTTGTACCAAAGCCCCAAAATTAAGACAAAAGATTATCTGCAATACTAATGAAGGCTGGAACAACTTTTACGGAAGATGTTTTGATTTCGTTCGTTGATAGAAACGGTTTGCTTAAAATACCCCTTCTTTGCCGAGACAAGGCTGGACATTCACACTGAATATCAGATGTCGTTTCATCATCATCCATACATAGAAGACACTCTGTCTCATGTGACAGCCCAAATTTACTTAGGTGATGTCTGACCAAATAGTTGCCAGATATAAAGTCTACTAGCAATCTGAGATCTGTTTTCTTTAAGTTCAGGGGTTAAATGAGAGCGGGAGGAGGAACAAGCTTCTTTGCTTGACTTAGGCTTGGAACGGAATACCAATAAGATAGCCATTCCTCCCTCGTCCACACCTCTATGATTGATTTGGAAACTATTCCAGCCTATTCCACAGAATAGATCGGGGCCTGTGTGTAGACCCGCTGAACCCTACTCAGCAGGTTTATCAGTAGCTATATTACCTATAATGTCGCAGTAGCTTGGTACCTAACAAAGCGTGACTTTGTTATGGTTAGACAACTGCTACAGACAGTCAAAAAACTCCTTCACTATCTGCGAAGTGAAGCTCCATGATGAAAGAGCCTTGAGAGGCACTTGGCTGTCAGAGAATATTATAATCTTGGCGCCTTGTAGACTTTTACTAAATTTAATTCTGGCGCATGTCTCAATTGCGTATATTTCGGCTTAAAAACACTAGCCCAAGTGCCCAATAAAATTAAGATTCGAGTCCATTAGGTTCAACAATACTAGCACCAGAACCACAATCGGGTTTCAAGCCGTCAGTATAGCAATTGAGAGCAAAGGGACCGAAGTTGGGGAATTGGGCATTCCGATCGGACTTGGACTGAAGGATGATATTTAATTTCCGGCCGAAATATTTAGATCCCTAATCATAACATCTGACATAGAACAGATTAGAGTTTTAGAAATTTTACCAAGAATGCACAGATGACCGGTGGACAGGCAGTGGCAGTGGCAGCGGAAGGAGTGGGACATAGCATAGCCCCTGTGATTAAGCAAGCCTTTGGAGCTTGTTAAGCTTGCTAAAAGACGAGGCTTTGATTACCTTAGGTCACCACACTAGTGGGGCATATACTACGATTGACCTAACTGTCGTAGTATACAGACAGAAAATCATCTTGGGAGTAAGGCCCCAGGTCTTACCAAAGAGTTTCCTGCAAACTCAAAAGGCCCTAGTGGCTTTTGCGAGGAGGTTATTGAGGTGAGATCTCCAACTAAATCTTTTATCGAGTATTTGACTTTGTCAGAGTATTCAACAAACGTTTTGTGAATGGACATGCGATCAAGTTCCAGTTTGTGTCTTCTAGAGAAGGGAACAAATATATTTTTATTGGGTTTTATTCATTTGTCCTCTTTGACGCACCAATCGAGAACTAGTTTAAGAGCTGATTTCATTACTTCTGTAACGGTTGAATCAAACTTTCCAGAGGCAATGTTAGCTAGATCATTTGCATAGCCGATTGATTCGTAACCATTATCCCTTAGGGATCATCGATTACCAAGGACCAAAAAAGGGGCAAAAGAACGACCCCTTGTGAACAGCCTTTAATGGAAATATTGACAACAGTGGACTTCATTTCACGATCCTTTAGCATCAAGTGCAATCAGATTATGGATTTTTTTCATGAAGTCTTTTCACTGTCCTTTTTAGGTCTAACAGTATTCACAAAGCTTATAGAATTTAATACCAAAAGTCCGGAAAATTTCTATTATTTTGAGATTTTCATGCCATATTAGCGCTAATAACAATACTTGCACATAATCAACCTTATTGCCTGTTGGGTATCACAAACGAAAAAGCTTCCTTTATGTCATTGAAAGCTTCACCCCCACAAAACACTCAGAGAAATGTGTGAGGCATAGGACGCACATTATGCTCCTGCAAAAGCTTTAAGCAGAGCCTTTTCTCATTTGCTGTTTGTTGTTGTTTTGTTATTGTACAGGTACAACATCAACAGCAGCAACAACAAATGAGAGAGTCTGCTGCCTGTGCACAACGAAGTACGCGTTTGATAGCAGCAGCAGCAGCAAACGACGAAACTCAATTCAACTCAACAGAGCTCAACTCAATTTCGTTAGCTTCATTCGATACAGTGGCAGAACAAAGCGACCAATATAAAAGTTTCATCGGCGCGAACGGGAGCAATTTACACGACGACGAAGAAATAAAAAAAAAAAAATTCGCAAAAAGGAAAGAGAAAATTTTGTAATTGAAAAAACTGTGAATAATTGAATAATTTGTGTGAAAAACAAAAGAAAAATGCAATTTGGCGACAATTAAAAATATTAAACGAATTAATAAAATGTTTTAAGAGTGCCTGGCAAAGCGAAAAATGGAAAAAAGAATTTGTGTTTGCCTTGTGTAAGAAAAAAAAAAAAACAAAAAAGAAAAAGAAAATTTAAGAAAATTCTTAGTATCTACTGCTGGCATACTAGAAAATCATCAGCAGTAGTAGGAAAATCTACTTTGATTGGTGATTTTCTTTTAAAATTTTTCTTCTAATTTTTTGTTTGTTTGTTGTAATTTGTTTCGTTTTTGACCCCAAATGATTATTCAATTACAAGCAAAATAACTTAAAGTTTTGCGTGTGGGTGTGTGTATTAACGTCTGTCTATGTGTGCGTGTGCATATATGTGTTTGTATGTCAAAGCACACACACAAACGTGTTCCCTATATACACATGTATGTATATATAATATATACATATGTAAGTTACAGTTTTGTTTTTTATTTTTTTTTTTTTTAGAGAAAAAACATGGAAAATGTAATTTTTATGAAATGATGATCGATTTGTAGCATGAAAATCATGAAAATTGATTTTATATTTTGTGTGTGTGCATATAAATTTTGTTTTTTTTTCAAAAACAAAAACAATAGCATAAGCAACTAGCCAGTGTAACAACGCGTCACCAGCAGCAGTCCAACAATCCTGCAGCCTGCTGCAATAAATTGTAGAATGTTTCTTTTATTTTATTTTTTTTTTATATGTGTGTAACCCACATTTGTATAGGCATAAAGGAAGAAGAAGAAGTAGGACTTGAAAAACTTTTATTAGTAGTACCTAATACATACATACATATATAAAAATTCGCCTACTACGGCACTACTGCAGTGTTTTTGTTGTTCTCATATGTGAATGTATGAATTTATGTACATTATTGTATGTTTTTTATATAAGTCGTTCTTGTATATAATAGCGTATAGTAGTAAGTAGCTGGTATGGATACAATACATCAATTAACAAAAAAAAAAAAAAAAAAAACAAACTGAACAATGACAAAAATTTATTGTTTTTTACTTTTATACATTCACCTATGTATGTATGTATGCATATATGTTTGTATGAGTATATGTGAAATTTCCGAAATCTTTTCAAATTTCTACAACTACACACATACATACATACATGCAATCTTGAGTTCACTAAACAAAATGGTTACAGTTAATGCAATGGACGAGCATCAATGCCAAAGGGAGAAAAATAAACAAGAACCCGTTGAGTACTTCCTTTGTAAATATTCCACCCTTCGGTCACTACTAAAGAGATTCTTCTAGAATCTGAAAAATGTATTGAGTTATAAGCCTGAAGAAGGGTTTCTACCCTTTCTAATCGAGATCGAAAAAATCTTAACATATATAAAATTCAATAATTTTTAAACGGTTGATCTTAGAGTTTTGATTTTTTTTTATTTAAGTGATAATATTTTACAAATTACAGAAAAATTTATGAACTCGTGGACCTTTTTAGGTAAGCCTTCCATTAGAGATTTGATAATTGTTTCAGACACCTTTTTGGAACAGTTTGCCTATCTCCTTTTAAAATCTTCGATATTTTGGGACACCTTTTTTGTGCTCGTGCTCTTTAAGTTTCTTTTCACAAGAGCCCAATATCTCTCCACTGGTCTTAGCTCCGGACAATTTGGAGGATTGGCCTCTCTTGGTACAAAAACTATGTTATTACTGTGGTACCACTCCAGAGCTTTCTTGCCATAGTGACATGATGCCAAATCGGGCCAAAAATATGTGGACATATTGTGCTCTCTTATCAAAGGAAGGAGTCTTTTTTCAAACATTCTTTGATGAATATTTCGGTATTTATAGAGCCCACTGTAACAAATGACTTGCTTCTTTTGCCGCAACTGCATATAGCTGGCCATACCAAGAATTTTTTAGGAAACTTTGTCTGCTTTAAGATTCTAAATTGTTCGTCGTCCATTATTACAACATGAATATTTTTGTATGAAATTCGATTTTAATTTCCGAGCCCTACTTTTGGCGCCTAAATTTTTTGCAGCATTCCTGTCTGGAACTTTTTGGACTTTGTATGTTTTCAAACCTGCATTGGCTTCAACTTTTCGCACCAAATAGTCAGAGCACTGGGCTAACCGGGCAGCTTTTCTACCAGATGTGTTTGGAGATCTTTTCAATATGCTTTCTATTTTCTTGGCTTTCTCAATATCAAGTGGTCCTTGTTTTCTTCCCGAACCAGGTTTCCTATCGATGTTCAAATTCTCCTGAAACTGTTTAATAACATTGGAAACAGTTTGACGGCAGACCTTCAATTCTTTGTAGGACCAATTTGGATTTTTTGAAACTTTTTAATAATTTTAAGACGTACTTCTTTTTCTTCACTCATTTTGATCAAACTCACAATAAATCAACATGTTTGTCATTAAAAATAACAACTGACATATTTTTCAAAGATTACTAGATCAAAGAAATTTTTAAATTTACACCCAAACAAAATTATTAGGTAAAACGTGTGTTAAGATTTTTTCAATCTCACTCCTTAGTATACGATGCTGAGGTATGGGCCATGACGACCAATGATGAGTGGTTGTTCGAGAGCATTCGAGTGGATGATACTATGGTTCAATATACATGGACGACATGAAACGAAGAAGAAGGAACCATGATCGGTGCTAGTCAAGCGTATAAAAACTCAGCAATTTCGCTGACTAGGTTATCCTGAATGAATGAAAGACCTCGGTTAGGCAAGGAATCACTGTGGTGGAACGTGGTGAAGAATACTACTTAATCGCTTTTAGAAATATCAAATATAGGGGAACCTGACTGCACTTGGCCTTATCTTATGACGCTAGCGAGCGCTTCGGTTAGTTATTCTTTGCATGATCATTTCTCAGTTAATGTTTATTATTTGAACAATTGTCAAAGCAACTAAAATCACTGAATCACATTGCATTATCGGATTATGTTTCTCAAACACCAAAACATTTTTGCAATAGTGTTTATCATTTTACCACACTGTATAATGTAACTACTTAACATAAGTACATACTTACATCGGTATGCATATATATATGTATATACTCGTATATACATATAAATGAAGAGTAGTCGAGGGTGAAGAAAAATTATCCTCTTTCACAGTATTAATTAAAATCTAAGTACAGGATAATCATTAAATTCATCCATGTACACAAGCATTTTACACATAGCCATACAAACACACATAAATGCATTTTCACGTATACCATGTATTAGGGTTGTACCGGAGGTTACTTTTGCGGAAAGTTGGAGGTGTAGATGTGCACATTTCCCTATGCGTTATTTTTTAATAAAAGAAGTCTAAAGCGTGAAATCATAGTACATTTTCATCATTTTCATATTAAAAAAAAAAATGGAAGCAAAAATGGACTAAACTGCCTGCTTTTCTGTCTGAGTGTTTCTACAAATTGGTAACCTATAACTACCTGCACCCTGCATCCTTGAAATTGAGAATATTTATTATTGAATATTTATTTTTATTTACTTAGGGCTGTTTTCTCAATGTCCGGTTAAGCACTAATCAGAACTAACTACTACCACTACTAACCGACAGATAAACTTTGGATTAGTGCTTAACCGGACATTAAGAAAACGGCCCTTAGTCTGTTAGTTATAGACTAGTTTAGGAAAGTTTAAACAAAACATTAAAATGATAAACGAATTAAGTACAAAAAGTTGGAATTGAGAGTACTTTTAAAAATGTTCTTAGGACAAGAAAAATTAATGCCATAGATTTTTTGGGATATGAAAAAATAATCCGCTCAAGGAGGGATGAATAGTCAATAGCACCACAGATAATATCAAAAATTAACGATAAAGATACAATTGGTTTCTACTCTCCATGGTTTTTAAATGTAATAACATGCAACGAGCATTGCAGAAAGAAATTGGTTCCGCTTAATTCAGAGAACGAAGTCCAAGCATAAAAAAAACTTGTTTGAGGATAAACAGTTTTTTTGTAACATCACGCATGAACACTTTTAAGTTCAGATTGAAGCTTCAAGGCGTCTATCGAATTTTTAATGAAATAGTAAATTATTAAATCATCAGCGTACAGTAAAAGTTTAGTAAATGTAAAACAACTTTTTATAACATTTATGAAAAACACGGAGAGCAAAGGGCTTCCAAAGGATACTGCGTTATGGAACTTCCGAAGAAGTAGTAAATGGCTTCGACGAAACACCAACAATAACTACATAACTACGACTGTATAAGTACGATCTGATCCATTCCTGTAAGAGAGAGTGAAAACCCAGGTTTTTTAAATTGTTGGTTCAAAATATTATGACTTACCCTATCAAATGTCTTATAGTTCGGACACACGACAGTGAATTTCAAGCAAATTAAGCATTTCGTTGAAATGTGGAAGTTCGCTATATAAAAACTGTCAATTGAAATTCTGCATTTCAGGCGCATTTCAACGAAATGTACTTGAAATGCAGAAACTAACTAGCAACCCTCAAACACCCGGTTGTAAACAACAGGAAAAATTTAAAATCTATTACATATTTTTTTGGACATTTTGGATTTTGTTTTCATAACAACTCACTCTTGTAATATTTATTAAGTGAAAAATTATCCAATTATCCACAATTGTTATATAAATTCTTAGAGTCCAAATCAAATTAAAGGGCAACATTTTTATTTATTTTTATTTACACAAAACACACACTAAAATTCATCTTCTTCTCCAAACTTATAATCTGTCAAAAACGAATTTGGTATTCCTTTTTTGCCGTGTGTAAACCTAAATTTGAAATTCAGAATTTCAAAGAAATTCACTCTCGTGTGTTCGCACTATTACAGAAATTTGTATAAATTGTAGCAACTTGGAACTAGAGATGCAATCATCTGTAAAAATCGTAAGATCAGAAATGAATAAACGAACCAGAATCAAAACCATGCTGTTTTGAACATATCAAATTTTTTTACTAAAAATTAGTTTTTTTTCTATAATACCCTAAAAAGTCTTGGAAACTGAAGATAATTTGGAATTATTTTTGTTGCTACTGTTAAATATTGGAGAAATATATCCAAATAAATACCCCAGTGGCAAGTGATGTGCAATTTTTGATTTTTGCGAGAAGGCTTTAGTTTAATAATGCCATTATTTATATAATCCAAAAATAGATTCATCGATTCAGAGGCAATTTACGTATTAGATTTGTTGTGAAAGATTTGGCGCCAGAGACAAAATTCGATTGAAAGAAATCAGCAAAAAGATTTGGCATCTGGAGAGTCAGTAAATTTCTCATTATGAAATACAGCTCGAAGATGTTTTTTCAAATTAAATAAAACAAAAAGCTTTCGGTTATTCTTGTATGCCGGCTTCATATTTAAAAATAATTTTTTTCCTCCTTCTACTCCTCTTGGGAGCTTAGGGCTTCTACTAAGCAAAGTGCGTAGTATTAGTTTCATTAATAATTGTCATTATTTCATTGTTATCACCTGGACAGATGATTGGGCTATCGCAGGCAATCCTGAGATGATGGAACGGCCATCTTGTGACGGAGCTCAGAGACAGGTCAGCGTTTTAACCAAATTTATGCATCCGGTTTGTGTCAAAGCTGACATTACTCTCAAAATGGCATTTAAAAATATAGTTCCTATATCAAGGCAATTGAGCTTCTTTATATAATGTTTATGAAGAGTTTTTCTATAACTATGTCTGATCTTTGACAGCTTACTGCTCTCACGTCTCAGGTGGCATTATTGTCATTCGACGTTCGACATTTGTGTTCTGCCATAGTCGCCATTTTACCATTCAGCGCTTCACCATTCAACAGCGCATCGAAATTGTTAAAATTTATTATGGAAATTCATGTTCTGTTCGCCAAAATTTGAAATTCATGCAGTTTCTGTACGACGGCGAAAGACGAAAATATTGCTGCTGTTGAGAGTGTGGCTGAAGACCCAAATCTCTCGAATCCTCGTCATGCACAAGAAGTTGGCCTTTCTGTGAATTTTTGTGGCTTTAAATTGATGACCGCAAGACCGCGAAAAGTGCCGCACAGCGGAATTTAAGTATCAAGAAGTTTCTAGTATTCAATGACGTATAGTATAGGAAAACATTTCTCTAAAAAATACTATTTTCTAAAATAGTAACGTAAAATATGCGAGTCTAGATTTTGATATCCGTTCCAACCCTATTGTGTACTTACGCTACTTTTACACTACGTCATCGAACTATCGAAGGTTTCTACCTAATGCAAACGGAGTAGATATAACTTCTGAGTTGAATTTATAACCACAAAGAATCTCAGGAAATTGCATAAAATAACCAAAAGAAAAACAAATCTATGTATGATTATATTAAATAAATAAAACGAATTAGGTAATGCATATTGTTGTTGTTGGCATTTGTTACAATATTGTGTTGTATATGCACTTTTTTATACTTTTGATATAAAAATTCTTAAAAAGAGTTGAAACGCAAGACGTTGCCATTGGTGCATCAAAAATGTAAATAGGTTAGGTGCACGCACACACAGACACACTCCCACATATACACACATACTCTCTCTTATACAATCATATTATAAAGAAAATGTAAGAAAGATTTCGTACATTTTCCCAGTAAGGAGTGCGAAATGTTTATTGTTATTTTACAACAACTCAAGAATCTACTACTTACTACTTCTTAAAGCCTATTTTAGTAGTATGCATTGCTGATGTACAGTTTTTTAATTAAAAACATTCAAAAAAGGATGAAAATCCAAACCATTTTTTAACCACCTTTTTTCCACATACACTAGTGGCAATCCCCATAAACTCACCTATTTCACCTTTAATTTTTAAAATTTATAACCAGCAAAATACCTCGTTATCTTAGCTAAGTTGAAATCACTACATGCTGGGGTTTTTCAGACCTCGGATTGATATTCAGCGACTCAAAAAACATATATAAACATGGTCTGGCCCCAGGGTTCGAAAAAAATTGCATGAGGTTTTTTGAGGTTATGTGAGAACCCTGACGTGATGGGCTTTTTTTTACCTCGGATTTGGATTCACCGACCCCAAAAACATATGGTCTGGCCTCCGGACTCGAAAAAACATTTTTTTTGTGTGGCTGTGTTATATAAACTCAGTACATAAAAGTAAGGATAATTAAGTATAATATTAGTTTTAGTAATCTGTCCCTTTACCATTTCGTCTTAGAGCCTCTATCAATCTTTTAGGCATTGATAAAACGAGATTCTGCAAAGTTTATGCCGATATCCTGGTCCAAACCTCTTTTATGGCAGATTTCAAAGCAATCACTCTGTGAAACTGTCGTTCATGTTCATAGACACCTCGGGCTAAGATACCACAAAGGTTCTCAATGGGGTTCAGATCAGGACTTCGAGCAGGCCATTCGAGAACTTGAATAAACTTGGTGTTTCTGTCATTTCTCACATTTTTACCGTACGACCCGCGTAATTTTAAATAATGGCAAATTTTCCACTTTCCACATGTCGAAATCCCTGATTAATCAAATGCCACAATTTTTCCATTTTCTTCAGCCCAATTCTAAATATTCCCATAATGAATCTGCAGGGAGAATTTGTTTCTTTCCCCCATATTACTACGGGTGACGGGAAACCCGTTGGCGGGCAGTGAACAGCTGATCAGTAGCCGCCTAAAATTTGTTCGAGCAAACACAATTGCGACGGGTGACGGGACGACGGTAATTATTATGCTTTTCACAAAATTTATTAATTTTAATTATTTCGCGCTAAAAATATTTTAATAAGTTGACAAGCAACTGATTAGATATGCAACTCTGTCTTATCATCACCGACGCGTAAAATAGAAATAGATCTCAGTCGACGAGAAATCCGTCCCTCCTCAACTCTGTTGCACTTTATACGATTGAGTGCGTTTTAATTTCGACAGCGGGTACCCCCCGTGAACGAGTTTCCTGTCATCCGTCGCAATTGTGTATCAGGCTTTACTTCACTTTATGAACTCTAAAATACGATGTAAAAAATTTTATTTGGTGAAACGAACATAAAAATGTTTGAGAGCAAAAACGAAATAACAATAACAGAGAGTGAAGTGAAACAATGCCACTTGAGTGCAAAAGTGACATCAAATACATTCAGCACAAAAATGAAATACGCGGTGTTCTGTTTTTGCTCTGAAGTATGGTTATTCCGTTTTTGCTTCAAATTTTTCATTACTGCGTTTTTGTGTTCAAGACGTTTGATTATTCAATTACAAACCTGCGAACAGTGCAGTAAACAACACAAAAAAGAAAATAAACCAATTTAATATTGGTACCTAATTGAACAATCAAACGTCTTGGGCGCAAAAACGCAATCACGAAAAATTCAGGGCAAAAACGGAATAACAATACTTCAGAGCAAAAACCAAATACCGCATATTTTATTTTATTTTTGCACTTATAATTATTTCGTTTATGCTCTCAAACATTTTTATGTCAGTTTCACCAAATACAATTTTTTACATCGTATTTGTTTTCAGCCTGACAAATGAACTTTGTTCACAAATATTTTGTTTGCGTTCTCCAATTCATGCAGAGCAAACAGATTTGAATCTACGATAATTTACCGTAAACCAACAACAATCAAACTACAATTTTTGTATTCCAATCAGAGTACACAAAAGCTCGAATACTTTTTTACATTACGCAATGGTGAATTTATGGCAATTGCAACTAGTGTACATTACCTACGTAACATAAGCTAATAACATAAGTACGACGTATTATAATACAATACAATTAATACGTCGTAGTTGGAGCATTGCGTCATATACTTATTTTTAATCTACCTGTTGAACTTTTTTTTATAGCTTTCCATAAGAAAATACCTTAAAATTCAATCAAACTATAGCTTTTCGTAATAAGAAAATAACACATAAAAATATCTGACATCACAAATACATAAGTAGAAGTGTTGGACAGAGAACGAAAATGAAAGACGTTTTTAATTAAGAAGGTATGTTGTACAATGTATGTGCATACTTATATTGTACATATGTATGCAATTTGGAAAGATATCGAACCTTTGGTCGCTAACTTATGGCATGCGATAGAAAGTTAATTTCACATGGGAAAGTTTCGTATTTTCTTATTCTTTAATTGATTTTCTTGAGTATTGCTGACAAGCAAATAAGTATAAAAACTGCATTGACATTTATAATTTTGTTGATGTTTAAAGCACAAAAAATTTTTTTCGTATAATTTCAAGTATATCTAATTTTGTCTTTTTGCAAGAATTGTTGACTTAAAATTCAAAAAATTATTTGGAACTTGAAGAGACAGAAGAGTAAACATGTTACAGTCATTGCATCAAAATGCAGTACGTACGTGAAAATGAATGCAAAAACATCCTGGGATCAATCAATAACAACGAAGCATACGGATTACATTAGTATTCATATTTTAAATCTAATTGAAGAACGATGTAGAGGTACAAAAAAACTGGCAAATGTGTAAACATTTATGCGTTTCGTATGTAGCTTCTCAGATTGTGCTTCTTTACAGCCTAATACTATGTCCCCACTGAGCCGAAATTGTGTAGTTTCGCCACTTGGTTTCGAACGAAACTCCAATCGTTCACATTGTAAAGCTGGTATCAGTTCATTGTTTATTTCTTGTTGTAAAATGTCAGCGCCTAAAATATTTATTGCTAAATATTTCGGTCTTAACCATTTAAATACGAAGAGAATCAAAATAATAAATGAAATATTCAGCAATGAAATAAAAGACTATAGGAGAAAGCGTCAATCGTTATGTATCTTGCTTTACTTCATCAGCAGCTACTTTCCAACCTTGCTACCACAGCTCCTCTGCCATTTGTTTATATGTATGGAAGTTTTTTCTTGCCTTACGCAATACCCGCGCACTCGTGAAACCATGGAAATGATCGAAACCACTAAATTTCGGCTCAGTGGGAACATCGTATAAGATAGTTGCCAAATTTAACAACAACACTTACAAGCAAGTAGTGATAGATCTATTTGGGCAGTGTAGTGCTCAGGTTTATTATAGAATAATTGCACTAGTTTGCTAGGTTTTTGCATATGGGGCGTACCAGGCCAAGTCAGGGTCAATAGAGAAACATGAATAATGAAGAAATGCAAAATTTCATATTTTTTAACATTTTTGCGAATTTTACAGTACAAAAACAAAAAAATTACGTTTTTTTGATTATTTCAAAACTGAGACAAGGAAAAATTTTGAAAAATTTCACACTTATATATGTACATGTATTAGATTGTGTTTCTAAAAAAATGTTTACTCAAAAATTAACAAGCTTATCGAAGACATGAGGTGTGAATCGCTGCTGACTTGGCCTGGAACGCGTCATATACTTTTCACCAACTCAAAAAAATAGTCTTCTAAACATGAATCTTGGGTAAAAGAAAAAAGAAAAAATGTCACGATTTTTATGTTAGCAATACAGTCATTGGGTAAGGATTGTGCTTCATTTAAATATTTAGAGGAATTTTTATTGATTCGAAAACGTATCTGGTTTGGACAGCCCTGATTTAGAGCATTCTTTTCTTTATTTATTACAAGTTATATTGTATCTTACAAAAATGCCGAAATGGAGCAAAGTTAGGGAATTGAAACATAAAGATCAACACTGAAAAGTTAGCACTTCTCACGTTTACACTAAAAGTTCATAGTACTGCAATATAAAAACGTACCACGTAAAATCCCAATTTATCCATATCGACCAAATACTCACCTGGAATGTTCACATTTAAGCCAAGGAACAGCAACTGCAATTTTTACGTTTGAAAATTGAAAAACTTATTTTTTTATGCCATCCCTGGTACATACCAAAGGGCTTTAAGTTCTGTAACTCTGTGTTTAGATGCTCTAATTGGGCCTTTTTTCTCCCTGTACGTGCTCCTTTCGAATGTTCTCTGCTCCTTTTGTGAGCTTGAGCTATGCGAGTTTCGTCGATTTTCAACATTGGAAAGCGTTTTTTTTGATTCTGATAAAAAAAGGTGCTGATTTCAATTCTGATATAAGATGTCTAAAATTAAAAATGACGGAAGATTTTTGAAAAATTTATCTGATTAACTTGAAATCCGTTTCTCGGGGGTTTTCAGGGTCCCTGATAATGAGTCTGGCATCAGATTTTGAAAATGCAAAAATGGCGGTTCCAATATGGCTTAAGAATTTAAAAAAATTGATCGGATTGGCTTGAAACTCGTTACCACAGGATTTTCGGGGTCACTGATTACGAGTTTAATGTCAGATTTTGAATCAGCGACCCTGAAAACCCCTGAGTAACGAGTTTTAAGCAAATCCGATGGGCTTGAAAAATAGTCTGCCATATTGGATCCGTCATTTGAATTTTGATTCAAGCGAATCCGATCAATTTTTAAAAATTCTTTCGCCATTTAAAAATTGCATGTCAGATTCGTAATCACCGACCTTGAAAACCCCTGAGTAACGATTTTAAAACCAAATAATTGTTTACTTTGATTGCTGTTTTCTCGAAAACTTGTTTTTTGAATGTTAGGTTGGTTGGCACAATTAAGTATATGTATTAGGAGAGTATTCTTGAAACTACATATAAGGAACCCAATCAAAAACAAAAAAAAATTATGTTCTTCAAATTCTAAACTGAAATGTCTTCTTAATATTGGCAGCAGATGCCAACTTTCCCAGGTGCTCTACAGAAAACCAACATTTTCACTCCACCCTAATATGTATACGTATGACGGAGTCCATTTGTCCAGGCCGTAAACGTACAGTTTTTATATATGTATAATTGGATTCGAATCTGTTTGTATATGCCGATCTGACAAATTGTTTGCTGGGTTGTTTGCTGAGGAGTCTTGCCCTCAAAACTATGCTTCATTCCTTACTTTACGTGAGGAAAGCATGTTCTCTTCTTAGTTTAAATCTCTCTCTCTCTCTCTTAAGCTTTAGTTTCGTTCAAACATAACCTTACATTATTTTAACTTCACTGATTCTTTGTTTTTATAAATAGATAAAAAGCAGCAATCAACTTATTGACTATGTAAAAAAAAACACCAAGCAAACGGATCTAGCTTGATAAATATGAATTGGTCAATTAAGCGAAGAATGGTGATGGTAAATGTACATCGGAGTCATTAAAAAACTGCAGTCTTCCAAACTATAACAACAACGTCAGAAAACGAATAAACAACAATAACAATAAAGTACATAAATATAAAGTAGCAAATGTTGCTTAAACAAACTGACGAACAAACAAACGAAGGAGGAAACAAACGAACGAAATTTACATTTCCTAAAATTACATAACCAAGCAATGGAAAAAGAAGAACATTTTATACAACAACAACAGCAGCAGCAGCAACAACAACAAGCACTGGATAGGAGTTTCATTATAAAAACAACTACAACTACTACAGACTATCAAAATTATTTGAAAAATAATTATACTAATAACCAACAAAACAACAACGAACAACAGCAGCAGCAACAACAGAAAAACCAACAGCAACAACCATTGCAACAAGAAAAAATTGTAGCAATAAAAACTTCAAATATACAACAGCAACAACATGTTGCCTATACATCAGCAGCAACCACAACTGCAGCAAACGAAAATTCGCAACAACAACAACCACCATGCCAGTGCCCAAATCAACAACAAGAACAACAACAACCAAATCCATATAAACAATTACATCAGCTAACCTTACGTTTCTTGCCTTTACATATTATCGCGACTTTCGGTTCCTCTTCGATACGTTTCTATAATATGAGTCCTTCGGCTTATATGATGACAGCAGCCACAGCGGATGATGATGATGATGCAACCACATTGGAATTGAGAAGAAAACCGCACAACACAAAGCAACAACGGCAACACCAACAGCAGAAAAAGCGTCACAAGCAACCACAGCAGCTGCAACAGCATAATGCGCATCATTTCAGATCATCGTCATCGTTGCATTTTGCCCTTGATTTGGATTCGCGTAGCATTTTCTATTTAACATTGCTAGCCCTATTCTACTGTTGCATACTAATACGCGCCTCAGCTGCAGCCAGTTTGAATAACTTGGAAAATAAAACAACAACAGCAACAGAAGCTGTAGCTACAGCAACAACTGCAGCAGAAAAGGATATAGTTGCAAAATATAATTTATCAACAGAAGTAGAAGAGGAAGCTAATGTTGCTGATGATGTAGTTGTTGTTGTTGGCCCAACTGTTGAAAATAATATTCCATCTACTACAACTACTACTACTGTCGCTTTTGCCATCTTAAATGTCAGCAGCACTACTGTATTTAATACAAGCACAGCTGCTGATGTCACCTTTAAGCCTAAAAATGTAAATTTGCTACGTCCTTTATTTAAACGTGATGCAGCCGCCGCCGCCGCTGCTGCTGCTGCTGCTGCCGCAAATCAGCCTGACAATGATGATGACGATTCCAGTTATCGCGATGATGAGTTCGATGAATATGATGCTTTGATTAATAATAAGTCTGGTGAGTGTTCCTACAAAAATTAATAAATAAATAAATACTTTGAAAAATTAATTGATACAATCTACAGGGTGGCTGGTATGAACTGAAGAAAAATTTTTAATTGATTTAAGCCAAAAATCTTTAGTTTTCAAAATATACACATCATTTTGGTACATGCGGGAAAAGCAGAAAATTTTGTTTAAGCTTTTACTCGTACATATTTCATGGCTAAGGGAAAGTCGTTTATCATGAAAGAGGAGAAAAAATTACTTAGTAACAGTTCACTATTCCACCTCCTTACCCACCCTTTGGGATGTTATATGAAGCCAGGACTATACTGGTAAACGATCGCGAAACCTATTATAAAGTTTTCAGGAAAAATATTTCCCTTGGAAAGTAGTAGAGGTTATGAAAGGCTTAAATCACCTTAGTCCAACCTTTTTCAAGAAATTAACTCTTTCAAGAAGATATATTTTTTTTTGAATACCGTCTTTATACTGGATTAACCTTTAGAAAACACAATAAAAAGTTTTCCAAGAAAATTTTTGCTATTAAAAACTAATTATGGTCACCGAAGGTCAAAACCTTTCAAACCCAACTTTTTATAAGAAAATTATAAAAGTTAATAATAATCTTCGAAGAAAATATTCGTCAGCTAAAAATACTTGGGGTCACTGAAGGTCAGCACTACCTAAGTGAAATTATTATTTTTAGGAAATTAACACTTGAAAGATACATTATTTTCATAAACTTAACTAAAAAGTCAAGCATTGTCAGAAATGATTTTTGTTATCAGATTTTCGCTATATTTTTATAACGGATTTTTAATATTAAAATTCTCTGAAAAATTAATGCTTTATACAGAATCAATCAGAAACCAGACCTCAGTATTTAAATTTTATTTTAATTTTAATAGTTTTTAATTCGAATCATTTCGAACTTTAAAGTATGTATTTTTATTTCTGCAAAAGCCAATGTTAAAAGTGAGGGGTCAGGAGTAATCATGCACTTTAAAAGTTTTTTCCATAGAATCAAAAGGGCAAATCATTTTACATTTTTTAACCGATGGATTGACTGATTAACGAAGCGGGGAGAGATGGCGAAATACCCATAATTTATTTTTATGAAACTGATGTTTCAACAAACAATTATAAGTAACGGGACGTAACGTAACGTTGCCAACTGTCACATAAATATCTGTGATATGGGCAGTGAGTGCAAGTGATTACCGAAATCGTAACGCAACGTAGAGTTCTATCTTCGATAGATTTTTACGTTGCGTTACTTATGCATAATTGAGCCTTTAATTCACTCGTCAAATTCATTAATTAAGGCTGTGATTATGTTGGTGCTGACTGTTCGGTGAACACATCACATTTTACTCTCGTGCTCGGTCTAGGTCGTTACATTGAGTTTGCTGCAGAGTTGCTCTTTGTCAAATGCACTCATTTGCTTAATACTATTTTGTATGTAATGATACTGTTTTGTAAAATAACTTACTGCCACCCTGAATGCTCGGCGTGCTCGGTGTTTATTTCACCTAGGATATCGATCGTGTTCGTTAAGGGAGTGAGTAAATATTCTCACTTTGTGTTCGGTCCAACAACAATTTCATGGTGTTCGCCTTGAAAAATATGAATATAACCACAGTCTAACTGAGCAATAAAAATCGATATTTCAAAAACATATCTACATATCATGGGAAATTTATAAATGCTGATTTATTTTGAGTAAATCCCTTCTTTTTTTTCCATACAATTTCTTTACCATTCGATGCAACTCTGCCTGCCTTCCCTCATCATCTTTTGTCCTTTCTTTTTGACGTTTTGCCTTTATTTATTTCTTGTTTTTCGCACTTTAATTGTGAAATTTTGGAGTCTATAATTAGACATTTTTCTTTTTTTCTGCAATAAAATATGTTTATTCTCAATATATTCCAAATAACTATTTTTTATTTTTTACACTTTTAACGGGAATGTTTAATTTTTTGGACCAAATCCCGGTCGCTTCTGTATCGTCAAATACAATTCCTCTGTTCTCTCAAGCGATTGTTTATTTAAATAACTATTTAGAAAAAGCTGTTGTTTGCTCAGGAAATGGGCATTGTGCAATTTGCGATTAAAAAGCAATTGTTCGGAAAAAATTCCAGCAATGTCAGTACCATTAGAGAGAGTAAATTCAAAATTGATCACGATTGTCGCCTTTTCTAGCAGAAAAGCTTGTGTTCATGAGGCAAAACTTCAATTTTATAAAAATGGAATAAAAACTAGAAAAAAAATTGTTTTATTATAATTGGACTGAATTTAAAAAGGTTGAGTTTAATAAAAAATATTAGAAAGAATTGTAGATTCATTACAATATTATTTTTAATTAAAAGGAAATAATGTCCTAAATTTCATAATAATGTTAAAATTCAACAAATGAAGGTTTTTGGCTCCCGATAGTGATGGATCCAGAGAGAGGTTATGCGAGTTCCAGCCCCTGTCAAAATTCTGAGAGCTTATAACTTTTAAAAATCTTTCTACTGGATTTATTTAAAAATGTCCAAGTTTTGAAAAGCGTGATAATACTTTTTGAACTATTTTTATGATCTGGAGGTCAATTTTATTTCATGTTTGATTTTTAATCCGAATATTTGAATAAATTTTGTTCCGAGTTTCAGTTTGCTTTGGATTTTGGGTTCCTTTTGATCTGATTTTTTGTCTGAGTTTGATCTGGATTTGAGGCTAATTTTGGTCTTCTTTTAGTCTGAGTTTTGGCTTAAAATTTAATCTGATTTTTTACTTGTATATTAGTCTTAGTTTTGGGACAATCTCTGGTTTTGACCTGAGGTCTTGAGTTAGGTGTTAATTTGGGTTTGATTTTTGGTCTGAATTGTGGTTTGATTTTTGGTCTGAATTGTGGTTTGATTTTTGTCTGAATTTTCGTCCCAACTATTATCTACTAGTTTTTGGTCTAGTTATTGGCCTGATAAGAATCCTATAGTTTAGCCAAATCCTAGATTCATCACTAGCTCCCAAGATGGCATCATATAGTTCTCTTCTAAAACGCAATATTCTGACTATTAAGACCGGGGGTCCAAATAATAATAATAATTTTCTGAAACATAATCGTTCGAAATTAATATTTACTGATCTATTGGAATTATTTATTGAATTAATCTGAGCACTATGTTCATAACAAAGAACATGACATTCATGAAATGATTCCCAGCTACTTTAAAAAGATGGGTCTCGCCGAAATACTATGATTCAGTCTTTCAAAGAGATATACGATATGAACCCCAATTTTATAAATCAATGGCACAACTATTGAATCTATTTCTACTTTCAGCAAAGGGTAAATACATCGGTGCACCCTGCACCAATGACATGCAATGTGAGCCAACGCTTATACACGTCATCTGTGATAAGGATACGCAAATTTGCGGCTGTGAAAAAAATTACCCAGTTCAACTTGGCTTAGTTAAAGGTTGCGATAAACGTGAGTAGATAAAATATAGTATTTAAAATAAATAATTTAACTAATACTTTTTCGATTTATGCTCATCATTTAGCGAAAAAACTGGGCGAACAATGTTTCTACGATGAAACATGTCAGTATAATGATGAAAATTCCCTCTGTGTTCAGGTGCGGCACAATGCTAAATGCCAATGTGCCAGCGGTTTCCATTCTGTGAGCTATACTAAACCTACGCGTCGGGTATTTTGTACGCAAGGTAAAAGATTCAAAGAACGCCATTATTTTTAATGCTAAACTATTTATATATTCTTGTACTTGTTTTTAAATTTTAGATCTAAGTGAACTTAATTCGGATATACCCACATTGCTGGGCGTAAGTACAGGCATTGCTGTTTTGGCGGGTCTTATCTGTATGGTGTTGCATTTGTTTAGCAAAACCAAATATCCGAGACATCGAAATTTCGGTGATGCAAATCTACCGCCTCCTATACTATATTCAAGTGATACAGGTAATTAAAATACGAAGCTGTATTCATCAATGTGTCGTGTAGGGTTTTTAGAGAAAATATAAGGCAGGTGATAAATTATGTTTTTTCCCGATAGATCAATACAAGCGATTCTCAAAAAATCAAAATTTAGGCCGCTAATAATTAAACCACTGTGCTCTCCAGCTCTTCCTTTTCCCCCTTTAAAAGGTTCTGCTTAGTTCCCATTGATCCATCAATAACCATGAAGGCTTCATCTTGAACTTATACCACTTGATATTTTCTACATTCTTCTTTTAAAACTTACTACTTACATATTTAATTGGCATCTCATACATCTTTTTCTTGAATCTGATATCTTTCACAATTTCCAGGTATTCCACTAACAGTACAATCTGGACGTCCTTCATCACGTTCCAGTATACGTTCAAGCGGTTCAATCGGTTCCTATGGCAATCGACGTGCATCCACTGGTGCGAGTGGTGGCGGAATGGGCGGTGGTGGCGGCGGCGGAATGGGCGGCACAACAAATGCAGGTGGTGGTTCTAAAGGAATATTGGTTTCAACCTCACGTACAGGTGCGGCTAGGTCGGCCGCCATATTGCTTATATCGTGTCACATTTCAGCTGTTCAGTCTAAACAAAATTCACGTGCCACATCACGACAAACATCCGGTGCTGGTTGTAGTGCCAATTCACGCGATAATCTCGATGAGAATGGTAGCGGTGGCGGCGTTAGTCACGGCGGTGGCGATGGTAGTCATGCTGGTCACGGTGGTTCCTCTGATGCGGGCAGTCGCAGTTGCGATAGTACCCTATCCATGACACGCCATTTACAAAAACAATTAAACCATCAACGGCATCTGCTTAGCCTTGAGCTATCGCCAGCTAAAACGAAAGATAATGATAGAATTAGAACATTGTTGGGCATTAATGGAATTGATAATTATAGAACCGATAACGATGATGATGTTTTAAATAGTTGTTTAGATAATGATGGTAACCATTTGCAAATAATTGGTGCGTTGCCGACACCAGCCAGTGATACGCCTAGATTTGCGGTAAACGATTTTCAAATCTACTACTACTACAACTACTGCTATAACTACTACTATGTACTACTACTACTATTACTAATACTGCTACAGAATATGTACCTTAAAATTTCAAAAAAAAAAAATCCGGAAATTCATACTTATTATTACTATTTAATTTAAATTTTTATTTTATACTTAAACAAACAAAACTCGTACTTACTTAATACTAAATACTACTACAGATTCTTCTAAATACTTTCTGTTCATACTAAATGTTTATTTGTTTGTTATTCGTTCATTTTTATTGGTTTAAAAAAAAAAAATTATAAACAAGCAAATCTAACTCGTATGCATCCAGATTTTCTATTTGTATTTGATATTGTAATTTTGGTATGTGTACGTTTTTGATTGTTAACAATTGAATTGAAAGTGTTTTTTGATGCTCTTCATCTTTTATGTAAACTTTTCGAAATTCGTTTATCTGTGATTCGGTTTTTTTTTAGTTTACTAGTTTACATTTCTATCAAATTTGAAGGTTAATCAAAAATTATATTTGCTTTCTCAACAAAATTGAAAATGAACTCTCTCTTTCTCTCTGAGAGGATGAACGAATCTCCCATAAATCAGAATTTGATTCATGCATCCATTTTGGATTTCAGTTTGCAACCACTTCAAAGATTTTTATAGTTTTAACATGTTAAATTTTAATTGAATCAAACGTAACAATGCAAATGGTTTGAATTCAAAAAGACAAAACTAATTTTTGATTCTGATTCTTGAACTATTTGATTGAAATGTAAACTCGTCCATAGAAAACGTAAATCTGTTGTGAGAGGAAATCTTTACCCCAGACCAATAACAATAAGAGTGATAGAATACAAAACTGCACTTCGCATATCTCCGTTATTCATAAAGCTGAGAGAGAGTTGATGTGACTGTGACGTATATTTACATAGGGCGAATTTTACGACTATTTCTCTCTTGTTCGAACTCGAGAAAACCGGAACGAAAGCGGCGAATTAAAAATGCAAAGCTCAAGTAATAAGCAGAAGAAATAAAATATTTTTATGGATTGTTTTAATTTCGACTCTCTTCCCTTGGGCACGGACACACAATTGCTGAGAGTTAAAAGTATTTTGAAGAACGAAAAAAATTGTTTTCACCATTTTTATTCCAAGATGGCGGCGCTAAAGGGCATTTCCAGAAAAGTCCAGTTTTGAGGATAGGATGGACTCCGAGCTTCCTAATAAAGATAAAGACATAAAAAGAAGATTTTGTTCGCTATACGCTGTTTTCTATACGCTGAACCACAAAAAAATAAAATTTCCCTTTTTTTTGGATCTTTTTTCTCCAAAAAACGAAAACAAACACATGTTTTTACATGGAATTTCTCTTCTAGAAAAAAAGGAGGGAAGAAATATTCCAATTTTTGAGGTTCCACTTATAACTATGATGATAATAAATCATACGCATTCTGTTTTTTGTATGCAAATTAATTTTAGTCAGCCATCCTTGGTGCATACTGAAGGTCTTAAAGTTTTGTCAACTTCTTTAGATGCTCTTATTGGGCCTTTTTCATCTCTGTACTTTCTTCTTTAGAATGTCCGCTCCTGAGCTATGCGAGTTTCGTTGATTTTCAACTTCCGAAAATGTCTTTTTTGGCGATTCTGATAGAAAAAAGTATGCTGATTTCGAATCAGATGTCAGTTTATCTGCCAAAGATTTTTTAAAAATTTATCTAATTAATTACTCGAGGGAGATCGCTGCTTACAAATCTGGCATTAGATTTTGAAAATACAAAATGGCGGATCCAATATGGCGGAAGAATTTAAAAAAATTTATGGGATTGGCTTCAAACTCGTTACTGCAGGATTTTACGGGTCACTGATTACGAATTTAATGTCAGATTTTCAATCAGCGACCCTGAAAACCCCTGTGTAACGAGTTTTAAGACATTTTTAGTTTTGAAAATCCGATGTCAGATTCCTAATCAGTGTCACCAGAAACATACAAGTAATGGGTTTCAAGCCAATCCGATAAATTTTTAAAAATTCTTCCGCCATATTGAATTCGACATTTTGCATTTTCAATATCTGATGCCAGATTCGTAATCTGCGACCCTGAAAACCCTTGAGTAACGATTCCGAAGCCAAATAATTGCTTACTTTGACAGCTGTTTCTCAAAAACTTGTTTTTGGAAATTAGGTCTTTTTTTTAGTACACCAAGGCACAATTACATATATGTATAACTTTCATTTTACTTCGAATATTTCACTTATATTTTAGTAGAGTATTTTAAACTAAAATGCCTCCTTAATAATAAAGTATAACTTTTAGAACTGTAGCAATTATAGTTAGAATACAAATTTTAGTTGATTTTTTTTCTCATTAAAATTAATACTTCAACAAACCAATTTAGACTGAAATTTTAATAAAATCAGTGGAGATGAATTGCTCATAAAAAGTAAGTTCTTAAATAAGTAGGTATGTAAAACAAGATTCTAATGTCAATTATGACATTAAGCTATTCTTCCTCGCTGGAATGTTTACATTTATACAAATTTTTAAATAGAAAATAAATTTTTAAGTATACAATTTATGCAGTTCCCATCTCTCTCTCTCTCATTTGAAAATAGTAAAATTCAAGTGAATGACGGTCAAAAGTTTAATAGAAAAGTAAAGCTTCTTTTACGTAATTTTTTAAATCGTTCTTGGGTAAATGAGCTTTCCACATACAAGACATTAAAAGCTTATTAAGCTCTTTAAAGTTCAGACTCTCCATGATGAATTTTTTGTTAAAAAAACAAACACCTCAAGATTACGCCAGATAATGGAAATTTTGAATAATTGAATTTACATCCAGCTGTTAATAGTGAAACTGAAAAAAAAACACAAAAAACTCGTCAATTCCAAAAAAAAAAAAAAAACAAATCATGATTTCTATTTACAACGATATCGTTTTATATACATATTTATATTTATTTAATATTCAAATTACGAGTACCTACTTACAATTTGGTATACAAATTTTACTACACTGAGTTTATAAGACACTCTTAATTATTCCGTTTCTTTATGTTTTTGGTTAAATAGATACTTAGGTGTTGTTATTTACAAAATTCTGCCTATCAATCTGTTGTTCAATGTTAGCATACTACTAAATCCATACATTTATATATAAATAAATATCTATGGTGTTTTCTTTTTTTTTTTGAATATTTTTTTATTGTATTTATCTTTGATAAGAAATCTATTGTTATTTATTTTTTTTTTGTAATATTAGTGCTGAAAAGTTTTACATAAACCGGAACACAAACAGGAACACAAATACACACACTCAATTAATTTTGCCCATACGGTATGAAATGGAAGCACATCAAAATGGCGGCGTATATTTAGAATGGCATTGTGGTATAGGAAGCTAAGCACTCTCTCGCCTCGTCTCACTCTCACATTTTGTCATATAAGGAAAAAATATTTTTCTTGTGTGTTTATTTACTTTAATATATTTATAGTTATTTGAAATAATCTGAAACAGTTTAAAGTTTGTATCTTCATATTTATAAATATCGGTAGGAGTAAAAATCCACTGAGTTGATATATATTTCCTATAGGTATATTACTAAGAAATAGTTATAACAAGAATTGATTGAAGATCAAATGGACATAACTTCCAAGAAAATAGAAATGGCAGAAAGAAGTTTCCCCCCTCTTCATCGAGGCAGCTCCGGTGTTACTTTTTAAAAAAGGTGGAATTTTCGGCCTTCAAGAATTATGGGATGGTCGTGTTGACTTAGTGGTTAGCTATGTTTAATATGTTGGTTTGTATGATTAACTTAGGGCAATACTTTAACAAACGATCTGCCCGACTTGAGATTAGTTAACATATAGCTCAGTCGGTAGAGTAAAAAATGCACCAAAAGTTTATAAAAATTCTTAACTGCGATTTTTTTTCAGTAATTGTTAGTGGGGATATGATAGATGGAAAAACAACAAAAATCAGTTCAGGGGTTGCAGAGTGACTCCCCAAAAAAATTCCCCCTTTGGTGAAGAAAGCCTTTTTTTACTAATAACTGGTTAACCGTTGGAGATATTAAAAAATTATCTAGCACACATAAAAAGCTTAAGTGATTTTCTAAAAAAAAGGTGTTAAGTAATTTTTTCGTATATGTCATAGTTTTCGAGATATTCAATATTTAAGAAATTGCAAGTTTAGACCTTTGGATGTACTGTGGATGCGCGCGCATCTTTGCTTATTTGAATTTTTGTGTGCGGAGCCTATAGGAAGATGATATAAACTTCAACATCCTCTGCCTTTTTCATTGACAACGGATAATTTTTTGTATACAAAATTAACAAAATAGTATAGTTGTCTGTTGGTTTTTACTACTTTTACTATTTGCAGGCCTAATAAAAATAACTGGTTTCACTATATGGTATAAATGTATTATCTTTTAGTTCAAGACATTACTTCTGAAAATTCTGTAAGAGTTAGAAATAAAAAAATTCACATTTAACTATTTTATCAGCAAATTAAAGTTGCAAAATGTTTGACGATTTTTTTATTGTTTCCTTAAAATAGAAAAAAGACCCAAACGAAATGAATATACAGGGTGACAATCGTAAAGTGACGCACACATTTCAGCAGTTATTTTCAAAAGGACGTACTTCCATTAAGTACAATTAAGTGTTAACATTGCTGAATATATAAGCATTCATTTGAACCCCACCTCATTCAATATAACCTCCTTTAGCCTGCACACATGCCTTCAATCGATCCGGAAATCGTAGGACTGTTCGCCGCAGGACTTCCTGATCAATTTCAGTCCAGGCTTTCTCTAATGAATTTGTCAGCGACTCCAGACTGTGGTGTTGAGATGCACAAGCCTTACTCTCTAAAATACTCCAAATAGAGTAGTCCATTGGATTCAAGTCTGGTGAGTATGGTGGCCATTCTTGAGATGTTATGAATCCAGAAAAATTGTCTTTTATCCATGTTTGCGTTAATTTTGCCATGTGGGAAGGTGATGAATCTTGCTGGATAGTCCAGTTTTCATTTCCAAATGTATCTTGGGCCCAGGGAAGAACATGTTCATTTAAAATGCTCCGATAAACAACCTGGTCAATTTTAGCACCCTCTTCAACGAATATTAGAGGGGTTCTGGCATTAGCGGAAACTCCAGCCCATACCATAACGGAAGCTGGCTTTTGAACTCGGCCAACATTCCTATTTTGTTGCGATGATGATGTTAGCCACATTCGGTCATTTTGCGCATTGAAATGTTGTTCAACCGTGAAAATTTTTTCATCTGTAAACAAGATATTTTCAACATTTTTTAACACGGAGGAGCGTAGCAACGCCTTGCATCTTTGCAGTCGCAAATCTTTCTTTTTTTGTGTCAGATCTTGAGCTTGTACGGCTTAAGATTAAGCTTTGATTTTGCAATGATTCGCACTGTTTCACTGTTTACTCCCACTTCCTTAGCGATTTTTCTCATTGGACGCCTTGGATTTCGCTTGATTCGTTTACGAATTTTTTCTGTTAAACCAGTAGTGGCAACTGTTGAAAATTTTCCCCGGTCTCTATCTCCGAAACCCCCAGTTTCATTATATCGAATAATAGCTCGGTCTACCGTACGACTTGACAAATTTAAAGCCTTTGCAATTTGACGGCTACTATAATTTGCCAAATGAAATTTCATAATTTCACGACGAATATTTTCCTTGTCCATTTTTATGGAAATTTCAAAATGTAATAACAAAAATTCAAATGAAATTAAAAGCAAAGCCAATGATGAATGAATTTGCTTTTTAAATTAAAGTAACGGTAAATGGCAAAGCTTGCTGCAGAGTATTAAACTTGCGTCACTTTACAATTGTCACCCTGTATATCTCAAAAATTATTTTTTAAGTACACATATCTTTTAACAATATTTTCTAATAATTTAGAAGTTAAAAAATTGCATTAAAAAAAAGAAAACACCAAATACAATAAACAATAAAAAATTCGCCAAAAATTGGGTGATTTTAATATGCTGATAAAATTGCAAAATGATAATTTTTTTATTTCTAACTTTAACAGGATTTTCAGAAGTAATGACTTGAACTAAAAGATAATACATTTATAACATATAGTGAAATCAGATATTTTTATTAGGCTTGCAAATAGTAAAAGTAGTAAAAACCAACAGACAACTATACTATTTTGTTAATTTTGTATACAAAAAATTATCCGTTGTCAATGAAAATGGCAGAGGATGTTGAAGTTATATCATCTTCAAAACCCTTTTTGATTTTTCTTCCTAGCTTGTTTGGTTTTCGAGTAATTAAATTTTTCCTATAGGCTCCGCACACAAAAATTCAAATAAACAAAGATGCGCGCGCATCTACAGTACATCCAAAGTACTAAATTTGCAATTTCTTAAATATTGAATATCATGAAAACTATGACATATACGAAAAAATTACTTAACATCTTTTTTTTAGAAAATCACTTAAGCTTTTTATGTCTGCTAGATAATTTTTTGATATCTCCAACGGTTAACCAGTTATTAGTAAAAAAAAGGCTTTTTTCACCAAAGGGGGGATTTTTTGGCGGGGTCGCTCTGCAACACCAGGACTGATTTTTGTGGTTTTTGAATCTATCATACCCCCACTAATAATTACTGAAGAAAAATCTCAGTTCAGAATTTTTATGATGTAAATCTTTATGACTGGACTAATAAGGGACCTACTAAAATACATTTCGAAGTCTCCACATGGGTGTTCAAGTGGTATCAAAATACCGTTCTCGTCCTAAGTGTGTTCTGAAAGACAGCTACTTAGTCTAACCTATGATTATGTTGTGCTATAGATATGTGGGAAATGTTGTGCTTAGCATTGCTAGTTCATTACCCTATGCGTAGTTACAGTGAGTCGATGGTGACCCTATTCTTGGAAGAAAAACTTAATCTCTGATCTGTCAGTGCCTTTGCACAACGCTCAAAAATAAGTTCCATTTTTAGCTACTGGGTAACAAGAACACATGAAATTCACATTGAAAAACAAAAACAAAGTTATAAAAAAATACAGTAATATCTCGTTATGTATGATGAATGTATTCTACACACAAAAATCCCATTATCTATAATTAAAACTAAATTTAGATATTTCAATTTTAATTATATTTATATTTATACTAAGAATGTAAAATTAAAAAAAAAAAAAAACCCATCGCTTCAGGTTTTATATACTTGTCATATTCCATTTCAAAATTTGATCAAAAACATTGATTTCATTTCTTTATAAACCCAATTGTATTTAATGTCAACCAGACAGAGGAAATGTTAACACATAAGTTCAATGAAAAAGCAATATGGCGGTGAATATGTTCTAATCAGTTCTACTTTTTTTTTAGTGAATGATAAAATTTTTGTTTTGAAAATATTATCTACTACATAAATGCTATTTTATCAAATACTAATATATTAAAAAATAATTTATTTTTCTATCATTGCAAAACATGTATATCATTAATACATATATTAATATATCTTTATATATTCATATTATTTTTAGAATATTTAGTGCAGAGGCATAGCTGTGAAGTATATACTTTTCAAAATTCTTACAATTTAAAGTTCCACGTATTTTCCTCATATTAATGAAACGTTTTTAGGGAGAGGGTCCAATGTATTTCTATTCATAGGGTAGTTTATCGATTACGAATCCTATTTCAAGTTATTGGTTACCAACCAAGTTCATGATTACCCATTTCCGGAAAAATCTGTCGATTTTTCTAGAGAAAAGTAAAGTTGCTATGGGGACTATTATATAAACCAAATTTTTTTTTTTTTTGTTGAGGACTTATTTATCTGTTCAGGCGAGTTTAAACAGTAAATTTTTTATTAGGCAATACTGTACTCTGCATGCAAAATATGTTTACACGCTCAAATACATTTTGAATATTTCACAATGTTTTTTGATTAATATACATATATCGACTTCTTTATTAAAAATATAAGATGCTTACTCTTTAGCGATTGGATCCAGAAGGATCTTCTCATATAACTGAAAACTACAAATCACCTAACAGTGCAATTTTATAGAAAGGAATTTTTTGCAAAAACAGAAATAAAAACAAAGAAAACATAAGTTTTGCATATACCTTTTCCCTGGCAAATCGCTTTTTGTATGATGGGGAACGAACGTTCCATAAGCATCTCAAATTTTGGTACTCATCTTGGAGATGTTCCTTAATAATAAAAATAATCATAAAAATCTCATCTGATGAGCACAAACTACTCATACCTGTTGTTATTGCTGGCGTCCATGCTTTTGGAATGGCGCTGGAATTTGTGCTTTAATAATAATAACTAAAAAATTCAAAATTAATTCTTAAAAACACAAACAAAATTGTTGCTTTCTTATCAACTTTGTGCAATGAAAGGTGGTACTGTTTTAATTTTGCATGCAATGTTGCATTTTGCTTGCAACGTACAATATTGTACAAAAAAATTGACTGTATAGACGCGCCTTCAAAAACAGCATAACTTGCTCTAGGACTCGCATACATATAATGCTCTAAAAGGATTCTCTCACTTTTAGTTTAATTCATGTTGAGAGTTTAATGAGGAAATACTATTGCAAAGAACTTTAAATCAAGAGTAAAAAATTGGTAATAATTCTTCTAAGGGATATATGTAAAAGTAAAATGATTTCAAAAGTTTGTTTTATATGTGTATTAATGTGAATCAGAAGTATTTGCCTCTGTTATTAAAAACCCAAAAAAAAAGTATTTATACTCAAGTAAATTTGTATTTGTATTTCAAAAAAAAAAAAAAAAAAAACACAACTTTTAACACTCCAAATTCAATCAAAACACAATTTTTAAAACTAATTTACACACAATTTTTGCCTTTTGTTTTTCTAATTTATTTTTGTAACATTATTCTTAAAAATGCTATGCTTCTATTTCTATATATTGCATCTTGCATTGCATATTTTTCTATAACAGCAAAAAATTTAAATAAGCACTATAACCTGAACCGGGTTCGAAATTTTCTCATACAAAATTGCTTTTAACATATCGTCTTGATAATTCTTAACCCATTATTTTGATGATTCTTATAAGTTTAGATGGTTAGGTTAAAAGTGGTGGCGAATGCCTCATAAGGAGGTCTATGGTGTCACTACCAGTGGCGGATACAAATCCTCCCAATAGAGGCTGTAGTCCCACGCATGGTGAATGGTTATAAACTATTTAGATTTCATACTTTTGGAAAGCTTGATGTGATTGGTCAGATTGTTTGATTTATTTCAGGTCTAAATTTTGGTTCTTTTTTCGGGCTGCTTAAATTCTGTATTTTATTTATTTATCGGTCTGAATTTTAGCCTGAGTTTTTTTCCCAACCTTGGTCTGAATTTTGGTTTAAATTTTAGTCTGATTTTTATTTTAAATTTTAATTTGAATTATTGAGTGAATTTAGTCTAAGTTTTGGTCTGAAACACACAAATACAAAAAATTTTCGGAAGTGGCGTGATATTTGATAATTACCAAATAGTATATGTATGGGTAGTTATCAATATGTATAACTTGAAAATGAGGAATTCACAACTGATCGCGTTACTTGTATCTGGCAATACTGTAACTACTTTCGTGTTTTAGTTACTCATGTAGCAAGAGGGACTTGCAATAGCATTGTGAGTTACTCAAGCAGTAATATCCAAGCGACTGAAATCATTGGGTTCATTCAAAATTAAGGAAACTGGGTGCCATACGACTTAAATCCGAGAAATGTCGAAAGCCGATTTTGCATGTCTGAGATGTTGCTTCAGCGCTATAAAAATAATTCGTTTTTGCATCGAATTATTAATGGCGACAAAAAATGGATTTATTACGACAGCCCAAAGCGAAAGAAGTCGTTATGTGAAGCTCTGTCAACCGGAAACATCAACGCCGAAGCAGAATATTCATGGCACCAAGGTAATGCGTTGTATTTTTGGTACGATCAGAAGGGTGTCATCTATTACGAGTTGCTAAAGTCTGATGAAACTATTAAGGGAGAGCTGTATTGAAAACAATTGATTCGTTGGAAGAGAGCAGTAATCGGAAAACGACCAGGGACGAGACCGTAATTTTCTAACATGTCAACGCGCGGCCTGTTGTTGTGCGATCGGTTAAAAACTATTTGGCAAATAGTGGATGGAAACTTTTACATCACCCGTCGTATTCACCAGACCTTGCCCCGTCTGACTATCACTTATTTCGAACGATGCAAAATACCCTTACTGGAATACGCTGTACTTCAGTTGAAAATATCAAAAATTGGATTGATTCGTTCATATCCTCAAAACACAGACGGGTTTGCTTGGCAAGGAATCCATAAATTGGCTGAAACATGGCAAAACGTCATAGCTTCCGATGGACACTACTTTGAATAAATTATTCATTCAATTTGTTATTAAAATAAAGCTATATTTTTGTAAAAAAAAAACTCATTTTCAAGTTATACACCTAATATAAATCGCCCGTAACGCTCACTTAATCTAATTACTTCTTTTTTCAGATCGTTGCAAAAAGTTGATGTTTTTACTACTATAAATACATCCAAAGTAGCCGACCTCAACTTCAACAAAAAATACATAGAAAATTCTGAGATTGGCTGCAGTCTCAACGACGCTACAATAGATTCTATTCATTTTCTGTCAACTTCATAATGTTTTTTCTTTTGTGACAGGGGAAACATTGTAATTTTTTTCACAAAAAGCTTAGTGCTGCCAAGTTTTAATCCGAAAATATATATATTTCTTTCGAGTTTCGCTTTGTTTATTGACTCTTTGATGATTTTGAGACAATAAACGAAGTAAATGATTTTATTTCATGTAACAGTTGTTTCAAATTGCAGAATCTTGAATTTTTCCTTTTGTTTTTTGACATTTCACAACATAAATAAAAAACAAAATGAGTAGTAAAAACAACAATCAAATCCAACTGCTTATGTTTTATTTTCTTTTACATATACGCTAGAGGTTGACGCTCTTGTGTTTATTCCCTCAGAAGTTGGCGGGTGGAGGTCGGCTGCTTTGGTTGTGTTTATACCATATATCTGAGCAAAGAGAAAAAGAATATCCCGTATCATGTTCTCAGGCATATTGAGAACATTGTTATGTTATTGTTATAGAGTTTTTACTCTCAAGTTAGTAAGTAAGTTGTTTATTTCGCAATCATTTTTTGTTTTTGCTTAGCTTAAGACATTGAGCTGCTTTTTTTAGATGGAAATCTCCAATCTACAGCATATGCTTCCAAAGCTCAAAAGGAACTTTCTTTTCTCCTTAACTCATTATTAATAGTGTGAGTTTCTATTCCTGGAAAGGGTTCGAAATCAATGCATTTTTGGTCGCTGCTTTCCGTCCCGAATTGTCCACTAACTCATTACCCTTGATTTTTTATTTTTTTTATCAAGGGTATTATAGCAGCTATGGCTTCCCACATTTTGTTGCTCATAATTTTTTCCCGGATAGCATATTTCTTAGTTAAACTTATTTGCCTTCTTAGCTACAGCTGCACTATCATTGACCCTGCAATACACACACAGGCAGTTCTCAATACTTTTATGAATGTAGTCCTCAATGTGGTTAATTTGGTTGTAATCTGAGACAAATTGAATATTTTAAATATATGTACATAAAATAGTGTAGTGCTTATTACAAAAACCATAACAATATGAAACTTAAAATTGCTGTACAATTTTTGTGCACTTACTTAATAGCTTTAAGTTTTATAAAATATATAGGTATTTCTTCCTTCTTTTTTTATGCAAATTTAGACGAGCTTCTTTTTCTTCTTCTAATCAGAAACCAACCGTTTTTTTTTTTTTTGTGTTAGCTTTTCTGCTTGTACGGTCGTTCCCTAAGCTTGCAAAATATTTATTCGATATTTATATTATATATTTACTTATATAATTTTTTTTATAATTCAGAACAATTTAATAATGCCATATTATTACAATTTCTTCTCATTTATTTATATACACAGGTTCACGAAGACCAAGTCTAGCATCTGTTCACAGTACTAGCTCATCCGTACGTAGTTATAGCATGATGAGATTTGAAAAGGAGACACAACAAAAGGAGATACGCCAGGAGATGAAATTACGCTTAGCACGCTTACAACAGCAACAACAATTAAATCAAAATAAACCACAAATAGTTATTGGTGATGTTTTGCATCATCATGGCGGCGCAATGAATAGATTCACAATGTTGCCAACACCAAGCCCAATAACGCCAAATTCAACGGATGAGCTTTTGCCAGTAGATGAGGCACAGGAGGTAACATAATATACTCGTAAATATATGAATAAAATACTTGAAATTATTTAGTTTTATGAGCCCACTACAGGCCACTAATTTGTGAATATTTTTACACCACCTCCGCCAACGTGATTTTTGATCAACTGAGAGTTACCACATTAATATTCTTCTCTATCAAATTTGGCCAAATCCAGACCAAAAATAGTAACAGAATCCATACCAAACTTGGACGAAAATTCAGACCAAAATTCATTTCGGAATTTGAACCAGAGTTCAGACAAAAATCAATCAGAAATTTAGCCCAAAATTCAGAGCAAAAATCCGATCAAAAGCTAATCAAAATATAAAATGGAATTAAACCAAAATTCACATAAAAAATCAAACCAAAAATCGGTTTAGTCCGAGATTTAAATTAAAACCAAAAATCAGACATAAATTCAAACCAAAACTGAGATTAAAAAACAGAACGAAATTCAAACCGAAACTCTGTCTAAAATCTAGAACAAAATAGCCAAATTAAATCTTAAATTCATATTAAAAATTTAACAATAAATAAAATCAAAATTCAGATCACAACCAAGATTCGGGAAGAGAGTAGCCCCAATAATGAATCCGATTTGAACATCCCTTTTTGCATCCTTATAATATTTCACCTTATCTTATAACTTTCACTTTAAAGATTCCATATGTTCTGGCACAGGACCCGCCTCACACACAAATAAAAACACAATTTCGAATTAAGTGGAAAAACAATGTCGAAAAACCACTTTTTATTAATTCTTTTAATCCTCTATTCAAAACAACTTACGATAATTCTTTTCCAAATGTCATGACAATTAGACTCCCGAGCCGGGACCATCTCTCCGCCTCTCATATTTACCATTGTAGTGCAGAGTTGCATGAATGCTCAACAAGCGTATTGCGCATGCAATACCATACACTATAAATAAAAACTTACCCAAAATTTTTCTAACAAATGAGTTAAGTCCCTGCAAACTAGAATGGCTTGCAGTTTACTAAATTTTTATTTTATCAAAAACTTCTCTATCTCCGTAGAAGTACCCATATATATATCTGTAAAAGTACCTATATTATTCCGCAAAACTAACAAGTTTTAGAACATCTTGCTGATATTTCCCTCGAAATCGTTTTAAAAAGGAACCAGATAAAGCTGACTAATTTGAAAACTTTCACTTTAGCATAATCCCTTTTCGGGGTTTGAAGGTTTAGTTACTAAACTTTAGTATATTATTAAGATATTGTTCTTCAGTTGCTCCAGTGAATGGCAGAGAAAAAGATAGTACATATTCAAAGAATCTAACTTTTACTCAATGAAAGCCAATAACAATTATTGGTCAATTGATATCAAAGCAAGTGATATTTTCTCTCTGCAAATTATTGTAAAGATGAACTCCTATTTTTTCTTCGTATATTATATTGTACAATTTCATATCTCTATTTTTGTACAATATTTTTTAGTACGCTCTTAAATCTGATGCCGCAGGTGGATCAAGTACTGAAAATTTTGTTGCTACAGCTACATTTATGTCGCTAAAAAATTTTACCGTAACACCATCGACATCAGCAGCTGCCGCAACTGGTGATGCCGCCGCTGCCGCTTACATTGGTCCTTACAGTTCTTCGACTGAAGCGCTTTAAAAAAAGAAGCAGTTTAAATAAAAAAATAATAAAATAAAAACAAAAAGATGCGTTATACTTATTACAACAATAAAGAAGCTAAAGGTAAAATTAAATTAAAAAAGAATTATAATAGTAATAAAAGTATATTGTATTTAGACGATATTCGTGTTAATTGTAGGCGAAATTGTTATAGTGAAAATATACAAAAAAAAAAAAAAAAAATTAAAGAAAATAAAAATTAAATACAATACTTAGATACTTAAATAAAATAAATAAAAAATAATATTATTGTACGAGTAAACATATAACAATAACAACGCGTATGTATGAAATATTGAAAATATATACCAGATAAGAAAGAAAAAACACAACTTTGCTTACATACATACAAAACATTTTTGTACGAATTGTAATATCGTTGTAAAAAAAGAAGAAACTTACAATTTAATTGTAGGTTCTTTTTTTTATATTATCTGTTTTACTAGCGTTGGTGAACTGGTAAAAACATGCACAGACAGAAACGAAACACATTAAGTATTAAAATTACACAAATATGCAAAATAGGAAATTTTGTTTAAAGCAATAATAGAAATTTAACAATTTTTGCCAAGTACTCCTCAATAATTTTTTTTTTTTTTTTTTTAACTATTACACAGTATTTCTAAATATTAAAGAACATTGTCAAAATTTAACAGTTTGTGATTTTATTGATTTTACTGACACCGTAATGTTAGTATATAACAATTCGGAGTTACGCTACTCAAAAAGGAAAAACGGTATGCTACAACCCGATCGTAAGTGTGTATAGCGCTGCCAACTAAAAAACCAAAATTCAATTTTCGAAATTAGCGGTTTTGGGTGAAATAAGCACAAGAAAATAAAAAAAAATATTTATTTTGCAATATTTAATGGAAAATGATATTTTTCAGTTAATTGTGCAAGAAATGGATTCAGTAATCGCTGCACTTATATCCCAGGAGGAAGAGGAAGTCTGCAAAAATAAGATTCCTCCCAATCATTAAAAACATGCATCCTATTTAGTCCGTCACTTTTTGCCTAGCTTCTGTCTTATTAGTGGATAGCTTCCGCTTGATGTAGCGCTTATAATCCAAAGTACAATTTTTTTTTTTTCAACTTGTTAGTTCCTTAATTGGTGGTCCCAGACTATTCAATAACAGAGTGACACTCTCCCAAAAACTCAGGTCATCTTTTATGGGCGATGTCAGGTCTTTACTTCACCAAATCCACAAGACTTCCGTACTGCGCACGGTTTGTTGTGATTTTTGATCTGACCAAAATGCACATATGTATTAATTCTTTTGGCTCTGGCACTTTTTCTTATTCTTACAAAATGCCGTTTAAAAACGGCAAATTTGCCATCAGTTACTTTTCAAGGATACCATCATTCCAGCTTCGAAATTATTAGCATACCATTTTTACAGTTCGCAGAAAAATCAAACATACGATATTTTCAAGCATTGTTCTCATCGCTTATTTGAAGCCCTGAGAGAATAGAACGGCTTTGGGTTATACTCATAATGTCTTTGGTTTAAGATTAATTGGGCAGATGAAAAAATATCTAGAGCCATGTGGACAATACAGTATGATGAAACACCTTGCAAGAAAATTTTTAAACCACACTTTGTATATGAATTTTCCAGCATCATTAATTAAACAAGAAAACCTCCTTTCTCCCCTTTTCGAGTTTTACACGAATATCCCGAGTTTTTATACTGTAGCGCAGTCTAGCATTCGTTTTCCTAAATAAAAATGGATCCCCTAGCTTGCAAAACCACAGCATATAACTTTTAAATGAAATCCGTAACTGTATACTTTCATAAAAAATATGAGTTCATAAAAATTGCGACATTTCTGGTGCAAAACGCGAATGGGTTTCAAGAAATTATAGAAGAAAAGTTAAAAAACGGTACAGCTCTGAAATTTGGATAAGAACAAGGAGTGGTATGTTCTTTTGAACTCAGTCACTTTCTTTAAAGTTTGTTATAAAAAATTTTGTTCCATATTATGTCCGCAACTGTATAATATAGAAAATTTGTTTTAGAGTTTAAGGTTTGGTATTAATAACAGAAAAGTGTTTGTTAAAAATGGATACTCTAGCTGAAATTCGAAAAATCATTGTGAAAGTTTTTCAACAAATTCCGAAATGGAGTCACTTAAAAATTGCCAAAACCGTTAAAGTGTCTCGTTAAACTGTTAGGCGGGTTTTGAAAAACTTTGGTGATAATCGAAGGGTGGGATCTGTCAGAAAATGTGGATTGAGAGTAAAGGAGAAAAGTAGCTAAAAAAGGCAGTTGCTCTAAATTATTTCGCTCATTTACTGAAAGACTGTCATAACTCAAAAAACGCGTTTAAAGTTTTCAATTGACTCCCACTTTGCAGAAAAAATAAGAAATCTTTTAATTCTCACACGCAGAGTATACAAGATATTACTATAATATGAAATTTTTACACAATATAAGGCGTGACATAATGAATAATTAACTCAAAAATCATATTTTTTGACTTATGACAGTCTTTTAGCAAATGAGCTATTTGCCCTCAAAGTTATTGGCGGACTTTTTGAAGCTTCCAGGCAAAAACTTTTATGTTGAGGATCAGTGGGAAAATGTTCAAGAAAGGTACAGAATCCAAAAAATGTCCAAGTTTCCCAAGAAATTGCTCGCGTGGCAGGCCACTGCGGCCGCGTTAAAAGAAGCCATATGTAACTTCTGGGTTGATCAATACGGATATTTATATTTCTGAATACTTGCAAAAGAGGTTCAACCCATTTTTAATGCAGCATAAAGTATTCAACTCTTTTGGTGTGATTTGGTATCATGCCACTATGGAAAAAAGCGATGTAGTGGTACACCAGCAATAATATAACATTGTAGCTAGAGAAGCTAATCCGCCAAACTGCTCAGAGCTAAAGCTAGTGGAACGTTATTGGGTTCTAATTAAACGGAAACTGAAAGAGACGAAAGGTGTATTGAAGGTCATAAGGGAATTTAAGATTAAATGGACTGCAGCTTCCAAAAACCTTAATAAAGGTGTCATAAAGGTCTTGATGGAGGGGATTCCTAAAAAAGTTCTAATCTAAAATAAAAAATAATAATTAATTTTTTTTTTGTAAAGAATTTACATAAAGTATAATAAAAAACTTTCGCATAATTTGGATTCACGGCTTACTTGATTTTTTAATATTACAATTGTTTCGTGCGCACTCCTTAGGTAGGTTGGAATGGCAGCCTTATGTTTGAAAACGTGATTCCCCTATCTAGGGAGTAGTGAGTCATAAAGATTCCATAATAAATCTAGTTATATCCTTAAGGGAGTAGTGAGTCATAAAGATTCCATAATAAATCTAGTTATATCCTTAATATTTATGGATGATTGCTCGAACAGACTAGTGAAGAAAAGTGAGCCTAAGAGTTTTAGTCTTCTCCAAGCCAAAGACTTGGAGACTCCTAGCTTAGAGCCGCAGCCCCTACAAAAGTCATTGAATGGCAATCCTTGTATTGCAGCATGTCTCCCATTAAGCAGTGTCCCGTGAGTACCTAAGTCGTAATGCTAATGGAGTTTCTGTTAAGTTTGAATAGCTGCCTAGTCCGTCTAAAATCCAATGTGGTCCATGTTAGCCAGGTAATACCACAGGTATGCTCTGCTACCCAGGATCTTTTTGCTTCCTAAAGGTAATTTTGCTTAATAGCCAATTTAATAGACGTGAGAGGTGTACCTGTGGTGCACGGAGGGGATAAATCGGCAAGCCGCGAGCTCCGTTCAGCTAACTCGCTGGCTTCGCAGTTTCCTGCAATATTCATATGTTCCGGTACCCAATTTAAGTGAACCCGTGAATGACTCGACAGCTTGGATGTAGTGAAAATACCGGCAAGGAACTTGATTGCTGCTTGGCTGTCCGTGTAAATGCGAGTATTCGTGTCGAATGAATTGTTATAAATAAGCCACTTGGGCGTTTGAAATATGGCCCTTACTTTCGCCTGGAAGATGTATCAATAGTCAGGAAGTCGAAAAAAGAGTCTGAGACAAAAGTTTCTCTTCATTTCTCTTTACACTTTGAGTAAGATTTTGGTGCTGGGGAGGAAATGAATACACCATCGGGTTCTACGGCCGAAAAATAAGATTAAGTGTTTCGACTTTCCACCGTGTTTTTTAAAAATCTGAAATTTTACTTATAGTTTTATTTTTCTATAGTTTGATTTAAGTTTGTATTTGGTTTTAGGCCTGATTTTATGGCTTGCTTTTAGGTATTTTTTGTTCTGAATATAAGTCGAATTTTTATTCTAAGTTTCGGTCTGAGTGTTGACAAGAATTTAATCCGATTTTTGGTTTGCTTTTGATCTAGTTTTTGGTCTACTTTTGGTTTGACTTTTGGTCTAAAGATCGGTCTTAATTTTTATAATAATTTGGCTCGAATTTTGATTTGATTTTTGGTTTGGATTTTGATTTCATTATTCCTTTAATTTTTGTCTTATTTGTAAACTAATTTCTGGTTTAGTCTCTGTTCAAGGCGATTACAAATTCATTTTATATGTTCGGCACATTTTTTTTTCACTTGATGTTCCATAAAATTTCACTGAATTCTCATTTAGTTGCTTTTTTGTTGGATATTATCACCTCCTTTTAGTATTTAGATATACTGTGCAATTTTAGTGAGTGGGATCACTAAAATATACCAAACAAAAATAAAGATCTCTAATTAATCTCTCAAGATTTTTTTTTTATGTTCTTAAATAGTAGCATATAATTATAGCATAAATAAAATAATGAAAATAACGAATTGCGTATTAAAATTGTAAAAAAAAAATTATAATTAAACAAAAATCTAAGAGGTAAAAATATTCTAAGTAGGTATTTAACGAATTGTTACACTGTGTGACAATATTTTCAATACACATTTGATGAATTGATTTGTGATTTTGAAAGTAATGTTTTAATATTTTTATTAGTCAGTTTGCTAAATAAACACGGTTCGTTTTAATTGAGTTGATAATTTCTCTGGTCTTATTAAGAGAGGATTTAATTGATGGTGATAAGTCAGTTTTAACCAGGGATGCAAACTCATTTTTTCTTCCTCCCCGATAGCCCACGAGAAATTCCCCAATTTTCGATCAAATTCCCCGCATCGGTATAATTTCATATTATAACAGCGCGACACGCACTTCCATATAAACATTTTACAAGAACGAAAAATACCTTAAAATTGATCTCGGTAAGTGTTATTTTAGGGCGACCCTAAACTTTCTCGGTCCAAAGTTAATCAATTTTTATATGACTAGTAGATTAATAGAAATGTACTTTCTGAATCCGGATTTTTTCGACACATGGGAGATTTCATTTCAAGGGAACCCACTCTTAAAATCGATCGGACTCAAACTTGCACAAAGTTTAGTCATATTGGGTAGTAGTTACCACACCAAATTTGAACCAGATGAGGTATGTCGAGTTACTAGACTACATTTTAATAGATAAACAACTCTCAGCCTACTTTTGGACATCAAAGTTATCAAAGGAAAATACATGGGCTTTCTTTTGACTCAAATAAAAAATGGTAAAAACCTTTTTTTTGAGAAAAAAGGGTTCAAAGTTTTGACTGTCGGTTTTTAACCGATAAAATATACTTTTTCTTCATTATAATGGCTGACCGTAATTAATAAGTTTAAAGATTAGTCAGCAGGGATTAAGAGTTATTAATCAGGAGGTGCTGGACGAAGACATAACTAAGCCTTTCTGAACGGCCGAAAGGGAAATCGAAGCACCGCGCGACTTTTTTGGCCTGATTGACACTCGGCGCAATAATCATCTATATCACTCCGACTTTCGCTCTGAAATTTTTACAAAATACTTTCAAAATATAATACTTTCAAATAGCATATTTTTTTAAAAATCGATTTCTCCAAACTAATAAAGTGTAGGACCCACTTAAGAAAAGATGAAGATTTTAAGACCCAAAATATGAAATAAGGCATAATTTAAACGTTTTACATTACATAACATTTGACAACAAAAAGCTAAACGACTTTAAATTCCCCGCAAAAAAACAGTTCATTCCCCGATTCCCCGCTCTAAGTCAAATTCCCCGCAAATCGGGGAATTCCCCATAAGTTGGCATCGCTGGCTTTAACACACACAGAATTCTGCCGGATTTTCTATTTGTTGGCGAGGAAGAGGAGGCAAAAGTAAAAGAGTCTAAATCGGCTGTACCAAAAATTTTTTGACATTTGCTTTATACACATTTTTTGCATCTCTGTTCCACTCATGTAAAACTAATAACAAAGATGCAAGGAAATACAAATCGATCGTTCGAAATCGTGTATAAAAGCTGTCGCCGATTGAACAAGATAACAAAAGAGAATGTGTAAAAGTCGGTGAGAAAAATGGGTGTGGGTAAAAACAGACTAACCACAACAACAATTGAGAATATAACTTAGAATATTCTCTCTCAGCGCATGATTACAGTTATCAACACTCTTTTGAAACGATCTAAATACGTAAGACATTCATAAAAGAAAACATAAAATGGTGAACATTGTAAACTTTAGGAAATTCTGTTTGTTGAATTTTTATATATAAAAAAATAAATAAAATTGTATTTACAAAATACACACCCAGCAGTCTAAAATGTGTTAAAAATTTTGCAAAATAGAAATAAAAAACAAAAGAAAAAAAATGAAAAAAATAAATAATAAAATAATTGGCTAAGTAAAATTTTTTAAAATATTACGAAAATTTATTTTCATAATACGTGGTTATACATAAATACATACATGCATACAAGTATTAGTCTATAAGAAAGAGGATACTTTTTTTTACATATATTTGAGATCCTTGCAAATTTTGTGAAAAAAAACTAAAAAGAAATTATAAAAAATAAGTGTTTTAGAATAACAAATTTTAAGTTTTCTTTACGATTTTGTTTGAACGTATAAATGTTCCCTCTTCTGAAGCCTACATATCCTATATTTGGCAAATTAGTATTACAAAAAAAAAAAAAAAACATAAAATAAACAGTATTATTTACAAAAAGTATTTGTTAAATATGTTATATTAATTATACAGATTAATTGGTTAATATTGAGATTTATCAGCTTTTTATGCTATGATAGATACAGAAACTAAAATGTATTATCTATAACCGATTACATATCTAATTTATTATATTTATTATTATATTGTAGTATCAGCGAATTTATTTATCGTAAAAAGTGTACAACAACATACAATAATTGAATCAAATTTTTGTTAACTATCTCCCTCCTCACGTACAGTACAATAAAAGTATTTTGCCAGTACATTCATACATACATACATAGATTAACTTTCTAACAAGAATATAACTATTAAATATTTAGTAATGTGTTAAGTAAAGACTCCTATATAGTTATTTTAGGTGTAATACCCTTACTTACACATAGTTTAATTTTTCAATTGAAGTGATTTGAATGCAGAGAGAGATTTCTATGATTCAATAGGGAATGAAAGCACGATATTATTTTCTCTCATTGGCTTTTTGGCGAGACAGCGGATTCCGTAGCGTTTGTCCTCAATTTGAGCAGCAACAAAAAACATTTGTCATTCAATTTGGGGCTGCCCTATTTCAGTGTAATTGGTCATCAATAGTTCGTAGCGTCCAACAGATCGTTCTCAAGGGTTACATATATTGCAGCGGCCTCACTCCAATTTAAACATGGGTTTAAAATCGAAAGATACAAATTCTACACCTGCCACGGCAGAATTCGGAATGATTCTGAAAGTGCGAAATGTTGTATTTTTTTAAAATAAATAATGAATGATAATACATGCTCTCGGAAGCTCATAAACACGATTCCATGAAGTCTATTCCCCATTATTTAGTACGAAAAATGAGAGAGTTTGAGAAGATTTACAATAAAAGAGGAAATACCAAACCAGATAAAACGAAACTGTGAATTGTACTGATTTTGGGTCTGTTTCCATACTTTTCCGACTAAAACTTGAAAAAGTGTCAAATATGAGCAAATAGGAAAATTCCTTTCAGAGAGTGACAAAAACTTGAAAAAGAAATGGACTCTCTATTTAAAACAGGTATGCCCTTGAGCTCGAGAGCGAAAACAGCTTTTGTGCTTTCAGATGTAGACATATGGAGCTTATGTGCTTTTACACATACACGATAAATCGTACGCGTACCCAACACAATCTCACAAATTGCATACATTGACGTTGAGCATACCTGATTTAAAACATCAAAATTTGTTTTTGTAATTTTTGGTCCTACTACTAAAAATTAATTCAGTCCTACTATTACATGGTTGCATTCGTAATGAAGGGAATTTACACGTGTAATTGTTTTTATCACTTTCAGTCCTACAACTAAATAAAAATTTTGTGGGTTGAATTCGTAATTTCACAGCAAATTGTTTTTGTTATTTTTAGGCCTTCTCATTCACAGTCTGCGTTAGTTCCCAGACACTGCGATTTTCAAGTGATTTCTCTCTGCGATTCTCTTTTGTAACTATGTTCGATCGTAGGTAACATTTAGACACAGCAATTTTGACCAAGAGGTTGTTTGTTTCTGTTTGCTTTTTGGCTTTCGTTTTACATGAGTGCAACAGAAATGCAAACCCTAAATGTCAAAAAATCGCAGCCAAGTCGCTGGTACGTGCTATTGGGTCTCGTTTCTTTCGTTTCTCCTCCCTCGACCGCAAACAGCAAATCGTAGAGCCGAATCGCATGAAAATCGTAGTGTCTAGAAGGGGACTTATACACACTGATTTTTGGCCGATTTTTCTTATCGATTTCCTATTTGTTGGCGAGGGAGAGGAGAACGAATGTAAACGAGTCAAAATTGGCTGCACCAACGATTTTACATCGATTTTTGATGTTTGCCGTTTACAAGTTTTGCATCTCTGTTCCACTCATTTTAAACGAATATCAAAGAAGCAATACAAATACAAAATCAGTCCGTTGCAATTGTTGTGTATAAAAGCTGTCGACGATAGAATAAAAGAGCAAAAGAGAATATATAAAAATCGATGAGAACTAAAGTTTAAAACATAATTGCATCGTACGACGGTTCGTGAACAGCAGCCGTCGGAGGTAAAAACACAAAAACTTAAAAACTCGACTAAAACTTTATGGTACGACTGACGCTGACGACAACCGAATTCAGTACCTTCTAAAACAATAATGGCACAACATCCCATGGAAGGTCAAAGCCGATTTTTTTCGCAATCGTTCATGTTGTGAGATGCACACAAATGCGCAATTACAATTTTATGTCGAATCCGAAAGGCGAAGTAAAAAACTTTCCTTAAGTAGTTTTTACTTTTGATGATTTGCCACTGCCAGCTATGTAGAACAAATTTTTGACCGTTCTTTGTAATCATTACGCCACTACGACTACATATATTGGATTATTATAGAAGTGGGCATTATGGTCCCTGAGCACTACGGATAGCTAGGGCCTGTTGTGATGTCTCCAATTAAAAAAAATAAAAACTTTTTTGTAGTTTTTCCAACTAGAGGAGATTGGATGCGTAATCAAGTTGGGAGAGAGGTTTCAACATGGAAATCTAAACCGATGGTTTTTCATATTTCAAAATTTTTAAACTTCTACGCCTATCTGACTAAGTCAGTTTAGACAGAATTACTAGCGAGAAAGAAAGCATACAGAGCGACCGACAATCTTATTCAGAATAGGGCAGAGATAGCCTTTACAGTTAATAAAGGCTCTAGCTTCAACAATCGCATCTTCTAAATTGGTAGATTAATGTAGGGAAGAACTTTGTTATCTTAACCCTTAAACGGCAAATACGTCTGATTTAAATTAAAAATATACTTAGAGGTAGTATTTAGGATTCCGAGCAACGTTTGTTCTATGAGTTTTCAAATAAATTAGTTTAAAGTGCCGTAATTTCGATTTACATGGTTGGCCACAGTAGTACCTATTTGTGGATTATCTGGAGAATAAGTTAAAATTCATGAGCAATCATTTCTAAAAACAATTATTTAGTGTTATCCCATACCGTTTGACACAAATTTTTTAACCCGGCAATATATTTGTTATACAAAAATATGAAAATAAAAAACCTTATTTTCTGTATGTGGTTCAAAATTTTTGCCAATCGTGCTTTCCGAGTTAAAAATAACTGTAACTATGCGACAGTTGTCATTTTTGCATTCTTATTTGTACGTATTGATAAACAAATCTTTTGTCAGTAAAATCAGATATTTATGTATTTTAAATGGCGAACGTAAAATGGCGGCACAGGCAGCTGCTAAAGTGGTTGGTCATTGCAGTGACCAGTTGGTATTTAAGGGTTAAGTCTTCGGTTGGGCATTATTTTTATATGGGCTCTCGGTCACAGAAACATTGAAGGTAATCAACAGATAAATGAATTAGCTAGACTTAAATCTACCCTAGACAATCAGTTTGAATTTTTATCAGTACCCGTAATTCCCAAATATAAGATGGTATAGACTCTTCGCTTGTGTCATGGCGAGAAAACACTTATATAACTTTAACAGAACTTAATAGTTTATAAGATTATGTAGGTGAAATTTACTGTATTCCTCACACAGGGGCATTGATCGGTGGGAGTCCACGCGGCACAGTTCGGTATCCCATATAAAACTCACTGATACAGCTGGACTAAGGCAGAAACCCTTGTTTATTTTCAATGCATCTATTAAATTAGAGCTAAAGCTAGGCTTGGCTCTATGTAGTTACCCTTTCTGAATGACCTCGATAAGATCTCAAAGTTTAAGTTCGGGAGGCTGACAGCATTCATACCTAAACTTCACAAGTTACAAATAAACAGGCACATACCTCGGATTATAATGAGGATGTGAGAGAGTAGTGAACTTCAAGCTTTCAATAGGGTTGAGCGAATAATTCGTATTCACATTTGGGAATAATTCGCTCAATTTTCGATATTCGCATTGGTTTTCGCATTAGCAATATTTTATGCGAATAATTTCTCTGAGTAATTAAAAAAGATAATAAAAGTTGGTATCACTGGAATTAAGTTGCGTTTAAAACAAAAGAGAAATGCCAAAAACATGTTGGTGGTTACTTTTTTTAAAGTATAATCTCCAATTTTGAGATTTTATTTAAGTTTGAAATTACATTTCTTTTTTAAGAATAAATTGATATAAAAATCTGAAAATTTTTTTAAGTCTAATATCATTTCATTCCCCAATTTTTTCTTGCCATATATAAGTAAGCTTCCCAAAACGTTTAGAAACAAAATATTTAAATCAAATAAATGTTGTGTCTGGAACTTTAGCAATTGAATTTAATCTTCGACTTTATGTTGTGTTAAATATTTAGATTTTCATGTTGTAAGAAAACTATTTTAAAAATTAGTATTTATTCGGTTGTTTCACCAAAACAAACAAATTGATTAGCAATGTTCGTATATTAATGCAGGCAATTCACCAGTGTTTCATAAAATTACAATAATTAAAACCATTTAGAGAATAATTAAGTTGGAATAACTATAAAATTATTAAACCGTACTTAAAAATATACCCAAATATGTACATACATGTACCCGTATTTCGATAATAGAAAATAGTATTTCCCCCATAGTACCGAAAGTACTATTGTACTTAAAATTGGTACAACAGCAAGTTTAAGTATTCGGATTTTTATTTTATATAGATACAATTACACAAATCCTTTTTCTAATAGAAGAATTTATTCCATAACTACTGAAAATAAATAAAATTTACTATTAATAATAATAATAAATGAATTGAAATGATGAACAAAATGTTAAACTTAAACAAAAATTCTCAAAGCTTTAGATTTTGTTAATCGAAAAATTAAAAAAAAAAAAAAAAGAAGAAAAACTTATGAGAAAAGAGAAAACTTAAAATAATTTTTTAAAATTAAATTGTATTACTTATTATTTTTGTTATTTAATTTTAAAAGTAATTTATGTAATGCAAAATATTTGTGTACCTTTCACTCAATATAAAATTTAGTTGCAAAAAAGTTTTTGTAAAAATATTACGTTAAATTTATGTAACAAAAAAAAAAAAAAAATAAAAGAAATGTTATTTAGCAAATAAAGTAAAGAAACACATACAACTTGGGAATATTAATTATTCGATTTCGGGGTATAGAAAATAGAAACAATAAACATCTATTTAGTTCGCTTCAAGAGAAGTCAGTGGCGAATATAGGATTTTGCTAAATTAAACAATAATAATATAAAGCACGATTTTCTTTTATGGCGGATTTCAAATATATTTTCATACGTGATCAGCTAATTTCTGCAATATCAGTTCTAAGAATAATCATCTATTTAGTTCGCTTTAAGAGAAGTCAGCGGCGAATATAGGATTTGGCGTTGGAGGAATTAATTTTGCTAAATTAAGGGGAAGCATTTTCTTCAATGGCGGATCTAAAATATGTTTTTATACGTGATCAGCTTATTTCTGCAATAATATCAGTTAATATCCCAAGAATTAAATATAATCCAGGGCAAACTAGACCATAATAGAGTCAAGACCGGACAAGATTAAAAATCAAATAAAATATCAGACAAAAATTCAAATAAAAAATAAACCAAAACCCAACCAAAATTAAGAACCAAATTCAGACAAAAAGATAGACACAAATATGGATACAAAATTTTGTATCAAATTCAGAATAACAGTAGACCAGAAGTTGGACCAATATTTAGACCAAAATTCAGACAAAATTTTGGCCAAGGTTTAGCATGAACTAATATTCAGACTAAAAAACTTATCAAAATACTGACTAAAACTCAGATTGGAAACCAGTCCAGAAGCAGAACACAACTGAGATTAAAATTCAAACCAGAAAGAATACCAAAACAAGATAAATTTTCAGATAAAATTGGAATTTAGTCACAAATTAAGACCGGTAGTTGAACCAATATTCATACTAAAAAGCAAATAAAAATTTCGACTAAAACTTGGCTCTGTAAAATTTAGCCCCATTTTGGGGCCTAATTCAAAATTTAAAATAACCCAAACAAAAATTAATGGAAAAATGAAAAATAGCCCCAATGGTACTTTGTAAGTAAAACTAAAACTAGGAAGAACTCAACATTTCCGCATTGTTTATTCACAGTCTGTTATGAAAAAGAAAGAGACATTAAATATATATCTTTTTTTATATAAATCAACAGCTTGCAAAATTTTGTCCATTAGTATGAAGAAATCCAGTTTTTCTCTCCAAAAAGACTAATCGGCTAATCGGTTAGTAATTTTTTGTAAGTTGGGTATAAATACTGTTTCCAAGGCTTGGCAATAAAGGTTACTCTACTATACTGTAGAGATTATCTATGCACTTTGTCTGAATTGTTCATTTTATGAAAACCCATGCGGTTGTTGTAGGTTAAATTTTTATAGATTATCTAGATTGCAGTGTTAGATTCAGTACAAATGAAGCATGGGGATTTTTCCCGTTCACAGAGTAAGCAACACTGTTAGTTGTCATTTTATTCTCATTTACTCTTTGCACTATACTTCGTTGACTTGGCTGATGTTGAATCATATAAACAAGAAAAAGAAAACAAATTAATATTTTAAATTATATTGTTCAACAAATTATTAAATGGGTTGTTAAAGAACTGTGAAAACGTTCTGTACAGTGACAAAACCTCAACATTTGCTTTGTATTAGAAGTTCCTTAAACAAGTTAAAACAATAAATTGATTGTGCAAGTGTTGAAAATATTTGATGAATATTTTAAAGTCAACAATATTTTGGTATATTCCCTGATAAGGCTATTGACATTCCACATCAGACTACATTTTTACTAGAATTATTAAATAAACACGCGAACTTCCTTTCAGTAACCAACCCCTTATAAAATTCTCTTCGACTTCTCCTTGAAATTGTTTATCAATTTGCGATATCAGCAGCGGCCGAATGCGCAAATTAAATAATTTGGCAAAATTGACATTCAATGCGTCGCCAGTATAACGAAAACAGTTTAAGATAAAAGACGTGCGTGATATTATAATAGTAAAACATAGAAAGTATTTAACAGTTATTCGTAATATAAGGAAAAAATATCGAATTAAGGTTAACACTGATGAGTTAATATATATAAAATTTTTTAATGATTCAAAAAATAAGAGATTAACTCATCCACGCAGTTCAAATTCCCTTTTTGCGTATAACATATTAAGTACAAAAATTATTGCTCTTGTAAAAACAAAACAACAACAAAACAAACTGAAAAGAAAACGTCAAAAAAACAAAAAAGCAATACCATGAGAAAGAAAATACAAAAGAAACGATTGATAAAATAAAAGTTCTCGTATACACCCTGTGCTTCGAAAGTTTTCAGTCAGTTTTTAGCTGTCATTCTTTTGTGTGTGTTTTCTATGTTTCATTCTCTCTTGGCCGAAGTGCAGAAGTGGACGTCGTCGTCGTTTTTTCTTCTTTGCGTCGGAAGTGAAAAGTGAAAAATCTTGTGAAAATTTTTAAAGAAAAATTTTGTTCATGTTATCAGAATAAAAAGAAATAAAATATAACATTTTTGTTTTGTATATTAAATAAGAAAAAACGATTAATTTTTAGTTTTGTCTCTTGAAAGCAAAGAAGTTGTGAAATAAAAGAAGAAAAGGAATAATATTTTTTCTACGTCTATATATTTGTTTGTGTGAAAGTGTGTGCAAGCACATAGAAAATTATTTGTCAATTGCTCTGCTGTGTCGCTGCTACTACTGTTTCTCTGTTTTTCTTGCTACTCTACCTCTCTGCTGCTACTGCGTTTTGTTGTTGTTGCTGCTGTTCCCAAGTATACACGGAAGAAAGAAGAAAAATTTGTGGAAAAAACATAATTTATAAAGAAAAATCATTGTGGAAATTTGTTTTATTTTTAATTTCGAGTATATTTGCGTTTAAAGTTAACACAAAAATTAAAAATTTACATAAAAAAGTGTTTGGTTTGTGTGCTTAAGTGAAAGCGAAAAGTAGCGGGGCTGTTACTAATAAAACAACAACAATCACTTCAACCGAAGAGAAAAAATTGATTTTTCTATAAACTGCAACGAGCATTTTTGAAATCCTCCCTCACGTTTCCAATCACCCTTCAACCGCATTCATTAGCGAGTCGTCGGTTTGTCTGCTGCTGTCATTTAAAAACATTTAAAAAAAGTGTTTTTTTTTCATTCAAAAATATATAAAAATTTGATTTTCACCGCTGCTGTTTGTTTCCTGAATCGCACATGCAATGAATATTGTCGGGGACTATGAGTACAGCTCCAAGGATATGCTCGGCCATGGCGCCTTTGCCGTGGTTTACAAGGGACGTCATCGCAAGGTCAGTGCCGTGAGTAATAAGTTAAACAATTTCAACGTTAACTAAGTAGTTACATTTTCTGATGCAATTATTAGATTTTATTAATGTAAATGATGATGTAAGAGACAGGGATGAAATTCAAATTTTATACATTTGCACATGTGTTCTGAATTAAAAAAAAATTAAAAAACATTGAGGTAGATCATGGTTTCCTTTCTTTATTTATTTATTTACTTTTTTTTTTTGTTGATAAAATGGCTCCTTGTCCAAGGAGAGGGAAAGAAACTTGAACTGCTTTGAAAATTGAGTTATAAACCGGTTTTGAGTTGAAACCTTAAGTTGTAAAGCAGATTATGAAAAGTTCCTTTTGTACTAATTTAAAAACTAAATTGGATAAATTTTGTTATTTTAAATTTCTCATTTCTTGAATTATGGTATATTCTTCTAATTTTAAAATTGTAGAATTATTTTGTATTATTATTTAGAAATGCCCACATTTGCATCGAAAAAATTTGTTCCATGGATTTTTGAAGGTCGGACATAAATGTTTCTCTTGGAACATTTTATGTTGGCAACATTGGTTTTGCTCTCCTGATTGTATGCAAGTTTGTCTTCAGTGATTAAAACTATTCTCAATCTCTCTTTTTTTGTATATGGTGGAACAATTTTGTCTTTTCCTTGTAGGGCAGCTAAGACGTATTAATTTAGTCTTAGTTCTTGGATTTTCTTTTAAAAGTACTGATTTTGAAATTCTGAAATCAGTACGCAAATCTACCTATTTTTGGATTTTGCATTGTTTTAGTACTGAGTTTTCTAATCTTAATAACATTTTTGGTTTTTTTATTACTTGAAATTCTTTTAATGAAAATGCAAAATTGAATGAATGTTCAGAGTAGTAGAACATTCCCAATTGTAGAAAAAATTTGTAATTTTTTCGATACCATTAAAAGAATTTTCAGTTTATTGTTCACTTTTTCGAGGACGGAAAGAAACAATGAGTCTATAAAAAAGAGTCTATAAAGTGAGTTCATAATCACAAGTAAAAATCTAAGTATATCTGTGCGAATGTACTGATTTTTAAATTCAATTCAAATTCAATGTACTGATTTTTTAGATAAAAAAAATCTGGTTACCCTATTCTTGGTCCAATTTCATTTAAAGAATTTTCTGTAAAGTAACGTTTTTGAAAATAAAAATAATTTTTAAATTTTTTAAACAGCCCGTATATCACAAAAAACTCATTTTCTGGGCTTTTAAAATTTTTTAAATTCTTTTTTTTATTCTCTCTTCATTGATTTTCATTTTTCTGTTATGTATTTTTCTTATTTTCTTTTTGCTTTCGCTCACATTGCATTTCCTGAATTAAATGTATATTTTTGCCTGTTCACAGTTTTTTCATCTCCCCTTCACTGTTCTCAACCCCCTCATATACATATCTCATAATCTTTTGTTATCAGATTTTCTGATATACACTGAAAAACCTGTATTTAAATACAGACTGATTGGTATTTACTTGAAACTTGTTTTTTCCCCTATACTTTTTGGGTGCCATTTATTGTTTCTTATAATTTACCTTTGCTTGCTGTAATTCGATGTTGGGCATTTTGCAAAAATGTTTTTTTTTTTTTGCGAGGAAAAGACACGTTCGTTCTAATGCCAATGTAGGTACGCTGAATAGTAAGTAGGTATACATTTTCAATTTTATAAAATTTGAATGAAACTTGTTATAAGCATTTGTCCATCTTCATGGAGCTCTAATATAAATTATTGCACGCTAGCTAGATTAATTTGAGTGGCTGCTTTTCCTTAAGCGCGGATAAAACCAAACTTGCTGTGTGGAAAATACTTGATAATTTTATAGCTCCAAACTCTCGAAGCAAAGTTCTTTGACAGACTAACAATACTGGGTGGTTTCCAAAGGATCCAGTCTACATCCCCAAGGTACCGAATAGATATGGAAGGTCACCCAAAAATGAAGGGTATCACAGTGGAAGCACACACTCCTTTAACCTAGCTTTGTATATTTTACGCATTATTTATTTTCGGAGATTTTTGGTAAATTTTGAAAAACGTAACATCTTTCATGGTTTGGAATAAAAGTAAAAAGACTTCATAATAATTACTGCACCAACAAACATTATACGATTTCAAAAATTCATTGTACATTATGCTTGTATTTGTAAGGAGCAGAGCTGTGGAATTTGTAAAAATTTTGGCCAAAAAATTTTGAAAAATCATAATTTATTGTCGAAATTTCGGTACTTTCAAGGCCATTTTTGAACCTGAAAATATTATCTGATTTCAAAAATTAAACTTTTGTTGATTTGGATGTGTAGAAACATAACTGATACTTTTTAATTTGTCGTCATTTTTGCCAATTTTTCATGTCCCAAAAATGTCCCTTTGTTTGCTTAATTTTGTTACATACTGTACACCATCTTTATGGCTTAGTCCTACATAGAGTTCTGAACTAAATTACTCCAGATGTACTACTTTAATGCACTTTTTTTTTGCATGTGATCTCCTGTGCTTTAACCCTTTGGCACATGCTACGATAACCTTTGATTTGGCATATGTGGTCTGGCCAGACCCCTATATATTTTCGTACAAATGTTTGAGAATATTGCGTTTGTGCATTTATATAACATGCAAGTAAATGTTTTTGGTTTTTTCATTGTCCTCGAACTCAGGTAAAAATAAGAAAAAAAAGTATCAAGTAGAATAAAAGGTAAAATAGTTTTTTGTCTCATTTATTTTCACGTTCTATTTTGAGGTATATTATGTTTATAAATGGAGTGTTGTGATGAAATGCTAATAGTATTTATCTTATTGAAGCAAACATAGTCCACTTTTGTGTGTTGTTGGTCATATAAAATATATGCGGGTCTGGCCAGACCACATGTGCCAAACCGAAGTATATTCAAATGCATAACCTTATTATTATCCTGGTATGACTAGGATTCTTAAATTTTTTTTTTAAATATGGTAGACAATGAGTATTTAGGAAAAGTCACAAAATTTGAAGTCGCTAGCTCAATCAGAATTGATATTTCAATTGAAATCGAAAAAGGTCTGGGTGGACCCATGTGCCAAACGGAATGTTAATAAAAGTCAATTTATTCAACTTTAATGTTTGTGTTATTTGAATTTTTCCTTTTATTACGATTTTTTGTTTTGCAACCGAGACACATTCACTTTACTCATACGTAAAATTTATCGGACTTGAAATAATAACATTACGTACTGATTTCCATGACCTTGAACTACCCGTTTATATATTTATATGTGACCTGGAATGAAGAAAGGTGTCTAGTGTATTAAAAAATCGTTTTTCAAGTTTTGGCCGATTCTGACGTAGAAAAGTATGTCAAATCGACTAGTAGGGGTCTCAACCCACACCTATTTTTTGCACACTAGCCCCCTTTCTTCATTCCAGGTCACATATGTCTGTGGAGCAGCTTTGGATTTCAAAAAATCATCCATTCATTGTCGCATAAAAAGTGAAGTTCTACAGGGCCATTTTTAATATCATACCGTTTTTTAAAATGAGAACAATTGAAGGTTAAAAAGTTCAATACCCGAAATAAGAAAATATTCGAGTTTTAATAATCGGTTTGAGATATTCGACTAATCAGCACATTTAAGGCATGGTTGTGGAGACGTAGTTTTGCAAACGAAGTGGCTTTTAAACATTCTAAAAACGGTACAACTTATGCTGTTGTTGTTGCTTTCTTTCTCTAACTACGTCCTGAACATCTTATTCAAGTACGCCAATCGCATTCTTACATACATATCGTCGCCTGAGAATTGAATTGGCGTATGTGTATAAGGAGTGAGGTCGAAAAACTCTTAACATATACAAAATTCAATAATTCTTAAACGGTTGATCTTAGAGTTTTGATTTTTTTATTTAATTGATAATATTTTACAAATTACAGAAAAATATAACTTTTATAGTTCTAACCACTATTTATGAACTCGTGGACCTTTTTTGGTAAGCCTTCCATTAGAGATTTGATAGTTGCTTCAGAAACCTTTTTGGAACAGTTTTTCCATCTCCTTTTAAAATCTTCGATATTTTGGAACACCTTTTTTGTGCTCGTGCTCTTTAAGTTTCTTTTCACAAGAGCCCAATATCTCTCCACTGGTCTTAGCTCCGGACAATTTGGAGGATTGGCCTCTCTTGATACAAAAACTATGTTATTACTTTGGTACTACTCCAGAGGTTTCTTGTCGTTGTGACATGATGCCGAATCGGGCCAAAAATTGTGCTCTCTTATGAAAGGATAGAGCCCACTATAACAAATGACTTGCTTCTTTTGCCGTTTGCCGCAACTGCATATAGCTTGCCATACCAGGAATTTTTTAGGAAATTTTGTCTGCTTTAGGATTCTAAATTGTTCTTCGACATTTCCTCGAGCATCAGCAACACAAAAATGTTGACCAGGAAGCTGCGTAAAATCTGCCAGTACATACGTTTCGTCGTCCATTATACAACATGAATATTCTTGTATGAAATTCGATTTTAATTTCCGAGTCCTACTTTTGGTGTCTAAATTTTTTGCACCATTCCTGTCTGTAACTTTTTGGACTTTGTATGTTTTCAAATCTACATTGGCTTTAACTTTTCGCACAAATAGTCAGAGCACTGGGCTAACCGGACAGCTTTTCTACCAGATGTGTTTGGAGATCTTTTCAATATGCTTTCTATTTTCTTGGCTTTCCCAATATCACGTGGTCCTTGTTTTCTTCCCGAACCAGGTTTCCTATCGATGGTCAAATTCTCCTGAAACTGTTTAATAACATTGGAAACAGTTCGACAACAGACCTTCAATTTTTTGTAAGGCCAATTTGGATTTTTTTTTTAATTTTTAATAATTTTAGGACGTACTTCTTTTTCTTCACTCATTTTGATCAAACTCACAATAAATCAACATGTTTATCATTAAAAATAACAACTGACATATTTTTCAAAGATAACTAGATCAAAGAAATTTTTAAATTTTACACCCACAAAAAAAATTATTATGTTAAACGTGTGTTAAGATTTTTTCAATCTCACCCCTTACGTATTCATATACGATATGCATAAAAAGTTTATAGATCATTTTGCACTTAAATATACATACGTTGAGCCATCATTGCTTTAACCCATTAAGGACGAGCAGGAACCAAAGTAGATAGATCAAGAAAGTAACTTGAGAAAAAAATCTTTTTTGAACCTGGCTCAGGAACGGCTCAGCGACAAGGTGCCATATAGCACCGCTAGGCATTACTGGGTTAAGCTAACAACGAGATAAAAGTAAACGATGATAACTAGGATGAAAAAATAAAAAAATAAAAAAATTTTTAAAGTTAAAAAATAAAAAAAATCGAAAATTTTTTTTTGTAAAAATGGATGTTTTGATGAAAAAAAATATGAACTGCTTTTTGAATTTTTTTGTTTTTTCAATTTTAAAAATTTTGATGTCGATAAAAAAAAATTGTTACGTAGCTGAGCAAAATGGACCACGGATTCGGACTCAGCGACCCCCATTACCCTAAATGCATTTGTCCCGTCTCTGCTCGTTTTCAAAAGTTTCCATTTGTAGAACAGTGTAATTACAGAATAAGTTGGGCTTAATAATAAACTTGGGCCTAATTAATGGGAGTTTCGATGCAGTGAGCTGACACTCGTCTACATACTTAATTTTTGCCTGTTTTTGTTTTTTTATGTCTGTTTGTCTACTCTATACAAGTTTTTTTTTATCCAGCGAAATTCGTTGACTTCTGAATTATTTATTGCTATTTTTAGCTTAGCTACATACTTCTGCCTTTTTTTTTGACGTTTCGTAAATCGATCGATATTTTCTCGTCGCTGTAGCAAAAATGTTTCATACTTAAATTATACATAAAATAATTCCAAGAATTTACTCAGACTACAAGCAAATAATTTTGGTGTAAATATTGCATGACTAAAATATTTGTGGAACAGAAATGACAAAAAAAAAAAAGCCAAAGAAAAAAATTATCAAAGTAGATTGTAAAAATGCAAATTCTTAAATTTAAATACTTTTTTATTTAAAATAATTAATATTTAAAATAAATATATTTAAGTTTTTCTTTCCTGTAGTATTTAAACAATCTGTTTTTATTTAAATGAATGTTATTAAACACATAAGAGTAAATGATTTTGCAAAAAAAAATTTATAAAATAAAACATTTTTACTGCAAATACAAAAAAAAAAAAAAAAACATTAAAAAATAACAACAACAAAATATCAGGTTTGCTTGCTATTCATTCTAGTCTAAAAAAAGCAAAATTAATTTTATGTAATTCTATGCTGAAAACGTGCCGCAGCTTTTTTCTGATAAATTAAATTCAATGAGGTTTTTTTGTTTTTTTTTTTTTGTGTTTTGTTTTCTGTTTTTTTTTTTCTCTTCTACTTTTTGCCGCTGTATTTATTTCTTTCTTGAAAGCCAGCCACACACATTCCAACAACAAAACACGCGCTTGCAAACAAAATAATGAAAAAAAGAAAAAAAAATTATTAAAATTGTACTAATACGGACAAATATTGTCTGACATTCCGTCTGTCGTCATTGTATGATATGAGTTCGAGTTTGTGTTCTCGTTCCAGCCAAGTAGCAAATAAAAATAAAACGCAATTTGCAAAAACTGAAAAAAACAAACAAAACACACAGAAGAAACAAAACAAAATATTATGAGAAAAGAAATAAAAATATAAAAAACCCAAATAAAATTAGAAATAATAATAATAAAAAATATAAATTAAAAAAAAAAAAATTAAAACAGTGGAGGAGTTACTGGCTGGCAAAGTTTTATACTTAAACTGAAACCAACCAGAAACCAAAAATAAAAAAAATTAATTAAATATAAAAAACCAAACCGAATTGTTCCATAGATTTATAGAGTAGGGAATTCTTTATTTTTGTTTTTTACCAACAATGATATTCATCCGGTTCATTTTACAGTCACACCAATTTCGTTTTCAAATAATAAAATTCCATACATTTTAAATTTACTTTCGATTTTTTTTTCCTCTTCTAATCTCATTTAAAATTTCATTTAATTTATACCGATTTTTGTTTGTTTTAATTTAATCTATGTTGATTTGTTTATGTTTTGATTTAACAAAAAAGTAAAAAAAAATAAAAAAAACGAACTACATAATTTTATGTTTCGTTTTGTTTTCATTTATTTTTTGTTTTTTTTTTTGGTTTTTGCTTTAGTTTTGTCTGTTTATTTTGATAATAAATTTTTGACCATGAGCGGTAAGCGTTTTGTATTGAATAATAAAGTATTTAGAAGAAGCAGTAACATCTATAGTAGCGCACACTTTTGGGTTTTGTATTTTTGCCAAAAATAGAAGAAAATTTCAATGAACTAATTGAGGGCCATTGAAAATAATAAAAATTTACGTTTAGATATACATTAGATGGCTTATTTGCTTCATACATTTTGCTAAAGTATTTCAGATCTTCATTGCGACAGCAGAATATGAAAATAGGGTGCTAAAAACCAATTAAAATTAAAAAAAAATTTTAAATTTGCGAAAACTGGATGCGTTACTCCGAAAAGAGTGATTTTAAATCATGTTTTACAATAAGTTTGGGATTTTGCATGGAAAAAGCATTCAACTTGCATATAAAAGATTTTCAGATACCCATTTAAAAATGGAATGGCGTACCCAGTTTTTTGATACAATTAAACCGAAAGCCAACCCTAGCACCTAAAGTGATCATTTGGCACTTTTTTTTTACGAATTTTTAAATTCAACCGATAGCGGTAATTTTTTTAAAAATTAAAGTACGTAGAATTGTAGGTAGTTTAATTTAGTTTATTTAAAATACAAAAATTGAGTTATATTTGAACTAGTAAAATAGTTTTTGATGAGTTTTTGGAAAGAGAATTGATGGTTTCCATCTCTGAATGGGCTATCGTTTATCCAAGTTTGACCTGAGAACCTTTTGACTTGCTAAAAAAAACATTTTAATTTAATTGAATTTATAGCAGAGCTGTAAAAGAATGCAATCAATTGAGGGTATAAGTCCAAAGTCGCTCTATGTTGGGTCCCTGGACACGCAGGAATTGAGGGTAATGAGCAGGCAGACGAGCTTGCAAGAAAGGGGGCAGCAACCACTTTCGTGGGACCTGAACCCTTCTGTGAAATAAGAGATAGCGTAATCAGGGAATTACTCAGGCAAGAAGAGAGGAACAAGAGGCAAGAACTCTTTACCAATCTTACGGGACTGAGGCAATCCAAAGCGCTTTTAGGTAATTATAATAAGAGTAGATACGCATTCTGCATTGGTCTCAACAAAAACAGTTTGCGCATATTAGCTGGTATTCTAACTGGGCATTGCGGGCTCAGAGAACACCTTTGCAAGATAGGGGTTGAGCAAAGCTCAATTTGTAGGTTTTGTAATGAGGAAGACGAATCATCAGAACATATCTTAGCTCAATGTGGAGCACTGATCCACAAAAGAAGGAAATGTCTGGGCATGCACCAAGTGCCCAGTATCGAACTGACATCCATAGATCCGGGCGCAATACTCAAATTCTTGAGGGGGACTGGACTGGATGAGGTACTCTAGGCAGATTAGATTAGATTAGACTAGATAGAAAAGAGGGACGTACAATAGATCTTATAGGTCGCGGTACAACGACAGAAATCTCTATAATACAGTACAATACAGGATATAAGTCACAAATGAATAATAATTTTTGATTAACATATTTGACTCCAGAATAAAAAATGCAGTTAGAAGACTTTTTTGGAGTCGCCGACTGGTTATTCATTTGGAAAAGTATTTTTTGGAGACACAGGAATGCAATCTTTTTTTGAAATCATGGGAATGCAAATCTTATGACTTCAACATCATGACTGCTTTGAAGTCACTTGGAGTCACTTAAATACCCTTGGAGTCACTTGAAATCACATACAGTCACTTGAAGTCACTTGGAGTCAATTGGGATTTGAAGTTTTTGACACAATCAAAATCAATTGTATTAGCAATTCCACAATAACTTATTTGACTCGTGCAAGACCATTTCCCCCAGATCGAGAATAGCGCTATTCATTAAATGTGACAGAATTCAAATTGTATCTTCTCTCATATATGGGTACTCAATAAGTACTTAGGTCCACTTGTCCAAAATAATTATACAGTGAAAATTGATGAATACCGGTCTACCGGTGTACGATTTCATAAGAAAAAATCATGTTTACATATATTCGTTTTCATAGTGAAAAGGTGCTAAGCTCACTCTTTCAAATTTTAGTGAAGTTGCAATAAATTTTCGAACATTTTTTCTGGTAAATATTACTAAAATACAAAATTGTATCAATGTCTAACAAGTAAAAACGAACAAAATCGAACTTTTCATAAAAAGTGGATTTATCAAATTTTCACTCTAAACTCACGATATATGGAATATAGAAAAATGCTCACAGGCCGGCAGAACTTTTGTGGTAAAAATATTCTTCCATTCTTTTCGCTTTTTAGTTTTGCTTAAAGAAAAATTAAATGTTCGACCGAAAGACACAATTATCATCATCATCATCTCCAAAAACAATCCACCATAAATACAAATTGCCGGTAACTGACAGTCGGTAAAAAAAATTGCCAAAAAATAAAAACTTGTTTGAAGAAAACAATAACGAAATAAAAAAATAATTGTTGAAGCAGAAACTATAATTAGTTAACTTTTTAATTATTATTTCTGTAGAAATTTATTAGACTATGACATGACAAATTAAATAAATTGTCTACACTTTTATAAAATGAAATGGATATTTGGTAGAGAAATGTAAAAAAAATACGAGAAATACCTAGGGTTCTTGTTGAGTTCGTTAGAGGGTGTTTCTTTCAAACGAATGCTTTGGGTCTGTTGTTTTTTCGTCCGTACCTTGTGTGGGTGTTCCAATGTTAAGCTTCTCTTCCGATTTCGTTGGCTTTTCGATCTCGGACTTCTATCCATTAAGCTGAGACAATTTAGAACTTGTTTAATTAATCCCTAGAATTTAGCTTAGTTTTTACGCAGTTAAACCAAAAATATTTGCTATACTGAAGTTCCAGCAAAATACTTTAGAAAACTTTAAAAACTGCTTAGAAAAATATTGCTAGTCATTCATTTTTTAAATCGATTTGGTTAAATACGGAGAGGCTAACAAAAGTGCGCTAAAGTTGATTGGAAAAACACAGAAACAAATTTTATTTCATATCTTTGATTTTCATTTCTTATCTTCTCTATATAATTTGCATTAATTTCAATATATTTCTCGATCTAAGATCCACCCTTTCAAAAATTTTCTCAACATCATTATTTTTTGGAATTTTTTTTTTGCATCTATTCAGGCTCTTAGAACTAGAGCTAAACTTCATCACTTGCTGTGATTTTATTGATGACAGTTGGCTCTGCGTTTTCAAATTTTGTCAGGAAATAAAATTCATTTCATTTAAAGATTTTTCATCCCACATAATTTTCTAATATTCGTATTACAGTTCATCGGCTATAATTTCTTAGGTCATTGCTTGAATCTTCGTAAATTTTAGGTTTCATCAGAGCGACATTTGTGTCGTCGGTCGAAGATTTCGGACGTTCTTCAATAGGACCATTCTCCACAGAAAAATGTCCGGTTTAGAATCTTTAAAAGCGCTTGAATACAGTCGCGTTCACTCTATATTATATATATTTTAAAATTCCTAAGTGGAACATAGGGCCAATTCGAAGGCCCGAGAGAGGTCATTATTACATGCCTTCCGGCATGTCGGCGAAATTGCAACAGCTTTAAATGCATAAAAGGATGGAAAATCGGCAGGACCGGACAGAATTGTGGCCGAACTTTTTAAAGCTGACCAACAGTTGACTGCAGCCATCATAAGTCCGATCATCACAAACTTTTGGGTGGAAAAAAGGTCCTGGTAAAAATTTCAGCCGGTCTATTAGTAAACCAACCAAAAAAAAGGAAAGTTACAGGAATGTAGCAACTGGCGTGGCATCACACTTCTCGACAACATAAATAAAGTCATAGCGCACATACTCTACCAGCGCATTACAACCTCAGTTGAAAAGGATATGTGAAGCGAGCAGTCCGGTTTTAGGACTAACAGATCGTGTACAGACCACTTAAATAGTCTTTGCATTATAATTGAGTAAACTGTTGAATGGAAATCAGCACTTTATTTGATGTTTGTTGACTTCAAGCGAGCATTTGACACCATCCACCACGTAACTATTTATGAGGCTCTGAAGTGCAAAGGCATCCCGGACAAAAATATCAGTCTCGTCAGAGCTATCTAAGGAGATGCATATTGCTCAGTCCTACTCCAAGATGTCACAAGCGCCGGTATTGACCTCAAAACTGCAGTGAGATAGAACTACGTTCCCTCACCGCTGCTCTTCAATATAATACTAGACGTCACCATGAAACAAGGGATTACGAATGAGGTCGACATCAACCTTGGTATCTAAAATGAAATAAGTGACCTGGGCTTCGCAGACGACATATGTCTGGTCTCTTGTACGCATAGAGGGATGCAGAATATGTTAAAGCGAATAGTAATCCGTAGCAGCTAATGCCGGCCTAAAAGATAAACACGGAGAAAACGAAGCAATTAATACCACCAATACATCCCCGCTGACTGTGTATAATACGAGCCTAGAACAAGTTGATAAATTCTGCTATCTTGGCAACTTAATCACGGCCAATGGTAGCAGCAAGAATGGTGTTCATTACCGCTTAATGAAAGCAAAACAAATCTTCGTTGCGTTAAATATATTCTGGCGTGCCTCAAACATCTCGGTTAGCACTAAAGTAAGGATCTTTAATTCGAACGTGAAGAGCACACTCTTCTATGGCAGCGAGCCATGGAACCTATCCGTCCGTGAAACTGAAGCATTTGTAAATAGATGCCTCAGATGAAGCTTACGCGTATTTTGTCCAAACACCATCCAGAATGAAGAGCTTTGTCACCGTTCAAAACAACCCCTTATTACCGATGAAATACGAACGCACCGTTACAACTGGCTAGGCTATATATTGCGTAAACCAGAAGATGACGTTGGCAGAAGAGCCATTGTATACAACCCTTAAGGAAGCAGGGGAAAAGGCCGCCCGAAAAACATCTGGAGGCGTCAACTACAACACGATCCACTCTATATTAGTGCTCCCCAATACACGTGTATTTAAGAATATTTTCTGACACTAATCTGAATTATACATATATTTTGAAAACAAACTACACGTGTAGTTAAAAGTTCGTGTACCAGCACAAGCTTTAATCCAAAGTTTTTTTTAAATCAGCACACGAAAATTTATTGGTATCTTTCAAAATCTATTACTTATTCTTAGCTTAAAGTTCTTTCCAGACGTGCTAACTACACGTGTAGTTCGTGTATAAAATGCATGTATACTTCGAGTTCACGTTTTTAAAAGAAAACTGAACGGAGTTCGTGCACATTTGCAGGTCAGAACATTTTCAAAAAAAATTTACAGTGGCTTCGAAATTCGTAGAGAATGACAAATCGAATTTTTCGACTTGTTGCTTATGCCGGATTTAGACCGCCCGTACGAATGAAGATTCTTTCCTTCGTTCGGGCTGTGTAAATGGTACAGTGTTGAACCAAAGTTGAACATCTGTTCGCTACGAATTGCTCACGAACAATGCTCCGTCGGTGTAAATGGTTGCCTGAGCTGAACGAATGATAAAATCTTCATTCGGGCTGATCGGAGTGAGTTCGATTTTTAGTGCGAATGCAGTGTTGCTGTTGTTGTGTCATCTACTTACACCAAACGAGCGAACAAGATGGCTTCTGATGTTTGTTCGGCGCCAATATTCTGTTCGGTCGGTGTAAATGATTGCGCGAATGAAAATTTATTAGCTTCAATTTTTCCGCGAAAGAATCTTCATTCATTTGGGAGGTCTACCGGTATAGCGTCACCGATCTCCTTTAATTTGGAAATGAAATAATGTAATATTATTTCAAATCGTCTATCAAGTTTGAATTTTTCAAAAATTAATAAAATACCATCAACTTGGCGAACTTTTCTCAGTTAGTCCTCTCGTATAACTCTATAAATCTCTACATATTTAAGCGTTCACATAAAAAATTTTAATTAAATTATGAAAAAAAAACCAAATAAATTTTTTTAATATCTTTTAATGATTTCATTTCCTGAAGCGATCAAAAGAATTAATCAATTTAATTTGAAAATCGTCATAAAGTTAATAAAAAATATACAATAATAAAAATCAAACATTTAAAGTTTAAAAGAAAAAAGAACAAATTTGAAAGATTTGTCGTTCAGTTCAATGAACGTAAAATTAAAACAACTAACAAAACCAAGAAAAATACAGAAATTGAGAAATATTTAAAATAAAAAAAAAAATGTAAAAAAGACACTGACAAATTTGCAAATAACAATTGCAGAAAAATAATAAAAAGTAGAAAGCGAAACGTATGAAAATAATAAAAAAATATACCGCAATTGAAATAATTGAAAGGAAAATTTTTTATTATCGAAAGAAAAAAATGAAAAAAAAACACAAAAATCTAATATCTGCTATACACATACACTGACGGTCACAAAAACCGCACCACTTACAATACTGCTGCAATTTCGGTAATATTTCCTAACTTTGCCACAAATTTTCCTTCCTTTGTAAACGTGATTCCCTTGTTTAATTTTTAAGATTGTATTTAAGCGGAATGTACCATTTTTTTTTGGGCTTGTTTGGCGAAAAGAAGAATTTTTGAAAAAATGCCAAAAACAACTGTAAAGTATAAACAACAAACATTTGACTGCTGTTGGATTGATCCAGAAAACAGGCAATTTGTCCCCGCTTGAAAGGACAAAAGGATCAAGAAGACTATGGAAGACAAATGCCAGAGAAAATGGCATAACCTGAAAGAGAACCATAAATTATCGATTCAAAAGTGCAGTCACAATAAAGACTGAGCTAAAGAGCTAAGGAGTGAAAATGAAAAAATCTGAACACATGTTTTACCTAATAATTTTTTTTGGGTGTAAAATTTAAAAATTTCTTTGATCTAGTTATCTTTGAAAAATATGTCAGTTGTTATTTTTAATGACAAACATGTTCATTTATTGTGAGTTTGATCCAAATGAGTGAAGAAAAAGAAGTACGTCTTAAAATTATTAAAAATGTTCAAAAAAAATCCAAATTGGTCCTAAAAAAATTGGCCAAAGAATTAAAGGTCTGCCGTCAAACTGTTTCAAATGTTATTAAACAGTTTCAGGAGAATTTGACCATCGATAGGAAACCTGGTTCGAGAAGAAAACAAGGACCACATGATATTGGGAAAGCCAAGGAAATAGAAAGCATATTGAAAAGATCTCCAAACACATCTGGTAGAAAAGCTGCCCGGTTAGCTGTGCGAAAACTTAAAGCCAATGCAGGTTTGAAAACATACAAAGTCCAAAAAGTTCCAGACAGGAATGCTGCAAAAAATTTAGACGCCAAAAGTAGGGCTCGGAAATTAAAATCGAATTTCATACAAAAATATTCATGTTGTATAATGGACGACGAAACGTATGTACTGGCAGATTTTACGCAGCTTCCGGGTCAAAATTTTTATGTTGCTGATGCTCGAGGAAATGTCGAAAAACAATTTAGAATCCAAAAGCAGACAAAATTTCCTAAAAAATTCCTGGTATGGCAAGCTATATGCAGTTGCGGCAACGGCAAAAAAAAGCAAGTCATTTGTTACAGTGGGCTCTATAAATACCGAAATATACATCAAAGAATGTTTGAAAAAAATACTTCTTCCTTTCATAAGAGAGCACAATATTTTTGGCTCGCTTTGGCATCATGTCACTACGCAAGAAAGCTCTGGAGTGGTACCAAAGTAATAGCATAGTTTTTGTACCATCAGAGGCCAATCCTCCAAATTGTCCGGAGCTAAGACCAGTGGAGAGATATTGGGCTCTTATGAAAAGAAACTTAAAGAGCACAAAAAAGGTGTCCAAAAATATCTAAGATTTTAAAAGGAGATGGGCAAACTGTTCCAAAAAGGTGTCTGAAACAACTATCAAATCTCTAATGGAAGGCTTACCAAAAAAGGTCCACGAGTTCATAAATAGTGGTTAGAACTATAAATGTTAAATTTTTCTGTAATTTGTAAAATATTATCAATTAAATAAAAAAAAATCAAAACTCTAAGATCAACCGTTTAAAAATTATTGAATTTTATATATGTTAAGATTTTTTCGATCTCACTCCTTATTACAACGTGAATATAAATGTCGAAACCTTACGCAGAAAGAAACGAAAGTTCGGTCTGTATGGGAGACGATCAGCCAAAAAATCGTTATTGACGAAATGGATGGAAATAAATCGCCTGTCATGGACTCAAAACTACAGCAATTGAACTCTGGCAGACTCGAGAAAAGTTATATGATCGGGCAAATTAAACTCAATTTTTTATGGGCGTTTAATCTTTGGTACGTGCGTCGCTCAGATATAGAGCAATACAAGGGTAACTGTGTAGCGAAAATAGTCAAATTCCCACAAAGTCTTGAAGGCTTGAATGGATTTTTCTACTATATCCGGGGTCCCTTATGCTATATTAAAGGGGCTGTGAACGCCCAAAAATATGGCTAAAATTTTATGGAGCAATTGCTGTAAATCAATTGTGTTGCGCTTTCGCTCATTAATGACGTTATTTTTCCGGACGACTTCATCGCGCCAAATTGGCAAGGTTTAGTTAGTAATTAATGCCTAATGTTTGATAACTTAAGAAATAGTAAAAAAGTTAGATTATTGATTATTACTTATTTGCAGATTCAAAATGCTTACGATGATGTTAGAATTTACTGCCGGGAATGATCAGGTAGTTTGCGCGGCTCAAGTCCGATAGAGCACCTCTGTCATATAATGAAACGGAAAGTTGCTCAAAACATGCCAAAGAATAAAAAACCCCTTGTTAGAGTTCTGAAAAAAGTTTGGTATTACAAAAATAACGAATGATATCCTTAAAGTGCTTGTCGACTCTATGCCATTCAAGATAACGGCCATAATAAAGGCTAAGAGACTAAACAATTTTGCTTGTGACTCTATTATGAAACAAATTAATCTTAGTTTACACCTTCAAAAAATAACAAATATTTTTATTTTTACATACTTTTAATCAATTCCCACAAAAACGTGAAATTTCTACCATATTTTTGTTTTAATTAAAAAGTAATAAAATTTGTGTGTACGTAGGATGTTTTTTTTTCGCAATTTTGTTCATTTTGTTCCCGAAAATAAAAAAAAAAATTACATTCACTAAAACAAAATCAGGTTTAGGTCCCATTTTAAACGATTTTCTTGAAATTGGTGGGTGGTGCGGTTTTTGTGACCGCCAGTGTACATAACAAATGACAAATGCCTGAAAGCTGCACATATATATTCATATTTGACTCAAAGTAAATTAAAAAAATGTCAACAAAAAATAAAAAAAAAACAACGACAACAAAAAAAGTTGTTGACATTTTCATACAAATATCGCGAAACACAAAAAAAAAAAATCAGCTGAGCGAATTACTTTTGTTATTTGAAAGAAGAATCGCATGGAACGACAAGTTTATATGTTAAAAATAACTACCTAATTTGCTATAAAAAAAATTATTGATCAAGACAAAAAAAAATAAGAAAATATTTCTCAGTATGGACTAAATTTAAATTAAATTTTCGCAATATACGGAAATTATAAAAATAAAAGTTGTGGAATAATAAAAACATTATTGAGTTTTTGCAAAGAAAAACGTGTTTTTAAATTAAACTTTGCTTAAGTTTTTAGGATTTCATCATTAAAAAAAAAAAACAAACAAAAAAAAAATTAAAAACTTTAAAACACAAACAACAAAAAAAGAACCACCAGTGGCATAAAAATATTTTTTTTTAATTATTCTTCTATTTATAAAAAAAAAAAAAATAATCAAATTCATAGTAAAATCAAATAACGATAATTTTGATGATGCTGATAAAATTGAGTATATTTATATTATTTCACATAAAAAGCCAACGACCCCTTCACTAATTTTAATTATGGTTAATTTAAAATTCAAAATAATGATGCTTTAAAGTACCATAGATGAGAGCGCTTAATTTAACAGCTGTTTGGTTTTTTTTTTAATTTTTTATAATTTAATTTTCAACATTGACGGGTTGTTGAAGTCACTTTTAATGCAATTATCTTTGCGCAACCTACACTTAAGTATCAATTAAAGTAGTTAATAATTTTATTAAGTACGTAACATGTTGGAATCGATAGATAGATATATTATCTTATTTATATCAGTTTGAGATGTCAAAGAACGCGTGATTGTTTTGCGTTTTTTTTATTTTTTTTTATTTTGAATTTTTGTTTGTTTGTTACCGAGCATTGGAGTTAAAATAGTTGGGTATATTGTCGCATTATCTGTTTACTAACGAATTGTGAAAATTTCCCAAAGAAAGGTATTGTTTGCTAGAGAAGTTATTTTAATTGTACCGTGTTCTATATAATCTTTTATAATTCCATCTTCTATGTCTAGTCTTATGGTCCATACACATTGATAAAAGCAGCTACACGAACACACGACTACGAAATTTTGTAGGCTACAACTGTCGCCTTGTAGTCAGCTACTAAACACAATGGAAGCGGCACCACCTGCAGCAAACGCAGCCAGAACAACAAAAGTAAACTCTCTTCTCTCTCTGTCGTAAAATTGGCTACAGTCACAATTGTGGTCGGTGGTCGTGTCGTCGCCAAATTAATCGTCTCCATAAGAACATGTGTTTTTTATAATTTGACAGATGTAGTCGTGTAGCTGTCGTCATCAATGTGTATGGTGCATTATGAGTAGAGTATTTCACTCAGTATGAGTATTGAGTATACCAGTCAGGTCTATCAATGCTAATACTATTCTGTGCACTTGGTGCATGCCCAGGAATTTATTCTTTTCAAAGCTTCAACAACAACGGTCACGTGAAAAATCGGGTTTTTGTTGCACTCACACGAAACCAGTAAGAAACGAAGTTATGCAGTTGTTATTCGGTTACATACATTGAGAGAGCTAACGAAGTTGCCTCTCCTTGATTGCATGTAGCGGAACTTTCCTCTCATATATTATATATGCGTGTACTACGTCGTGTTTGTGCCGATAAGTGTAGAGAGTTTCAACAAAAGAAAAGCAACAACAAAATAGAGAGAATAAGACTGCAAAAACTTCAACAGAATTTGTTATAAATATTTTCTAATAATTTTCAAATAAACAACAAAGTTTCATTTCTACTGTCAGTGCCTGCAGACACATCATTTTTATTTTTTTTTGATTTTCAATCCGCAATATCATAAAATAAATTCCTAAGATTCTTCTTCCTTTGCTCTGATCTTTCTTCGTCTGTTCTGATAATTTTTCTTCCTCAGTTCTGATGATTTTTCTTCATGTGTTCTAATAATTTTTCTTCCTCTGTTCTGATGATTTTTCTTCCTCTGTTCTGATGATTTTTCTTCATGTGTTCTAATGATTTTTCTTCCTCTGTTCTGATGATTTTTCTTCATGTGTTCTAATAATTTTTCTTCCTCTGTTCTGATGGTTTTTCTTCATGTGTTCTAATGATTTTTCTTCCTTAGTTCTGATGATTTTTCTTCATGTGTTCTAATGATTTTTCTTCCTCTGTTCTGATGATTTTTCTTCATGTGTTCTAATAATTTTTCTTCCTCTGTTCTGATAATTTTTCTTCCTCTGTTCTGATGATTTTTCTTCATGTGTTCTGATGATTTTTCTTCATGTGTTCTAATGATTTTTCTTCCTCTGTTCTGATGATTTTTCTTCATGTGTTCTAATGATTTTTCTTCCTCTGTTCTGATGATTTTTCTTCATGTGTTCTAATAATTTTTCTTCCTCTGTTCTGATAATTTTTCTTCTTCTGTTCTGATAATTTTTCTTCCTCTGTTCTGATGATTTTTCTTCATGTGTTCTGATGATTTTTCTTCATGTGTTCTAATGATTTTTCTTCCTCTGTTCTGATGATTTTTCTTCATGTGTTCTAATGATTTTTCTTCCTCTGTTCTGATGATTTTTCTTCATGTGTTCTAATAATTTTTCTTCCTCTGTTCTGATAATTTTTCTTCCTCTGTTCTGATGATTTTTCTTCCTCTGTTCTGATGATTTTTCTTCATGTGTTCTAATAATTTTTCTTCCTCTGTTCTGATGATTTTTCTTTATGTGTTCTAATGATTTTTCTTCCTCTGTTCTGATGATTTTTCTTCATGAGTTCTAATGATTTTTCTTCCTCTGTTCTGATGATTTTTCTTCATGTGTTTTAATAATTTTTCTTCCGCTGTTTTGATGATTTTTCTTCCTCTGTTCTGATGATTTTTCTTCATGTGTTCTAATAATTTTTCTTCCTTAGTTCTGATGATTTTTCTTCATGTGTTCTAATAATTTTTCTTCCTCTGTTCTGATGATTTTTCTTCCTCTGTTCTGATGATTTTTCTTCCTCTGTTCTAATGATTTTTCTTCCTCTGTTCTGATGATTTTTCTTTAAGCGTTCTTACGATTTTTCTTCCTCTATTCTGATGATTCTTCTTCCTTCCGATTTTATGATTTTTATCCCTGTGTTCTGATGAATTTTCTTCCTTTGTTCTGATGATTTTTCTAGCTATGTTCTGACGATTCTTCTTCAAACAAATTATTTCTAAAGGTTGCTTAATTCTTGTAACCTAGATAATGATGCTAACGTACTGAAGGCTAAATCTGGTTAACTTCTCTCTGCACTGTTGTTTTATTAGTCTCCACTTTACTCACTACTCCCTCAAAATGCACTGTGAAACTTTTAACATAATTTTAAAAAAAGGTCGTATAATCAATTTTACCACATAGGTATGAAATTAATTATTTTTTATTTTATATATATGTATCACAAAATTTATTACATGTATCATAAAAAATTTCCATCGGCCTCAAAAATCAAGTTGGTTGGTTTTCTTGAATCTAAAACCAAAAGCAACAAAAAAAAACAAAACTTGATTTTCCACTTGTTTCTCTCTGATTGAAACAAAAGAAATGAAGAGTGAAACTATGATACATGAAAAATTGCTGCTTTATTAAATTTGTACAAAGAAGAGGGAGAAAAATCTCAGGCAACAGCTGCAATTATTGCATCAGCTGATGCTTGCTGTTGGTGGCACATTCGATCAGCTGCTAGCTAGCAGTGGAGATTGACGATGACTGTATTTAGTTGGCTAACAAAATTTTGCCACACGTAGCAAGAGCTACGAAAAAATACAAAAAAACAAGAACGCCAACGCCAAAAAGCCAAGTGGCTAAGCTATCGAACGACTGACCAACACGATGATGAGGGTCAATTGTGCTGCTGTATAGACTTGTGTGCATGTGTTTTATGAGTGTGATTGTGATTTACGACCGAATTTCAGAAATTGTAAAAATAAAAATATTTTTTTGTGCATATGTTAATTTATATTTATTATTAACAATATTGATTATGTATGCTATAATTAATACATATGTGTATATAAAACGGAACTCATCACAACAACAACAATAACAATAGCTATCATTAATGGCAATGTTTACCCTATTCAAGCGTGCCCGCTCATTGCCTTTTGTATAGATTTTTTATGTACATAGTTTTTATAGTATTTCAGACATAGTCTACATTTTTTTTTCATTTGCTTACAAATAAATTCTAAGGCTGTACAAAAAAAAAATTCTTGCAGTCAAAACCAATAAGTAACTAACTATGTCAAGTGCATAAAGGTGCAACCCAGCGGGTGAAAATAACGTTTCAGAAACGTCATGGAGATGCTGAAGGCTTAACTTAGATTGGTTTGATTAGAGGGCACCAAAGTCGAGTCTTAAAAAAAGTAGAGTCTCATGGCCGACAGTTAATATCCGAAACGGCAAATCTGAACGAAAAAAAAAAAGTTGCATAGTGAAGATTAAGATTTCTCCCACAGAAATAACCGCTTTAAAAAAAAAAAATCATAAAATGTAAAAACACACCCGTTCTTCTGATAATTTTCCCCTGGGAGATTTTTTTTTTTTGGGATTTTTCTATATAAATGTGGTTGATTCTTTTGTAAAATTGGTCTATTTATAATCTGGTGGAAATGATCTTGCATGAGTCCAATAAGTTATTGTGACATTGCTTAGACAATTAATTTTGATTAAATGTATCAACAATTTTAAATCTCAATTGAGTCCAAATGATTTCAAGTGACTCCAATTTACTTCAAATCTCAATTGACTCCAAATGCCTCCAATTGATTTCAAATCCCATTTGACTTCAAGCGACTCCAACTGACTTTAAAGCAGTCATGGTTTCGAAGTCATAAGATTTGCATTCCCATGATTTAAAAAAAAAGATTGCATTCCCTTGACTCCAAGTGGCTTTAAAGCAATCACGAATTTGAAGTCATAAGATTTGCATTCCCATGATTAAAAAAAAATATTGCATTCCTTTGACTTCAACTGACTTTAAAGCAGTCATGGTTTTGAAGTCATAGGATTTGCATTCCCATGATTTCAAAAAAAGATTGCATTCCCTGAACTCCAAGAGACTTTAAAGCAGTCACGAATTTGAAGTCGTAAGATTTGCATTCCCATGATTTGAAAAAAAGATTGCATTCCTTTGACTCCAATTGACTTTAAAGCAGTCATGGTTTTGAAGTCATAAGATTTGTATTCCCATGATTTAAAAAAAAAAGATTGCATTCCCTTGACTCCAAGTGACTTTAAAACAGTCATGATTTTGAACTCATAAGATTTCCATTCCCATGATTTCAAAAAAAGATTACATTCTCTAGACTCCAAGTGAGTTCTCCAAATGGTCATCAGGATCCGAAAGAATAATGTAGGGGAGTGTCGTCAGGGTTGGAGCATGTTTTGACTTTTGCTCATAACTTCCATTGAATGTCGAATTTTTATTAATGTTGCATATCGTTGAAAAGATCTCACAAATTTCAATGTTTTTGCTGAACTTTAAAATATATGTAATTGGATTAATAGTTCAGGAGTTATGGACATTTACAAAAAAAAAGAACAAAAATTGTAGTCTGGTAGAAAGTCAATAAAAAATGAAGGAATATGATTGAAAATATCTTGAAAATCCAAGAAAAAGTAAAAATTACATTTGAAAACAGGGAAAAGAGACCTGGGACTGGATTCCCTGACTGTGAGAAAAAATGAAAAGTATGCTCCGCTCAGTGATTTTTTTGTAGTCAATGTACATAACTTTGATAAATAAAACTTATTTTCAGGGAAAAGAAAAATTGCAAGTTTATATAATTTTCAGTGTACACTCGAAAACTCACAGCCCCTGAAATCAAAATAAAAATTCCTCTGTGTGAATTTTAAGGAAAATTTGATTTTCTTATACACACACGATACGATCCGATAAAATGACACGAAGAACACGCACGGATGAAAAAAATGTATTTCCAGAGTCAAAACGCATCACTACAACAAAATTTTCGGTGTTCCGCACCCGATTACAAGCACTGCTCCGACCCTGACAACACACGTTATTTAGCGTCGCATCATTTACAGCATATTCGCGTGATGCAAACATCATGAAATGCTACATATTTCTACTTCTTAAACCTTATCGAACAATTTAAGTTAACTTACTTTATATTTGCATCTTATTTTTTAAATTAATTTACTTTTTCTGGCACTGTTAAAAAGTTTTTTTTACTCTTCTTTTAACACACGGTCACGTAACACTTATATACACTTCAAGCTCTGAACTCGGAATGACATGAAAATAATACTTTATATTAACTTAACTGACGCCAGTGAGATATAACGGAGAAACGACACTGTCCCAACCCTGACAGTGCCCCGACCATGACGACACTCCCCTATGTATTGCTTAACATTACATATTTTGGTTAACATTTTTTCTGTTAAGTTTACATTGATATTTTTACATTTTGCGGTTTGTGTCTTTGCTAAGATAGCCACGCGTGACTATCTTTGCACCGTTCAATTGTAAGTACTTAAATGAGAGAGTATTAGTTGAAGTCGAAGAGAGAGATCAAGAGAACAAGAAAGCCAAAGAGCAAGTTTGTTTTCTTTGATGTTATTGAGGGGGAGACGAAAGCGGGGTCATTTAACATCTAACGCATATTTTGTCGCATAAGAAATACTGTTTCCATGTCTAATGGTATACTCCAAATATTAGAATGGAATTAAAATATCCATGAATTTGAAAAAAAGATAAAATTATATATGTTTCTTTTTTTACGTCGATTCCAAGCTACTTCAAAGCATTAACCATACCGCCTTCCAAAAGAATGTACGTGAAGAGCATTTTTTTAATTTACCTTGCGATGGTGACTTACCTGTAGAGTTGTTGACATAGAAAGTGCTACGTTTTAACTTTCTTCAAGTTTTCAGAAAAGAGCGCTTCTTTGCTGCTTTTTTTTGCCAATCATTTGAAATCTTTACCGCTGGGTAGGTGTTAAATGCATACGTATGTCTTAAATAAATATGTGCATTACAATCTCATTGGAATATTGGTAGCACAAAGAGAAAATAATAAAGAATATGAAAAATTGCTAAATTAATATTTTTATTTATTTATTTGTAAAAATAAACAAAACCTAAAACAAAATGAAAGAAAAAAAATAAGCAAAAATTCTAGAAAAATGCTAAATATTATAATTTTGAATATCATTCTAAATGCTGCTCTATCTAATTTATTTTGCCTTTGTTGGTTTTCGTGTTATTTTTGTTTACCTTTTGCTAAAAATATGCGAACAGTGTTAGAAAGAAAGAAAAAAAAAAAAACAATTATTTAAGAAATAGCAAAATCATGCTGCAATTGAATTGAATTTCATTATAGTTAGTGAAATTTTAGATTTTATTGTGCATTTACATATATGCACGTGTATATAAATTTCTTTGTGCGTATTTTTTTTAGTAACACAAATGCATATTTAAGTAATTTGAGTTGAAGAACTTACACTCAATGTCATTTAAATAGAAAAATTTATACTTACACCTGTGTTGTTCTTGAAAATTTAGTAATTTTGTTGTGCTTCATTTAGGGTTTTCTACTTTTCCTTTATTCAATTTTGTGGAAATTACATTTTCTTTATTATTATCTGATACATGATTTTTTAGTTAAGGATTGGCGAACTCGAATACTTGTTTGCTATTATTTTTGTTTTGACGGGGTTTTTGCTTTTGCCTTTTTTTTAACTGATAAGAATCAGAAGTTTATTGCTTATATTAAATAGTGCCTAGACTTATAAGTTTTTCCATTATTTATAGTATATGCAGTGTCGATTATTTTCCCCTTTAGATTATTAAATCTAATCTTATCCATAGCACGTATGTTGATTTCAAAGCAGTGTTTATTTGCTACCTTGCATAGACAGCAAATATTCCGGTACTCTTCCACTTTCCAGGCCATTCGTATGCAATTGACCAATCACAGTTGTTGGTTTCCATTGAGTGAGAGTAAAAAGCAGCAGTAAAAATGTCCGCTCTTTTGAAACGAACATACTTAATTCATAAACATTCAACAGACCTTGACTTTATTTTCATTATTTTACACACCTACTAATCATTCATTGCGGTTTACTGGAGTTCATGATCTATGTGAATTTATTCGTTTATTATCTCTCTCTCTCTTTTTACTCACTAAAGCAATTACAGATTATGATCTCATTCATATATTGCATCAAATCTAGCAATTTTGTTGTATTATTCCGATTTTGTGAACTTCGCTCCAATAGATTATAATAAATGAAAATAATTGAACATTATTTAATAAAAAAGATAGTGTTAATGTAAATGTAATTGATAAAAAATATATATAACTAAAAACCGCTACAATTTTCTACATTTTAATCTTACTCACAACACACGTGTTTCATTTTAAATTAAATTTCTATACATAAATACGTAAATTTCTATTCCTTCTAAAAATAAAATTTAATTTTTATGGTTTACACATACGCTGCCGTATGTTTGTATCTAAAATCTTAACCTTTACCACTGTAAAATGTAAAATATAAAATGCAGAAAACAAAGAGAAATAGAATATAGAAAAGTTTTTATATAGAAATTTATTTATATATAAAAGATTCCATTCCAGAATTTCTGCCAACAGATGCAATGCTACAAAAATAGCTTAATGAGCGCTCCTATTTTAATGTATTGAAAGTTTGAGTATTTTGTTCTTTTTTTTTTGTTTTTTTTTTTGTATTTTTTCAACGGTTCAAGAATTTTAAAACCATGATAAAATGTAGAGATTTGTTTTTAATTCTTGTTTTTTATTCATTCTTTTAAAAAGACATGGGATTATGTCAGAAAAATAAAGTAATTAATTTGAATAAATCTGCTTCGCTTGATGGATTACCTAACTAATATTTTGTTGAAATTTGTGAGCAATTTATTTCTGAAATTGAAAAATTGCTAAATAAATTTCGGTTATAAAAATTTCATCAATTAGTTAATTTAGTATTTTTAGTATAGATTGAAGGTGCTTATAGAAAATTTTTGGTTCTTTGAAAAATCGCCTTAAATTGCATAGGCGAACATTTAATCCATTTTGTGATAGATGTCATTGCTTTAGAGACTTATTCCAAAAGCGCTAAAAACTCGGTCTTCGTCTCATTCTTACCCTTATCTTCTTGAATGACTTTCTGTGGACTTAATGGCGGGCTTCAGTCCACTCCACTTTGCATCAGATTCTGAAAATAACTCTTTTTTTCAGTTAAGTTGGACTGTAAACTTTAACTTTTATATTTATACTGTAATTTCTTACTATTTTCTATTATTACTTTTTCTCATTATTTTCTAGTACTTATTCTATTATTTCATGCTATTATTTTGGACTACTTTTTCTACTTATACTTTTTTTTACTACTTTTCTAACCATTTTTCTTACTACTTTTCAAACAGATTTCCTTACTACTTTTTATTCAATCTTTTAAAATTGAAAAATTATAAAAACAATTTGAAATTAGAAAAAGATCACACAAAATTAGTATTAAAAAATAGAGATAGAAAATAGTGCTAGAAAAAATAGTTGTAGAAATAAGACAAGAAAAATTTGTGGTCTTCAAAGACATTTAAAAAATAATAGTCTCTAGAGCAGTGTCGGCAGTGTCGGGCAAACCAATACATAAAGATTCATGCGTGTGTGCGTGTATCTTTGAGAGTGACAGCACACTGCTGTTTTCTTACTTTTGTTGATTTTGAAAATAAAAGTTATTGAGTAAGTTTAAATTAAAAGTAAAAAAAAAAAAAAATTATCCCAAAATGCTTACTTCTGATCATTACTTTTAACTCTTGTGAAATAAAAGTTTATAAAAACTTTTATATTAAAGACTTTTTGATAAATATAATAAGAGTTGTATGCTCTGCTTTGAATTGTGAAATTTTCCTGCTGAATAGATATCTAATAATCCTAATTCAAAAGCCGGGGGAAGAGATCAATTAATCCATTTCCATAACGCAAAAAATTTGAGTAAATTTTCGATTTTTAGTACCCCCTCCACCAATTTTATTTCATACTCTTGTTCAAAATGCTTTAGGTGTTAGGAAATAGAGAGGAAATTACTTACTCAGTAATGATTTTTAATCCTCGTTATGGGTGGGGTGTATGTGGCGGAGTCACAGGCTCTGGGCATACCCATGAGGTTCATTGAAATTATGAATGCTTTGCCTATATATCCGACTCAAAATGAAGTTTCAAAGGCAGGTGTCTCTCGAATTCATTCGCTAAAATTGATAGAACATAGTAAAGTTGAAATATTATAGAAAAACAATTTGTGGCGTAACTTTATTTTACTGCGATTTCCGTCGTAGATGGTCTGCAGAGTTTTGTGATGCGATGCCATCAGTTTTTACACAAACCGCAACCGGAATTCATGCATTCCAAGTGAACACTGCACATTTTAACGTTCCACTTATTATAGGAATGATTCCTCTAACGCATCAACGAATTCATGGTTTCACGGTGATGAACCCTTTCAGAGCAAAATCTTGATAAGAAAACAGGCAAAGTTCAATATTCGCAACGTGTCGATAAACACAAGAACAAAATTATTGGCATTACAGGCAACTTTTCAAAAATTAACAATGCAACCCTGTGTTTTATTTTCTCATTTATATCTTTATTCTTTTGCTTATTATGTTTGTTCTCTTTCCAAAGTAAAAAGAACAACTAATGCAATAATATCATGTGAGACATCAGTTGTCTCACTCACTCTAGTCATATTCTTGATTCAAATTGGCCCACTTTCATTTTTTTTTTTGCAAAAAACACACCATAAACATTCGAAGCATTCATTCTCTCTGTGAAAATGTTCATTGGTGTTCATTTTCAATTTTCCTGTGAAAACAACAAAATTTTGAATCGACTTGAATCGAAAAAAAAAATTACAGCCAAAAGAAAATATTTTAATATCTAACAATTTCCATCAACAATAATGATTTTACGATGTAGCATGTAATTATTTTATAAATATTGATTTAATTACAGTAATTCTCAGTTACTTACTTCAACAATGAATATGTAATTTTTTTTAAATATTACAAATATATCAAAGTAACCAATAATACAAAAATGAAAAAAAGGCGAAAGTTATGAATATTCATAATGAAAAAGAAAAAAAAAAAAAATAAAATTACTTACGTTTTTCAACTTTCAACTAGCTCAATGATGTAAGAAACGTAATTAGAAGCGAAAAACACAAATAATCAGAGATTACTGTATTTGTATTTATTTGTTTTGAATTGTAAATATGAATGTGCTGCTGCTGCCGACAAAATGTACTCGTGTAATTCCACGCGCTAAATAAAATTTTTGCGCTTTAATAAATTTATTATTTTATTATTTCAGCGCATAACATTTTCATTGCCTTAAGGCATACGTGTTGAACAATAATTAAATCATACAAACAGATTTTATAGTTATGTATGTAAATAGCAGCAACAGAGAGTATAGTACACTCAAACAAACATTAACATTTGATAGTCAAGTAGAAATGTTTATAATAAATTGCAGTTGAATTCTAGGTAACTATTTATTTATTTTTGTTATTTTTTTGTTTTGTAGTATTTTTCTTTCAGTGTATGCTGGCGCAATCTGTTTTAATTTAATAGCCCCACATGCAATTGTTTATAATATTAGATTATGCTGAAATGAAAGGAAACGTAATTTACACATACTTACATTGTAGTTATTGTAATTGCTGCATTCCTCCAAAGTGCAATGATATCTTGTTTTATGTAGATGAAAATATATATTTATATGTATGTGTGTTTACATTTGAAATTAATTCGCTTTTTTAGATGAAATGAGTAAGTCTCTGCATTTACTTACACATGCCAATTGTTAACAACAACAACAAAAGAACTCTGACTTCTCTCACTCCACTCTCATTTTCATTTCTCATTTCTTATTTCATATCTCGTTTCATATTTCATTTCATTTCCATTTTGTTTGTAAAAGAGAGAAAGAGAAGTCGATTGTAGAGAAATACCGTAATTAGTTTTTGTTATTGTTTTTAGTTAAAATTATTATTGATCAATGGCATTTAAATTTTTTTTCTACTTAATATTGCAAAGAAAGAAAGAAAGAAAAAAAAGGAAAACAAAAACTAAAATTAAAAAGCGTAAACATTAGTTTCACTATTACTTACAGTAAAGATTAAATTTAGGTATTTACGTATTTGCAAATATTACTTTCTATATTAAATGCATTATCAGTATATTTGTTTTGTTGTCTGTAGCTCGTCTGTCTGTGTTTACTTTTTGGATTTATTTTCATTAAGTGGGTACTTAATTATTTATTTTACAAGCTAATACTATAACTCAGTAGGTAGACCTACGGTTTGTCATAATATGTTTAAAGCAATTAACAAACAAAAATAAAAACAAGAAGAAAAATTTACAGACCCAATGTCGTCTATGTGAAATTTGTTAACCAAGTTAATGGCAAAATGCGTTCGTGTTGTTGTTTTTACTCAATCACATATTACGTAGTTAGTGCATTAAAAATAACAAAAAATTATGTACCCGGATATATGCAGTTTTCTCTAATGCATACCTAGCTAGGTAGTTTTATTTTTTATTTTTTGCACAGCTGTGGAAGTGGTTCCCAATCAATCTTTCATTAAAGGTGCAGCAAACGTCATTTTTCTATTGACGTATTTATTTTTTCAATTTAAGTAATTTTAAAATTTAAGTACCAGGGAGTGGAAAAAGAGAAAATAAAATTTTAAATTATAGTAATTTCTTCGATTTTTCGAAGATATTTTAAATTGAAAAAAAAAACGTGCTGAGCGCTAAATCACTTTTTTTCCTCGTTTTAATTTTCAAAAAGCACTAAAATCAGCGGGAAAAGTGCTGAGTTGGCCACACTGGTGTGAACGAATGAATGAGAGAATCATTTTTTTATGATCTCAATTTCTGTGTTTCTCTCTTTTTATCATTAGGTATTTCTTTGGAAGTATTTTCCAAATTACTCACACTTAATACGTTTGTAAATTTTGTAGTAGAAAAATAAGAAAATCGAAACTGAAATGAGTAAAGCAATTAATTTTTAAATTAGTTAAAGGTAAATATTTATATTTCAATTACGATCTGTTTTCTTAAAGCAAACAATCTATGGAGAGTGCGGGTTGTAATATTACCCTACATAAATATAAATTAGTTCAACACACAATTTGTCTTATCAGGAGCCGACCCTCTTCCGTGAACGTATTACTTAGCACGTAAACCACATAAAAATGCATACAAAATTTTCACTTTTACGTGACAAATTGTACATTTCCCCTCCTGGTCTATTCTCTTCTTATTTATAATAAATCCTCTCAAATTTTCTCATTTTTCATAGAAAATTTTATGAAATGTGGGTTACGATGAGTTTACAACCAACTGCAAATTAAACTTATACTTTTTTTATGTAAGATTTGTATTATATCTTTTTAGACAAATAGAAGATATCTTAAAAAATATCCCAGTGGACAAAATCTTCGTAAACGATATCGTTTACGACAGTTTGGCGAAACTTTTGCAGACAAAATTATAGTGACCGGATTCGAAATCGATACGAAAATGAATCATATTTATTTGTCATATTTATACACGCAAAATTGTTGAATTTTTTACTGTAAAACTCTCGTTTCTGAGCTTGCGATTGTTTAAGCGAGCGTTCGCTCAACATTCGCTGCTTGGTCCACTGTGATAGTATATATCGATGGTCGTGTGTTGAATTTTTTTAGTGTGCTTGACTATGCCAGTATTGGTGTACACGTTGTTCACGTTTACTGTACCACAGATCTTGCGAAAGATTTTTCTCTCATATGCTCACAACAGTCTTTCATTGATTATGGTCGTCATCAGAAAGAAAAAGAAGAGCTTATATTTTGGTTTACCAAGAGCCCGTAGTAGTACGTGTTGGCCAAAGAACAGCGATCTAAAGTTAATCTAAACACAGGGACTCGAGTTAACCTTATCTGGTGTTTTACTTTGCTGTACAGTGTAATTAATATGCCGCTCTTAAAATAAATTTAAATGAATTGCAATTCGCTAACTCATATTCTTGCATCATGCTTAATTTTCACATAAAATATTCTATTTACAAGACGGCATTACATTTACCTCCGTTTGAAGTAAACAGAGTTGATTTATTTTTTTGCTGCAGCTTAAATTTCCTAGGTTTAACTGGAATTATGTTACATTGGTAACGCTAGTATTATTTAATTTTTAAGCTTCATTGGAAAAAATGCATTAAGCAATAAATGAAATGACCTTCCTATGGTAAATGCTGTAGTAATGAAAACATTTGTGCAAATAATTGTAAAATTTTTATTGAGATGAGGCGATAGATTTAGATAAAATAAATATATTTTTACATATTGCTTTATATTTATTTTATATGCGTGACTTACAATACTTGCTTACTTACACCCGACCTTCGAATTACACGGAACTCCAATTAGACGGTTTCGCTTTGACAAGGTTTTCAAATTAAAAAAAAAAGTAATGTTCTGTGTTTTTTTCGATTATGCATTTGTTTTATGTATTAACGGCTGCACTTCTATCACAAAATTGATTAGTTTGCTTTGAACGTACTCAAAAAAAGAGGTGAGAGCAATTGTCGTTGCGTTCTCCGAGTAGCCAAAAGCACATAATGTTTTTTTTATTGCAAATTGCAATTGTTCTTAAATGAGAGAGTATTCGTTTCAGTTAAAGAGAGAAATCAAGAGAATAAGAAATCAAAGAGTAAGTTGGTTTTCTTTGATGTTATTCTTCCGATTATTTTTTTGCACGAAGAAGGGGAGCCGAAAGCGGGGTCGCTTCACATCTAACCACGGTTGCCACTTACTCATTTTATTTTGTACCAATATTTACAAAAAAACGTACCAAATGGGGGAAAAATGTACCATTTTTTTTATATAGAATAAAATTACTAAAAATTTTTTGTCAGTTAATTATATAGCATTATATTAATAAGAGTATTGAATTGTAATTTATTCCTTAATTGTTTTTTTTTTTTATATTAGACTAAAGTCAAAAAAATTTTTTTCAGCATTAGCTGAGCTATGAGCTCATTAACATAAATATAAATTTAGTCAATTCTTCAAACCACATTTCTTCTATTCTATTTTTAATACAACTTACTTTTTGCCAAAAAATTACTAAGTCTGAACAATTTTCTAATTTGTAAAGTATTTTGAAAATATGTTTACAATTCTTGATTACTATGAAAGCCAACTTTGCCCATAGAATGTACCAATTTTTAAAAACATGTACCAATGTACCAAGCGCAAAAATGGAAAAAAATTTACCAGTGGCAACCGTGCATATTTTGTCAGTAAAAAATTATTAATTTAAAAAATAAAGTAAAAAATCTCATTGGGTACGAATGTAAATTTCGAAATATCTTTCTAATGAACTGTTAATGCGGTTTTTTCTTCTTGTAAATAAATAAATAAGTTGAAAATATAAAAATGTTATGTCTTTAAAAACGTTATGAATGGTATTAGAGTATCGGCGTTCTGTGAAACCATTCGCCATTTTTCCCATACAATCTTTGTCTCATTTTACACGGTTATGATGAACGTGCCGATGAATTTTCTTTGTATTCTTCTTCTTTTTTTTTTAATATCCGAGATCTGTCTCGTTTTACACGGTTTTGATTTGCACAATTTTGTATGGAACGTATCTACCGTGTAATTCGAGGAACGGGTGTTTATTCCATATTAATGAGTTTCTTTATTATTATAACTGAAGTGTGTGTATGAATTCATTCAACTGTAACAAATTTTTCATGTCAACAGATAAAATATGAATGCGATGCGAGCTATTCTTCTATTACACAACACGTGTCTACGAAAATCATGCCATATTGGCACAAATTTTCTATACTATATTTATTTATCTTATCATATGTCAAATACATACTCGTATGTATGTATAAATTTTTTGTAATCAACGTCACTTCTTTTTTTTATTTCTTTTTTTTCATCGTTGACATTGTTGATTGACAATTGCTTGTAAATTATTTTTCCGATAGTATAATTTTACTTTTTTCGATTAATTAATGTTTATTTTAATATGTATGGAGGCACAGCGTAAATGTCCGGTAGTCAATTGGAATGAATGGAGACTGGAGACTTTATTTGTTTTAATTTATCTGATCACAGTGTGTTGAACTATTTGACTTGTGTTTGTGTGTGACTCCCTTAAATATCTAGGGATGATTTTTTATTCAAAAGTGACTGTGTTTTCCTTTAAGAGCAACCTTAGGCTCAGTTTCAGCTGCTTAATAATCGCCTTTACTTCATGCTTCCGTTCATATTAATTCAAACTATGAAACCACTTGACATCTAGATTCACCCTGTACAATTTTTTCTATTTTTAACCTGCATTTAATTGCAATTTTCTTTTACGTTTTTTCCAATTTTTGTTTCTTTTTTTTACTTTTTTTTTGGTTTGATAAGACTTCAGTTAAAATAAACATCAGCAGTTGTTTACTTTTGTTTCTGCATTTAATATTTATTATTATCTTTTCTTTATAATAATTTTGTTGTTTTTGTTCTTTTTTCCTATTTTTATGAACTTCAAATCGTTCATACTAGATTTAATTACATTCACCAGTTTGCTGCCACATTATTAATTCATTGACATTGGAGTTTATTTATTTATTTTTTTTTTTGCCATTTGACAATATACAATAATAATGAATTTATAAATAAATATGTATTTGCAGAAAGCACTCGAAGAAATTATACTTTAGACCTTGTTGGGGGGCATTTTGTTTTTTTTTTAATTAAAAAAAAATAACAAAAAATATAAACCTATTAAATTTTTTTTTTATTAATTTTTCTATAGAAACACATTCCTGTTGCCATAAAATGCATTACTAAAAAAGGTTTGGTGAAATCTCAAAATTTACTCGGGAAAGAAATTAAAATCCTCAAGGAATTGACTGAACTACATCATGAGAATGTAGTGGCCCTGCTGGATTGTAAAGAATCAACCGATTGTGTTAATCTGGTTATGGAGGTAAGTTTAATTAATTGCATATTTATCGCTAAAATTTGTGTAAACAATAATAATTTTCTTATGTAGTTATAAATTTAAGTTTAGGTTTTATTAGTTTTATTAGAAAGACGTAATTTTATTGATATTTTGATTAGGTTGCCGAAAAACAAAACTCTCTCACTATAATATCTTCATTTGTTTGCATGTTTGTATGTTATTAAAAAGTATTTTTGCCATATTTTGATACAGTGGAATTAAAAACTCGATACTGACTAAAATCGGATTAAGATTTAGACCAGCAGAGAGATTAGAAACAAACAAATATTCAGATCAAAATTCTGTCCAAAATGAAGATCATTATTCAAACGAAAACTTAGATCAAAACTAAACTAGAAATATACCAATTTTGACCAAAAGCTGAAAAATATTAAGATTAAAAATTTAAACCAAAATTCAGACTAAAATCAGAATCCAACCAAAATTCAGAGCAAAAATTGATCAAAATTCAAACCAAGATTCGGGTCACAACTAAGACCAAAATTCACATCTAAAATCTTAGATAAAAAGCAAACCAAAAGTCAGAAAAAAAATTCAAAATTGCGAGAGAGAAAAACAGATCAAAACTCAGTTCAAACACAGATTAATATTCGGATCAAAATTCAAGATAAAACTCAGACTAAAATCAACATCTAAATTCAGATTAAACCTCAGGAAAAAAGCAAACCAAAATTCCTAACAAAAGCAGATCAGAACTCAGTTCAAACACAGATCAATACTCAGGCCAAAATTGGAGACAAAACTCAGACCAAAATTTACATCCAAATTCAGATCAAACATCAGATCAAAAGTAAACCAAAATTCAGACCAAGTCAGATAAAAAAGCAAAACAAAATTCCGAGCAAAAACAGATCAAAACTCAGATCAATTTTCAGACCAAAATTCAGAACAAAACTCAACCCAGAAAATCACATCCTAATTCAGATCAAACCTCAGATCAAATGTAAACCAAAATTCAGACCGAAAGTCAGATGAAAAAACCAAAACTCCGAACAAAACCAGATCAAAACTCAGGTCAAACACAGATCAATATTCAGACCAAAATTCAGGACAAAACTCAAACCAAAATTTACATCCAAATTCAGATCAAACTTCAGATCAAGAGTAAACCAAAATTCTGACCAAGTCAGATAAAAAAACAAAACAATATTCCTAGCAAAAACAGATCAAAACTCAGATCAATTTTCAGACTAAAATTTAGGACAAAACTCAACCCAAAAATCACATCCAAATTCAGATCAAACCTCAGATCAAATGTAAACCAAAATTCAGACCGAAAGTCAGATAAAAAAACCAAAACTCCGAACAAAACCAGATCAAAACTCAGGTCAAACACAGATCAATATTCAGACCAAAATTCAGGTCAAACACAGATCAATATTCAGACCAAAATTCAGGACAAAACTCAAACCAAAATGCACATCTAAATTCAGATCAAAAGCAAACCAAAAGTCAGATAAAAAAAAACCGAAATTCTTAGCAAAAACAGATCGAAACTCAGGTCAAACACAGACCAATACTCAGACCAAAATTGGAGACAGAACTCAGACCAAAATTTACATCCAAATTCAGATCAAACCTCAGATAAAAAAAAAACAAAATTCCTAAAAAAAACCGGTCAATATTCAGATCAAAATTCAGGACAAAACTCAGACTAAAATCAACATCTAGATCAAACGTTATACAAAAAGCAAAACAAAAGTCAAATAAAAAAAATCAAATTTCCGAGCAAAAATAGGTCAAACAGAGTTCAATATTCAGACCAAACTTCAGACCAAAACTAAGACCAAAACTCACATCTAAATTCAGATCAAACCTTAGATCAAAAGCAAATCAAAATTCAGACCAAACGTCAGAAAAAAACCCAAAATTTCGTGCAAAAACCGATCAAAACTCAGGTCAAACACAGATCAATATTCAAACCAAAATTCAGGACGAAACTCATCAAAATTCAGGACAAAACTTAGACCAAAACTCACATCTAAATTCAGATCAAATCTCAGATTGAACGCAACTAAGTCTGCAACTTATGTAAACTTAGTTATTTTAGATTGGTAAAGGTTGATCAAATATTCTTATGTCAAGAAATGCTTAGAATTTGTATATCTCGTGAGAGAGAAAATAAAAATTCGCATGAAATGCATTGCAGTTTCATCATCTTCTAGATATTCGTCACATCTTCAATTTTCTGATTCTGTTTTTTGGTTCGTTATCTTTAGTTTTTAACTCTACAATGATTAGAAATAATAGATAGATAATTTGAATTAAATTACTGCTAAATTTCCGCAGTATTTTTCAGATTTTTTTTCCAACTATTCCGATGAAATATGGAACGAGTGCTTTTTTATTTTGCAAATTTTCTCAAATCCATAGAATATTCCAATGAACTCTTAATGAACACTTAATTTTTTCCCCCCAGAATTTTGTTGTTGATTAGTACAATACGAATTTTATTTATTTATTTTTTAAAAGAAACATAAATTCAAATTAAATACTTAAATAATAAAAGCAAATTAAAATTCCTAAACAATTCCCAAAATAAACAATGAATATTTTTTTTTTTTTTTTTTAAATATTTATTACTATTATTTTTTATGTGATTTTGTTTTTGTTTCTCCCACTGTTCAATGATTCATTTTATATTTACTAGCTGTGGTTAATGACGTTTTCAGTTAAACAACTAAACAAAAAAGAAAAAACAATAAAAATATATTAAGTGCAAATGACTATCACTCATTCATCATATTATTTCCATCATTGCAGTTAATAATAACTAAATAACAACAATGTACCCAGATAAGAAAAGTTTTTATTTTTAATCACTCTCATATCAAATTATTGACTTTTAAGCTTTAACTTTATTTATTCATATGCATACATATTTATCTAGAATTTTATGGAAAATATTGTTTGTGTTTTTCATATTTTTGAGAGCAACAACTCAGTCTTAAAGTGTAGTATGTTTTTAATTATCTACTTTTGAATAGTTTCAAGTGATCATAAGATTGGGACAAGTGAATGCAAAGGATCCATCGAGGTTGCTCATCCACTATGAGATTTAGATTAATTGAATTTCATTTCAGATTTAAGATCAACATGGATTTCGGAGCATTTAATCCTTGTTTAATTAATTAAGGTTGAAAAATTAGAATTTTGTCTTTGTTTCCGATGTTTATAAAAATAGAAAAAAAGCAAATAGGTTTAAAATTATTTTTTGATGTGCCATAGAATTTATGGAATTTTTACTCTACTGGGATTAAGAAAAAATATCCAGGTGGCTCATCAATATTCGAATAAATTTAAACGAAATTTTCATTACTTCAAGGGGAATTCTCCGACCGAGTGCCGCATTCTCTTTTCGTTTTTTTTTATATATGAAGTTTTTACACTCTCATAGTGGAGAGAGAGAGAGGGAGGAAAAAAGAGAACATAGACATACCAAACAGGGTTGCCGTTTTGCTTATTTGTAAGCAAATTTGCTTACTTTTTTACGGTTGTGCACACGTGCACTTTTTTCTCATTTTGTTTATTTTTTTAAAATTTAATTTTAACTAAAATTTGCAAGAAAATTTTGATATATTGGCATAATTTTTTTATTACTCCCTTTATTTCGTTTTCTTCATTCGATAAGAATGGGAAGCACTAATTATGTTCATCCATACTTAGAGTCATCCCTGCAAGTTATCGAATGAAAAATGTAAGTAGTACCTAAATTACATAGGGTCACAAATTTTCAACCAAATTTTCGAGAGATTTTCCTACGGTTTTATAATAATTTGGGGTCGCTGATCACGACTGCGTACACAGTTTTTCTCCATCACATCTAGTTCTCCCACAATGACCTGAAGTCGGAAAAATGGGATCTTCAGGGGCTATTAAGAAATTTGTTTATTTCAGCAGATACGAAATTTATGTCTGATGTAAAGTTGTATGTATTAAATTCGATGTTATTTGCTTCCAAAAATGACATTAACAGTGCGACATTTGTACCCAACTGGCGCCATGAATAGTCATCACTACCAAAATTATTACGAATCATATTCATTACCACCAGGGTGTTTGATGGATCCATTAATTTCAGTTGAATTGGCATGGTTTTGTAAGATGAAATCTCGTCGTTGGCGACGACATCAGCCCAACTAATATTAGATGTACATGAATTTGTACCGTTCGATTTTGCCGAACGATTTGTAATACCCGCAAAAGTACTGGTTGAGGGACTTTCATCACCTTCAGTACTACCCATATTATTATCACCTTTAGATTAACTATTTTGGCTACTTTTGATGCATTTGTACCATTTCTGTTGACATTCGATCGCTTGCGGAGCAAGGTGTTCTCAATAGATTGAACATTGGAAGATTTTATCAAAAGTGTGTCTATTTTTGCAGTAAGTTCCATAATATGATCATTTTGTTTAGTTGTTTGGTCATTTAAATTTTGGATTTGTTCTTGTAGAAATGTAATTTGTGAATTAAGTTTTTCATTTTCTTCTTCCGTTTGCTTTGCAAGTTGTATCCAATAATTAATATCTATGTTATTTTCGTCCATGGCGAACAAATGACGTGTGTTCGCGTAAACAGTAGATAGACCCTAATTTATCGTTTGGCGCTAGTTTTTATCCTTTGAATAATATTTTTTTTTTTTTTCGTATAATAAAATTTTTCAATGTTTTCAGTTTGAAATTAAATTCAAAACTGATAATTAAATAAAATATAAATAAATAACTTTATTCAAGTTTTTTAAAAAAACTATGAGGTTAAAAATATAATTTATTCATAACGAAGTGAAGAATAATATACCCACCAATTTTTCAAATCGTTTACGGCTTGTTTTATGAGCTTTGATTTAGAAATTTTCTGAGTGTGAACAATTGAATCTAATGCGAACGATTTTTAGTGTACGAATGTCGTATAACATGTTTTTTTTTATTGACATCAAAATTTTTAAAATTGAAAAAATAAAAAAATTAAAAATGCAGTTCATATTTTTTTTCATCAAAACATCAATTTTTACAAAAATTTTTTTTTGATTTTTTTATTTTTAACTTTAAAAATTAAAAAAAAATTTTTTTTTTTAATTCATTTATTTTTTCGTAATTTTTTTCATCCTCGTTTTCATCGTTCACTTTGATCTCGTTGTTAGCTTAACCCAGTAATGCCTAGCGGTGCCATATGGCACCTTGTCGCTGAGCCGTTCCAGAGCCAGGTTCAAAAACAATTTTTTCTCAAGTTACTTCCTTACTAGCAGAGCAAAACGGACCACGGATTCGGACTCAGCGACCCCCCATTACCCTGAGTGCATCTGTCCCGTCTCTGATCGTTTTCAAAAGTTTCCATTTGTAGAACAGTGTAATTGCTTTAAAAACTTGGCTAGTTGAAAAGGGGATCATAGTCAAAGTGTTAATACTTTTTTCGTGTTCCTGATATTAACAACATATGACATAAAGGGAGAAGGTCGTTTAGTGCCTCTTAGGGTCTTATAAAAAAGAAATGAGTGCATCGTTCACTTAATTTAGTCCTCCTCCTTGAAGTTCTAAACAAGCCTCAAGAGTTTCATAGAAAGTTTTGATTATGTGTACTTCTGCATTTGCTTTGAATAAACTGCTAAAGTTGATTTTCAGATTTTCATTAGTATCTAACCAAAATTGAACAAATTAACTGATATAATCTTATCATTTAAAAGACTAATACATACCTATACATTTTAATTTTGTTTTCTACAAAATTATACGAATATTTCCAAATATCATGCAATTCCACGATTGCATGAATCACGAAAATATTCTCATATAGATTTAATTTTGTTTTTAAACAAACGTAATCTTTTTCAAATGATAATATCAAATTTATATTGTTCGGTATGTAATAAAATTAAACGCACAAATGATAATTATGATATAAACAAAGAAGTCAAAAAACCCAAGAATGTAGGCAGGAAATCAAGAAATGCATTAATTCAACACTCATCGAACAAAGAGTGAAAAACCTCAATAAAAAAAAAAAAAACAAAAAAAAAAATAGAAGCTAAAATCTCAAAACCCAAAATGAATATAAACAAAAAAATTTTTGCAAACAGAAATGAAAATAATTTCTGCGCATTTCTTTCCACCAGCCACAGCACTTTTGGCATATAAGCAAACAATTATTTCAAGTTTCTAGTAGAGACGTCAACGTTTGTATATATTGTTTAGTTACACATGTATGAGTGTGCACGGGTACAAAATTTACGCGTACTTCTTTTTTTTGACGCAGTTCAACAATTCTTTTAAAGTGTTGAATCCATATGTATTTACTCGCTCGTCGTCATCGTAATGCTTTATTTTATAATTCACTTATATATTTATGCATAGTAAATAAGATATGAGTATCGTAGATACATCAAGGCAAAAACAACAACGCTCGGTCATTCGCATTTAAATTTTACGGGTGTACGAACAACTGTTCATTCATCTTCATTTAGAATATATATAGAAGAAATGTAGGTACTAAATTCGGTCATAGTCATACATGAGAGAGTTAAGAAATAGAGCTGCACTTTTGAATTGAAATGTTTTCTTGAATTAGCAGTTGGAAATTTCAACTTGAAACTTGTCCAATTCTTAGAATTTTTTTTATATCAAATTTTTGAAAATTTCTGTTTTGGTCTGGCCATATAATTTGATGATCAACTCTGCTGAAGTTGCTGTTTTCATCGTAATCAATATCGGAATGTCTGGCTTTAGGTTTTTTATTTCACTGTGAGGGAAGTGCTCAAACCCAATCTATTTTAAAGAAAATAAGCATAATATTTACGTTCTCTAAACCGAAATATGTAGTATTTCTGTCAAAAAGCAAAAATTGTAGCGTTTTTGAGAAAAAGGTAGTGGCGTGGTGTTAGCGCTTGAATTGTAGTAAAAACACCTACTATTGTAGTGAAACAACAACACTGAAGACAACTCTTGCAAGAAAAACACGAACAGCACACTCTCTCTCTCTCATATTTATGTATGTAATTGCACTAAACGAATTTCTTGCAAAAACATCATTACTACCAACAGTAAATTCCTCTGAAATCAATCACTCACTAATTTGAGATGAGATTGAGAGAGCCGACATCTCTGCCCAATTCCCATTCAAAAAAATTTATTCATATGAAAAAAAGTCTGATCACGATGTTCTCTCTCACTGTCTCTTTCTTTCATATTTAAAAGGAACTTCAAAAGTTTAGTTAGAGTCACCCCGAGAAAAACAACAGCAAATGGCTGACTGAGAGCTTTTTAAGCTCTTTTGTATACAATGAAATACAACAACAATTATTGAACACTATTGAGAAAGGAAAATGATTCTCTTTAAGAATAATAGCAAATATTATGATTTATAGTTTGTTTTATTTAAAGTAAAATAAATAAAAGCTAATGTTTATTATGAAACTTCCACGCTATTAAAAATGAAGTAAACATGCTCAAATGCTCTTAGTTTGTGCATTAGAAATATCAACTGAGTTGTAATGAATAATACGTACCTAACCTATACCGAATTCTACACCTTCCGAAAGTAGCGTCTTTTGCGGTATAAAGGTTGAAAAAATTTTACTGCTTGTTGCTATTCATGAGCTCATGAAAGTTTAATTAATTTCTTTTTCTTTTGATGACTCCCCAATGATTTTCAACAAAGTTTTATTTGAAGTGAAAATTTTTACCCCTCCTTCCTTGTTTCATTCAAAGGTGTGCTCATTTAATTTATTTTTATTCAACCTCTTAACCTCAAATCATGCAATTTAAATGCCTTCCCCTGACAATTTGATGATTTTAAAGATTATAAATATGATTGGTAAATGAATGAAGTCAGCAATTTATATGAGTACATAATTTTAATTCTCTCAAATTGATATAAATTTTTTCTATGCTCTTTATTGCCATTTTTATTTTTTGTTTTTGTTTTCGCGTAATATAAACAAACAAAAAAACAGTCGCAGAAAAAAAACTGGGTCACATTTTTGTTGATGTTGTTGTTGTGGTAGTAGTAAATTATTTAGTATGAAAAATTGCCAAAATTTAAAAATATATACACACGCCGACGTCTATTTGTTTATATTTTGATAAGATATGTATAAAAATAGTTCTGTATTTCATAGGCAGGCAGCAAGTTTTGGGGAGAAAGAGAAAGGGGAAGGTGATTGGTCGAGCGATTTGTGTTGTATAAATTTTTGTGTGGGATTTTAATGCAAACTATTTATTTACTTGCTATCTAGCACTCAATTGTAAAGTGATGAACAAGAATACAATTTATGTGCATAAAAAGAAAGCAATTTAATTTTTTTTTGCATATATTTAGGCGTTTGTTTTTATTTATGGCTGAAGGAATGAACAATAAATTCGAGATTTAAAAAAATAAGTTATAAAAAATTAAATTAAATAAATATGTGCATGTAAAGAGGAAATAAATATAAAAAAGGCAGGGGGAGAAAGAGAGAGAGAGAGATCGTCCAGTTATGTAAAAGAAAACAAGTAAGAAACACTACAATTGCAGTGGTAAAGAGAGTACTGGTATTGTTGTTGCTTTCTTTTGTGCTCTCTCGAAGCAATACTTAGGCGGAGTTTACATCTGAAAGAAAATTACCCAAGTTGCTCTCAGAGAATCTTTTTGAGAGTAAATTGCTGATATGAACTTACGGCTTATCGTTCAAAGCATATTATGTATTCCTTTAAAAAAGTTTCAGATGTAAGCTCCGCCTTACAGTGTCAATTTATCTTCTCTCTCCTTTCACCACAGCAGTACCCCTCGTCTAGCCCGTGTAGGTGCAAGTGCATATTAGAGAGAAATTAAATACTTTAAATTAGGGGTGCCCAAAATTTTTTATGGAAGTGCAAACACCAATACATATAAGCTTTATTATTATTATAAACTCATACGTTAGACAACAACAAAATGTACGTTGAAGACCAACAAAACATACGAAAGTGTTATTGCTTTGCACTTTGGTATAGGCAAAGAAGAGAGATGAGAAGCGAACAAGACAAAATGGTTTGTGTATTTCGTGTTGCTTAGTGCGGAGTGCTGTGTGTGTGAGAATGCACGCCTATGCTTTAGAGATTTTACATAAACAAATGTGCACTGGTGCATAGGCTGTGGGCACTTCTGCTTTCTATGGTCGAGCCAAAAAACGCGTGCTTGAGAGAGAAAATTTTCACATTTACAAGTCTCTTTTCCATAAAAATTCCTGCTGAGTAAAGGAAGACCTGCTTTATAGAATCAACAAAGTAGGAGTGTCTTTTCTCAACTCTATAAAGTTTGGAGGAGCTCAACTCTACTCTCGGTCGTAATTTAGATCAAAATAATAAAGTAAAGTGTAAAATCCGTACTTTTATATGTTTGGCAACTGGTACTCTGTAGAGCAAACTGCTCATCAAAGAATTAGTCGTGAGCTAGATCTAAAGGCCATTAATATAAATCAGGATTAATAAAAGAGAATTTATGTACAACAACTAATACGATCTATTTTACCCCCAGTTTGTAGTTAGTTATAAGCTGTCAACTAAGCCTGTTTTCATAAAAAATCTTAGTATGAATGTATTTGTTATGCGTGTGAGTGTCTCGCACTGTTTTTTCACTTGTGTTTCAGTGTCTTTCAAAGGGAATGTACTGTCTTGTACTATGTTTGAGTGTATTCCACGTTTGCAATACCCTGAGAGCAGTGTGGCCGTTATGAGACTAAAGTTGCAATTTGCAATCTTTTTGACTGCTTGGAGACTTTGACACGACTTTTCGAAAATACCCAAAATTTGAGACTTTTTTAAAAATCCTTGCAGCTTTAGAGACTTTTTTGCAAAAAGTGTGATATTCACATGAAATTATATGGAAAATCCATTGCCTTTTACTTGAAAGTTCGCAACACTAATTACATACATTACATTTTAGTTGCAACATTGTCGTTTTATAAGATTTTTTACAAACTTTGTTTGGCCAATTAAAATTCACAAATGAAAATGAAAATTGTTTGGCCAAATAAAGCATAAAATTTTTTTTAAATCTGCTAGCAGACTCGAGAAAACGCGATTTTTAGAGTTTTTTTTTCAAAATGGAACGATAATCGGTTGAGATGAAATATTTTGGGAATCATCATAAAATAAACCGAGGTAAATTTTTGTAGGTGTAGAACAACTTTTTTTTCGTGAAGCACCTTGGGATAATTGATTTTTTTTTTACTTTCAATACATCAATACATTTTTTTTACATGCAAACTGCTGCGAAATGAAATAAATGTTCCTTTTATTAAAAAAAAGTTGGATGAGACTTTTTTACTCTCAGTGACACCTTTTTTGTAACTTTTTGAAATTTATCAACGGCCACGCTGCCTGAGAGTAAGACTGTAATCATTCTTTTAAAACAACAAAAACCTTATATTCTCAGCTCAGCATAACTTCTAGAACAATGTATTCCTGGCAGTGCAAAAATTATTCTGTACCACATTGCAGGCTATTGTGGCACAAGAGCTCAAAAAGGGCTACATGAAATGTATCCCCATTTGTGCTCAGGGACTTAAGAATATTGTGACCTTAATAATCTTTATGATAAGAGGAACACAAAAGTGCTGAGAGAACATAATGTTGGTCCTAGAGCGCTTCCCAAGATCTATCTTTGCGCTTCCTAGAAGCTTAATGCCAGTACTTTCTAACAATAGCATGTAACATAAAATGCAAATTAGATGTCCACCCAAAATTATTCCCCCGATTATACATCATAAATTCTATTTCCCTTATTCTTATGGAAAGTGTAATTAGATGTAGCAATAAAAGAGTAAGACAATAATGTAAAATTGATATTAGGTCAAGGCGTAGGTTTAGTCTCAGTTGTTCAATCTCCTCTCAGTTTTCACTCCCGTACTCATTGTAAGAAAAGTTTTCTACATAATTCAATGCAAGGTGAAGTTCTTCTTCCTTTGTGATCAATATCAATGGTTGTCAAAATCATCGTTTACTTTTGATTGGTTGTTTAATATTTTCACTATTTTGATATTCACTGCATGCCGCCATTATGGCCGCAACAACAAAGATGTGTTGTTATTGTCTGCTGATTTTGACTAATCCGATGCAACAAAATATCCAATGTTTTTGCCAAAGTGAAATTGTTGTAATTTTTCTATCATCTATATAATTTCACCATGATTCAATACATTCACTGGTTGGGTTTAGTTAATACGAGTACTGGTTATCAAATCATTATAAATATTTCTACTACTTAGTACTAATGTCGTCATCATTTTTCACATATTTATTTTTATTTGTAAAATTTCTATAAGTTTACAAAATTCCAAAAAGAAATACAATATTTATTTGAAATACTATAGGAAAGAATTAAATGTTTTTCACACACGAAAATGTGTGTTTGTTTTTTTTTTTTTAATGAGTATACAAATATCATCTAAACACTACCGAACATTTACACTTATGTATGTTTTTGTTGATTTTTTTTATTTTGTTTGTTTTTAATTATTTATAATTTATTTTGTATTTAAATAAAAAGTTTTGTGCTTAAAAAACTAAACATCTACAAGACTAGGCACCTTAAGCTTAATATTTGGAAAAAGTTATTACAAAAAAAAAAAAAAAAAAAAACTTAAAAATACGTGGCGGTTGCTGTGGCTGCTGCTACAAACAAAAGAAAACGCTTTTCATATGCTTTCATGCATTAATTAATTGTTACATTTTCTATATGTGTAGACTGTTCATAGTTAGTTAGTATAAAGAGTGATGCTTGTTTTTTTCTAGAAATTGTCAGACGCTAAAACTTTGCTGCTTGCTTTGCTTAACTTCAATGCATTACAAAAAACAAAACAAAAAAAAAATTAAATATTTTTAAACTAATTTACAAATAAAGCATACACAATTAATTAATTATAGAATTTTTTTTTGTTTTCAATTAATTATAATTTAAATAAATGTAAATGGAATTGTTTATGTGTTAGCATTTGCAAATTTCGACAGGAAGTTTTTTGCTTGTTGGTTTATGCTTTTAGATCTTTATCATTTTTGGCAATTATTTTTCTTTCCATTTGTTTACTTTTTATTTTCAGTAAAAAGTATTACAAAAAATCATTAATCAAGTAATAATTTCTTTGATATGTTGAAAATCAAAAAGAAACAGTATTTAGGCGACGTCCTTAAGCTAATTTATTAAGCGGTATTTCTTCAGCTGGATGGACTTGATCCTTTGGTTCTGGTTTACGTGTGCGACAGCATTTCGTTTTGATGCCACCGACATCTTTGCGGCATAGGAGGCCGATTATAATGCCAACAACAGCAATAACCATAATGCCTAGAGAGAGGGACAGGGAAAACGTTTTTTACTCAATCTTTTAATGAAAATAATTGTCATTTATACTTACATATCAGTAAAATATTAATAACCTCCTGTGAAATGGGTACCTGGTACACCTTGTCCGTATCATCCTTTGTGTTGTTGTTGGCATTGCCTCCATTTAACACACCAGCTTCTAAAATGGTTGCATTTGTTGCAGTGACAACAGTCTCCTCCACGCCACCATCTCCACTGCCGCCACCTGTCAGTGTTAAATTGCCACTACTCTCTGTCATGTTTGTTTTACTGCTTCCGTTGTGAACTATTATTGAAATAATGAAATTTTAATTATTGCAATTATATAGCTTAATTAAATTATTATGATTTTTAACACTTACTGCCGTTGTTACTTTGTGGGTTTCTTTCGTTTGCTTTCGCTTCCTCGCTGTGCTCCAAGTCTATAACAACCGGTGGCTTGTATGGCGGATCTGTTGCCAGTATTAGACTCTCATTGAATGATGCTCCCAGCACCAATTCATAACAGCTAATATCAAAGTGTTTGAAACTAATATTATCGATGGATTTCAATAGATTGCATAGTTCCTGTACGCTTTGCTGATCCAATTCGGGTAACTTCAATTTAATGAGATTTTTCAGCGGCGTAAAAGCTTTCGTATTGATTTTCTGTCAAAACGCAAAGTGTGAGAGAGAAAATGAAGAAATGTCAAAATTATTTGTTTTGTTTTTAAATGCAAAATAAATAAAGAGAGAAGATAGTATGAGAATGAAAGCTTTTATCGAATGCAAAGCTTTTGTTGTCATAATGTAAAGAGCAGCATTGCCAGGTGTAAAATTACCTGATTGAGTTTTAAGAAATTAAGCGAAGTAGTTTTAGAAATAAATGACAACTGTTAGGGACAACCAAACAGGGTCATTAATTTTATAAAAAAATAATTTTGAATATTTTGGTACCTTCTCTTAATATTATTTAGTATTTTTATGTAATTTTAAAAATTTCAAATTTATTGGTTGAAATTATTATTTTAGTATTGTTCAAATAAATATTGAGTAAAATGTGGGAAACTTTAAAATAAAATAATAAAAAAAATAAGAACAAATCAGAGATTTTACTAGATTGAACTAAGTATGTAGTATTAATTAAAATAAACAAGACTGTTCACTGAAATGAGCTAAAGAGTTTACTGGATTCAACTGTATACAGTTTACAAGAATTATCAATACAGTTTGTGGAATATACTAAATAGTATGATTGTCATCTATTCCTATTTCTTCAAACATCACTCAAATTTAATCTAAGTCCATACAAATCTCCCCCATTTTTCCACTTACCTTATTAAAATCATTCTGATCGAGTTTTAAAACCGTCAAACTGCTTAAATTTGCAAATGTCTCGTCGTACAGCTTTGACCAGCCACAATTTCGACATGTAAAATTCAGCATACTCGGTTGATTTAAAAATGAACCATCACTATTTAATGTAATCGTATTATTACTTAAATCCAATGTACTCAAATCACTTGCACCCGCAAATGTATCTGGATCAATTTCAGTCAAACGATTATTGGATAAACGTAAACGTTGCAAGAGTCGAAGACCTTCAAATGCCTATCATGAAAACAGAAATATATAATTAAAATATTACTTATATTCATTATCCATCCGAATATTAACTAACCTCCTTTGTCACTTCCGTCAATTCATTTCCATTCAAATTAATTTCACGTACTTTAGTGCAATTTGCAAAATCATTCGCACGCAATTCTCTGATATGATTCTCACTTAAATCTATGATTAAAGCTGTACTGGGTATATTGTGGGGCACGTGTGTCAGGCGTGCATTGGAACATTGTATGAATTTGTAATCCTCCAAACAGAGGCATGCTTTCGGGCAGGTAGGTTCGAGTACATGATTACTGCGATTTGGTATAACTATAGGTAAGAGGCGAGAAAAATTATAATATATATATAGAGATGCAGTTAGATGATAACATTTCAAGTGCTTATCTACCTATATTAAATAGTGGTGAATATGTTGTTGTTGTTGATTGTATTGCTTCTATTGGCATCAGTCTATTTTCAAGTGTTGTTGAATCCATTTCATCATAATAATCGTCATCGTAATCATCATCATGATTGTCATTTGTTGAATTTTGATTTATTGCTGGGGGCGCTGCACGCGTATAACACGTGCTGAAAAAAAATTGAATAAAAAATGATTAAAGATGTGAGTGATGATTATTAAAATTAAGTTTAGTAGCTTTGGTGATCTATCAGTAGCGTGTTAGGGGTCTGGTCCGTGCGTTAAAAAAAAAATTAAAATTTTTTCCATTCTAATTTCAACTATTATCAATAATCACAGAAAGGCCCAAAAAACTTATCACTAAAATTTCTCAATTAAATTTGTTTTACAAAGTTACTAAAAATCTTCAAAAATGGATGGAAGAGTGGAGAGGTTCAAGAAAAAAATAAAACAATTTTAACTTTTCATATGGAACCGCTTTGCCTCAGAGGTCGTTTGTTTGCTGGACTCTGCAATTAACATTAATGAAACTAAAGTTAGCGTTAGCCCTATGGTCCCTAGAAGAGTTAAACTAAACGAAAAAGATTGTTGAAATGAGGGAACTATCACAAAGATCATTTTTTTAAATTTTTACAGGAGAAACAGTCTCAAATAAATGCAGAGTTGACCAGTACAGTACTTTGCCAATAAAATTTTTTTTTTGTAATTTAGTTTTACATTTTTTTTGGCCAATGACAAATTGTACCTAAAATGTGCCAATTGTACCAAATGTATTTTGTAGTCTGGAAAAAGTTCAATTGGACGTACTTTTCCATCACTGGTGAAAACCAGTCATTAAGCTTTCTCTTCCCTCTCTTATTTACTCTCTGCTGCATGCATGGTAACACTGAAGTTTACACACGAAAAAAAAAAAAAAAATAATGCCATGGCGGCTTGTTCTCTTTCAGATTCCCATTTTATAATCTAAGATTCATTTTTATTGTCATTCGTTATGTAATTTTTACTTGGAATATTTCTTAACTTAAGCTTGAGTTCTGGGAAGCTATTCTAAATTTACATATTCTTATTTTCCTTAAATTTTCTTTGATTTCTCAAAGATTTTTTTTTCTATTTCTTTGAATTTTCTACAACTTGCTCTTTTATTTTTTTTATTAACTTTTTTCGATAATTTCTTTGAACTATTGAATTTCCAAGTTTATGCGAATTTCCTAGTTTATGTATATCTATTGTGACCTTTTAACTACGAAATTTATAAATTCAGTTTAATTCCAATTTACTAAGCTTAATTAATTATTTATTTATTCAATTCGTTAAATAAATTGCTCATTTTCTCATTATTTATATGACACATTAACAATTAAATTTATTGCCAATTTTTGCATATGTTTTGAGACTACATACAAATCGATAATCAATGATTTGATTAAACAATTGCCGGCATATGATAAGAATTTTTCATATATAGTTTTCTTACTTCAGATAAGATTATTAAAAGAAAGAATTGCAATTATAAACAGAAAATTGTTTAAAAAAATATGTAAAAATATTTACTATTAATTTTGAATGCATAAAATGTTAAGCTGATTAGATAAATTTACAAAAATAATTATTAGGTAAGAAAGTTATATGTTGATAACTGCAGACCCCCGATTTTATAGTAGTGTTTTTTTTTTTTAGTCTATAAAGCAATTAAAACAATTACTATGTATATAAACATAAATGGTAGGGCTGGCAGCTAAATAAATAATCTTATCAGTTATCTGTTAAAAGAGTTATGAAATGTATTTAGCTAACTAGGTATTTCCTAAAATGTTTTTAAAAAATATGTATTTTTTTCATTATGCCGTTACTTCCGTTTAAGTTACAGGTGTGAAAATTCATTTTTTGACACCTGCCACAAGAAGGTTGTGATTTTTTATTTTTTATTGTAGTACACCTGCAAATATTTTGTCATTTCATTATTTATCATTGTATAAATAAAATTCGAATGCCATAATGTGATTCACTTATTTAAACATACTTCTAATTCAACTTTTATTTTAACACCATATTTGTTTTTATATACTTAGTTAAAGTTGTATCTATGCTAAGTCTACTTTAATTACATTTTAAATGAACTTGTGCCACTTTAGAAAAAAAAAAATTTTTTTTTTTACCAAAAATGATTTTGTACTATCGAAATTTATTTTATAATACAAATTTTTAGAGAAGTTGATACAAAAGAGTGTCTTGAATATTGACTGAATTAATGGTTTTATGGGTTTTATACTCGTATTTATAACATATACAATGTTCTAAAATGCAGTTCAAAATCGTGATTGGAGTTAAAATCATTAAATTGCACTGCTTCGATTTTGATTCCGATATATAAAATGATTTAAAAGCTATGTGGCATGAGATGAAAAACGATGCTAAAATAAGCAAAAATGACCCAGTATTGAACTATGTGTAAATACACAGAGCTTTTAATTGTAATCAAATAATGAAAGTTCAGACGGATTGGTCACATCCTTCGTGAACCGCCTAATGTAATGATCTCTAGACAAGCACTATAATGAAGTCCGCAAGGCAATCTAATAAGAATTCGCCCGCAAAAAAGTTGTGATCAAAGTTGTGAAATTACTATAAAATATCACATCATATACGCGAGTATACCAGAAAATCAGAAGTCTAAAGTAAACTGGCGAAAGCGTAAGGCATGACGTCAGTCGATAAAGCCGTTTTCTTTGGTGTTTTCGAAAATTTCTTTATCCCAAATTAAACGAACAAAAAATGCCATTGCGCTCTTTCTCTCCCTCTCTTATTCGCTCTGTGCTATTATACATGCATGGTAACTCTGTCGTCTGCACACAAAAACAAACCATGAGTACGCACTCTCTCATTTTTAATGTTGAGAGCTTAAGACATTTTCTTTGTTTAGTTAAAATTTCCGTTATTTTTTTGTTTACCATCTGATTCTGAATGAACGCAGGGTTGAGTTTTGTGGTTTTAGACTTTTGAGAGTTTCTATATCCTCTACAAGGCGAGAAAAGTTTATTTTACTGCAAAATGTTGAATTTGTCGAGATATTGGTATTGAGTCATTTCACAAAGTTCAGGAATTTATAGTAAATTCATCTCATATTTCTTCCTACACAGACGACTCTAAAAGATCAATTCAAGCCTCTATTTCATAATCATTTTTTAAAGCAATAATTTCATTTTGATGTTTATATTTCCTATATATTTTCCTTAACATTTAAAGCAAATATTTTTGCCTTCACCCACTTACATTTGATTTAATTCCTATTAGATTTAGATCTAGTAAAACTCACACCTATATTTTTGAATTAAGTTAATTACACATAAGAAGGATATGGAAACATTTCTCTAGTTCATTTCAGAATAAAGCTTTCTTCAAAATGCTTTATATTTAGAATATTATGATAATCATGCTATATATTTCTTCTTTTAATTTATTTAACACATTACCACTAAGATTTATTATAATTAGGTGTGGTGTTGTGTGGCCCATACTCATACACCCCATAGTAATTTAAAAAAAAATATCCTTCCCTTTTTCCCAACTTTATTCTTCTTTTTTCTGATTACACCTACACATGTTGTATTTGTTTTTGTTCCATGCTAATTGTCCTTCTACACTTGACCTACATTTTATTTATATATTTTTCTATACGCTTCAACATTTCAGTCCACTAAACCACGTGTATTTACCACTCCCATATAAACGTATACGTATTATGAAAATGCATATCCATACAAAAAAAAAAAATTATCATATGTATATTCGTATTATCATTACTTTTTGCTTGTTTATGCATTTGTTTTTTTTTTTTTTAAATTTATTTTTCTATTTTTTTATTTTATATGTTTTCTTCACTTCAAACTTAAAACTTGTTTACGTCATGTTGTTTCTCAAGACATTTGACCGGTTTTCACGTTGTTTTCGTTTCGTTTTTATTTTTATGTTTTTTTTGCTCACTGATTATGCTTCTTTATAAGTATTTATTCTAGTGGTTTTTATGTTGTCGCCATCGTTTTTTTTTTTTTTTCTATTTTCACTTTCATTTCCTACATGTTCTAAGCGTTAAAGCATTAATTCTACCCTAATAACACATATATGTATGTACATATGAAGATTGGATTATTGTGTATAAACACGCATGGGTTTGAGATGGAAAAAAATTATAGCCTTTGTTAAGAAAAACAAGTTATAAAGATATACATAAATGTTGCTGTAAACAATTTTAAAATAGTTAACGAAATATTTGTGCTAAACATAGCTTTTGGATATATCAGATCTCGTTTCTTCTTATTGGTGGTAAATTCTCTCAAATACTCTCACATTTTAAATAAATTTGTTTTTTATTTTTCACGTTACGGTGGAAGTGGCAATCGACTGTGAGTATCCCTATTTATCTAATTTAAAAGGTTCGCCATATTTGTTCTCTTATCTTATTTGTTGTAAATGCTGTCAAATTCTTGTATATTCTCATTTGCGGTAAAATCCTTTTAGATTCTCTTATTTTTTACGATTTCAACAAAAAAAAAAAAATTGAAAAAAAAAAATTTTATTCGACCTTAATTTTTCAAAAAATTCATTAAAGCGGGAGAATGGAAAAAATTTGTTCGCCATTATTTAAGTTTTCTACACGTTTTATGAGTTTTTACAGAATTAAATAGAGTTTTTTTTCCTGAAAACCTTGGTGAAGTTTCCCACGAACATGGTGAAAAATTTCACCAGGAGATTTCTAACGTGGCATAACGCTATAAAGAAAAGCGCATCATCAACATGTTAGCTGAACATTGCAGGACTAGCGTTCAAAAGACTGCTGATGAGCAATATTCACGCAGAGCAAAAAAGGGGAGAAAAATAAAAATTATTTTAAAAATTAATATTGGAATCTATGATTTAGAAAAATATTCTTCAAATAAAAAAATTAAAAAATAACTAAAATAAGATTTTGTTTTTGAAAAATTTTTTGTTTTGTTGAAAACGTTGAAAGAACTCATAAAACGTGTGAAAAACACAAATATTTTTTTGAAAAATTTAAGTTGAAAACATGAAAACTCATAAAATGTGTAGAAAACATAAAAAAACATTTTTTTTCCACGTACCCCCCCTATCTTACCATATTTTAAAAAATTCATAAAATCATTGATATCACAAAAGTTCGTCCTGGCCCCCCCAAAAAAAAAATGCTTGCAGATTCGTAATCAGCATCGAAAACAACTCCAGAAAAACCATATGAGTACTCCGAAATTTTTTTCGTGTTGTATTGTGTTATTTCTTGAATAACTAAAACTAATAATTGATCTACCATTTTCTGGGTCACACCATTTTTTTCTTCTGTGGGAGAGAAACCCGTATCACTTTATTCCCCCTAGAATCAGACTCAGATAGAAATGTTAGTGTTTTGCGAACTAGGACATATGGGGATCGGCTACATACAAACAAGCAGAGAGTCGATTTCTTGTTTTATCTCATGTGCTTTAGTGAGAGAGCTTAATTGCATATAGCTAAACTTTTCTCTTTTGTGTTATATATTTAAGTGTACTACGTCGTGTTTGTGCCGATTAGTGGAGAGAGTATCAACAGAAGAAAACCAACAACAAAATAAAGAGAAGAAGACCGCAAAAACTTCAACAGAATTGGGCAATTCACAAGTTGTCTTATTTTTGGAGACGTATCCTCTCATTTTTCATTAAAAATTATTCGACTTTATGATTCTACGACAGTATATGACAGCTTTTGAATCGGCCAATAGTGTTATAAATATTTTCTAATATTTTTTTTTTTAATATCTCTATTAACTTCATTCTGGATTAAATAAACCAAAAATTTAGCCAGATTAACATTGTAACTATAGCAAAAATTCAATTCAATAACTCATTTGCCATTCGAAAATATTCAAACTATGTACTATATGTGGTGCATCAGAACTGGAATTGAACCTATTTACTGCAATTAATATTTATTTAATTACAATAATTAGCAATAAAAATAAAATAGTTTCAACTACTATTATTATTTGAGTACCTTGAAGTATTTTGCAGGCTAATAAATCGATTTTATATAAAAAAAAATTATATATATTATTTGTTGCATACACCTTTGTGCTTTTACATTTCTAATTATTAAAAATTACATAAAAATTATAACTTTTTTAATACAGAATTTAATTTTATTGTTTTATCGAAATGCGATGGTCGTAAATATTTTTCTTTTGCAAATCTTATTAAAAAAATACCGACATATACCCAACAATTATACAGTTTGATAAGATGAGTTGTTGCTGGTCAAAAAAAAAAAAAAAAAATAATAAATAAATGTTCTGCATGCGATAGGAACCTTTTATCATCTAATTGTTTATGATTAATTCGCGTAAATAATAGTAACGATTTCATGTATTTTTTTTGCTTGTTATTTTGAGGACAAAGTCTATTAAAATTTTACTTTAAACCCCAAGTCATTTTTTTTTTTTCATTTTCATTTTGGATATTTCATTCGTTACGTTTCTTATTTATGTAGGCACTCAAAAATCAAAAACGTTGTGAATGCTATATTTAATTTTTTATACTTTGTACTTTGGAGCAGTTTTGACTCATGCTCTCATATGAATTTTTTAATTTTAATCGTTTCTAGTTAGGCATGTGTAGCATGTGTTTAATATAACACAACATTCTTGTTAGCTATTAAAAAAAATATATATAAGTTATTTGTATTCTACTGAAATGTATTGATGAAAATGTGATTCTTAAACAGACAAGAGGGGGAGAAAGAAATCATAAGCTTCCTAATTAATAATATAAAAACACAGATCCCCACTTTATGCTATAAAAAAGAAAAAAAAAAACAGTTCAATGTAAGATTATAAGACCCCAATTGGTAATTATATTCTGATAGTTACACGTCTCAATGGTCTTGAAAGGGATAAAATTCATTTCAAAAAACCTTATTTCTAGGTTGCTGGAGTTCTAATTCGAAGCCCAACTGACAGCTCTGGTACAAAATAATAAACTATGCGATCCCTGAAATAATTTTTCAACTCGGAGGACAAACTTTCCAAATTACACTATACAACACGAAATAAATTTCTGAGTTTTCATATGGTTTTTTGTGTTTTGTTTGATCACAATGTTTTCTACAAAAAAAATATTTAAAAAAAAAAAAAAATGTTTCGACTTATATTTTCAAAAAATTTATAAGGGGGGAGTAGGTGGGGAAACATTTTTTTTTTTCTGTTTTTTGTGTTTTATACACGTTTTATGAGTTTTTACAATGTTTTCAACAAAAAAAATTAAAAAAAAAAAAAAATTTTAATAATAAATTACTTCAAATGAATATATTTTTTAGTCATTCTAAGCACTCCTCCCTCCCACTCCTTTTTCATTTCACCGTTTGTTTCTTAATCAAGTTTTTCATTAGATTGACCAATAAGTGTTAAGGCTGTATTTGTTTTTCTTGTTAAGGTTAGATCAAGGTAAAGGAAGGTGTAGTACATTCATACATTCATTTTAAAATTTAGGGCATATTGAGGAGCTGTAAATTAAAAAACAGAAAATTTATAAAAATAATTCAGGTATATTAACCCTAAACCTCACAATTTCGTATGCAAGAAATTCTTTCATTCTCAAAGAAAAATACTTAAATATATAGGAAAACAATTTTTTGAGAAACAATTGAGACTTGTCAGGTTTAGAGTTAAAGTGTGTTTCTTTCGTTACTTGATATTCAAATTACCTTACGCTGAGTATAAATATTAAAAATAATCCAAATTTATAATAAACATGCATTTTGAGGAATTTATTTGTTTTTGCAATTGCGTGTGTGTGATTGTGAATTTTTTAAAATTATTTAATAAATATTAGATTAAATTAACACTTGTATTAATAATTTATTTGTTTGTTTTTATTATATTTTTATTATGTATGTATGAATTAAATAATTTTATTATATTTAAGTTGTTTATTTTAAATTTTTGAATACTTTTTTTTATGTCATGTTTGTAAGAACTTTTTTTTCAAAGTATTATTTTTCACAAATATACAACATTAAAAATTTTGCAAAAACATATTTTTCTAGCTGGAAAAGAAAAAAGAAGTTATTAAATTTTTTGTTTTGTTTTAATATTTTTCGATTAGTTATGTTGTTTTAAAAATATGTTTATCATTTTTTTTTAAAATCTATTATTTTCTTCTTTTTTTTTGGTTTTCAGAAAAAGTGTCCCATCATATTTTGCAATTGTTGTGAAATTTTTGTACTTTTGTTTTCACTTTAATTCATATATTGCTTCTTTTTTTCTACAATAAAATATTTAATATTTTTATGTATTTTTTTGCTTATGTTTTCATTTAAAACCCACTTTTTTTTCTTTTTCTATATTAACTTGACACCATTTTTTGTTTGTTTTTTTTACTTTTTTTTTTGCTATTGCAATATTTTCTTATATAATATATTTTGATGTTTGTTACTTGATACACAAGTATATCATTTTTTAATACAATAGCAAAAATTATTTAATCTTTGTTTTTTTTATTTGTTTTCGCTCCATTCATTTTCTTTCACTTATTTGCACTTGTTCTGCTAAAATTTTGCAATTATTGATTATACTGACGATATTACCGACATTATTGAATCACACTTGCCATACTAAGTAATGCCCGTCCGTGTTAGATTTTCGATTTCAATTGAATATTAGCGACTAATATTATGCTGGGTTCAAGTGGAAGTTTAAGCGTTTAAGCTATAAAAATGCATTATTTATAGTCATAAATAGAACTCTGCATTTCAACGTATAAAATTCTCTCTCTCTCTCACATTTTTTCACTCAATCATTTTATAATTCTTGTTGCTCTCTGAGCATTTAGCATTACTATCTCCCGTTAATTTTTTATTCTCTCAAATGTCAATTTATCTTATCAATATAGAGCGCGCACATACATACATTTGTATCATACTTTTCATTTTCTAAGTTTAATCACTTTTTTTCTATTTGATGATTACTCTTAATCCTCATTTTTATTGTTATTGCTGTATGGTGTATATTTTTTTGTTGTTTGTCATTTACCGCTAACAACCATTTATAATTTTCTGTACTTTCTTTGTTGCTGTTGCTATTGCTCTCTTCCATGACTTTCATTTGTGTTTGTTTGTTGTTTTGTTTGTTAAAATCTTAATCATTATTCATCATATTTGTTTGAAACATTGTTTTTTTTTTAGTCTCATATATTTTTGTATTTAGTTTAATGTAGATTAGAAATTTAAGATTAACATTTTTGAAACCGGCTGCGGTAGTAGTTTATTTATGCTCATGTACCTAAATGATGCTGGCTGTCATTTTATGATAAGCATGCTGCTAACCCAGACACATAGTTAGAGCAAGATATTGAGATAGAGCGAAAGAGAGAGGTAGTGAGAGAGGAAGGTAAATTTTTCCCATAAACTTGTTTGATATAGAACTCAAACATTTGTATGTAGAATGCATTGAACTCTTAGTGTTGACGGTCGGTTTTTTTTTTTTTGGGTATAATTTCAATGGAATTTGTGGAATGCCTAAATATTAAGTTATTTTGTTGTGTCTTCTTAATACAAAAAGTTTATCCCATTCATTCTGTGTCTCTCTGTGATTCTAATACATTTTTAAAGTGAAACTTCTTCAGCGAGGCTGTGAATCGAAAATTTTGAAACGGGAAATTGCACTTTTTCGAAATAAATGAAAAACGAAGTTATGCTGTTGTTAGTGTAGTGTAGTGTAGTGTAGTGTAGTGTAGTGTAGTGTAGTGTAGAGTAGTGTAGTGTAGTGTAGTGTAGTGTAGTGTAGTGTAGTGTAGAGTAGTGTAGTGTAGTGTAGTGAACGAAGTCATATGGAGATCGGCTATATACAATCAAGCAGAGAGTCGACTTCTCTCATGTGCTTTAGTGAGAGATTTTAAGCTGAGCTTTCCTACATCGTGTTTGCCGATAAGTGTAGAGAGTATCAACAGAAAAAAAAAGTTTCAGAAAATCGAAAGGGGAAGAGAGAGTGCAAAGTTCGGCTTTAGTGAGAGAGCCGACGTCTCTGCTTTTTTTTTTTTTTTGCTTATAACTGAACTTTCCTCATATACTTCAACTGGAGTAAATAATGGAAATGCACATTGTACGTGTGTACTTAAATTTTTTCCAATTATCAAAATTATTTATTTATATTTATTGATGCTTTGTGCATCACGTGTATAACCTCACTGAAAACACAAAATAAGAGATTACTTTCAATAAATGTTTTCTAATTATTTTCAAATAAAGTACCTGCACATACATAGTTTTTTTTTCTTCAAAATCCCTTAATGCAGATTAGTTCCTCTAAAACACATTTGTTTTCTTCACTGTGTTGTGTGGGGAAGAGGATGAAGAAATTTTGAACTTTTGCTTTGAATTGAATAAGGTTAAATAACTGGCAGGAAAAATATGCGAAGGCACCCTATTTTCACATATGCGCACAGTATTTTAGTGAAGAAACCATTCCTGTAACTCGTGGAATGCGCGGTTTTTTTTTTAGTAGTTTTGGAGAATATATGAACTGATGGCTTCAAATCACGTATCTCCATACAATATATACTATGAAAAGACTGATATAAAGCTGAAAATACTACTGTCGCCTGTGAGAGCACTTGATGTTGAATACAGTCCAGAAATTGTAGTTAAAATCGTGAAGCTCCTGCAATATTCAAAATTGCAATTCAAATTATGAAAATTAAATTTTTCCAATTGACTTTTAAAGGATTTTTAATCTAGATCAAGATATTGATCACAGAGTCACGTGTACCAAGTCTAAATCATCTTTAGTAAGAATTATGCCTGGTTTTTACTATGTCAAATTCAATCAAATTTGTCAGCATATTAGCAAATTTCATATAGGAAATTCTCTTTTTTTCTCTCTTTGACATAGTGAAAACTAAGCATTAGAAATAAAATTTTTATGCAAGAGAGTGTAATACACAAGTAATTTACATATAAATTCGATACCTAGTGATGATAGTATAATGCCTGGTTTTCACTGTCATATAAATTCGATACCTAATGATAATAGTATAATGCCTGGTTTTCACTATGTCAAATTCAATCAAATTTGAAAACCAGACATATGATTAAAAAGATTCTACTGGCTTTTTGATTTTTGCCGCCGTTTCAAAATATTCCAAAGGTAAAAAATTCCACACCGTTGTTGACAATATCGTTGGCAATGTGTCGTTGTAGAAGAAGCTATTTCTTGTTCTTCTTGTTCTCTAATTACTCATTACAACATGTTCATGTTTTTTCTTCTCGCAAAAACAAAAATATAATCAAATCTCCATTTCGATTATGTCAATACTTTGTATTTGTGTGTATGCATGAATTTTTGAGAGAGTTCAAGAGTGTATGTGTGTGTGTGTGAGTCTACTCATGTATATTATCACCATTACGCTGATCAAAATTTTGACCTTTGAACAAAATCGTATATGTATACCACACAGTCAGTACTTTTATTTTTACGTAGACTTTGCTAATTTTTTTTTTTCGCATATATATTATTTTTATTTAATTTTTGCATACTTTGAAATTAATTTTTGTGTACTTGATTTATTATTTATTTATTTATATTATGTTGGTGTTTGTTTTTATCTCATTTTAGTTATTTGTTGATTATAATTTGAAATGCTCGCTTTCCTCCGTTTTGTTGTACAATTTATATTCATTTTTCAAATGCTGCTGCTGCTAATTATCTCGAATGCTTTTCTAAGACTCTAAAAACGAACCGACTCATTCGAACGCTAAATAAAAACTGATTTTCTATAAAATAAGTTTATGCATTTAACTAAGGGAATGAATTTTTAAATTTGTTGTATATTTCTCGTTTTTCTTTTTAATAATGCTAATGGCTAACATTTTATGAGTGTATTAAATATGATGGCATAAAACAAGAGAGAGAGAGAGAGAGACAAAGAGTGATTAAGAGCGTATGAGTCAATAACACAATCTGTAGATGCCTCCTTTTTTTGTGTGTTTACGATTATTTTGAAATTTCGCTCAACTTTGGCTCACTCGAATTGTATACAAACAAAAAAAGCTCTAAGCAGTAAATTTATTCTCTCGTGTTCCTCTAAGAAAAATTTAACAATATTTGCAAACTTTTTTGTTTTACTTTCCCATAAGTTTGTTTATAATTTCTTTAATAAGTAAATCACTTGTTTTTTTTTTTCTTTTTTTTAATATTCTAAAATTTACATTTTGTATTATTTCCTTATATTTTCTTTGTAATTTATACAATATTCGTCATCGGTGTAAACCTTTGTGGTTTTCAAAAACTGCCTTCCCTTTGTTTTGATCACCAGATACTCGCAAATACTCGTATCTGTTTGATATTTTCGAGTTATAGACAGATAACGTCATGCGTGATAACTTTTTAATTTTTTATTTTTTTTGTTTTTACTCCATATGTTTCATATGTCAATGACTTTATATTATGTGGCTTTTTATTTTCTTTTTTTCGGTTTTTATTACTCTCGCTCATGTTCTTTTCCCTTTTTTTATTATTATTATTATTGTATTTTCTACTTGAACTGTTACAATTTCCACATTAAGTGAAATCTTTTGTTATTTAATTTTAATTGTTATTGTTAAGGGCCTTTCTGTTGTTGTAATTTTAGTTGTGTTTGCTACTTGTTTTTGTATTTTGACTTCATTCCATTTGATGGTAAATATTTGTCAATTGAAGTTGTCTCTATGTTCAATTCAGAATATATTATTTCTAAAATCAACTTGTTTAAAAATAGAAATGTGACTATGCGTAAGGTTATTTACCTCACCCTACGATTGATTGACCTAATATTTAAAATGTGAATCTGGGAAATAAAATTTATGAAGTGAATATTTAGAAGTTAAATATTATTAAATCTTAATTTTTTTTTGCAAACAGATATATCAAGTCATCATTTTGCGTTTCTCCTTTCTACCCATTATATTCTATATTATTCAGCCCAATTCTAAATATTTTTGAAATGAAGTTCTCGGAAAAATGTTTTTCTTTACTCCGTATTCCTATAAGAAAGAAGGAAAAAGTAACAGATTTTCTCTGGGATTTCATTTTGGGAATATTTAGAATAATGCTGATTATTTCTACTAACTCAAATTGGCAGAGTATCCATCTCGTCGCAAATTTACTATCACTTGAGCAATTCACAAAGTGTCTTATTTGGTCTTGTATACTCTCTTTTGTCGTAAATTCTTTCATTTTTCATACGACTTTACAACTATATGGCATGTAAACAACCCAACTGTAAGTGTGTAGCTCTCGCGAATACTAAAAAGTCACCTTAATTCCGCAATAATTTCGGGGGATATTACAAACCAAATAAAAATACCGATCCTTGGATACCAGAATATTTTGGTATTCATTGGGAAATTTTTTATTAAATCTTGCCTATTACAATGGGTAACAAAAGTATTATGAACAAAAAAAAAGAAAAGATATTGCTGGTCTACGTTTTTAGGCTCAGTGACTAGCAGTTTAATTCACATCGGCTATTCTTAAAAAAAAATTGAAACTAAACAATTAACATAAATAATTTTTTTAAATTATTATATCAATAAAAACATGGACTTCTACGAATACCTTTCAAGTCCATCATACTTAATGATTTTTTTTTTGAAATACCAGCTTAACACGAGTTTTCAGTCGACTTATCCATCCACTTGATTTTCGTCTAATCGATTTTTGAAAGAAAACTTTCTTAGTAAAATTTTTTTTGAATTATCTAAGAATTGTTCTATTCTTTCTGAATTACCCATATTTTTCTAGTACATAGAAATTATCGGCACTGATCCATTGGCTTCAGTTATTGTTCTCACTAAGCTCAAAATAGCGGCTGAATTTTTGTTGCAATTGTCTAGAAACTGTTCCGGTTTTGGTACTAAGACCTAGAAACGCATGGTTATTCTTTCTGAAATGCCGATATTTTTCTAGTGACTACATCGAAATTAATTACACTGATCCATTTTTTTGTTTCCTTTTTTTTTGTTTCCTTTTTTTTTAATTTTGTTTTTTTTTTACCTTCTTTTTTACTCCTCTTGGGAGCTTATGGCTTCTACTAAACATCGTGGCTAGTATTTCTGCCATCTTTTTGACTTTGCTCAGGATCAGTGTTTTTCACAAAATATGCATGGTTCGATTGGCCAAGGAGCTTATGACGGACAATTTAAAGATTAATGTTTTCTCAAATGCCTCGAACAAATTTTTGTTTTGTTTTAGTTTAATATTTGCGCAAAATATTGCAAAAACTCAATTCGATTTTAAGAAAAAACTATTGTGAAGTGATACATTCTCAAAAGCAATTTCAAAAATTGCTCCATTATTTATCTCATTATTGATGTTATATGGCAACCCATTCTTGAAAGAGCTTTCACATAAAAGCTTTCATTATGCATTTTTCTATTTGTAGTGAATGCAAGAAACTTGCCTCCACTTACTCTGGCTCTTTATTTCTCTCTCTGTCTCTCTCTCTTAAAAATAATGCATTACATATTCTCTCTATTGAAATAAGTACAAGATTTCTACATTTTCAAATAATATAAATAATTTTTAAATAATTTATAATATTGTTGTTTTTAACCTTAACATATTAAATTTATTTTAATTTTTAATTTCTATACATTTAATAAACAAGTTTCTTCTAAGATTTATGTATTTCAAAGTTTTTTCATTTTAAATTTTTAACGTACAATATTTAAATAATTTTGCAGATGTTTAATTTGCAATTTAAGGCAGTTAAAATTACTCTATTATGCCCATTTTGAATATCTACCCGCTTCAGTCTGTGTTGTTGTCCTGCCCCCTTTGACACTATTTATTGTATTTGTTGTAATTATATACAGTGGTGTCCATATCATATGCAGCTGAAACTTAATTTTTCGAAAATTCAAAGTAAAACTAAAACTAATAGTAAGAGAATACTAAATTACTTAGTAAAATCAAAACATGAAATATAGCTGTAAAATTTAATAACTAAATTTTTGAAATTATTTTAAAATAATTTTACGATAAATTTAATGAATCAAAAAAATTAATTTAAAATGAATACATATGAAAAATAAAATAAAAATGTATTTAACAGAAACTCGAATATTCTATTTTTTTATGAGAAACATTTTTGTAAAAAAAAAAAAAAAATAATCTGTAATTTGAAAATGACATTATTACATTTATTGCTATATTTCAAGTTTGGAAGACTTTAGGGAACATTTAATTTTAGTTGCAAGTGATATGACCACCACTGTATGTTTTTTGTTTGGATGATGTCAAAGGAAGCAAAAAATTTTGGCAATGAATTTGAATGACGTCGTCCTTTTTATGAGCATAGTGCTTAGCTGTGGCATATTCTTTTATTGTTTGATTATTATTTTTTTTTTTACATACTTATATATTTCTTGTATATGAATTATAAATTGTCAATGGTATTTATTTCGTTATTGTTTTGTTGGTACTGGTAACTTTAGGACAAAAATAAAACCTAATACAAAATAAACGAACATCTGTCTCCTCTGTTTACTTTAAAATGGGAAAGGGGAATAATAATAATAATAAAATGTTTTTCTAGTTGTACTCACAAGTTTTTTAAATGTAAATTTCATTGTAAATCTAAACTAAAATTAAAGCATAGCAATTCATCATCATTTTATATTAAGGTTCTTCTTTTGCTCGAAAGCAAGTAGCAAAATATTTGTATTCTTTATTATTTTCATTGATAATAATGCAATAGCAAGTAATGATATAGTCTCCGCTGTGTCTACACCAATTGAAAAATATCTTACATACAAAAACAAAGAAGAAAGAAACTCACAACTGCAACTATCAACAAAAATGTATTTATGAAACTATAACGAATTTGTTCTTGGCAATTGTCGCCGCCGGTATTTTTTGTACTATTTTTTATTTTGTTTTGCTTTGCTCAAGGTCAACGGATATCTCAGTCGTCTATTATTTGCTGGTGGTGTTAAGTAAACGCCGCAATGCCAAGTTGGAAAATATCTAATTGTGCCATCAGCAATGTTATCTCTGTTATCGAACTGGTTCGTCTCTTTATTCCTCCATAAGGTGGCCATCTTCTGTGTGCCTTCGTTCATTGTGAAAGAGTTCAGAGTAGATTGAGAATATTTAACGGTACGTTATTCTCAATTGAGCAATATTTTTTTTTGTTATTTTTGCTCACAAAAAAACTTCGAATTTCTCAATATCAACTCGATGTGGAAAGAAACGAAGATTGTCAGATGTTGTAGGCGTTAGTTTGCTACCCAAATATGCGAATTTTTCACCTTTTCAATTTTCGTTTCACTAATTTTGTAGAAGCAGCCATCATTACCAACTACTTTTGACTTGGTTTTTAGCTTAGTACGTTTGGATTGCATGCTTGATTGTTTAGTGGAGAGCAAGCAGATGTCGTCTGCATAGTCAATGCTTTCTTCGAGGCATTCATTGAAGTTCCCTTGAATGTTTTCACTCTTAAATATTTTAGAAAAAAATATATTATAGAAAATATATATGTATAAATATTTTTTTATAATATTCTAAATACCAAAATTGATTTGAGTGTTTTGATTTGTGGACAAGTTTTTTCGACAGTCTCATATTTGTTAATTGAACAAAAAGCACGTTCATCAACTGGTGTTGTGTGTTCCAGAAATACAAAGAACATATTGGATTATCTTTGTCATCCACTCCATTACTGCTTTCGCATATATTCAACAATGTCGACCTAACGTACATTCTCTATAATTTATTTGGGTTTTCTTCTCTTTTAATTTTTGCCAAAAATCCGAGATAAATGACTAAAAATCCTGAATGGCGAAAAACAGATCTGAAAACCGGGAGGCCATATCACCTTAGGTTAAGTGCTTTGCAGAGGATATCGTCAACAATAATTGGAAGTAATTTTGGAAATAGGTAATTTTCTGTCCAATTTCGCTGGTTCTGTGCGTGTTTTTTGTCTAGGGGGATGCTGTTTATCATAAAGAGGAAAATAAACTTTACTCAGTTGGCTTAACTTCACCACCTTTCTAAAATCCATCTTTGAGACGTTCTATAAATTCATTACCTTACTGCGAAATGTCGAAAACTAATCTCAGGGTTTTCTACAAATATATATTCCCCACAACAATATAATTGGGGTCACTGAATGGCAAAAATAGATACCTGAGGCCAATTTTTTTTTTTTAAATAATAAAGCGTTTAATAAAATATATTAATAAAACCAGAACTATTTTACATATATAAGGAGCAATTGGCATCGAGTCAAAAAAGGCGTCGTCGATTCGACGAATATGGATGGAACTTAGTGTATAAAAATAAAAAGTTCCGTCTAGGGTTAAAAAACTTTGTGTGTGGCATTACTCACGGCGGAAATTGAATATGTTTTACACTGTATGTTCAATTTATTCAGTTTTACTTAATTAGTTAATGACGTAAAAGAGCGGAACAGAGAGAACTTTGATCTTGTTCATTTAATTAAATTCTTATAAACACAAAATTTAATCAGTACTGACATTCATATTATTAAACGCAGACATATCGGTATTTAAATTTGAATTCGAAGATTTGCCACTCGATCGTCAGCCATATTTTTTTTTAAGATATATATGTTTTCATTATTTAATCATTAATCAAGTGTTATTTTTATACAGTTTTATATTTTACAAAACACAATTCACAATACACCTCCTCTGTTCTTTGTTCTCCCTCCACAATACCGTTTAACCAAAAAAAAAAAAAGAGGTGAGAGGAAATGCCGTTACGCTCTCGTAAACGTAGCCGAGTAGTCAAAAGCACATAATTTATTTATTACAAAATCAGATTTTACACACACACACCCTTATTTCTGCCCGATTATTTACACCAATTTTTGACATTTGCCTTTTACAAGTTTTGCATCTCTGTTCCGTTTATGTAAAACGAATAACTAAGAAGCAAATAGAAATACAAAATCGGTCGGTCGAAATCGTTGTGTATAAAAGCTCTCGAAGATTGAACAATATAACAAAAGAGAGAAGAGAATTTAAAACTCGGTGAAAAAAATTGGGCACAAATCGGTGTGTGAGTGTAAAAGCACACAAACAAAGTTCAATTGTACTTAAATGAGAGAGTATTAGTTGAAGCTGAAGGGAGAGATCAAGAGAACAAAAAACTCAAAGAGCCAGTTTTTTTTTCTTCCGATTGTATTCTTGCATGAAGAAGACGAGACGAAAGCGGGGTCGCTTAATACCTAACGCATATTTTTATATATATATTTCGTATATATTTTCTGCTTTACTATTCAGGTTAATTAATATAAATTCTTAATCAAATGAGTTATAGTTGATATAAATGTAAAAATGGGTAAATTTTGGTGTTTGTTTGTTATTTTAAAAATTTCTTCCCCATAATATAAAGATTTCTTTATTAAGTTAAAAAAAGTGCCGTCAAATCCAGATTTCTTAGGTGTTGTTTGCGTTATGATTTCCTACTGGGTCTTTTAGTTTCTACCATATTAAACGTTTTTTCTTTTTTTTTTTAGTATGTGTATCAATGTAAACACTTAATTTAAATTAATTCATTCGCACATACGCAGATTTCTTTAAAGATTCACATAAAGATTTCTTTATTAAGATTCACATTGTACATTGTGTATTTGTGTCTGTCTTCCTTTCAAATATTTAATGGAATTTTTTTTATGTTGTTCAGTAAAATTAATCTAAATAAATTGTGGTCATGTTTACTTTTCTAGGGGTCTATTCGCTCTCCCTTTCTCTCTTTCTTTTTCCTTCTCTTGAAAAATATGCAATTCTTGATTGCAGTTAAATTTTATTAATCCATGCAAATCCTATGGGTCAAGTGCAAAAACATTAGATTTAAATCTATGTGTTCATAACATAAAAAAGTAACGATGGGATTATATTTTTATATTAAGCTAAATTTATAATTTGTTAGTATTTTTAGCATATTACATAATAAATATTAAAAATATTTTTCAAGTTCATACATTCCTACATAAAATAATTTAATTTCCTAAAATAAAATCTCATTCATTGTTTTTGTTTTTTTTTTTCAGTATTGCAATGGCGGTGATTTGGCTGACTATTTAAGTGTTAAGGGTACCTTGAGTGAGGATACAGTAAGACTATTTCTAATACAGTTGGGTAAGTTGCATATTTTAATTTTGAACTTTAATTTAAGTTCTTTATATATCTAAGCTTGTTTATAAATATTTTTACAAATTGTTAGTTTTTGGAGTATCGTATCCATAACTTATAGGCAAAACATCGTCACCAAGAATACTGATTGAATATTGATTAGATTTATTTTTGAAATTGTATTTTTGAATTTGAAATTGTCTCTTTTGACGATATTCCTAAAAACTGTATGTAGCAGGCAAGCTAGTTTAGGTTATCCATACTTTGACTTCCGAAGTCTTTGGGTGAGCTAGTTGCTTCCTCTCAAATATACAAATCGTAGGATATTACAATAGGTTCTATTTGACCTCGGTGACAAGTAGTTGTGGATTTGGCAACACCCTCAAGTGTTTATTTCTTTTCTTAACTTTTTACGTATTCTAAAGAATAATAGAAAAACTAACGCTCCGAGTCGATTTTTCATAGTCGGTCCAAATATGTTTTCAAACGTCTTTAAACTAAAAAACTTTTCTCTGCAATAGCTGGCATTATGGTTGTTATAGCTTATGCCCTAAACGATATAAATTATTCAGCCATTGAAGATGAGAATTAAAAAAAAAAGAACACGTGAAGTGTGTTTGTGGTGATCGACATCAAACTAGACTACACTAGAAAACAAATTGGGAATCAAAGTTCAGCCCAGAAGTCAGATGACCAAAAAATTCTGACCAAAATTTAGACTAAAACTCAAACCAAATTCAGATCAAGTTTTGAGCCTAAACTCACCAAAACTCAAATTGATACTTGAACCATAGCTCAGCTCAAAAATCGGAATAAATTCTAACCAGACCAATATTCAATCCAAATTCGACCAATAATCAGACAAAAAAAAATCTAATTAATCTAAATGATGACCAAATTCAGATCAAAATTTTGACCTAAACTCAGGCCAAATACCGATAGATATTTAGACCGAAGCTCAGCCCAAAGGTTAGGTTAGAGTGGCTGTGTCTTATAATAGGGCATCCTTAGGCCAATGAGGCCCGTTGTAACATCACGTGGACTGTTTCACATTTCTCTTAATCTTTATTAAACCCTTGTGGTTCACTAAACTTCAGAATACCTAATGTCAGCATAAATAGCTGAAGAAGATTTGAATCAATCAACCCAAAAATTGGACCAAATTCTAACCAAAATTCAGACCAAAAATCATTAAAAGCCAGACTAGTATTCTAACGATATTCACACAAAAAATCAGAATTTGGGGATTTTAAAATTTAAAACTCCAGATTTTCATATTTCTGACTTTGAAAAACAGAGATAGAAATAAAAAATATTTAGAAATTGTAGATTACTATAGATTATAAAATCATATATTAAAAATATGAAAGGTGAACATGAATTTAAACCTCATCGAAATGTTCATTCTTGGACCAAGATTCTCTATTTTTCAAAAGCACTGGATTTTAATTTTCATACAGAAACTTTAGTTTTTAGTGTTTTTCCAAAAATTAAGAAACGTGTCCATTATATAATTTAGGTTTACCTTTAGGTTTATTACTAGAAATTGGTTTTTGAGAGAATATTAAATAGGCCAGGCCAAGCTATTTTTTATGTTTAAATATTTTAGCTCAAGGTATGGGAAAATTTTAAAAATGTAAATAACTGTATTATCCTATGTTTCCCTCTCGCTCAAACTGCTGCGCGATTTGAAAGTGCTATTCTCAACAACTAAGAGAAAAGAGTAAATTAAAATACAAGTAGAGTTTGTATATATATGAGAGATCCCTTAAGATTCACTCGGTATTTTTCGCTCAATTTACTCATAAATATACATAAACCTATACAAAATACGTATGCACATTTATTCGTGGCAGAATTATTTGTTGGTGTTAAACGTGTGGCGATCGACTATACTATACAAGCAGAGAAGTCACCGCAGACTCTCGCAGTGTATTAGTACTATATGGTAATGTGGTAAATGCCCAAATCAGCTGACGTAAACGGCGACTGCCAAACGCAACTGATTTTGGATTATGTAATTAATCATATAAATCAGGGGTGCCCAAAAGATTCTTATAGAAGTGCAAACAACAATACATATAAACTTTATTATTATATACTCATATGTCAGACAAACGCTAAAGACCAACAAAGCATAAGAAAGAGTTGTTGCTTTTCACTAAGGCAAAGAAAAGAGATGAGAAACGAAAAAAAAAAAAATTTTGTTTTGTATTTCGTATTGCTTAGTGTGGCCTATGCTTAAGTGATTTTTCATAAATAAATGTGCACCAAGTCCATAGACCGTGGGCATCTCTGATATAAATTATACATCAAATACATATATATATATATATATATATATATAATTTACCTTTACTTGCGAGATACAATACTTACACAGATGGTAGGTAACTCGCCGATATGCCCGATAAACTAAATCAACGGCATTCGTATCCATGAGATACATTGTAGAGTACTACAAAGTAGTCTAGAAAATAAACCTTCTGAGACGGGATTTTTCTCATGACTACTGTATATTTTTGCCAAGTATTTATTTATTGATTTTTTTAATTAATTTACACATGTGTGATGTTTACACATAAAATCTCCTGCGTACCTTACATGCATCCATTGTTTTTTTCTCTTTGGCGCATATACATTAAATTTAATTAGCTGTAAAGAAAATTTTGCACATATTTACAATTCTAATAAATTATTATTAATTAATTTAATTGTTATTTCATTACAGCTGGTGCCATGAAGGCTCTTTATACCAAAGGAATTGTGCATCGTGATCTCAAGCCACAAAATATTTTATTATCGCACAGTTATGGCAAAACTTTGCCAGCACCATCGAAAATTACACTCAAAATAGGTAATGAATACAAAATATATTTAAGATTTTAATAATTAATTCGTAATTCATTGCATTTATAGCTGATTTTGGGTTTGCACGCTTCTTAAATGAAGGCGTTATGGCGGCAACACTTTGTGGCTCACCAATGTATATGGTAATAAATAATATTATTTTCCAAAAAACAATTGTGTAATTTATTAACTTATGTTTTTTGTATTTATTTTAGGCTCCTGAAGTTATTATGTCCTTGCAGTATGATGCTAAAGCTGATCTCTGGTCGTTGGGCACAATTGTCTATCAATGTTTGACAGGCAAAGCTCCATTCTATGCACAAACTCCCAATGAATTGAAATTCTATTATGAGCAAAATGCCAATTTGGCGCCCAAGTGAGTGTTAAAAATACAAAATATAATAGAGAAATCAACATCGGTGTACTACATAAAATTAAATTGATACTTTCATACATTAATATTACAAATGTATTTTATGTACAAAATTGCTTTTGCTCTTTCATTCATTTGCATTTTTATTTGTTCTCTTTTCTTTTATGTATTTTCATATTTATGTATGTCTATATATATAGAATACCCAGCGGTGTTTCTCCTGATTTGCGCGATTTGCTATTGTGTTTATTGCGTCGCAATGCCAAGGACAGAATTTCATTTGAAAGTTTCTTTACACATCGTTTCTTGCAGGGTAGAAAGGCACCAACATCGCCAGGTAAGTGTGATAACACAGAAAATATATTTCTGATTATTTTTAATTAAAATATTACATTTTTATGTTGTTTTGTGTGATTTTTTTGTTAACAGGTGATATGCCATCATTAATGAATCAACCGCTTTTATCGCCACCAAAAATGAAAAGTAAATTACAACAACATTTGGAACGTGAACAACAGCATTTACAACAGCAGCAACAGAAAGATGAAGCTGAGCAAGAGCAGCAAGAGGAAAATGCAGGTAAATATTAAAATAAGTATGTTATGCAGTGAAAGGAAAGGGGAGTAAAAGATAAGATCTAGCACGAGCTTGCAAAACTATTTTTTTTTAGTTAAACTAAAAACAAGCAGTGATTGTCTATGTATATTTGTGTGCTGAATCTGACATTTTTGTATCACGTCAGGATTGCGGAATATCTTAATACAAAAATGCGAAAAGGGCCGTTGGGTTTTGCACCATCGATAAAACCTAGAAAATAAATTTTAATTTTTTTTAATAGAATCCTCAAAACAGGTAATACTTTCCTTTCGGTCCAATCCGAAAAATTCTAAACTAAAAATATTGACATGACATCTTAAATTTGGCATATCTCTTTGAAAAAATTAACGGATCGAGATAAGCTAAAAAATATTCGATTTAGATTTATTTCAATTATGAAACTTAAATAAATCTAAAATCGGCATTTTGCACCATCATTTACGATCAAAAACTGACCTAGTACGGACCGAAAGGAAAATACTAACAGTTTCTACTGAAATCAGTTTGAAGGCAACCCTGGATAAATTTAGATTAGAAGAAAATTCGGTTTAAATTATGTCAAATTAAAAACAAAATATACTAAATATCAATTCGTACATTTGTGCATATAATTAAAAATTATAAATATCAATGTTCGTGTTTCGAATTTCGAGGAATGATACAATTGGCTTATGATAGCTGAATTATGAAATAAATACATTAATTCAATTTTCAGTTGTTCTGCAATTGGGTGTTGCTCTCGGGTTGACTCTTACAAAACTCTTTAAGTCGCTTTTAAATATGAGAGTAAGAGACAGTGAGAGAGCCGACATCATCGTAATCAGACTTTTTTTCATATGAATTAATTTTTTGCATGGGAATTGGGCAGAGACGTCGGCTCTCTCAATCTCATCTCAAATTAGCGAGTGATTAATTTTAGGTGAATTTACTGTTCTTAGTGGTGTTGTTTGTGCAAAAAACTCTTTTAGTACAAATACATACATAAATATGAGAGAGAGAGTGCTGTTCGTGTTGTTCTTGCAAGAGTTGACTTGGTTTGCTTACTCGGTCCTTTTTTATTTACATATCGCTACCTCCAAGGTGAATTTATACTAAGTGAAGTTACCAGCAACTCATTCTTCTTCTTTCTCGTGGTAAATTTTTGATTGTTTGTTTGCGTTTTTTCTCCGTTTTGGTATGACTACATCCCGCCATTATGGTCGCAACCACAAAGATGTGTTCTTATTATTTTGTTGTACGACAGATTTTGACATTTTTGGTGTGTTGTTTTTGTCAAGGTGAAATATGTTATAATATTGCTATCACCTTATACATGATTTCACCATTACTACCTCTATTCTTCAACTACGTATCCCCAAAAGTACCACTTTGCAGAAAACGGAAAAAACTAAAGGTTTGCAAATCAACTTTTGTATTCAAGTGGAGATACAAGTTGAAGAACTGGCTCTAAAATTTTTTTTCCCATACTAATTCGCTGAGAACTTATTTCTATTTGCATTTTAATGCGATTTCATACAAAACAAGCAAAAAAAACTCAATTTCACCCAAAGTGGAGATACGTGGTTAAAGAAAATTCGGCTGTTTCCGTCGTTTTACTCTCCACCACTCAATTTACACGTTACACGTAACGTGTAACGCATCTATAAAAGTTTTACTTAAAAAAATGCGAACATACAACAATGTCGCTTGAGAATAAGAAGTGACGTCACACAAAAAGTTCCGATTCAGATTTCAGTACCCTCTAATAAGAAGTTTAACTTAAAAAAATTGTAAAAAATGTTTTTTATTTTTTATAGATGGTACAACACCAAAACGGCTTTTATCACATATTTGGCTAAAGATTTCTCGAAATCCTGGAGTGATAGAACAATTCTGTATCCCATATCGGATTCCAGACACAAATGTATTTAGAAAAAAAAATCTGTTTTCCTTGCAGGCCTGTGCTATTAGTTTTTTAGATTGCTTGGCCTTAAAGGGAAATCCAACCTACCTGGTAAAAATTAACGATAGTAAAAATTAACGATAGTATAGAAATTTTGTCTCAAATTATTAGATTAATCACTCTACTGAGTACCTCAATATAGCAGTATTAACATGTCACGTAGGAATGGACAGATATCAGTAGATAGATAGGCTTCAGTTTTTGCTTTCTTTTTTTTTCGAGGAGGAAAGAATTGAAAGGGTTTAGTGCTGAAGAGGGTCTCCTTGAGCATTATCTCTGGAATGGTTCGTTCCTTTGTCAGTCTAAATTGAGTCTGTACTTGCCCAGCCTGCAGATGACGACACACTCCCGCCTATTATTCTTCTTCAATACGAAGTGTTTTTATGATTCTTGCAGTAACTATGTACTAATAACTTCAAAACGAATTAGATAGAATGTTTACTAGATATGATAAATATACTTTTGATTTAAATCTGTTTAAATGTCCTTAAATTTCTAATCAATTTTCAATTATTTTTTTCGTTTTACAGTGTCTGTTCTTGAGAATCCACTTATTTGTGCTACCATCACAAATGTTGGTGTACTCTGCGATAGCGATAATAATAGCGTTTCATCCGAATCCCCTGAAGATTCTGATGATTTCGTTTTGGTACCGAAAAATCTTCCAGAAGATCAGCATGTGATTGACTTTGAGAAAAAGTATGTATCACCTTATAATCAGATTAGTTTTGAGTATAAAACCGAAAAATATTTTTCCAGACATTCACCACAAGCCACCATTGTCGGTGCACGTCAAGTAGCTCAACAGCAGGCAGTTCAACAACAGCCACAATCGAATCAAGCAACACCACAAAAACAGCAGCAACCGCAATCACAACCACAACCGCAACAACAACAACAGCAGTTAAGTCCGCCACGCCCAAGTAGTCTAGCATTGCCAGAACCGAAACCGGTACCACCGCCATTGCGTCGCAATTCCGCCAATCAAGATGCAGTTGGCGTTTACGAAGACATATGCGGACCACTGCGGCCAGCTGGTCAGCTTATGCGTGTTCGTTCCAATAATGGCCCCGGTGATTTCAAGTCATCACCTAAAAGCGGCGCACAGCAATTTCCACGCTCTCAACCGATTAGCGTTAATAAGGCACGCAAAAGTAGTATCAGCAATGATATTAATTCCATTTCACCACCAGCCGTGCAATTCGCCATTGGTACGCCGCCAGTGCGTCGTCGTTCGGGTTCGGGCTGTTCGATTAACGAAGTATCGCCGCCATATTATCCGCCGAGTGTCTGGCAAGTAAGTCCCACACAAACACAATCACCGTTACGCCGTTCCGGAAATAGTTCACCCTTACTTCCGTCCGCTCTCACTATGCTACCGGCACTCGGTAGTCCAACTTTGTTAATTGGTTCAGGTTCCCTAGAGAATAACAACCAAACTCATTTTCCGATGCTGGGACCGCGTGCATTTACGCTACCCGAATTGGGTGCCACCGGTGGCTTACAATCTCTACTCGATACTACGGGTAGTCGTGCCAGTTTGGCTTCAGCAGCTGCATATGATCATAATTTCCATAATTCGTTCCAGCCACCAGAACTATGCGAGGAGACACTCATGGAGCCGGAGCACAATGAGACATTGTCAAAAATGAATTTCGTTTTGGCTCTAACCGATTGCATACAAGAGGTGGCCGATGCACGTTACGCACCATGGTCTAAGGCATTATTGCCAGCCGGTAATGATCATCAGCAACCGCAAATCCCACCTCATGTGCCGGGGCATTGCAAACGTATGGAACGTTTGATTTTGCTAATGCGTTCGTTGGATATGTTGAAGTCGGGCTTGGAACTGGCAACGATTAATATACGCAATGGCAAATTGAAACCGTCAACTAATGTAAAAAATGGTAAGTGAAAAATGGTGATTACTGTTGATGAATTTTTCCACAATCAATCAATTTCTTTTGGTTCTTTTTAGCTTTGCTCTCCTTGAACTCTAAATATCGTACTATTTTGTCTGAATCCAAAAAGTTAAATGGCAGCGGTTTGTATCAAAAGGCTTCATTTCATTTAGCCGCAGAAAAAATACTCTATGAATATGCTTTGGAAATGGTAAGTTAAAGAATCGACGAAAAGATTAAAATTTTCACTTTTCCCATGACTCTAAATTTCTGAAATCATATACAGTGTCAAGCTGCTGCTATGGATGAGTTAATGGCCAATAATAAACATTGCTTCGAACGTTATAATACAGCACAAATATTATTCCATTGGTTGCTGCAACAATGCGATCATCCACACGATCATAAATGCTTAAGTTATTGTGAGTATAAAAACATTTGAAATCAACAAAGTTTTACAAAAGGGTTTTCTAGCTTTGGCTTTCGTTAATTTCTGAGCGCTTATTTGGGAAAGTAAATCTGCAAATTTTTTATGTGCAGCTTCTTAGATAATCTAATTGTTAGGTGAATTGGTCACTTCAGATTTGTGAAATTAATTAAATTATAAAGTATTAGAAGACATTCGAGTAGGTGAATATGCGCTTCTTGTTAAATTTTATCCTTTGAACTATTGAGTTTAGTTCACATCAGATGGTAGTCTTTGAGGTTTATTAGATATTAGAGTTAGAGTTCAGATTTGTTCACGGTATTTCATTGATGTAGTTGAATGAGTTGACGATCGTCGCGGGTTCATGCTCTTACAAAAAAATCAGTCAGTCAGATGAACATATATAGAAATTAACCAAAAGTTTTAGTGAACCGTTTGGGCGTACTGAGAAAAGTCTATAAAAAACTGATCCGGTAATCCGGCGAATAAAAGACAATAAAATTGATAAACCATAGGTTAAACAAAATGGAGTTTTTACAATACCACACGATCACCAGTGAAGACTGACAGGGTTTTAAAAGACAATTCGTCGTCTGATAATTGATTTGGCGTATGTGTGTACGTATTCGTATACCTATACGCCAAATCATTTCTCAGGCGACAAATTGATTGATTAAAGTAGGGCGACTATTTAAACTGGCAGTATTTGTCAGTTGTTTTAAGAGAAATGCGGTGAATATTGCAGGCTGAACGGAGAGGAAAGTTTCCATTTGACAAAATCATTGGATGCACGAAACGATTAAATAAAAAAGTCTGTTGAGCCCATAAAGATTGTAGCATGATTAAACATACATCTATACTTAGATTATAGAGAAGTCGGTGATGATCGTAAGCTGAGCCAAGCTGATTATTTAAGCTGCGATGCTAACATCTGTGAAGGCGCAGATTTAACGGAGAAGAAAGTATGCACTTGTGGAAACCATTTCTGAATATAAAATTTGGTACTCTACCCGAGATGGTGCGAAATATCGATGTTTTCAAATCGTTGTAAATGAAAAGCTTTGAAAATAGTTGCTCCATGGTGGACATGATATCCCCGGTTTAAATATTCTGAAACACAAAATATAACCAATTTTGTGATCGTGAGACTTCCTGCTATCGCCTCATCTAGGGAATAAGATAAAAAAATTTAAATCAGACTTTTGAAAAAAATGACGATTTTTTGCCCTTTTTTGTTTATATTTTGCATTAAAAACATTAGTTAAACTAATGCTTTCGCCATAATCCTAGATAAGGCCAAACCTATACATTTGCTTAGTAGCCTTGTAAAATTTCAAGTCAATTGAACAAATTGTTTTTTGTGAATCGTGTCCACCGTCCAATGGTTTCGAGAAAAATGAGTTTAAAGATTTACAAACATGGTACTTACAAATTATGTAACTGACGGGTAATCAGTGATTCCAGGACCATACATTGCTCCCTCTTCTTTCTCATAAAACTCGTTGTCTACATCAAAAATATTAAATAAAAAAAAAAATAGATTTTTCGGACCATCTCTGGTAGAATACCCCCTTAATTGGAAAATTCAGTCTGATGATGAGGATCATAGACAAATTGGACCAGAATGATTGGGTCTTATAGAGTAATTCACAAGATTATTAGACTAAACTGAGCGGACATATATTTAGAAAAAGTTTGTTGACGAACGCAGGCAGAGTTTTTAAGCTACGATACGATCAACTGTGAAAAAATGTCAGTGGTTTTTGAGAGAAAAGTAGAAATCACAAGTTTCATGTGAATTAGGATGATTCAAAAAGTTATGTTTTCTTATTACGTCCCAAAATATTGAAGCTTGCTTGCCTGGAAAAATAATTTTCTTGAAATTTTGGATTTTCAATATTTTTGATTCATAAATCTAAAAACTCTTCAAATGTTGAAAGTCGCATAATTTTGACAGATTTGGTGATTATCGTCTCTATATACATTGCTATTGTTTTGGCTACATTTGTTCATTAAGCCTGTTATATATTATTTCAAACAAAAACAATTTAATAAAAAGTGAGAGAAGTAAAAATAACTGAACGTGATGGGTTTGAGTTGTACAAAATCAATTTGATGGGCATAACAATTCGGAACCAACCTTGCTTTGTAGCACTGAATTGCACATAAAGTTGCCATATTAGTACAAAAAGTTTATTAAACATTTATGCATCATTTTTCAACGATAACACTGTTAGATTCCTCTTGGTCCATTCTATCTACGTTTTTGTTTTCCATTTGTTAAAAATATTTGATTGGTACTCTTTTTTAATAAAAAAAAAATGTTTTACAACAAAATATCAATGTCTTTTTCACCTCTGTAGCAATTGAAAGTTGAATGAAATACGTATAAACACACAAAAAAAAAAATGCTGAAAGAGAAATTGTGTCAATTATTGATGAACAGTGTGGCCAATACAGCGCTTTTCCCGCTGATTTTAGTGCTTTTTGAAAATTAAAACGCGGAAAAAAGTAATTTAGCGCTCAGCGCGTTTTTTCAATTTAAAATATCTTCGAAAAATCGAAGAAATTTTCATTGACTAGAAGTATCAGATGTGTGCCTGTGTAAGTAAAAAAGTTTAAATGTATTGAGTTTTCTCGCACTTTTTTTTTAAGAAAATACGCGTTTTATTCTTCATTTTAACGGATTTTGAAAAAAAAAATGTTGGCCACACTGTTGATGAAGGAAATAACTGTACTCTCTTTACTTTTTGTATCACTTTTCCTTTGCATCTCTGAGCGTGAGAGAGAGTAAAAGTGTAAAAAAGAGTAAAAGAAATTGAGTAAATACTGCACTCTTTTTCCTTTTTGCTTTATATCTATTGAAAGCTTTTGCGTGACGTCATTGCTATTGTTTCTATAGAAATTTGAATCTTCTTTCCAATCGGATGTTTGATGAAAATCTAATAAAAATAAATACGCACAAACCTAATCATGGGTCATAGGGGACCTACTGTGAATGTATTAGTTCAATCAGAAAAATCTTTCTGAGATATGAAAACACCAAGAAATGGCCTGTCTTTTTATAATGATAGAATGAAAAAAAAAATTATAATTATAAAAAAAAAAATTGTGTGCGTCAGTGCGATACCCTACAGAAGTTTACTTCTTCAGAACTTTTGAGTATTGGGTTTTCAAATTAGGTTTATAAGCTGGGAATTCGCCCACCTCAATGACTGTCTGGTGCTGTATAATCTGAGGGCCTTCCTTGGAACTCAATGACATGAGTGTTAATGCAATTATTAGCTCTATTAAACTCATTTGCCATTCATGCTGGCTCTCGAGTTGCTTTTCAGTGAAATTCGAATTCTGTTGTGCCTCAAGTAGCTTGTGAAGTTTTTTTTTCCACGATAGCAGAATCTGAATTTTGTTGGGCCTCCATTTTTTGACGAAGTCTACATTCTGGCTGTCTCTCAGCTGCAGTTTTTATTGGTGTTTTTATCATAACACAATTACTATTTGTTTGTGCTTCGCGTTTTTTCAGTCTATACTCTCTCATTCCTTCAGGTTTCGAAATTTCGAAATGTTTTTATTTGAAATGTCAAATTTGACGAGAAACTGACAGGCAGCGCCCTATATCAATTGAGTAGGAAAGCAATGATGATGCATATGTGTATATACATAATTTTTCATACGCTATTTTTGATAGAGGGTGCCCATCATTTATGTGTACACACATATGCATCCTCATTTTTTTCATACTCAATTGATGGAGGATGCTGCCCATAATTTCAGTGACAATTTCCGCTGCGACGATCATTTTTACCCCCGGTGTAAATGATTCTAAAGAAGTAAAATGGCGGAGTAGTCAAGAAGTACTTTTTTTTGTAGAAATCCTTGCCGATGGTAGGCATTGTTCCAAAAAAAAAAGTTTTCTTATTCAGAAGGATCATCTGTGTAAAGATTATCTGTGGAATCCAATTATAATTGATTGGAAAGATCAATAAACAGAGTTTTTACACATGACATAATCATATGTGGGAAATAGTTTAAAAGAGAAGGTAGAAATGTAATAATGCAGAAGATCAGTTGTAGCCTCATAAGGAATATTACCCAATGAACTAAATGAAAAATCCTTATATTTTTTAATCAACTACTTAATATATATTTATGCTTAATATATTTTATACAATTTCTACTTGCAGTGCGTGAAGCTGTCGAAAAAAGACTGCATATTTTAAATACGGTTATGGGAATTGGCTATAAAACACACAACACACCACCATCAATTTAAAATAATGAAATACGCGTTGAAACGCTCCAGAGAAAAATCCACAAACAACAATCTTTAACAAAAAAAAAAAAAAAGAAAAGAAAAAGAAATAAGAAATTTTTCCTTTAAGTTATAAAATATTTTTTGCATAAAACTCTAGCTATATATATAATTTTAAAGTATAATGATTAATGTGAATGATGATGATGATTAATCAATATTCAATAATAATAATAATAATCTTATATTTATAATATTTGACTAGGAATGCTATACAAATTTAGTAATATAAGTTAATGTCAATGACTGGTGCATTAAAAGCATACGAAAGAAAGAAAAGTGAAAGCAAAGGAAACATTGAATGCGTTGCAGTAAAACCTAAAAACAAAAGAAAACACTAAAAAATATAAATATGTAAACATAGTAAGGGAAACCAGGAAGTTAAAATGCAAAATAAAAAAAAAATGTATTAATAGCTGTACCTTTCCTCTCTTCCTAATGCTCCTATACCAACTCCACTCTAAATGCACCCACTTATTCCCATAGACAAATATTTATATATGCAAGAAATCTTAACACAAATTTATGTAAATAGCAACAAAAAAAAAAAGTTTTCAAAACTGCAATGGAAAGTTGAAATGAAAATTAGAAATTGAAATTGGAAACGCAATGTTAGAATATTTAAGTAGGACTCTTATTATTTGAGTGTATTGAGTATAGCGAAAGAAATATAAGAAAACAAATTATAATTAAGTTTTAATTTTAAATAACACATAAATAAACACAAACACATATACACGTACACGCACGGAAAAGCATACAAAAAAGAAAAAAGTCACAGAAATTATCGGCATTTGAAATTAATGAAAAAATTCTCTTTTTATTAAAATATTTTTGTAATTTTGCATGTATATAAAATGCATAAAATTTTGTAATTTTTTCTTATAAATATTTTTTAAATTTTCTGAAAATCTTTTTAAAATTATATCGAAATTTTTTCAAAATCTTCTCGAAATTTTTTTTTTAAATTCTCTGGAAATTTCTTTTGAAAGTGTTTTAAAATTTTCTCTAAATTTTTTTAAAATTATCTCGAAATTTTTTTAAAATTCTGGAAAGTTTTTTAAAATTTTGCCGTAACTTTTTTAAAATTTTCTGAAATTTTTTTTTTAAATTTTTTCAAATTTGTTTTTGAATTTTCTGGAATTTTTTTTTTTTAATTTTTTCGTTTTTAAAATTTTCTGGAAATATTTTTTTGAAATTTTCTCGGAATTTTTTCAAATTTTCTGTAAAATTTGTTTAAATTCTCAAGATTTTTTAAAAATTGTTCTTAAAGCTTTTATGGAGTTTTAAGTTTCCTTTTTTTTTTTGTTTAAATTTCCATTTAATTCTTGGCATTATGTTTTGTTTGGCGTGACGTGTAGACTTGTGTCGACTGTAGTAAAAAATTACTATTATTATTATTATTTTTTATATTATATGATACACAATTATTTATAGCTAACAATAGTTTACAACTCTTCACAAAATAGCTAATTCTTTTTTCCATATTTCTGTTTAATTTTCTTTATCTGTGGGAAATTATTTTGTTTTTTATTATTCTATAACTTTTTTTGGTTTTGTTATGATTTTTTTTATTATTCATTTCTTTTTAGTACATTTTATTTAACAAAAACTCAAAACAAGGCAATATTAAATTATAATAAATAAATAAAGAGAAAGAAATAAATAGAATATTTTTATGTTCTTCTAACTACAAAAAAAAAAAAAAAATATATATAAATAAAAACAAAAACAAAAACAACACACACAAACACAAATTATCTCATAATTTTAGTTATAACAAAATGATTTCATTAATTTTTCAAATACAAAAAAAAAAAAATGCTAAATGTTCCACTGCATGATGATTATGCCGTTGATTTGTGCTTCATCTATTCACACACACAAACACACACACAGAATGCATTCACTTAAACTGTAATTAATTAAATTTATTAATATTGAATTTTTTATTTTCGGCTTACACACACACATACACAAACACTGCCGACATGAGTACGGCAGTACATACATATATACGGCTGCAACAAATATTTCGATATTTAAAAATTTTTTATTTCATAACAAATATATTAAATTTTTTTCTTTAGAAATTTTCATATTTCTTAGCTCTTAAGTTTGATCTATAATTTTTTTTTTTATTAATAAATTATTTGGTATTTGTCGCAAAAAAAAATTGCGCTCAAATGCATTTACCAAATCATACATACTACAAAAAAAAAAAAAAAATGAAAATGAAAATATGTAATTACATACAAAAAAATGTATGGTAATTTTGAATTTGTATTAACACATGATGATGAAAAATAAATATGCATTATTATTCCATTCTAATAACAAATAATAATAAAAAATTAAAAAAAAAAGTAAAAGTTGGGGTTTTTTTTGTCAAACAACATTTCAGTGGTTGCTTTTATGGCACAAATTATAAACCCTTGTAAGTATATGCTTTTATTTTTTGAAGTGAAACTTCTTTAGTGGGGCTGTGAATCGAAAAATTTTCAAACGGAAACTAGCTTTCATTGCACTCATACGAGCTAATAAGAAACGAATTTGTGCTGTTGTTAGTGTTTAGCGAACGAGGTTATATGGAGATCGGTTACATACATACATTCAAGCAGATTGTCAACTTCTCGCAGTTTTATCTTAAGAATGATAGAATACAAGATTACACCATGCACAGCTCCGTTATTCGGCTCTTCTAAAATTGAAAGAAAGCTTTTGTCTCTATGACGTAGATTGCCATTTTGTTTATGTGTATTTACATATTAACAAATGAAAAATCGAACTTGCCAAAATTAAGAAATTCGAATCACGATTTGAGTGCAACAGTATTTGTCTTACTCTTCATAGATTCCTCATCAAATTCCGCACTACGGATATTCTAATTAGGCAAAGGATCTGGTTGTTTGTGGAAGCGTTGAAAGTTGCAATATTGTTTCGGTAGTATTAACATTGATAACAAGATATATATATATAATAACAAGATGTATAATCACAAAGTATAATAACGTAACCAATAATAAAGCTAAACCTTTATATTTGGTCTCATATTAAAACTCGACTGTAATGCAAATAATAGAAAAAATTTTCAGCATTTTATTTTTTATGCCCCTATTTACACCGGCTGAAACTACAAGCGCAGACATCACATATAATTTGCCAAAATATAAATAGCTGTTCAAGTTGTTATCTATACATTTATTAGTGTAACTACAATTTTATTCCAGAAGATCCAGAAGTGCTACACTAACATTATATATCAATTTAAAGAACTTGACGAGTAGGTTAGCCAAAAATTATCAGATTTAAAATCGGTTAAGCCAATTCCAAAATATTAGCGTCGGAAGTTCTTTAAAATTCACTCATTGAACAAAGCATTGCATTCATAGTTGTAAAAATCATTGCTTAAGCGGGAGTAAAAAACAAATGAGAGAGCGAGAGAAGACATGAGTAACGGCATTTCTTAGAATTATCTAACAAATTATCTGCATACACAAATAACAAAAAAAACACAAACGAGTAGTTTGGTGATCTTTTGATATTTGTTTTTTCATAAAGAGATTTCTTGAGGGGGAAAAAATAGCCCCAGTTACTGAGGCCTTACCGACTAGTACATATTTAATCCATCCATGAAAAAGTAATCAGACAAAAATTGATATAAGAGTGCACCATCTATATCAGGCATGCTCTAGAATTTACTTTGTGAAATGAAATCACTAGCATTTCACTCGTTGGTGCTCTATGATTCACTTTCACTTTTCTTTTCTTACTCGTTATTAAAAGTGAATTTCGAACGAATTCGCATGCTCTAGAAACCGAATTCACTAAAAAAAAAGTGATTTGAATTCACTTTAGCAGCAACAAGTGAAATAGAACAACCGGCGCAAATTTATCAAAAAATTAATCAAGTATAGAAAATATGAATGAAAATAAAAATTTCAAGGAGAAAGCATAAGAGCTTCTCCCAGGATGCTTTATTCCTCAATTTATGGAGAAGCATCCAGACATCGCTAGAGGCTTCGTCAAGGGCGATAAAGTAAAAGTAGAAGCACTGGCAATAATTGGCGACGAACCTTAAGAGCAATGGCCTACCACAAAAAGGAAGAAAATAGCAAAAATAACAACAATTCCGGGACTAGGGCGACCGGGAGTAGCCTCTCTATATCGTTAAACACAGCAATTGAAGGTGTAATTGGCACTTCACAGTTTGTCCCCCCTTCCACTTTTGGAAACGTAGACAGCACATGCTCCGTTGAAGAAATACTGCTGTGGTCGCTGCTGCTTCTTTTGCTGCCCATAGTACCACCGCCTCTTCCACTGCCGGCACTTCCACGGTCGCCAACGCTGCCGCTGTTAAAGTTACTTCTACTGCTGCTTCTTCAAAAGCCTTTAAATTATTTCGCTAAACATATTAGTTTTTTCAATATTTAGCGCATATTCAAATAAAACACTCATATTTTTAAATTTTCACAACCTCTTTTTGTTATTTTTTCATTGCGCCAATAACCAGCTGATCGACTTTCAAATTCATTTTCGAACTCACTTTCACTCGGATTCTGCCGGAATTTCCGCTATTTTTAAAATCGAACAAACCTTTATGTATAATTTTTTTGCATTTTAATTTAGTTTTGCCAATATTTGCATTTTCTTGATTCAAAAATTTATAAACTGAAAGACTTTCATTCGAATATGAATGCTTAATAAAAGTGTGTATTAATGCGACCGAAAAAATTTAAAAAAGTTTGTATATTAAGAAGAATGTGAGCACTATGGGACAAGTGGATTAGAAATACCAATTAAATTAATATCGGAGGTTGCCACGCTGATATAGTAATTTATGTTGTATAAGGAGTTAGATTGAAAAAATCTTAACACACGTTTTACCTAATAATTTTTTTTTGGGTGTAAAATTTAAAAATTTCTTTGATCTAGTTATCTTTGAAAAATATGTCAGTTGTTATTTTTAATGACAAACATGATGATTTATTGTGAGTTTGATCAAAATGAGTGAAGAAAAAGAAGTACGTCTTAAAATTATTAAAAATTTTCAAAAAAATCCAAATTGGTCCTAAAAAAAATTGGCCAAAGAATTGAAGGTCTGCCGTCAAACTGTCTCCAATGTTATTCAACAGTTTCAGGAGAATTTGACCATCGATTGGAAACCTGGTTCGGGAAGAAAACAAGGACCACATGATATTGGGAAAGCCAAGAAAATTGAAAGCATATTGAAAAGATCTCCAAGCACATCTGGTAGAAAAGCTGCCCGGTTAGCCCAGTGCTCTGACTATTTGGTGCGAAAAGATAAAGCCAATGCAGGTTTGAAAACATACAAAGTCCAAAAAGTTCCAGATAGGAATGCTGCAAAAAATTTAGACGCCAAAAGTAGGGCTCGGAAATTAAAATCGAATTTCATACAAAAATATTCATGTTGTATAATGGACGACGAAACATATGTACTGGCAGATTTTACGCAGCTTCCGGGTCAAAATTTTTATGTTGCTGATGCTCGAGGAAATGTCGAAGAACAATTTAGAATCCAAAAGCAGACAAAATTTCCTAAAAAATTCTTGGTAAGGCAAGCTATATGCAGTTGCTGCAACGGCAAAAGAAGCAAGTCATTTGTTACAGTGGGCTCTATAAATACCGAAATATACATCAAAGAATGTTTGGAAAAAAAGACTTCTTCCTTTCATAAGAGAGGACAATGTGTCCACATATTTTTGGCCCGATTTGGCATCATGTCACTACGGCAAGAAAGCTCTGGAGTGGTACCAAAGTAATAACATAGTTTTTGTATCAAGAGAGGCCAATCCTCCAAATTGTCCGGAGCTAAGACCAGTGGAGAGATATTGGGCTCTTGTGAAAAGAAACTTAAAGAGCACAAAAAAGGTGTCCCAAAAAATCGAAGATTTTAAAAGGAGATGGGCAAACTGTTCCAAAAAGGTGTCTAAAATAACTATCCAATCTCTAATGGAAGGCTTACCAAAAAAGGTCCACGAGATTTTTTCGATCTCACTATTTATATTTTTTGCTGTTGTAATTTTCGCATTGCCCAAACTTTGCAAGGGCGGCTCAGCGAAGCTGGTTGAAGTCGAGCTAGTTGTACCATAAATTACAGCCAAATTTATTCAAATTTTGTACGGTTCCCTAGCTGTTACCATGGATTCTAGGTGTGATTCCAAGTTGAAATAAATCTGTTGAATCATTTATTATTGTTTTGAATCAGAAATCTTGTAGGTTTTATTTTTTATTGTAATGCCAAAAAGGGTAAAAAGTTTACAAAATATTGAAAGTTGAAAATTTAATTTACACTTATATTTTTATCATAATTATATAAATATGTATGTATATCTAGATTATAATTAAGTACATGAATAATATTTGAATTAGAGATCTATGGAACAGATCTATCTGTCTGTCATCTATTTGGTTTTCGCTTGGCCTTAGTAGACGAACTCTTGCGCTTCTGTCAGGGATGTGGTTCCTTGAAAAAATTTTCTGATGCTTGTGGTGGAAGATGATATGGGTGCCACATATTTGAGTCGACATTATAAGCTGGCATCGATGAGAAGGTTTGCATGTTCGGTGAAGCATACGGGTTGTAGGTGGCGTAAGGAGAATTGCGGTAATCTGAATAGAATGAATAATAGGGGAACTGCTGGCCAAATTGCATATCACTCTGACACATTCCAATTCCATTCAATGAGTTATTGGAATGCATTAAGTGATTGCTACAACAGTGGCCACCTGGATGCATTCCTTGTTGTTGTTGGTGTTGTTGTTGTTTATATTGTTGTTGCTGTTGTTGATAAATATGTGGCTGTTGTCTTGTTGATGCGGGTGCAAATTGTTCAGACTTAAATGGACCAGCAATAGTATCCAAGAAACTACCATGTATATCGCATGGTTCTCGTAGTTGCTGCTGCTGTTGCTGTTGTTGGTGCGAAAGTTGCTGTTGCTGCTGGTGCGAAAGTTGCTGTAGCTGCTGGTGCGAAAGTTGCTGTGATCCTTGATAGCAATTAAATCGCTGCGCCCTGCGTGCAGCACATGGACTGCATGGTCCATATGCTGCTGCATTGTACATGGATGTTGAAGCGGGCATTCGTGTTCTCGCCGCTTCTCTTGCATGCCAGCAAGGTCTCTCAAAGCTCATACTGTAATTTCTTGGTTCTGATGGTGATTGCTGTTGTTGTTGCTGTAGTTGTTGTAGTTGCAGCAGCTGTTGTTGTTGTAGGTGTTGCTGTTTCAATTCATGAATTATATGGATTTGCGGTTTCGATAGTGTTGACATCAGCAACTGTTGGTGCCGTTGCTCTTCTTGCTGCTGCTGCTGTAGTGTATAGTAAGGAATCGGCATTGATGATCCTGGCGTGGATGATGTTGAAGGAAATCGAAATGGAAATGATGGTGGTGGTGGTTGTGGAGGCGGCGCTAGCGATGGAGCCTGCTGTGTTTGGTTATTATTATTATTTATATTCTGGTCGCCTGGCATCCGCGGAAGAAGTGGATTGCAATTGTTGTTGAAATTATTGGGGAATCTATTCGGGTTTGGTACGCTATATATCGGTGCTCGACGTAGCTCGTCATCATTGCATTTTGGTAGTGGCGGGAAAGGTGGGGGGAAAGATAGGAAATTGATTGAATCTTTCGGTTGCGGCGTTATTGGTTGACATGGCTGTGCCGTCGCACAATTGATCAGCGCTTGTCGTTGTTGCTGCGCTGCACAATTTATAATCGCTTCTCTTTGTTGTTGTGCTGCGATTGCCGCCTCTCTCTGCTGTTGTTGCTGCTGCTGCTGCTGTTGTCGCGCTGCACAATTCGATAACACCGCCTCTCTTTGCTGCTGCTGCATCGCAAAACTCAGATAGTCGGATATCGTTTGAATTTGTGGTGGTGGTGCGGGTGGTGCTGGTGGGGAACATAAAGGTGGTGTTGGGGTACACAAACGGGTTGGCGGCGGACATAATGGCGTTGGTGGTGAAACACATAATGGCGGCATTGCTGTAGGCATACAATTATTTGGTAGTTGTTCATTATTTCTGAAAGTAAAATTTTTGTTATTAATATGAGAAAGAGAGAGGGAAATTTTGAATGTGGTTAGAGTGTGAGAGAGAGAAAGAGAGATATACAATTTAAAGCAGTGATGGCCACCTATACATACGCAATGATCGACTCAGCTCTTTTTCTAAACAAATGAGACCTGTAAGTGTGAAATTTCTTAGGCTCTTGTGTACGCGGGCTACTCTTTGGCCCGCAGAACACTTCTCTTCAGATGGAGTGGGAAATTTGCGGTTTTCCTATTTGGTTTTTTCACAACATTCTCATGCAGGAATTGGCTATTGATCATATTTCCTAATAACCACTACTCAAAGAGTCGTTGATGCATTGCATAGTTCCTGGCAAACGGTCGGCAATGATTGGTCGCCGGCCCATTGAATTTCCCAATGATCTTCACAATAATTGTGAGGATTTCCAGGGCGTTTATTGCAGCCTCACTTTTACTGGAAACTCCTATCTTTTTTTCCAAAAAAATCTCATTAACTCATAACAAAACTGTTCTCATCAAGTGGCTTGTTCAATTCACCTTAAATTTATTCAGAACATATGAGGGATATAGGAAAAACAGTTTTCAAAATCATATAAACAATTTCCATCATGAACGTTGATCCACCGGACTAGGCCCATTAACTGATAAATAGGAAGAAACTACCACTTATACTCGGATGTGATGCCAATGCTCACAACGAAATGTGATATAACACTGGGGAAATACTCTGAGTGGGCTCGTCAAAAACTAGAGGGTTTCGAATGAACCTTCAATGCCGGATGATCATAAAAAATTAAGATTCACTTCTCCCACGATTAACAAAATAGTAAGAAATTCCAGGAAAACCAACTGGAACTTATACGTAGATAATCTGAGTAACAATACAACTAGTTTAGAAGTAAGCAATCAAAACAATGTTATAAAATTTTAGCAATGTGGCTATTGATGCATATGAGGCAAGCTGTCCAATAATAACAGTAAACTTACTCTGGTGGAGCAAAGATCTAGCTAAACTGCGAACTGAGTGAGGCCCTTACTATGAACTGATTTTAGTGTAGTCGAATTGCCTGATCGAACGAATCTTTATTTGGTATTATCACGTGCTTTCGGCAGAGAATGGCGCTATTACGGTTTCACTCATTTTGGCTAGTTCACGATCTCTATCAGCTGATCGTCATTTTGAAAAATAAATACGATTTGTTCGAAAATTAAGTAAAAAATAATAAGAGCAAAATAGTTATGACTACAACGGAATTACGACTCATCAGAAGAGGATGAGTGCTTGATGGAACTGGCCATAAGAAAAAAACAATGGAACGCTTCCAATCCTTTGGAAATTAGTTCCATTACGTAAATGCAGCCTTTAGAAGAAGCTTTGGTATCTATAGAATTTGTGTACAGATTTCTACAGAATTTCCGACTGTCCAAGGAAGCGTTTGTCGACTACTTCAGACGAACTGCTGAAGCAATGCATACGAGCAAGATCAATTCCAAGCATATTCAAATTGGCAACCTTAATCTATTTTGCTGTTACCCTAACTGGAGCTCCTAAACAATTTAATTTCAGCGAGAGTTCTTCCCATTTCTTCATCGCCAGAACTTTTGAGGAAATACCCTTTGCAATCAGAGGAATTGGTCCCATTAAAGTCACAAGTTTTTCTAACTGCAATTTGTTGCTCACCACTTTAGACTTACATAAAGTTTACAAAAACCTTTTAAAATTAGATTTTAGTCTTCAAAAAGTATAAAAAATGGTAAAATATTTACATTTTTAACAATTATTACTCAGCATGCACCGTATTGAAAGCAAAAATGTGTTCGACAGAAAATTCGATGCGCAACGAAAATTTCGACAGAGTTGCATTGCTCATAATAAGAACTTAACATTCGATATTCGGTCTTCGATAACCAGCGAAGATCGAACGTCGAAAGCAGATTATAATAAGGGCCGGAGTTTGTTCAATCGAGCAAAACAAACCGGAAATTGGTCAAAATATAGAAGCTTAGTAACGTCATATAACAATTAAATTTGAAAAGCGAAATGTACAAGCTTTAGGAACTTTTGTGAAAATGTTGAGCATGAGATGTATTAAGATTATACAAAGTCTTGATCAAAGATAACAATTTATCTTCCGTCAGACTGAAAAAGAACGATAGAAGTTATACTGAGAATGAGGAAGAGAAGGCTCAACTACTTCTGAATACTCACTTTCCAGGATCTTTTGAACCAACGACAGGAGATAACATAGAATCGTTATGTAGAACGAATAAAGAAAATTGGAAGAAAGCGAAGGAAATATGCTCAGAACTGCGGCTAAGGTGGGCGGTGGGTACATTCAAATCATTAACTGGTGTATATAAAGGGTTTTCCATTAGGGATAATGTTATAATTTTATCTATTAATTAAACACAGAATTTTTTGAGATATTGATCATTGTGGGTGTAGTGCAAGCATTACATTTTATGAATGAAATTCGATTTCTGTCATATGATCAAAACGAGCCCGTTTACAGCGATCGATTCTTTGGATCCAATTTTCCACCACTCTCGCACACATTTCGACCGGAACGTTGGCAATTTCGCGTTTGATATTGTCTTTAGGCTGGTCTAAAGTTGCTGGCTTGTTGGTATAGTCCAGTGACGTGATATACCTCCATAAAAAGAAATCCAATGGCGTTAGATCGCATGCACGAGGCAGCCATTCCACCGTACCATTTCTCGAGATAACACGTTCACCGAATTAGCCTTTCATATCGTTGATGTAAAGTTCATCCAATTACGGGCTCGTGGTGGTCATATGACCGAAATCGAATTTCATTCATAAAATGTAATGCTTGCACTACACCCACAATAAATTTGAACTCAATATCTCAAAAAATTCTGTGTTGTATTAATAGATAAAAATGTTATGTCCTTAATGGAAAAACCTTTAGCATATTTCCCGTTTTGCTGCAAAATGGATAGAAATTCTTTTATGACCACTAATGAAAATCGTTAGAGGAACTATATCCTTGGGATATACACCAAAGGCATGGAGGCGAGCGAGAGTGGTCTTCATTCCGAAGGTAGGGACCAATATGCTTGGCTTCATTCTTGTCAACATGCAGATATGCATGTTCCCTATATATAGAGAAGGTAGACTCTTCTCTGTATCAACTGACAGATATACGGCAGGACACTCTAGAAGCAAAAGAGAAAGCTGTATGTACGTTTCTAGACATCGAAGGTACTTTAAATAACACTTCGCATGAAGCAATAAAAGCTCTCAGCAGCAGAGGGCTTAATAATACCCTAGCAAGTTGAATGGGAAATAAGTTGAAGACTAGTGCAGTTGAGATACCATTGAGTACAGGCTCTCTAGTAGCAAACATAACAAAAGGTTGTCCACAAGATGGCGTTTCGTCACCGCTGATGTGGAGTATCGTCATAGACGAACTTCTAAAGGAATTAACGAATACTGGACTTATGATCCAGGGTTATAGTTCGGGCCTATGGGTTAATGCACCTCAGAAGAGGATGAGAGCTTGATGGAACTGGCCAGAAGAAGAAAACATGGCCCATGGGTTAATGCACCTGTATTAGGCGGAAATATACGCCATAGACAGGTGTGCTTACTTCAACCTCAAGCGGAACAATCGGAATCAGAAAATTTCAGTTCTAACTGCCAGCCAAGCGGATATTAAGACACTCGAATCCTATCAGGTAATCTCTAAACTAGCTAGGGATTGTCTTGAGAAACTTAATACGCTTGGTTTGCAGAACAAGGTCTAGATACTTTGGATTCTAGGCCATGTGGATGAAATAATGAGAAGGCAGATGAAATAGGCCTCATAATAAAATTTATAATGATTATAGGACTTATAGAAATAGTAAAATCTTTTAAGGGTTATAGGGCTTATATGATTACTATTATTTCAAATGGGTCACAATAGTTCTTAATGATATTAATAATAAATAATGATATGAAACGTTTTGCCTTAGGCCACTACTATTATTTTGTTCATAACTGTATATATATGTATGTAAAATGTACATACTTTTCTCTTGTATACTCGGCATAATAATTTTGCTCGGCAGCATTAACATTGTAATTTACGGGCTCTTGAGTATTTTTCATCATTATATCATTGATATTTTCAGTCATCGGCATACAATTGCAATCGTCCTTAAATGATTTGTTAATCATCTGCTCTAAATAACCATAACTTTCTGCACCATCTGCACTATCTGCACTGCCGCACGGTTGTAGACAACCAACACGACCATTGTCACCATCAACATTACCATCATCAACGCAACCATCATCATAATAATTTTCAGTTTTAATGCAATCGTTTCGATTGCCATTATATTGTTGATACTGTTGTTGACCGTAGAAGCTAATTTCCTCATCGTCATTTTGACAGGGCTCACATTGGATGCAGGTAGTTTCTATTGTTGGTCCATAATTGGAATCATCGTCATTTCTGAAGCTTAGACAATTATTGGCGGGTTCTTCATTGTAGCAAATCTGTTCTAAATTTGGCATATCTATACATGCTGGCGCCCTTTCTATACAATCAACTGCTACTCCTACTAGTGGTGGTGGTGCTGCTGTTGCTGTTCGGGTTAAATCGATTTCCTCATTTCTATCTCGCAATTTTTCGACTACACATCGGATTTTTTCACTTGTTACTGTTTGACGTAATATTGGAAAACTCTCCGGATGTAACATTGTAATTTTATCGTTCTGGTTGTTGTTGCTCTTACTGTTATTGTTGTTGCTCTTCAATGAGTTTATTGAAATGTTAGAGAGATTGGATTTGGGTTTTTTGGAACTTGATGTTGAACTCAATAACTTTCTACGTATAGATTCTTTGGAGAGCTTTGTAGATACAACGAGATCGGCCGATGATGATTCTTGTCGCTGAGGCATTCTGAGGAATCGTAACTTACGAGAGAGTTCTTTCTGAAATTATTAAATGAAATTTGTTAATATTTAAGATTTACGATGGAATATGCAATAAAAGAAAAAAGCTGCTCGAGATCTGAAGAGTTACAGGAAAGGATTAATAATGAATCTTACAAACATTTTGCGAACAATCTTATGTATAATTATATAAACCTTAAGTCCCTAGAGGTTCTTATTCGTAGAAGTATTTTAAATTTAACTGACAGTATTATTTTTGCAATTTTTCAGAAAAACTTACCTCACATTTTGATTTTGAGCGCCAGGTATATTCAATTTTTATCAACAAAAATTATTTGATTTAAATGAAAAAGCTTCTATATAAAAATTGTCATAATTTTGTACTTCGTTAAATACTATAAAATATTAAGTAGGCTCTGATTGGAAGTTAAGTAATTGGTTATCCTGCTAGTTAGCAGGAATCATAAATTCATTGGGCACAACACTATTTGATAAATTTCAAACGTTTAAGATGTGGCAAAAAGAAGTATTGCGCTGTTGTAATGATGGATATAAAAAACGCCTTCAATTCTACAAGCTGGCCCCAGATTATGAGTGCGTTGCAACGTTTCAAGGTGCCGGGGTATCTCTTAAAAACTATTACAGATTACTTCAAATATAGAGTGCTTTTCTATGACACGGACGACGGCGTGAAACACTCCGTGGTAACAGAAGGCGCACCATAGGGTTCCGTGCTCGGTCCAACATTGTGGAACGCAATAGATGATGGCATTCTTAAAGTTAATCTTCCCGAAGATCCCCCATATCGGATATGCCAACGACATAGCTATGGTAGTAGGCTAGATGCAACGATGTAATTGCGAGGGTGAGAAGATGACTAAGGTGCTCGAGACTAGAGTTGGCTGCCCAAAAAACGGAGGTCGTGCTGGTGAGCACAAGGGAACAACGCGAGGAGTTGATAATCACAGATGGGGATCACTGTTTCACCTCTCAGTCAGCACTTAGGGGTGCTCATCGACACATGGATGACATTTAAGGAGCACTTAGAAGCCATCAGCGATAAAGCGGCTAAAGTAAACTGCGCCGTGGAATATTGGAGGCTCACGGGAGGGCGTCAGCTGCTTTCAATGGTGACCAGCTCCGTAATACTGTATGCGGTATCCAATTGGGCGGTCGCAAACTAGAAACATCTGAAGGGCATTCGCTTGATTTATAAGCTCAGAGCACTGAGGGTTGCCAGCGCTTATCGCACGGTATCCGACGACGCCATTTGCGTCATAGCCGGGAAAGTGCTCATTTGCTTATTAACAATAGAGATGAAGCGCATTTATAGCATAACTGGAGAAAGGAACGCAATGAAAATAAAAGAAAGGAAGCGCACCATTATGGAATGGCAGCGAAACTGAATTTAAACTAGAAGAAGATCCGTTCTGCCCGAACGAACCCGAGGACTCAAAATACATAGCTACAAACAACAGAAGCGTACGACATGTCGCTTTAACAATAATCAAGTGACAGCATAACGCTGAGCCTGCTCTGGGAATTAATACCAACTGGTAGTCTCGCTGGGAGAGTGGTAATCGGTAGGAAATCGACATAACCGTAGAACTGGAGCTCTGCAGTATCTATGAAGATTACCACCTGCCAACGTACAACAAAAAAATCCTTTAGATTGTTTCACAAACGAACTGAACGACTAAAAAATGAATTATCACAGTCTTCACATGTAATCGATGGACCATAATTGAGGTTCTAGTTGATTTTGCAAAAATCATGTTAAAATAAAATTAAAGTTTCTTGCAAATTTGTGCTAGAAAAGTACAAAAAGACCTAATGTTTGAAAAAATTTAGCGAGAAAATTAAATTCTCGGACTTTTTGAACTTAGGAAATCTATTTATGAGGAAGGGATAAAGGGACGTTCACATATTACGTAACCCGCGAGTGGGGAGGGGGAGGGCCCGACAATTTGCTACAAAGTGTTACATGGGGAGAGGGGGGGTCATCGATGTGTTACGTAACATCGATTTTATATATCACATAGTTTATAAAATGAATTTTCTCCCGTTGAATTTGAAAATCTTGGTTACAAATTTTTTTAGATAGAAGAAAATATACTGAAAAATGATAAAATTATGAGCAGTTGATTGAGTTTTATTTTGCTTGTAATCCATTCTCTACATTTTTTGTTGGGGTTTTCATATTATTAGAACAGTTTTCACTTTTACTTTGTGAGAGATTTCGAGGTGTCAACGGAAAATGGGAGGGATCATCATTATAGAAGAAAAACTGGTTAGAAAGAGATTACGTCACAATAGGTAAAATATAGCAGAATAGAAATTTGTTACGTTACTAGGAGGGGGGAGTGGGGGGAGGTGCGTTTTGTTACGACCAGGGGGGAGGGGTAAAATTTGTGTCACGTAATGTGTGAACGGCCCTTAACAATAAATTTCTAATTAGCTAAAATCTCGCTCTAACTGAAATATTTTGGGGTTTATTATTTGCCATTTTTACCTTGACCCTTGAAAATATACGAAATTGTCCTTCATTGTAACTATGAAAATATTATTGTGTGATAAATGGTTTGTCAATGGATTGCTGCACAGGACGTCCTCGGTCAGAAGATAAAAAAAAAAATATTTCTAAATGGCAACTTGACTGTCAATGCCAAATCTTCAATTAAATTCCCATCACTTATTCGCTTAGATTCACTATACAACTATTTGTCCTAATAATAACTAAGAAATTGCTGTCTATGTGGTTTAGTGTAAATTTACAACTAAAAAATAAATTGTTAATTTTTTGTTTTTATTCCATTAATATTTACCGGTATAAAAATACTTGTTGGCACCTTGAGACGTTTTTTCTTGGCTATTTCTCTGTAAAGAACAAAATTAATAAGTAAAATTGAAAAAGATTCTAATTAAATTACGCAAACTTACAAACAAATTGAGTGTCGTGCCTCCAAAGGTAATTCTTTAAATTTGGAATCTTCGCTGGTAAAAGCTTTTGTCGGTGTGATAAGCATTGTGCTAAAATATTTAAGAAAATATTTCAAAAGTTTAAAATAAAATTAAGAAATATTTGGCGATAATTATATTGACAAAAGAAAAGGATCAATTAACGAAAGTGAGTTGAACGGAGATAGAGAAATGTGGTGCTCTACCTAAGAGTGTAAACTACAAAATGAATGAATTGTTCGATGCTCAAAGGACAGAAAGTTAAAGTTGCTGATACATTTAACGATGTTGAGAATAATGCTCTGAAGTGGTACTCTGAAGTGACCCTCAAGTGGTGGTCAGCCACAGCACACAGTCACACATTAAGATTGTAATGCATGAAATATGTAATAATATTTTTATGATTTGTTGGTAAATGGAAACCGTTTCTATTATTTTATCTTGGTTTTCTCTACATTTTTTTTTTTTTTAATTACAACTCGCCTTTTTTTTTTTTGGTGCTTATGTGAAACTATTTACGAGTTCCTCATGCAAACCTACAACTGCTTATACTTTGGCTTTGTGTTCTTAAACTAAAATATAAACAAATCGAAATTATTAATTTAAGGGCGCAATTTGTTTCGGTTCTATGTTTTTTATTGTTTCATTTTGTATTTGTTTGTGTAGTTCTTAATTGCTAGCGGCGGGTGTTATGAGTATGAGTTTCTGGTGTGAGTATTCTGTAAACTGAAACTGTTGCGCACACAAAAAGTGTGTACTCGGTTGTTGTATTTGGAGCACGTTATCGTTGAGAACAATCATAAACAAAAAATTGTCATACATTAAATTAAATATGCATGCATTTATTTATGTATATAGGAGTACAGTGGTGGCAACCATTGTAGCACATCTATCACAGTTTATAAAGATTTATTTTCTACGTTAACGTATAAAACTAAAACTTATTAATATTTTTGTTATGTTTAACCATGCATAAAAACATTAACTTATGTTAATTAATATTTATTTGAATTTGAATTTTGGGAGGGTTGATTTTCAGTTGATTCGATTCAGACCAATAACTAGACCAAAACCCAGATTAAAATCCATACTTAAACGCAGATAAAAAACCAACCTAAAGATTTGATAACAATTCACTCCAAAGCAGATCCAGAATCAGACAAAAAACCAGAGAAAAACGCAGGCCGAATTACAAACCAAAAACTAGACCTGGCTGGATCTGGCTAATATTCTGACCAAAAATCAAAGAGAATTCAAACGAAAATTCAAATCAAATCAAACCAATTATCAAATGAAAAATCAGACAAAAATCGAAATAAAGTTCAGGCCAACAAACAAACCAAAATTCAGATAAAAATTCAGATCAAAACTCAAACCCAATTTATACTAAAACTCAAACCACAAATCACTCCGATTTTCAGGCCAAAACTTAGACTTAGACTTAGATTAATCAAAAATTCAGAACAAATTTAGACCAAAAATCAAACCGATAGCCTGACTGATAGTCAGGCTATCGGTCGATAATCTGATCGATAATCTGACCGATTTTCAAACAAATGCTCAGACCAAAATTCAAACAAAATCCAGCTCAAAAATTAACCAAAACTTATAGCATTTTTCAAGTCAAAACTCAAACAGAAATTTTGCCTAAAAACTGCATAAAAATTTCGGTCGATTTTCATATCAAAACTGAAACTGATATTTAGAGACTCAGATCAAAGTTCATACCAAATTCAGACCAAAACTGAGGCCGTTATTCAGACCAAAAGTCAGAATAAAACTCAAATCGGTATTCAGACTCAGATCGAAGTTCATACCAAAATCAGACCAAAACTGAGACCGTTATTCAGACCAAAAGTCAAAACAAAACTCAGATCGGTATTCAGATTCAAAAGTCAGACCACAAATCAAACCAAGTTTCGAACAAAATTTAGATCAAAATCCAGACCAAAACTCAAATTGAAATTCACTCTAGTATTCAGTTTAAACATCAGTCCAAAATTTATCGTGCCAAAATTCAAATCAAGATAGAACTTATTTGGTTCGAGATTTAATCTGAATTTCAGACCAAAAATCAGATCGATTTTCAGGCCAAAACTGAGACCAAAACATAGATCAAAAATTCAGAACAAATTTAGACTAAAAATCAGACCGAAAGACTGTTCAATTTTCAAATCAATGCTTAGACAAAATTCAGACCAAAACTCATCCGAAACATACTGATTTTCAAGCCAAAACTGAGGCCAATATTTAGATTAAGACTCAGTTCAAAGTTCATACCAAATTCAGACTAAAACCGCAATCAGAGCAAAACTCAGACAGATATTCAGACTCAAAAGCCAGACCACAAATCAAATCAAGTTTCGAACAAAATTTAGATCAAAATCCAGACCAAAACTCAGATCAAAATTTAAACTAGAGTTCAGTTTAAACATCAGACCAAAATTATCATTTAAAAATTCAGATCAGACTAAAACTTGTTTGGTTTGAGTTTTACTTAGTTTGATTTTCTGACTAAAAATCGGATCAAAATTCAGATCAAATTTAAACCGAAACTCCGATTAAATTTAAATCAAAAATATAGCCAAAACACAGTCACGAAATTCAGAAAAATTTCAACTAAAAGTCATACCAAAATTCAGACCAAAACTGAGGTCACGAATTTAAGCATAAAACTATACCAAAAACCAATGCAGATAAGAACTCAAATTGATATTCAGACCAAAACTCAAACTGATATTTAAACCAGAATTAATTTGATTAAAATGCAGACCAAAAAACTTAACCTAAAAACAGATCAGAAACCCTACTCAATCAATTATTAAGCTCACCAAATGTAATACATCAACAAACTGACCGTTAAATCCCACATTTATTTCGACTTAAGTCCTTTGATTTTAATTTCCGAGATGAAATGAAATAAAATTCAAGGTCAAAATAAAAATATTAAAAAATAAAATTATCGTTTTTGAATTTAGAAAAAGTTATAACTAATTCGAATCGGGTGTTAGCTTTTGCACATAAATATATAATGGGTATTCATGGGTTGATGCGACATTCGCTCCTGACGTTGATTAGGTGGAGATTGCAGAGTTTTGACACTTTTTCATTATAAAAATTTGTAAGAATAATCCAAAATATTTTCATTATTTTTCAATAGGTTAGATTAAGTTGAAATGACTGCCTGGGAGCGCCAGCACACTCAGGCCAACAGGCTCCATTGGGATGCCATGTAAAAGGAGCTAAGCCCTTATCCTTCTAATTCAGGCCATTTGAACCATTGAATACTTTTCAGGAAGATAAGTAAGTGTCTGATCTGAATAATAGTCAAGTCTTTAAGGTCATCGAAGACAAAGCTGCCCAGATGTTTCTTTCGTACGTGAATTAGAGCTGGGCATTCGCATAGCTCCGGCAGTGATTTCTATATGGAAGACCCAGTCTTTCTGCATGTTTTCCAATGGGGCAGTGTCCAGTAATCATCCAAGTAACAATATTGATGAAGTGCCAGTTGGTATGTATCAGGTCGTTCGTCCGTCGACTTAGGCTAAATGAGTCTCGCAGTTTTGCAAGTGGTTTCCAGTGACCCCCTACCGTTAGTGTGTTTTATTGCATTCGAGGCTAGCCTTAGTTTACACGTTGCTAGTAATGATTTGCAACAGTGTTCCTTTTCTAGCTAACCCGCCAGCAGTTTCATTCCCCGGTATACCCATGTGCCCTGGCACCCAAATTAGTTGCAGATCGAATTGATTGGACAGCTCGTTAAGAGACAATCTACAATTAAGAGCTACTTCAGAAGTAAGGTAGACAGATTCTTAATTTAATAGCTGCATGACTATCGGTAAAGATACATATATCTTTTCTGGATATCACGTTATACTTTAACGAGGACGTGACTTTCTTTATTGCCATGACCTCTGCTTGAAATACACTGCATTGATCGGGCAACCGAAAGGATATATTTACAGTTTAAAATCATCAGTGTAGAAATGGATTGAATACGCTTTAAAACCGCTCTTCATTCTCCCATTTCTGTCTGTCAGGAATAAGAGTATCGAATTCGCCGTTAAATATTGGTTTCGTAAGGGTATAATCAATTGCTTTAAGTACGAAACTAAAATGGTTTAGAAACGTCCAGTGCCCTGAACTGCCCGTTGATCGAGATAGAATTTAGTCTCAGGGCAGTGCTGGCTGCACATTGCTTGCCATAAATGTCAAGAGGAAGGAGGTGAAGTATGATATCCAAGAACTTGGTGGCTGTGCTTCTCTGTACACCAGTGATGCAGAGTGAAGCTGTTCTTTGTACTTTCAAAAGCATGTTCATATGAATTGCCTTGTCCAAAGCCGTCCACCAGACCGCAATACCATATATCCAAAGGGTGTGACTACAAAAGTAAGCATGTAGCCAGTGAACCACGCTCGTTTGCATCCGTAGGGCGCTGTTATTATTTTATCTACTCGCGATCGGGTATTATGCTTCCAGCTATGTTTTTTGTCTAGAATGAGGCCAAAGAATTTAGCTTCTTCTTTAACAACTAGCCTAGTACTATTGAGTGAAGGTGCAATAAAGTACTTTCTAGTAAAGAGGACAAGTTCGGTTTTCTGCGGATTTGGTGAGAATGTTTAGAGCTGATTGATCAAGTTCACTTCAACATATAAAAACTCATCGTACTTAAATGAAAAATATATTCACATTTCCAATGTCCGCGGACTGTAGAATGCTAAGAAATTTAAAATACATTGTACAATATGTGCTAAACTTATGGCCACTACTGTACGTGTATATGTATTTTTTTTGTTTTTGTTTTGGCGTTAGTGTTTGTTGTTTCTGTTATTATTGTTGCCGTTTCTATTGCTATGAATTCAATTTTAGCCGGTAACATTTTCCTATTGAATTTAATATAACATAAATAATTACGTCCATATCTTGCACTGGTTTTGCTCTTGTCGTATTAGTTTTGTGTAAGTGTACGAATGTTTTGGGTAGAAAAGATTTCAAGAAAATGTGTATCTTTCAAAAAAAAGTGTGAATAAAATTCATAATAATTTACAGCCCATTCCTAATAGGAAAATGAATCATTGCCCAGTGTTAATGCTATTACCTGAGAATAATGTAATTAATAACACTACTCAACATATTGCAATGACAACATTATTTCATTATAACTTGCAGACAGACGCTGATCTTGATGAAATACTAAGTTTCCCGCTTTCAGGTAAAGTTTTTGATTTATTCATAAATGGATTTAGGAAATTTAAAGCGCTTTTCAACCCAAAGTTCACAAGAAATTCTGCATTCAAACTCTCAATGGTTTAAGGCTAGTCTCGATGGTTGCCGATCTGGCAGAAAGATCACCCATTGTGGTATCATGTGGGTGTTCATTTGACATAATTTTTGACTAGATTTTAGTTCGAATATCGGTTTGATTTTTATTAGAGTTTTAGTTTGATTTGGCGTATATTTTGTCAGAGATTAGTTTGAATTTGCGTCTGAGTTTTAATCTGAATTCGGTCTTTTTTTGATTTAAGTTCCGGTGTGAATATGGGATAATTTTTATTCCCGTATTTTGTTATGAATTTAGTCTGTTTGTAATTTAAACTTTTGGTCCATATCCATAATTTCGGTTTAAAGTTCACTACAGTAGTTAGCTTCAACATAATTAATGTAACTAACCTATCTACCTAGACCTTCTTCCAATTTGAAACCGTCAGTATAGAAACACACTACATTTTTCTACTGGCGTCGATTTTTGATCACCTCCTGTCTCAAAAGAATTGAAGTGATTGCAGAAAAAGTATAAGTATTGATTATATCCTGTCAAAGTTTCTAAATAAAGAGGTAAATTCCAAAATAATTTTCACATAAACTTCCGAGCAGAGTTTAACTGTAATTAACTTTGGCAACCTGCTTTCTAAAGAGGTTGAAAGGAGCTAAGGGACTAGTAAAGGTGTTGTTTTTGGAGCACCAATGATGCTCTTCTTTGAACCTTTTGGCCAACACCTTTCTTAAGAGATACCCACTAAACCATTGAGCCATCGAATAGAATCGAATTAATGATTGATGTATAAAGCCAGTGAAAAATACATGGTTCTATATCTCATTATTAAGCATCCCTTTTTTTACATGGGTAAGGCGCCACCTGGCCTTTTGAAGAGCTTTATTTCCTATTTAGAGCTTTTTTGTGAATAATAGAACCAGGCTTTAGGTTCCGTTTTAGATGGATTAACCCCAAGCAGCGTGAGCTCTGCGACCAAAATCGATTTTCAATTGTGAACACTCCTCGTGAGCTGGAAACTTTACAATAACGGATCTACAATCGCTTGTAAATTAACCATTTTCGTATTTTATTTTGACAAATAAGAGTTTGTTAGAAATATCTTAATCAGTGGCGGGTCCAGCTTTCAATTTCAATGCCAGTTTATAGATGCCATACTTTTAGAAAGCTTGATAATGATCTAGTTTTTGGATTGAATTTTGCTCAGAATTTTAGTCTGATATTTGGCTTAACTTTACCGTATTTGTCAGTTTTTGATCTGAATTCTGGTTTGATTGTATGTCAGTATTTTGTTTTGATTTTAGGTCTGAATTTTAATCCGATTTTGGTTTGAGTTTTAATCCGTGTTTGGTCTAAATTTTAGTTTGCTTTCGGTCAGTAATTAAGATATCGTCTGGTCTGAGTTTTAGTGTAACTCTTACTCTAAATTGTGCTCAAAATTTTGCTCAGATTTTTGGTCTAAATTTTGGTTTGCTTTTAATTTGTATTTGGACTCCTTTTAGCCGCAGTTTTAATCTAATTCTTAGTTTGAGATGTGGTCAAAATTTTGGTCAGAATTGGATTGATTCTGTTATGAGTTTTGGTCTGAATTTCGGTCCGAAACCGGTCTGAATTTTGCTTTAAATTGTGATCTGAATTCGGCTGGAATTTTGGACCAGTTTTTGTTTAATGTTTTATCTGAATTCGGTTTAAAGTGCTGTCTACTTTTGATCTGTATTTGATATAAAATTTGATGCTGTGAATATTTATCAGATATTTTCACTGGTCTTTGGTCTGAATTTTGGATTGGTTTCGTTCGGTATTCTGCGTCCTTTTGATCTAAAGTTTTGTCTAACTATTAGTCTCAGTTGTGGTCTAGTATTTAGTCAAAATTTTTTTCTTAATTTTGGTTTGATTTTTGGTCTGAATTTTGAACTGATTTTAATTTGGATTCGGTTTGAATTTTGGGTTTTTAGTTTGAGTTTTGGTCTGAATTTGGCCTCGTTTTGATCGTTTTTTGTTGGAATTTTGGTGCGATTCGTGATTCGGATGTTGTTTTATTTTTATCAATGTTTTGGTCTGAATTTGGTCTCATTTTGATCTAGATTTTCGATCTGAGTTTGTTCCTTTTCTTGGTTTGAATTTCGATCTGAAACAAAGTGTTTGAATTTTAGTCTAAATTTCCTTCTTAATTTCTATCTAGTTTCCATTTTGGTCTCAGTTTTATCCCAGTTTTCTTTTAATTTTTGGTCTATATTTTTGGTGTGAACATTGATAAAAGTTTTGCACTAATTTTTGGTTAAGGTCTGGGTTTTGGTCGATATAGAGTCAGATATTTATCCTCTAATATTTTGAAATCATTCCTTCACAAATCCAAATCCTAGAGCCGCCACTGATCTTAATGAGATCTATCGATTAGTTTAAATTCAGCTCACGAGAAGAGTTTGTAATCGAATAACGGCTTATGGCGTTAGATTCGCAATGACCCAATCAATGTATCAATCGTGGGGGCGGAAAAAGGTTCCTGTTTATGTATCGACAAATCGAATTATCGGATTAGACTGATCAAGAATATACCTAAATCTGTCATTCCAAACGGAGATAGAAAATCAATATTGCCTTTACCCCTCTGATGTAGGTAAACAACAACAACTTTTTAATAAACAAGAGCGCCAAATTACACCATGGCAATCTAACAATTTTGCGCACTTTTCTTTATTAACTTTTATTTCGTTTTCATTTTTATTTGGTTTTATTTAACTTTTCTTTTATTCTTAATAGTTAAAATCATTTGATAAAAACACTATGCGAATTTTTGAATAACATCGATTAGATCACAGTAGGCTGTTTATGGAAGTTAAATTAACGAACAAAGAACTTTTTACATTTTGTAATGTAACTTAGTTTAATTTCTGCTTTGCAAATTAAATTATTAGAAAATAAACCGCGCAACATAAGACCATTTAATCCTTTCCTATTTAGTTGACAACAGCTGTGTGTATATACCTCTCAGAAGACCGATCCCACATAAAGGCGATGTATTACTAAATGCTGTAATATTTTAGGATGTGGTTGGAGCCACGACCGTTCGAAGTTTAAGTATTAAGATTTTGCATTATATAAAAAAAAAAAAAAAAACGAAGTCAGTATTTGCAGATAAAATTTCAAAAATGTAAACATGAGATATTTTAATGCGCCGCACAGTAGTTTATCTTTCGCAACACTCGCATTTTTAATGTTGATTTTGAATTTTTTGATTTAATATTTTTCTTATAAAAATAAATTGGATTTTTACATAAAAAAGTTGAATTTTAACTTAACTTCATTTTTTTAAGGAGTATAATTTCCACCCGTCTTGACACACTGTGTTTCATCTTATAGTGGCTTGAAGTATATAATCTCTAGTTATCGGCGACAATTTCTTCTTTTTTCCCACTTTTGGTCATATCAGAGGCAGGCGTGGCAGTGGCCAATTTTTATGACTTTGCGCCATTTCCTTTTCATTTTTAACACCTTTTGTACGAACTTCAACCACTGTGCGACGAGAGGAAGAAAACAAAGAAACGATGTAGTGAATATTTCATATTTAAGTATGAAATAAATTTCTATTGAAAGTTGCAACATAAGTGCAAACAATCTGTAGTTAGATTGGTGAATGAAAAATTCTCTTTGGACTGAATATGATGTGTCTTGATGCAGTACGATTCTATGGAATCACAAAAAATATACGCGATTTTATTGGCACCGAATTTAAATATCTTATTTTCATACTTCATCATCATTATCGTTACAATTTGTTATAAAATCTTTTTTTTTAAATACTGCTACCTTGGCCAAGCTATAAACCCACAACAAAATAGAAACGCTTAGTATTCTGTGAAAGTAATTTTAGGTGAACTCTGATGTAGTTCCTTAAACCCTTCTTCTTCTTCATCCTATCCTTGTCCTATTTTGGTTCGGCTTTCCTTGTACGACATCTCTAGGCCGTTCGGCCCAGCGTCGATGTTTCGTTTAAGCTCTTCCATTGCCTTGTGCATTGCCAGCACTTACCTCACCGTATTGTCTTCTGATCTTCTAATAACGTGCCCGTACTACCGGAGTCGGCTCACCTTCAACTTTTCGGTAATTGGTGCAGCTTTGCTGCTTTCGCGAATGTATTTGTTTTGCACTTAATCTAGCAGTTTCTGTTCCAGCTTTCGCGGTATGGTCCAACACTCAGATGCGCTTACGTCATTGCTGGTCTGATTATGCTTTTATATATTATAATTGGATATAGATTTATATTATAATTGGATATAGATTAAGGATAGGTATTTTATAATAACATAGGGTTACTTCGAAGGAACCTCCTGTGATATCTATTTCAGCAGTGTTGATCTAAGACACAAATTGGCAGGAGCCTGTGGCATCTTGTCTCGAAGTTTATTTCAGTGAAAAAGCACTTCGTCACAATACGCATCAGCATTCTTCAAAATTAGCCCGTTTTTAGTTCGCGTAACACCAGATGAGAGGGATGAAGCCGAGACAACATAATGATCACTATCCCCATCACAATACTATAATCATCATAGGTGACTTTAATGCTATATATATATAAAGGGTTTTCCATTAGGGACATAACAATTTCGTATCTTTATATGAACGCAGTCAACATTTTCATCATGGTTAAGTTCACGAATCTGCAACGTTTGGAAATTATTAAAAATTACTACCGAAATTCTGAGTCGGTGGTCGCCACTTCAAGAGCGCTTACTACAATTTTCGGTCGTAATACCGCCATGTTACCGTCAATGGAGAGCGCTATCGTGTTATGTTGGAAGATTATTTGTGGCCAGAATTGGATGAACTTGAGATCAACGATTCGGTGAACGTGTTGTCTCGAGAAATGGTACGGTGAAATGGCCGCCTCGTGCATGCGATCTAACGCCATTGGACTTCTTTTTATGGAGGTATATCACGTCACTGGACTATGCCAACAAGCCAGCAACTTTAGACCAGCTCAAAAACAATATCAAACGCGAAATTGCCAACGTTCCGGTCGAAATGTGTGCGAGAGTGGTGGAAAATTGGATCCAAAGAATCGATGGCTGTAAACGGGTTCGTGGTGATCATATGACCGAAATCGAATTTCATTCATAAAATATAATGCTTGCACTACACCCACAATAATTTTGAATTCAATATCTCAAAAAATTTTGTGTTTTATTAATAGATAAAATTGTTATGTCCTTAATGGAAAACCCTTTATATATACCCGCACTTCCACTAGAAGACTTAATTGTTTCTAACCACGGTTTCCGTCAGTGGCCCAGATAATGCCTTTATTGAACAATTTGGTTCTCCGGATGAAGGTAAGGAGATCCGATAGTTCCGTTATCGTTATTTCTGTTAAGCTATTGAAGCCCCAAGCATTGGAGTCTACTCATCTGCAGCCTTGGAAATTGACATAAAAAGTGAAGAATCGATTCTGTCTCTTTTTCATCTGGGCAACTTCTGCACTGTCCGCTCGTCGGAACACGCAACCGTTGGAGCATTGGTGCAATAGCACAACGTCCAGTTATGACTCCTGCGATCAGACGCACTGCAGATTTGTTGCGCCTTAAGAGGACATTTGTCTTCTTCCTATCTAACCTTGGCCATAAGGCCCGTGAAACTACACAGTCATCGGGGTTAATCTAAGCGTCATTTGATACCGCGATGGTGTACTCGTCTATTCTCCTAAATAGTTCGCACACCGGAGATTGTATAGAGGTATCCGCCTTGTTTGTGTCTATTTCCGAGCCCCTTCTGGCTATTTCATCTGCTCTTTCGTTCCCTTCAATATTGCAATGTCCAGGAACCCAGGAGAGAGTGACTTTGTGGTGCTCAATGGCCATCAGTGAAGCGTGACATTTCTTTACAATCTCTGATTTAACCATTTTGGAATCTATTAACTTCATTGCAGCCTGACTGTCAGTAAATATAATAATATTCAAAGTCCGAATTCTTTCCTGTGCAGGGCCGTCTCACAAGATTTGTAAGCATGCTGAAATGAAGAGAGAGAATGTAACAATAACGACTCACAACGGATGCGATGTTCGACACAGCGCTCAACACAATTTTAGTAAGAAAGACATCATACTGATTGGTCTAAAGCTTTTGGGATTGATATAGTTGTTCTTTCCAATTTTTAGAATGAAAACTACTTTTACCTACCTCCATTGTCGAGGTATGCGAGCGAGTGCCAAACTGGAGGTGAAGAGCTTTTTCAAAACCGGTAGTAATTGCATTTTAGTGTCTTTCAGACCAATTGGTAATGAACCCAGCGATTTGACGCCACGGTTCTGGCAACCACCCAGCTACACTGGGAAACTGTCGAACTAACCCTTCCTGCTTCCGGGAAAGTGGGATGTTGAACAACTTAAACCTGATTGCCCGGAAAGTAAGATCCATTTCAGTTTTTGAATCCGTGAAAGTGCCATAAAATTTTTTGAGTGAACACAGTGGGTTGGCTTGACCCTTTTTCAGGATGTTCACCAACCTAGCTATTTCACAAATAGTTTCAATACCGCTGCACAAATTTCTAAAAGAAGCCGTTTTAAAATCTCGAATTATCTTCTTATATTCTTTCTCTCTAAACTTTGCCCAGCCCGCTTTTTTCAGATTTCTTATGAGCGGTAAAGAATTAATTTCAACACCTTACTGAAATGTGATATACCTGTGGTCTGATAGAGTCGTCTCTAATGACCTTCCAGTTTAACACTATCCTTTCATTAGAAAGAATTAGGTCAATAACCTCTTTTTTAGTAGGTGTCACAATTGTGGGTTCGTTCCCAACATTTTGAGGTGGTAAAATTGCTTCGTATGGAAAGTGGGCAGAAGCAATCCCGATTGGCCTGAAAACTAAGCTTAACGGCCACCTTATCTTGACCACGAAACTGATCAAGTTTGGTGATTCTAAGATAAGGAGATGCTATAATCGAACACTCATCGTGTAGAATCTTGAGTCCCCTTAATGCACCAAGTCCACAGATGAGACCTTTGTGGACCCAAAATTCTTGTTATGCGAAAAACATAGTTCTCCACCACCTAAAAAATCTCAAAAAACCACTTTATTTTAGCTTAGTGGGGATACCCCTTAACAGTCATCGGCCAATTGAAAAACATCAAGACTGCGGGGGTGATAGACTGCCTACTGAGTTGTTTAACGCCAGAGACGTGAGCTTTTACGAAGATTGTGGTCAGATGAAAATATAGCTAGCTATTGGAAGTTAAATCCTTAGGCGGATCCAGAGATTAACTAAGGGGAAAAGGGGAGGAAGGCTTAAATTTTTTCCTACAATTTCTACAATTTTTTTTTTATTCATAACCAACGATCAAAATGTTTAATCTCCTCCCGAGTATTGTAGCGGATAATAATTCACAAGATCAACGATCCAATATGTGGGATTTACGTGTATTGAAGAAGAAATTGACATAGCCAATCGCATAAAAAACTAGCGGCTTCGCTGGCTGGGTCTAAGCGAATGGAAGAAAACCCTCGTAGAAGATGACGAAATCAGCTCCGTTTCGAAAGACCAATTACAGGGTACCTCATTGTACTTGGCCTCACCAACTGGTGAAGTGACTTTAACCGATTGGACCGACTAAAGAATTAAATAAGTATTTCATAATACCTATGCTCTGAAAAATTTATTATTTCATTTGATACTTTTATATCGTCGTACGTATCTGCTTATAAATAATATCTACCGTAATAATTGCCAACTTTATTGAATTATCAATATGTGCACCTACAAAGAAAAACAGTAAACTTTATTAATGTATAGAAATTACATTAAAATATAATTATTTGTAATTATGCAAGGAAAGGAAATATCTAATTGGAATAAAAAGTTTTGTTGTATTGTAATACAAACTAATGAATAATAAAAGCATGTATGTACATACTTTGTATGTCATGCATAAAGGAAAATAAATTTCAATATCACTTTCACTTCAGTTTAAGAAAAGTTCTTAAATAGCAGAACCAAGCAAGCAAAATTCTTGAGTAAAGTGTTTCACGAATAAGAGCTAAATATTAGTAAATATTGGTATTGAAATATATGGGTGAGAAGCTTATTTTTAAGGGCTAAATATCTTAGACTTCTCTCAAAGAAACAATGATCACGTTCAGAATACGCTTCTGCTCTGCCACTGTACTTGTACCTGTGTCTTATAAATGAAAAATTTATCACTTTATGATCAACAAAAATTATATTGAACAGTCGCCATTTAATTGAGCGTATTATTTGTTTTAATACTTCAGCTCAACATGTTGCTGAGCAGTGGACGTCTTCTGAATACAACCATTTTCCAAGCATTTAGGCATATAAAACAGACTTAATGTTTTCAATAAAGAGTACGGCAAAAATATACTAGGCCCAGCTGGCTCCTTCTTAAGCTTTCAAATTGTTGATGTTCAATTACCTGTGCGCTAACCATTGCACAGTGGTTCAGGATCATACTGAGAACGGAGGAGGAGTGATTCGAGAGTAGCGAAATTCGGTACATGTAATTTTTGGGTTGAGAAAAAGAAAATTTGTGTAAATGGGAGTGAGCAGTAAGCTGTCACACACACCTCCCATTCAAACGGAAAATTTAAATATTTTAACCAAAGATATTTAACTGAATTTTTTACCAAAATTATTTAAAATGATGAGAAAACTGTAGCCAGAAAATGGGTGGAATTGGTCAACTGCCATTCCCACTTCCCATACAAACGCGAAATGTAGAAGGCCATACAAAATGGTTTTGCTTATTGTTGAAGAAAAATTTTTCTTTTTTTTTGACTTTATATGAAAAAATTCAATCCAGAAAAGCTCTTTTGCTTTTTTAGGTTTTTTTTTACGAGCAACTCAAAGTTGCGAGATAAACGTTCAATCTAGCACAGTGCAGCGTAGGCCAGTATAGAAAATATTTGCATAACACGCAGCTGTGCATATAGACCAGTCATTTCCAAAACACTGCCCGCGGGCAAATGCAATGAAGTCTCAGCGCCAATTTATGATTTACATCTATGAAATTGAAGACAGCAAGTTAGAAATGTCTTGGTTTGGAATAAATGAATTTTGCGTGTACTTATTTCAAACGAAAATGCCACTTTTAAAGTGGAACAATGGAACCACGCGTCTGCGCGTTCTGCGCATCTGTCCAAAAAGATAAATCAGTACATTTGTATGAAGTGAGTTACACGATGATAGTGGATGACGAATTGAAAGCGAATGACGTGAGAAGTTCAGTAACTTTATACTTTTTTACGCTTTTTGCACGCCATGACAGTTGCTCAGCTGTTTGTTCATACCATATAGTTTTTCTAGTTATATATAGTTTTCTAAAGTTAAAATTTATAAAAATACAAATACATAACAAAAAGGTAAAAAAGGAAGAAAAATTAATACAGGTGCCATATGGCACCTTGTCGCTGAGCCGTTCCTAAGCTAGGTTCAAAAACCATTTTTTTCTCAAGTTACTTTCTTGATCTATCTACTTTGGTTCCAGATCGTCCTTAATGGATTAATTTACCATATACTATGTATTTATATCTATGCTCTCAGTTTAGCTCTCTCACAATTTCACGCATACAATACCATGAATTGAAATGCGTCTGTATAAGTTTGGAAATAACAAAGTGTAGTGAGCAGTGTGGCCAATTCAGCGCTTTTCCCGCTGATTTTAGTGCTTTTTGAAAGTTAAAACGCGATAAAAAGTGATTTAGCGCTAAGCGCGTTTTTTTCAATTTAAAATATCTTCGAAAAATCGAAGAAGTTTTCATGGACTAGAAGTATCAGATGTGTGCCTGTATTAGTGAAAAAGTATAAATGTATTGAGTTTCCTCGCATTTTTATAAGGAAAAAAATTTAACTTTTTTTTTTAAGAAAATACGCGTTTTATTCTCCATTAGCGGTTTTTGAAAAACAAAAGTTGGCCACTCTGGTAGTGATTCTCAGAGTAAGAGAGAGAGAGCAAAGAAGTTATGTTGGCTTAAGCTGTTTGCCACACATTCAAGTGTTTTCGGTGTACCTGAAAAAGGACGGCTTCCCTCACAAATAACAGCCCTTAAAAGAACGGTTTCTGAGAAGGGAAAACTTACCGAACTTACACTCTGAAATAACATTTCATTACATTATAAAATTATCCATAAACAAGTAGATTGATTGGTTTTGATATTGTTTTGTAATTACAAAATTATAATAAAGAATCTAATTATAGAATAAAACTAAGTAAAAATAAACTTTGGTAAATATCAACAATATATCTACGTTTGAATATAGAATTATTTTACATGCATGCACGTATTAATTTATATTATTGTTGAAAAGCAATTTTCAAATTTCTTAACCCCTTTTGCCACCAAGGTGACACCGGTTTCACAAGATTAATTTTTGCGATTTTTTAAAAACTATCCGATTTTTATAAATTCTGGATTTTTGGTAAGATAATTGATAGTTTTTTAATTTCAATTGAAAATAATTACAAATATCTTTTCTTGTAACATTTTTTTTTTGGTAATTTGCACTAGCTCACAATTTTTACAAAGTTTGTCCAAATACACCAAATTTTTAATATGTTGTGAGAAAAACTATTTACTCAATTATGACTTCCCATGTTTGTATATTTTTATTTAATTTTTTTTGGAAATACAGGTTATGCTATGGGTCACCGGTGACCCTAAGATCTTCAATGAAAACCTTTAAAGAACTTTTTCATAATGAAGTGGGGATTAAAGAATTCGAATCTGGACTAAGTTTTGCTCTATCGGTTCTAATTTCCTTACGTTCAAGAATGGATTAAGTGAAAAATTAATACTATGTTACTTTGTATAGAAAAAATTTATAAAAAATTCCATTGAAAGCCACAGGGTCGCCGGTGACTCATAAAAGTTCAGGTCTTCAGTGGTGCAAAATGTTTGTTTTGATCAAAAATTTTAACAAGAAATTGGAGTCAATTCGAGTCTGGAGTCGGTTTTGCGTCTTCTCTTTTGATTTCCTTACGGCCCCGAAAGGGTTAATTCTTTGGCACTACACTAGTCAAAAGTTTTTAATTAAGTCATTTTAAAGTTGATAGCTATAACAATAATAAATAAATATGTATATAATTATAGTAATATAGTCAATTCCTTGATTTATCGATATTATCCAGTCCAATCTTTAGATATAATTATAGTCCCGTCAATAGAATTTGGCATATTTAAAACGTCAAACAAAAATTTCGACAAAAATTCAAACCAAATTCAGACCTAAACTCCAATGAAAAATCAGACCAAAAGCAGAACAAAATGAGATAAAAATTCAGAGCAAAGGGCACCGAATTCAGATTAAAACTCAGATCTAAATTCCAACCGAATTCAGACCATAAAAAATCAAGCCGGAATTTAAAACAAAATGTTATTAAATTTAAACCAGAAATCAGACCAAAATTTTAATTAAATTTAGATGAAAATCAAACAAAAATTTAGACTAAAATGCAAATCAAACTCAGACCAAATATTAGGTCGAAGTTCAGTCAAAAAACCGGAACGTACGTTAGCTTAAAACTCAGACCAAAAGTAGACACAATTCAGATCAGAAATTTATCAAATTTTAACCAAAACTTAGATAAAAATGAAAACCAGGATCAAATTCAACTCAGATACAGATCTAAACCAGACCAAAAACAAGACGAAATGTATTTACATTTTGGGAGGGGTTGTATTGCATCCCCCTATAGGTCCGCCACTGGCAAATACTAAGCCATGTAGAGAAAATTATGCAAAATGTTTTTTTTTTAACTCAAAAGCACACCGTATAGTAATTAAAAGTATAGGCCTTGAAAACAAAAAAGAGAATTATGTATATGTAAATATTTATGATATAATAACAAATAAGCGTCAATTATTTTCGAAAAGGACATTGAACTATATTCCAAGTATTTACTTTCGTTTCACTAATTGTTTGTTCTGAATCTCACCTTCAGTTTTTTTTTGTAATCCTTTACTTTCAATCAAATATTAATCCTATTGGATATACACACATACACACACGCACGTTCGCGTTCTTTCGAGATGATTACGCAAAAAAGAAAGAAATAATAATAAATAAATTCACCACAGGCAGAAAAACAATAATACAACGAACACTACTTAATTCAATGCCTGTCGAAACACGATTACAATGAAAGCACGAAAGCAGTGAGTACCTAGTGGAGTTTCCGGCGGAAATCAACCATACTAAAGCAAACACATATACACATACAAGTGATCCTAGATATATGAGTATGTGTGTGTGTGTGTTTCTGACAGCAATTCATTGCATTACGACAAACAAATGCATGCATTAAAATTATTTAATAACATTAAAAATAATAATAATTACAACAAACAAAGCAATGACAGAGATATACTATAATATACATACATACATATAAGGGTAGGCAATAAAATATCAAAGCAATGCATCAAACTTCTATATATACAAGTATGTATGTATGTATGCATTGATATAGAAACATACATACACAAAATGAATTACGAAAGTCGGGCATACGTGTGGTATACAAACGCACTTTGGAGCAGCAGACCGCACACCACGTATACATCGAACTTCTAACACATAGCGATACCATACTCTGTTCTTAGACGAAAGGACACGTCAGCATTCCACATACTAGCATAAGATAGCAAACGTAAGTACTCACCCAAAGGGAAAGGTGACGCTCCAGAAGGGGTTTCATTTTACACTGGAGCGCATCCGTGCCAACATTAAATTTTTATTTCGCACTGAAGCGTTTGCGAAACACTTTGGGAGAAAATTTAAGTGAAATATGTAAAAATTTATTTATTGGAATTGATTAGATTGTTGAGGAGGTGAGCAAGACGATCCCAGATCGCTATGGCCAACTTGGGCTTATTGTAATATCCCCCGAGGGATTAATGTATTTTATAGTGTTTATTTATGAGTTTATTTCCCTTGAGGAAATTTATTATCTCTTTAGAAGAAATATCCGCTATGTCTTACGGTTGTAGGATAGAGTTTCCTAAGTAACGAAGTCGAGTCCTCATTAGACCTTCATAGTGGCATAGCATATGTTCTGAAGTTTCTTCCCCTCATTGATAAATGTTTGTTGACCCTACAATGCCCTGTGTAGAACCATGTGGCAATTCGAAATTGTTTTCTACCTAGATTAAGCAATTGCTTATTTCTATTATGGCATGAATGATTTAGCTTGCATATTATCGGGGGTTTACCTTCAGTATGGCATATAATCCACCAAATACTGGAACCTTTTGGCTGGAATTTAGTTCCAAGGGTCCTGAACTGCTGCCCAAAGGGCTTCATTGTTTGTTGGTTTTGTATTATAAATTGTCTTTTTGACATCAGCCCATAAGTTCTCAATTAGATTAAGATTCAGGAGACTGCTCAGGCCACTCCATGACATTGACTAATTGAATGATCACCAAACCACTTCTTAGCATTTGTACTGATATGTTTAGGGTCATTGTCTTGCTGGGAGACTCACAACAATGGAATTTCTTCTTTGACATCACTTCATGCATTATTTGCACATAAACGTTTTGATACATGATTGTTTTAATCCAGTATATGGGGCACACTCCATAGTAAGAGAAACATGCTTATTATGCTTGAACTTCCGTGCTTAACGTTTTTAGCCGTAAATTTTGGCTTGTATTCTGCGTTCGGAGGTCTTCTAACATAAGAATGAGAGCCTTTGCAGCCAAACAAAACAATCTTACTCTCGTCTGTCTCTCCATCTTTCTACTGGCCAGTTTAAATGATCTTTTGCTTAGTCGCATGTTTAGAAGATAAGAGAGAGACTTTTCTTGGTCTACAAGCCTTAAGATTATGCTTTCTAAGTCGGCAGCAAACTGCATCGAATCATGCTTGTATATTTAATTCTTTTTTATGCTCCGTTGCAGACTTGAAAGCAATTTAGCGTTTAACAAGCAATGGCGACATTGCGCGTTTTTGCCCGCGTGACAAAATATTTTGGTTTATTGGTGCAAATATTTTTGCATTACGGATCATTTTGCTTGAGCAGCCGACGATTAGACTTACTTCCGCATATGTTTTAACTTCCGACATAATTTTTTTTATAATTTCCCGTTCCTTAGAACTGCTACCCATGTTTTCCGCTACTCATTGCTACTAAAATTTGAATTCAAACTTTTTGTACGAGCTTAAAATTAAGTAATACACACATTACTAGTTTGAAACCTTATCTGAGAATATTAAAAAGAAAAATGTGTTTTTTTTTAAGCAATCACAAGCAGTGCTTGTTGAGCATAAATGCAGCTCTGCGCTGACATGTTGAATTTGGAAGGCGGAAAGATGGTCCCGGCTCGGGAAACTAGTTGTAATTTTTGGAAGGAGTTGTCCTTATTATTGTTATGGTTGAATTAAGTAAAAGTGAAATAAGAATAATAAAAGTGTTTTTTTTTCTAATATTAGTTCTTCCACTTAATTTCATTGCGTTTTATTTTTATGAGTGAAGCGGGCACTGTGCCGAAACAAATTCTTTGTATAACTGTATGTAACAGCAAAATTTCAAAAAATTGTGCCTCGCGCATATTTTTTAATGAAAATAGTTAAACCACAGTCCTAGTGCTATTTTTTAATACATATATTAAAATTAGGTGCATTTTCATCCCTGAAATATGTCTATTTTTTGCGTCTTGGAAACCCGGAACTGGAATTGTAACAACTAAAATTTTGTTGTTGTTTTCAAGTAGCTTTAACCATAGTATTTTATTTCTCGTAAAAACTTCTTTAAAGATCAACTTTTTCTACTTTCAAATGAGCCGTCTAAGTTACTTGTAAGAAAGACTCCGGCTGGGATACCCTATATTTTCTCTCTTTTATGAGTTTTTATTTGTTACTCATTTTTATAATACTAACTTATAGTAAGGGGCAAAACTGTTTATAACTTATAATATTTTTTGGGTCACTATTACTGACCATAAATGTTAGGAAATCGAAAAGAAGAACACTGGAAAAAAACATTTTTTTAAAATTGAATAACATTTTAGGATAAAAAATTTCGCTTGAAAATATCGAAATTTTGACTAAGATCGGCGAGTTTATTCAATTTTTCAGTCAAACTTTTTTTAAAGGTCTAATAAAGTGTAATAATCTTTATAGATAGAAAATCAAGTGTAAAAAATGTCAAATCAATAAAATTAATTGGTGCCGCATGAGCAAAATTTCCAATCCCCGCACGATTTTTACCTGACACTCTGAGTAGGCTGGCGATGGGGGCTGCCCACTCTCAATTCTGAGTCTAAAGTTGAAGTTTCTTTCAATTTAAGAGCGAAAAACTTCATACAAATAAAATTAAAAGAGAGTGTGACACTAGGTCGGTAAATCCGACATTGCTGTATTATAAAGAAAAATTTTACACATTTTTGCAGAGGTTGCTGGCAAAGTGCTTCCCTGACAAGCATTTCGAATTTTCCCCATTTGGTAGTTATCACGAAGCATAAAGTTAGCAATTTTTTTGGGTAGCATTTAAAATTTTCCCGTTGGGCAATTGTTCGTTCAAATAAAATGCTGTCAATTACAATATGTAGATAGTAAAAACAAAGTAGGCAAGGTGGTAAAAAAAAATTTTTTTTTGTAGCAATTGTAGTAAAAGTATTGTGCATGTTAATGTTGGAGGTAAATAGCTACATACATGTACATACAAACAAGCATATTGGAATGTGTGGCATGCGAAAGGTGCCACTTTTTTTTCAAAGAAATTTTATTCATAAATTGAGATATTGGTGCATATATACAAATGCTGTACTTGGAAGATAACGCAGGTCTTCGTAAACTGCTAATTTTGAATTGTACTCTAGATTTTCTGGATTCCACCAATATTCAACGATGAGTTTTTCCACTGAACAAATCTGAAGCCTTTAGGGATTAGAATCAGAAGAAAAAAGTGAATAAATCAAGTTCTTCGTAAAAACGACGGCAACTTTGTGCAGAAAGTTATGGAGGGAAAATCCCGTCGACACAGCCTTGCGATCCGCGTGAAACTTGGAGGTGAACTGTAAAACATCTAAATTAAATCTAAATTAAATTAGTCAGTGGCGGATCCAGAAAGCATTTTTGGGGGGAATAAAAATAAAAAATTCTCTATATGAACTAAATTGCGGGCTGGAGCATTACGTACGTAGGCTTTTTTATTTTGCTTATCATTAACTTTATCTCGATTGATAACACTAAATAAATAAATAAATAAATAGAAAGGGAATGTGCCTTTCTTTTCCTGTGTTATTTTCATGCCAATACTTATCTTGAATTTCATTTTGAATGAACATTGCTAAAAATTATTAATTCAGTTTTGGGCAAGAGCTCTAAAGTGAAACAAATTATTAAATAATAATATTTTGGTATGTAATTTTAAAATTGTGAAATGTTCTAAAATTAATATATATTCCATTTGTTGTGAAAAAAATCCTTTTTACGAACTGTATGATGAAGTGCAGAGAAATATAAAATAAAACAGTTAGTAATATTTTGAGCAATGCTTGTAGGTTGCATTAGTCGGTTAGGTTTTTGATGTATCATCCGACGTTTCGCTTAATTTTTTAGCTTCTTCAGAGGTATTAAGAGAGTTAAAAATATCACATTGTACACAAATCGTTCTACATAGATATGTATTATCACCGTCTTGGTTCTTACCACCGTCAAGTTAGAATTGCCCGATTATAAAACAATTATAACTGCCCATCTGACGGGAAAGAATCCCTTTGAATATTGAAGTGAAACTTCTTTTCTCTTGTCCTAGAGTAAAACCAACCGGATGTGACGTCGCGCGTAAGTTTGCAATGTGACATAATTTTGTCGAGCAATGTGCATGAGGGGCTAAATATCAATATTCCGTAACTGAATTCACGAGCAAACTATATAATAAACGATTCATAAACAGTTTTAATTTAATATAACATATTAATTACATACACGCCTATGGCAGAAAGAACAATGTGTAGCGTCGTCATCTTAAAGTTTATGACAATTATACATTCACATACAAATGGCGCAAATGTCCAAGGAATTACATGAAGATGTCGCACACAAAAAGAGTTCGCTATAATTGTCATTGACATTACTGGTACAGAGTTGCAATTTTTGTTCTAGCATTAATCCCAAAAAAAAAGTTGGTTGTGCATTAACGAACACAAGGCAGAAGTGAAACTTCTTGTGAACTAAACGAAACAAAAGCAAATGAAATTAAAAAACATAAGCCAATGAAGTAAAAAATTTAGCGAGTGAAAAATTGCATTTGCTTGTTATTTGCTTGTGTTTCGTTTCGTGTTTCGTGTTCGTTAATACACAATTTAGTTTTTTTAATTTTCTTTATTATGCTAAAATATATGCGATTTTTTTGTGATTGAAACGCGTAATTATATTTTTTTGTTTTTTTTTTTTTTACATTGAACTTAATACTATCCATGTTAATTTCTTCCTATAAAAAATATATAGTATATTTATATATTTATACACAGATGTATTAGGCTGTTTCTAATATCTCCTTTTTTGAAGTGAAACTTCTTTAGCGGGGCTGTGAATTCAAAAGTTGGTGCGAAAAAATGCAATGGAAATGAGCTTTCATTACACTAAAATGAAACTTATAAGAAACGAAGTTGTTCTGTTGTTAGTGTTTAGCAAATGAGGTGAAATGGGGTGAGAGTCGACTTCTCGAAGATTTATCTCATGTGCTTCAGTAAGAGAGACGACATAGACACCTCTTTCTCTCTCTCTGATTGTATATTACGAAACTTTACTCTCATATGTTATATACGTTTACAACGTCGTGTTTGTGCCGATAAGTGCAGAGAGTATCAACAAAAAAAAAGTAACAACAAAATAGAGAGATGAAGATGCAAAAACTTCAACAGAATGAGTTAATAAATGCTTTCAAATAAACAACAAAGTTTCAATACTACTGTGAGTGCCTGCATAATTTTTGGTGCTTCATTGACTTTGTTTGCATACTACCGCTCTAAAAAAATTTGACAACGTAGAGGATTTCTGAGCAACTGCATCTCAACTTCCGAACCAATGTCATCGACGTCGCTCACCTGCGATAACGAAGCACTGTGGGTTGCGATGTCGATGCGTAGGTTCGAAAGCTGGGATCCAATGTCACGGTCTTCTCCGACCCGGGCACCTTGACTTCCTGTTTTCTTGAAGTTGACCTGGAGATACTTTGAATTAGTTAGTACTCTAATTTTGATATGCCACGCAATCTGAAATTGGCAAATCTACAATTCTCAAAAATTTCATTTATGAGGCAAATCGCGTCAAATCATCACCGGAAAAAATTATTTAGTAGAAAAAAAAATTATTTCAATTTTAAATAAGAAAAATTAAATTTTTAATAAGAAGCCATTTACGAAATTGTGGCGCGATATGACAAAATGCAATTTTATTAAAGAAAAAAGTCTTGTGATATGATACGGTTAGGGTCTAATGACTGTTGAGACGATTTCACAAAGTGGTATTTTAAATTTCATGTGACTTTTGGTACTGTGCTTGCGGTTATTATCCTGTTTTTTTATTAGTTTAATGTGATCTCACATATGAATTTTTGAAAATTGTCATAGAGAAAAAAAGTCCGGACTTTACGCCCCTGTGTCTAGGCAACCCGCTGATATTACTTACCCTCTTTTTACATAAAAGATTTAGTTTACTAGTACAACAAGTATACCAAGTTTCAACAAAATCGGAGTGATTTTTTTTCCGGTGGTGATTTGACGCGATTTGCCTCTTATATATATATCTAATTTTTGTAAATCTAATTTCATGGCATTCATACATATCAGCATTCATATGTATCATCGTTCAAAAAGTACATATCGCTCATTTACTAAAAGACTGTCATAACTCAAAAAAACCCGATTTTGCAAAAAACGCATTTAAAGTTTTCAATTGACTCCCACTTTGCAGAAAAAGAAGAAATCTTATAATTCTCACGCGCAGAGCATACAAGATATTAATATGAAATTTTTATGAAGCGTGACATAATGAATAATTCTGCATCATTAACTCAAAAATCGTGTTTTTTGACTTATGACAGTCTTTTAGTAAATGAGCGATATGCATGTACGTATGTATCATTTTATCTATGTACGTCATCATAAATTTCACTTTTTAAAATGTTTGTTTTTGCTATTAAATATATGAACATATAGTATATATCGACATGCATTACATTTATTTGTTTTTATTTGGCATTTGTTTTGAACGATGGCGTGCTGCTTTGATTTCTGTTGTCGGCATTTTGTCCTTTTAGTTCATGCCACATGTAGCACGCATGTGCACATACATATGTAGAAGTACACGTCATCCTACTAGTAATGCATTACATATTTTAAAATATGAATAGCATAGCTGACCTATTCCTAGTTTTATGCACTTGTATATCTTTCACACAGGACCGCACCCAGGATTTTCCTATAGAGTGTTTGTGGGTGTTTTGAATAAAGCATATTTAAATTTACTAGCTGGACCCGGCAAACGATGTTTTGCCTTCAAATCATTTTTTAAATTGCGCCATCTTTCATATCCATTCATATATACAAAATTTTCTCATGACGAAACAAATTTTTCTCATGATGAAAAAAAGAATTTTGTTTATAACTTGACCCCAATGCCATCTATCGGGTGCAGAATAAAAAAAAAAAACAGAAGAGCTCGAACCGAACCTATGGTGTAAATCTTAGCTCGATAGCTCTTATAATTCCAAAGACCATTCGTTACAAACAAATTAACCAACAATTTTATATATAAAGACATTTCAGTATATAAAACAAATTAATGAACTCTAGGCTTAAAACCCAAAACCCCAGCCCCTTTGCGGGCCGCCCTGCTTTCTCTACAATTTATTTAGGCTTATTTTTAATTGTGTGTAGATGCAATGTGCAGCCGTGTTTAGTATTACTTTCGAATACCGAATTCGTATTCTGTTCTTTGTCCCCTTTCCAGAATACTATCCTAAAATATTAGTGAAACGAAAGTTATAAGTACATAAGTATATTGCGCCTTGGTGTACTAAAAAATAGTCCAAAATAAGTTTTTGAGAAAACTACTGTTAAAGTAAACAATTAATTGCCTTTAAAATTGGTACTCAGGAGTTTTTAATTTAAAAAAAAATCGTTTGTCATGTTGAATTCGCCATTTTGAATTTTGAAAAACTGATATCCGATTCATAATAAGCATACCTTTTCCTATCAGAATCGCCTGATATCTCGAGTTCTACTGAACTGATTTTGAAAAAACAAAATGCGTTGGATTTGTTATCATCATGGCTGTAAGTCAAACCTCAAAAATTTGTAGAAATATACAGTTTTTAGTCCGAAAAAAGATACGAGGGTTAATTAAACACGATATATCGTCACCTCAGTAATAAAATGGTGTATAATAGTTCACCATTTTTTTACATTCATTTACTAACACTTCCTTACCGACAGCACATTACAATGAATCCACTTGGCAGCACTGCCCCAGAATTTGGTAGAAACGATCAGCTGCTGTTTGTTTATTTGTTTATTATCACGTTCGAGTTTGAGAGAAAACCAGATTAAATTGTACAATAATTATTGTTTAATGACATTTTTCAAACAAAAACTGACTTAATTTATTATAAAGAGACTCGCAAATCCAGGAATAAATCTGATGTAATGATATATTGTTTTGCGGTAAAGTGATAATCGTGAAGAGACGTTAACCATATGGAGCAGGCGCATCTATGTACTCCGTTTAATTAACGATTCGGTAGGAGATCCACGTGTTTGGTAACTTCACTGTTATACAATTTATTAATTTGATGGTGCCTTGTACCTTAATTGCATTTAAACAATATTTTTTTAGCATTTTAGATAGTTTTTTTGTTTCTTTAGTAAAAAAAAAAAAAACAAAAATGTTTAGGTCCTTTCTAAATATTCATGTATATACTATAAGTGGCTATTTACTTGTTTGTTTTTATTTAGTATTTATTTTAAAGGATGGCGTGCTGGTTTGATATTAACTATGTATCTAAAAACGTATATGCATAGTTTTAGTTCATCCCACATGCTGCATGTATATATGTACAAAATTGATGTCAACCGTCAAATTGATGTAAGCGATCTTTCCTCCTATTGGATATTTCTAGATCCATCATATTAGATCAAATTAATTTAGCATAAACATTTTCAGTATTTGTTGGTTAGATAATTTTCTCGGTGTTGTATATTAGGGTGAGCGTCGTAGTATAAGGATTTACTCGTATTTTAGGCCTAAAAACAATTTGTTAAAAATTTCAAAAAAATTTTCTGAGAAAATTTGTATCACTTAAATTTTTCTCAGCACAAGTTTTTAAAAAAAAAATTCCAATCACTGTATTAAGTAAGGCAAAACATTTTTCTTTATTCATCATACACCCGCTAGAAAAACCTTTTTTTATTTGTTGCATTAAGAAACGTTTGATTTGAAATTCTGAGGACACATTTATAAATTATTTGTACTTGTTTATTTGACTTCAGTATTTCATTTCATTTTTATGTTAAACTAAAATATAATAAAAAACGAAAACAATATAAAAATAAAAAAAAAATCATTAATTATAAATCATCTAGAGAGTCTTCTTTACGAGTACTAATAGCTGGTTGAATATCCTTGATGCTTCAAAACTTCTGCCCATAGCTTTGCAATTGATTGATTTGTTTGCTGTAGTTTTTTTTTAGTTTTTTTTTTGAATCGAGGAATGTGTCGTTCAGCATTTTTCGTTGATTTATCGAAATATTTTCCACGCTTTTCATAATTTGACGAACATTTTTCTTTAGTCTGAACTAATTTATTTTCTTTTAGATCTTATTATTGATTAAAAATAATAATTAATAAAAAAATATAGATATTGAAATAAAAATATTAGGAATATTATTCGGAGTAATTCCCAAAAATGACTTTATAAGAGCTTGTGAGCGTGACTCACCTCTGCTCCGTTCAAAACCTTTCCGAAAACTTAAACGCGATTATCTCGAAACTTTTTTAATGAGTTGAAAATCGGTGTACACGATTACTCAAAAACTAATTGACCAATCAAGTTCATATTTGGAATACATTTTTATGATACTTATTGTTGAATGGATGGATGGATGAACCTCTGACCGACTTAAAAATTATTCAAATAAACATATTTTTGGCTGGGTTGAAGTTTGAAATTTTGTCCGAAAAAAGCAAAAAGAAAAGCTAAACAGAAAATGGATTTCAAATTACAGCTACCTCCTGGTTGTGAAGTCTGAGTGATCAAAACAACTCTTGATTAACTAAGAAATGAAATGAAAATTATATATTTTCGAAGAAAATGTATCAAAACTAGATATGGCGGATTTGCAATGGCTCGGGGGATCTTGAACTCCCGATCTGTTTAAAATTTCACACAAATTCTAAATAGAGTCTGAGTAAAATTCGAAAAAATGAAGTTATGCCTCAACCCAATTATATTTGCATACAATAGTATAGTGTTCGACCGAAGATAATTTTTTGGCCGACGCCGAACTAACCTTCTGCTGAAGCCGAAGTCGAAGACCGAAGGATTTTTAAAATATAAAAAATAAAAATCTGAAAGTAAATTTTTTCTACCTATGTAATTGCAAACGTACACAGAAAAATATAAATAGTAGATACTCCAAATAAAAAGCTGACCAGTAACACTAAATAACTGTTCACTGTCGAAGGAGCTGACAAATATTATTTATTTCAACAATCATTTAAAAATTTGTTTACGTCAAAATATATAGTTACATCGACTACACATATATCTGTAGAACGACTGTCGTTCAACGACACCTGTGTTGGCCGATGGCTGCCATGATTCTCCTTATCTAAAATCAAAGATTGAATCACCGTATTAATCGATAGACCTGTAGCCGGAACCAGAATTAATTCTCTAGTTCTCAAATTTTTGATTGATTTAAAAAAAATTGGTATTGATAAATTTAAATATAAAAAGCATAAATCTGATTCCAAAACCCTAAAAAATTTAATGGGCGTGGTTTTATGAAGACGAAAAAGTTGAATGCCTAAAAGTATTTGTTGTTGAATAAACTTTTTATCAATTTTTTTTAAACAACTGAATATTTTGTATATAAAATTTAAATTCCTAGCTACTCACAGCTAGTTTTTTTCATCTGGCTAGTATAACGGAAAGTATTCTATTCATTGAAGATACGATAAAAATTTAAGCGCAATCAGTTCATTAGTTTTGGAGATATCATGGCAGCCATTTCGAAAAATGCTGTTTTGAGAAAAAATAGTTTCAAAGTTGAAATAAGCATGACTGCTGTATCAGGGCCTGCAAATAAACATCTGTAACTTTCAATCGACTGTGAATTTCAAAGAATCCCTTTACACCATTCTAAAGTGATTTTAGCCAAAACAATTTTCCATTTTTTTAACCTCATTGAAAGCAAAAAAAAAAAAAAGTGAAGTGCCAGTAATGGAAAATTTCGGATTCTCTAACAATTCGCGCTTCTTTTCAATACGCTTCAAGTCTTCTTTAAAAAGTAAAAAAGTTTGGCTTGCTTATGCTGCCTCTAATTGCATTAGCTCCAGCAGGTTGTTCGTAAAAAAAAAATTACCGATAACTGTTTGTACGGTTATAAATCTGTGGGTTACTTCAAAAGTAAAAATGGAACAAGCAAATGGAGAAAATATGACACAGAAATTGTAATGCAAATAGTTTATATAACCACTTCACATTTATTTATTTGTATAAAGTTTTACTGCCAATCTATAGTAAAAATTATTATAAAATAAAATGCTTATAATCTTCGGCTTCTGCAAAATACTTCGGCGAAAACTTCAGGCATTTTTTGCCAAAGCCGAAGGTGCAATTTTAGGCCGAATGGCCGAAGAACCGAAGCCGAATATTCGGTCGGACACTACAATAGTACATAAGGCTCTTAAATTTTCTGTATCCATTTGTCTTTTATGTGAAATATCATTGCACTTATTTGGTTTTTACTTTTTCAACTTAACTGAGAATTGAACATACGACGATTCGTATGTAAAACTGTCCACACACCGGCCACTTTCGCCAAGGCGACTGACTATGATTTTTTTGCATAATATATTTGTTTAGTTTAGCTTTGATTCCAGTAACTACTGTCAAGTTATTCAAAGACAAGACTTACTTTTCGTTCGAGAGGTATTCGGTAATGAAAGATGGATATAGTCGTTTCATAATGTCATAAAACGTTCAGAAAACTTTCAGTTGTTGTAACGTCTGAGTTTTATGTATGTATGTTAAACTTTTGCTTGTATATATTTAATATTAAATACATTATGTACACTCTCTAGCAGTTTAGAATGCTTCTATAAAATATTGTCACTGTTTGTAATAGTTATAGCGCGAAACCGTTTGCGAAATTTTTTAATCCTTATTGTTGAAACGTCCACGTATGTCCACGTTTGCTAATTATTATGTAACGAACAGTGTTAGGGCGTGCTGGTGACGTCAAATTAATTTTAGTTTTTTTAATGAAGAAAAAAACTGCGTTAAATCAAAAATCAATTCTGGTTGCCAAAAATATTCTGATAATCATTGAATGGTTTCAATTTTATTTATACAAAAATTCTAACTTCAACATAATACATATACATAGATATACATATGTATGCATGTGCATTAAGGTACCTCAAAACCTATGCAAAAAAAAAAAAAAAACCAAAATGAGTGGTGGCACTCGCGACCGGTGAGTGTATAACTGCGCATATACTTTTAACTGATATATATTTTCTTGTTTCATTTAGTTATTTATTTACTTTGTTTATGAGTATAAAGTTGTAACAGACTAATCAAAAAAGATTTAAAGGCAAAACATTGAAATTATTACAAATAATTTAGGATAATTCAGTGTGATTTATTCATTTTATTCCGAATCCGTAAACCATTAGCTGTTGGTTGGGTTTGTTGGCCATCATTTTGTCCTTGTTTTCGTTTCCTAAATGGAATATTTGGAATAATCTTACATTAGATTAATTATTTTAAATAAACTTTTTACGTATTTACATTGTTTTTTTTTCGCGGTTGTTAAACTATAATTCAAACATCAGGCAATGTACAGAATTTGACAGACATTTTATTGTATACAAATATTGTTTTTTTTTTATTCCTAAAAAATAACCCTAAAAGTTTGCAGTGTTTTTATTATTTTGGTATTTTGTAATAAGATGTACAATATAAATATGAATTTGTTTGCGAACTTTTTTTGCTTTGCTTAAAAAAGCATTTATTTAATTAACAAAATATATGAACTCAATAATCTAAATATTGGCCATCGTATATGTATGAAAATTATATGAAGTTCGACTTTGTGAGGTAATTTTTCCAAGAATAAGGGGGTGGAGAGTGTTTTGATGTTCTAGGATCCCATATACTTTTTGATAAGCAAACTTTTTCTCAAACACACTATAATACTTTTACCATTCCTTTACCCTGTAGGCAATATTGTTCAAAGCTGTACTTAAAAAACTCCCAAAATTTTGTATTCACAAAAAATGTGCTTCTTTTTCTACTAAACAACTTTTCTATAGACATCAAAAACGATAAGATATAAATTAAGAATGTCCTGGTACAGTCTTAATAAAGCCATTTTCATGGTTTCATATACCGTTATCTCGAAAACGTGACGGAGCAAAATGGTTTTCAGATTCAAGCTCAGCGACCCCAAATTACTCTAGACTACATGTCAAATCACCAGTCCGATTTTCGCTGTTGCACAGTGTTATGACTATCCTAAAATTTTATTGAATTCCAGTTATTTGTGATTTTTTATTTAGCAAAACGGAACCTAAATATGATATTTTAAGGTTTTTCGAAAATAAACCGGCTCACGAAAGTTATCGCTAGCGTTGAATTTTTTGCGAAATACTCATTAAAAAAACCAAGCTTAGTTTTTATGAAGGGTAGCACCAATATTTTTCGTGAGGCAACTTAATATGTAATAGCTTGAGTATATAAGAACTATGTATTGTATATCTGTGTAAATGTGCAAGAAAGAATTGCCAGCGTCTGCAAGAACGTATTTTATTTGTGACTTTATTTAAACTCTTTTTTCGAAATATACTAACGAAGCAATATGTGTGTGTATACCTATGTGTGTAAATGTATATGCATGTGCATTAGGGTGGTTTAAACTTTCTTTCTTATACTTTCATATGTATATCGGCTGTGCGATAAAATTATTCTACAATTGAAAGTTCGCAGCGTTAAAGTCTATAATTTCTTTGGCAAAATTGCTTAGAATTTTATGTTGATCAACTTTATTGCATATTCGATATTGTCAAAATTCCTTTCTTACAATTTTAGCCACCCTAATGTGCATACAATTGAACTTCACTAACTTAAACCTCTCTTACATAAATTCCTTATGTAAATATAACTTGAACTATTCTTCGGTTTTTTTCCTGACACAGACTTTTTTGTAAACTTTTTTGTTGTATTTTTGCTTTCCTAAATTTTATACATACATACATATGAAATATGGTACCGTAATTAAAAATTGCACAATTTTCGGTTGATGAGATCTTGGAAACTATGCTGCTATCGAAAAAAAAAAAAACTCATGACGATTCAGTTCGATTTTATATACACTGTTGTACGAAATAATAAGTGTGCGCAATACATTTATGATTTTTTAAGAGACTATGGAAATTAAACTTAAGTGTTAATTTTCAAAGTCATTCAAATTGAAGGAGTGGGGCCTGATTCAGAAGAATCAATTTTCAAAAACACAAACTTTCTCATGTACTAGATTTTCAATAACCAACTGTTATGTAGATTAAAAATTATGATATGAAATTGTAATATATATGAAATATGACCCCAAAATGAAAAATGAAAAAAAAGGTCAAAGTTTTGAAAATTATAAGCATTTTATTTTATAATAATTTTTACTATAGTTTGGCAGTAAAAATTTATACAAATAAGTAAATGTGAAGTGGTTATATTCTGTGTTATATTTTCTCTAAAATCGCTCTAGAATATATGTGTAAAGGGATTCTTTGAAATTCACAGTCGATTGAAAGTTACAGATGTTTTCTTGCAGGCCCTGATACAGCAGTCATGCTTATTTCAACTTTGAAACTATTTTTTCTCAAAACAGCATTTTTCGAAATGGCTGCCACGATATCTCCAAAACTAATGAACTGATTGCGCTTAAATTTTTATCGTATCTTCAATGAATAGAATACTTTCCGTTTCCTGGCTAGTATAGCCAGATGAAAAAAACTAGCTGTAAGTAGCTAGGAATTTAAATTTTATATACAAAATATTCAGTTGTTTACAAAAAATTGATAAAAAGTTTATTCAACAACAAATACTTTTAGGGCATTCAACTTTTTCGTCTTCATAAAACCACGCCTATTAAATTTTTTAGGGTTTTGAGATCAGATTCAATCTTGACATAAACAAATTTTTAAATGATTCTTGAAATAAATAATATTTGCCAGCTCCTTCGACATTGAACAGTTATTTAGTGTTACTGGTCAGCTTTTTATTTGGAGTATCTACTATTTATATTTTTCTGTATATGTTTGCAAATACATAGGTAAAAAAAAAATTTTCTTTCAGGTTTTTATTTTTTATATTTTAAAAATCCTTTGGTCTTCGGCTTTGGCTTCGGCTGAAGGTTAGATGAAAGTTCGGCTTCGGCCAAAAAATTACCTTCGGTCGGACACTAGTCCGCACTATAACACGCATTTTTAAAACAAAAAAACGCAAAAAACATTCTGATATTCCATGTACTGTTTTCAGAATTTGCAATTTAAACTTACTGATCGTAAGTTTGCGGTGTATGTCTCCAAAAATTCCAGTACAGATGAAAGTGGGCACAATTCACCATAATCCATCAAAAACCCGATATTAAAACATTTTCTAAAGAATCTAAAGTTTGGATACAGTTTAATGTTTAAAATTATTTTACACGAGTTGGTTACTTGCAGATATTTCCAATTTTGGTAAATGTTTGCTTTAGGGACTTTTCTGTAAAATGAAAAGGCCAAAAATCGATATATTTTCACTTTAATAATTTCCTACAACTTTTCGTATTGATTCGTATCTGTTGTAAAATATGTAATGTTGTAAAATTATTCCTATTGAATATTTTTTTTTCTGAGCATTCCCACTAAAAATTAAAAATAATTGATTTTTATTTTTTGCTCAGAAATTATAATAATTTGTTGATTTTTATCTGTTTGCTCAGAAATAATAATTACTTTCTGATTTGATTTTTTGTTTCAATCAAAAATATAAAAATCAAATAATAATTTTTTTTCCTGAACATAAAAAAAAATCAGAAAATAATTATTATTTCTGAGCAAACAGATAAAAATCAAAAAATTATTATAATTTCTGAGCAAAAAATAAAAAATCGAAAAATAATTTTCATTGATGATCAAATAAATAAAATTCGAAAAATAAGCATTAAATTTAGATTTTTTTCATACTGCTTATAATGATTACGGTCCCTGCTATTTTCCAACTGATTGATTTATTAAAAAAAATTGCCGAACTGGGAATTTTCGGTTGTATTCTCAGCCTATAACTCAGGCATAGATTCGTCAATTTTAAAGGTTGCATTTTTGTAATATCTTCTCACTTAACTGGTATATGTAAATCACTTATACTTATTTTATTTCAGGACCCCGAATATCTTGCTGCGAAATCGGTTCTAAGGTTTGTTGGCTATATTTTCAATATTATGGGTTCTCCTTAATTAAAGCGAATAATTGTTTCAACATAACTTTTTCATACAGTGTCATTTTAGATAAAAAAAAGCCGATCTCTACTGAACTTAAGTATATAAAAGTATGATGGCAGTTGAAGACTCCTCAAGTTTTTCGAGTTCTTCTTCAATACTCGCACTGAATAACGATTGTTTTGAAAATATTCTACTGATACTTCCAAAAAGGGATCAAATACGATTCTCCAGAGTTTTTAACGATTTCATAATATTTATGGGGGCTATAAGAATGTGTGTTTAAATGAAATTAATCGCTCTAAATTAAGGTGGCTTAGAAAAAATAAACGGTGGGTAAAATCGTTACGTTGTGGCCCTGAAGTGATTTTTGCTGGTAACTTTCGTTTACCGACAGTAAAGCATATTACAATTATTAACAACAGTGATTTGGCTTTAAATCTACATAATATTATGCAAAATTTAAAAGTATTGGTACTATTCAGATGCCAACTCGATGACGAAGACATTTTGGAAATTAACAAATTACCAGCATTAGAATCTCTCGGTTTCGACCAAAATCGCACTCTTACGGGTATGTATAAAATCCAACTATCCTTCTTTAAGCCATTTACTTTTATTCACTTTTATTTGTTTCTATCCTATTTATTTCACTATTTTGTACAATTTTTAACATTAGGTTTTTATTATCCTTTGTTTCTAAAAATTATTTTCTATATTCTATTCCTATTATTTGCCACCTATCTTATTCTGGATGTACTTATGGGGGTACGCCCCACCACTTGAGAACCACTGCATTAAAGGTTCTATAAAGTCTTACTGTTGTAAACATTGTATGAGCCGGTTAACAACACTGTCTACTGTTTTTAAATACAACCCTACCAGCCATTTTTGCCAACCTTAACCGTATCCAACTTGCTTCACTTTCTTTTTGTATATTGTAAAAGAATAGCGTGCTTGCTGTCATTAATAAATAATCTCAACAACTCAATAATAATCTATTTAAGTTTCATTGTAAAATATTTTTACATGAGTATTAAATTTTTTTTTTTTCTAATATTAATAGGAAAACATTTCTGTGAATTGCGACATCTTAAAGGACTTAGCCTACACAGTTGTTATGGTATTGATTCCGGATATTTCGTTGATATTTACAAATCGCTCGAAAAACTTGAAAGGTTGAATATAACTAATTGCCATCAGTTGCATGATTATGCACTCCAAGAAATCAATGGCTATTGCAGGGAATTGATAGATCTCCAACTGACACTCACCGAAGATGTTGAATATTCATGGATAGCATATCTGCCCAAATTGACAACGCTTAAGATTACCGGTTCCTATAGTAACAAGCAGCTAGAAGACATTTTGTTAAAACTAGCTATGTTTGGCAACTTAAAAGATCTAGATATAGAATTTATTAATCTAACACGGAATTGTGTCAATAGCATAGCGGAATTAACGCAATTGAAGAGATGTATGATACCTAGTTTTGGCAGTAACATCAATCTGATGCGAGTACTTAGAACACTTAAGAACTTGGAGGAAATTGACTTGAGCTATATGGCTGATAATGATTTGGAAAATGAATTGCTGGAATTGTTGCGTGAATGTAAAAAATTAAAACGTATCCATTTAGGATGTAACAGTCTGAGCGAAAAATTTGTCTTCAGTGCAATCGGTATAATAATGGAGCGCCAGAAGGTGTGGGCTGAACCGGTACTCATAAGAGCACAATTAATTTCCAGTAAAATTTTAGCAGTTGAGTTTTTACTAATGAAATATACTTCAATGTATTTGTTTTTATATATATTATTATTTTTTAGAATCCAAAAATAATAGAAGCTCAACGCAATCATGTAATGATCTTATCAATTTAGTTTTAAACTTGGTCTCTTCTTTAATTCTGTAAAAAAGAGACCAAGAGAAAAGCTTTTATGCAGCAGAAAGGAATACTCACTTTGATCTCTACACTTAACTTAAAAATGCTATTATGTAATGTTATTGAGTTTTTTTATTTATTTGAATAACATCCTAAGACTACAATATTAAGGCCGGCTTTCTCAACTTATGTTTGATGTTCACGTTAGTTTAAGTTAACTTTAAAGTGCTTTTACCTTGTGTCTTCTTTAATCCTTTGACGCCCGAATTATAATGGGGCTTGAGAGAAACCTTTTGTTGTGAAATTATGATTACTTAGGTCTTCCAAAATCACGACACCAAATTTCTTGCTTCTACATTGATTTGTTTGTCCTTTATTAAAGGTTAAAAAAACATAGCTATGAAGCTGTAGACAACCACTGAATAACTTCTTTTCTTCAATTTTTTGATTTTCATATTCTCTTATCTTTTGTACACATATCTGATAAAAAAAGTTCCCTGTTAGTAATAATTTAATGCATTATTTTTCAAAAAATAGTGCAAAGATTTTACTAAAAATTTTTGCACTTAGGTTTTTTGATGGGCTTCAAAGACAAAACATTAAAAAAAATTACTTAAGCAAGAACGTTCAAATATTCGGCAATCAGCAAACTTGAAGAATACCTGACAGAACCGAATACAAATAGCGTTGCATATACGCAACATTGCGTATGAAAGAGTTAATGTTACCGAAACGGTAAAGTTATCGAAAAGTTCAAGATGCTTGTAAAATTTATAAAACTAGTAAAATTTGAAGTGCTGCCAACTTGATGACTCTGAATTCAAAACAATTGTTTGCTGGACACTAAAATGACGATTATTGTGTCTTATGACGTTTTGCACAATATTACCATACTTGAAAAAGAATCACCTCCAATTAATGGTTCAATATTGATATCAAATGCTTTGTTTTTTTTATAATGTGGGAACCACTAATAGAAATTGTACAGCAAAGCCAGTATTAATTCACAATTATTTTTACAGATTAGTATTTATTTAATGCAATGAGTTTCTCATTTTTTATTTTTAAAAACTTGTACTCTATTATAATTACAGGCAATGAAATTTTTCCATTACCATTACAGAAACTGCAATAGAAAAAAATTAATTTCAAGGAATTTGACCTTTGTATTGTCATTTCCGTTTTAGTAATTAATCAAAGTAATACGTTACTTTACATATCGCTGCCTTAATTTGCTAAGGCTCTCACATCGGGTTTTTGATGGATTATGATAAAACGTGCCTCTTTTGTTTGCGGCAAAAATTTTACAGACCTGCTTCCGAAAACTTACGATCTTTTCTTTTAGTTTAAATTGAAAATTTTCGAAGAAGTAAATAACAAAATGTTTTTTGCTTCTGCTGTAAAATTTGAAAAATGCGTTAGGACCTAAGCAAAGTAAAGCAGTAATATGTACATATGCCTTAAATATACAATTTTAATTCCAATAATAATACTTTTACAAACTCTTATGTTTTGTTGTTAAATAATAAAAATACATCTGTATTTATTTTGTATTAATAGTACGTATTTAATGATTAAAAAAATGAGTCCTTTCTCGTCATATGATGTGATAACATACTTTCCCTGCAAGTCGGGGCTGATGGAAACTCCAATACTGTAACAAAATTTTTAGCTTTCACTAACACGATATCAAAATTTTATATGATCTATTTTTAGAAATAATGATAAATAACGACATCATGATTAAACCAATAAATTTTGCACGTCTTACTCTTTCTTGCATTGTCAAAAGACAGTAACTAGTGTAGCAAACATTGCAAGAATAAAAGAAACAAAATTTCCACAAAAGTGGGTTTGCTTGGGTGGCTTAGCTCATTAGGCTTAGTATTTTTTTGATTCAAATAAATTTGCAATCTATTCATAGATATTCAACAAATGAGATGTTTAGCAAAAACATTGAGCTTTTTTTAATGTGTGAATGGTAAGTCTGATATATATTTTCTTTTTAATCTTTTGGTTACGTTCGTACTGTCTAGAAGACAAATAGCTAATGGATTGGTTAGTCTTTGCAGGTATCTTTCGCTAAATAGGACGATTTCTTTGTTCACTTTTGGTTTTATTAAGATCACAATGAATAGTGCCGTTCCAGACAAACCAAGGAGCGTTGGGGATCATTCGCAAGGTTTTAGATTGATATCTCTGAAGTATCTCTATGTGGGTCTAAGTTCCCCAAATCTGCACTCCATAGGTCCATATTGATTTCAAAATAGATTTGTATAATAGGCGACATTTTTTCCTGTAAGTAGCGTATTCTTCTACATATTGAAACTTTGCCTTAGAACTAGAACCTTATAGGATTGTACAATAAATAATACAAAGTTGGGTTTTTTAGGATTTACTGTTACAGAATGATGCGTTTATATTGGCATGAGGTGTATATACGAATAAATATATAACCAAAACAAAAATTAAATTTGTAATCCCTACCTTTTAAAATCAAAGAAATGGGTATTTGACCACAAGTGGTTGCGTGCTTGCTGATGCACTAGACATCTAAGATGTTGCGTCGTGAATTTCGACGATGCAAGTTAGACAAATAAAATACACACTTATAAACTCATATATACTATGAAACCTCACACAACACCGTCGTGACATTTGATTTTAATTTCTATCAATTCACTTCGCTATAAAGTTTCCTTTAGCCCCAAATAAAAATGTAATCACACCAAAAATAAAAGATTTTCATTGCAAAAACTATTAAAGCATAGTTGAAGGGTCTATTTGATTTCGCTCTCTGTTTAGTTTTATCTGAAGCAACTCATTTCGTAGCCTTATCTCAGTAAGCTCTTCCTGATGCTTCTCCTCAGCTCGCCGAATCTCCTCTTTGTGCTTCTCTTCAGCACGACGGTTCTCCTCTTCGTAAAACTTCTTTTCATTCATGGATGGCTCAACTTTAACGTCCTCCAAGTTACATGTTGGCTGCTCCAAACTTGAAGGTTTGGACGTTTGACTTTCCTAAAAATTATAAATAAATAATTATGTTTTAATTTCACAGAAAACATGTATTTTTGTGCTTACTTCCTCATGTTTGCTTTCGCTGTCTACGATAATTGTTGGGTCAGTTATAGCTTCAAGATTGGCTGTAAGAGATTTGGTAATTGCTTTAAACATTTGCGTTTTTTGCTGCCACATGACAGTATCTGATTTTGCATTTTCTTCTATTAATTTAAAGACTTCCTTTAGTTTTGCTAATTCCTTTATGATACTTTTTTCTATCTTTTTGTTGCTGGATTCACTTTTCACTTTCATTTTAAATTTTTAGATATACGTATATATGTATTTATAATTCCAATTCCTTCACTTTCAATAATTGAGTATCTCTCAAATGATTTTTTTGTAACTTTCAGTATATATAAAATGGTAGAAGAATTAAGGGGTTATCCTGATTTAGACGCATAAAAAGAAGCGTTTTTGAAACAGTTGCTGAAGAAATTTGGTTTATTTTTATAAAATAATTTGATTACAAGATCATCCAAATTTTTGCGAAAAGTCAGAAATTTATTTGAATATTTATAATCCGTACAATTTATTAGTTCTTATCAATGAAATCAAGTCCACTGCAACACTCCTTAAATTCCCTTTATGGATTTTAGGCCAGAAAACAACTTCTCTCTGATCCGCGTTGCAGAAACAGCTAAAACATGCCGACATGGATTGTCTCTTAATCAATAGGCCTGAAATTTGACGTTTATCACTATTTAGAAAGTAAAGGAGACAGTGGGTGCGATTCCCGGGTGCAAATCAGAAAAGCTGATTTCGAAGTGATTAATCAAAAATGAGTAATCAGTGTTTGCGTATTAGAAATGGCATGTTGCATTAGTTGTAAAATTTTGTAAAATCATCAAATTCTAATTTGTGAAATGTAATATATATTCTTGAATAGTATATCTATCGATTCAGTCAATAAAAAAAATCACATTTTTTGGACCTTTTATTTCAGGATCTCCTCTTAAAGAGGTAAATCAGCGTTGCATCGAGTGAAAATATACGACAACAAAAGTGCAAATGTACTCTTTTTATCTTACTTCTGGAGCAAGCATGAACGCCTGCCAGAAAGAGGCTGTTTAAACTAGTGCATTGTTGAAAGGTTGAGTAAAAAAGAGCGGAAGAGAGCTAGGTCCTTAGAAGGAAAAAGAAAATATGCGTCAAAAGATGAACGTTTTGTTTCATTTGATGAAATGTGTAAACACGTTTGTCAACTCCGCACTATTCAGCTTTGCACTTGTATAACCAAAGTCAAATAGAGAAGTGGAAAAAGTCGGTAGTTAGAAAAAGACATGCGATCTTCTATCTCTTTATTACTACCTATTTTTCTACCTCTCTCTTTCAGGCAGGTGCTCATACTTGTGCCAATGTAAACAGCCACAAAGAAATAAATTAAATTTTATTTTGATTTTAAAAAATAATTTGTTTATGAAAATTTATATTCTTCATATCGTTACCTTAATAATGAAATGCTATATGTAATGCAAAACTATAGTTTTGAGACAATCGCGTTTAAAAATATTTTTTCTTAAGTATTAGAGGTAAAACATTTGTGTTTTTACTTAAAAAAGTGCCACAATAAATTTTTTTTAACAAACAGAAAAAGTCGTACTTAGAGAGGGGAATCTAATAGTGCTATGGTTGAAAAATTATGTAGAAATGTTATACGTCATTTTATTATTACCCCAGTAGTGCCTAGCGGTGCCATATGTCGCTGAGCCTTTTCTGAGCCAGGTTCAAAAATAATTTTTTTCTCAAGTTACTTTCTTGATCTACCTACTTTGGTTCCCGCTCGTACTTAATGGGTTAAAGCTATGATTCACACTTCTATATATGACTTATACATATATTTACGCAGATTCTACTTCAATAATTGTTTAGTCAAAACTTGGAAATACTCTTGTGTTTTATAAAATACTCAATTTCAAAGCTATGCAAATTAAAGTAAGAGTGATCTCTGGAATACGCTGCTGTTCTACGTAAAATCAGTTGCTTTCAATTCGAGTTTGTTGGCAATGAGGGGGTGAGAAGCTTGCTGAAAAATATGAGAAATAGTGAAAGTCCTCAAATCTCGAGATTGCCATTTTAAAGTCCCGAAATCTGGAGATTGTGAAAATTTTCGAGATTGAACACCTTATTGCCCATACTAGGATTTTTGCGATGCCATCTATTGGAAAGTGTTTGCGAAACGACGGCACAATTTGACTTGGCAGCACTGTTCATTTTGACAGCTTCCAGCTGTTCCACACACATCGCCACACATTTGTTTACTTCAGTTTGGAAATATTTGATAAATTTTTGCGGAAAAAATACAAACAAAGCCAAATAAAAATGGATAAATTAACAACAATAAGTGCGACGCTTTTTATGGCTGCTGATGTCTTTGCAATTGTTAGTTTGGCGATGCCCGATTGGATTGTAACAGAAGAAGCAGGTATGCAAATTTTTCTCGCTGCTATTTTATAAATATTTCCGCATAAATTAGTACATCTATCATATCACCCAAAAAACAAGTACGTAACAAATTCTTCCGCTTTCACATATATTAGGTGATATACGTCTCGGCCTAATGTGGACCTGTATGACTCTCTATAATCGTCCACAAGTTTGCTACACTCCTGAATTGCAGCCCGAGTGGCTTGTGGCGTTGGTTTGCATTTTCATTGGATGCATTTGTATTACAACGACGGTAATTTTATTAGCATCCAGTACATGGGATCGCAATGTTATACCCTATGCACGTTGGGTCGGATTCACTGCAATGGTGCTATTCTGCCTTGCTGCAGTAGTTTTCCCTTTGGGTTTTCATATCGAAGAAATTGGCGGACAGGCATATCAGCTGCCAAATACATATAAAATTGGTATATCGTATATTCTGTTTGTGCTGGCATTATGGATTACTGTCGTCTCCGAGCTGTTTGCAGGGAAAGTGTGTCTGCCGCATTTCTAAGGTGTGACGGCAAGTGTAGAGTGTTTAGTGTTTAACTGAAATGAACATAAAGTAAATTTGGTTAAAAACCACACGGAAAGCGAATACATATATTTGCTATAAAAATAAGTTTAAAGGCTGAAAACTTATACAACATAATAATTGCACCTCTTTTTTTGTACCTATATTCTTGTTATATTTTTAGAATATTTCGATTTTATTAGAATCTCTTTTATTTCTTTTATTTTTTGTTATGCTTAAATACTTTGTTGTGAATTATGAAAAATGTATAAAATTAATTTTAAAATCTGTTTTTAAGTGTAGAATAATGTGAGATACATCAATGATCAATGTCTTTGAAAATATAAATAATTATTAGGTTCTGTCGCTATGTGGTAGCAACAAGCCTGCATTGGGATATTATCCTAGAAATTATTGAAAGGAAATATTAGATGTCGTAGATTGCAGTATCAGAAAACAAATTAAATTAAATTTATAGAAATTATAGTTACTGAATATATCATTTAAAATTTAGTGGTATAACACTTTTAAAATCAAAATTTGAAAAAAAAAATATGAGAATAGCCTTTATTATTTATAGCTTAACAGCAGAGTTAAGAGTATAAATTAAATAAAAGTAAGTTTTACCACCCTTAATCTCTACATTACATAAAAATCACAACTAATATTAAAATGATTTGTTTCAAAATGTTTTCGTTTTTACCAGTAATTACAAATGTGAGTAATTGTCATTTTGGTTAGTATCATGTTATCTTTAAATAGTAGGTATAAGTTTCTTTGAACGCATTCTGCCAAAGTTTTAAAGAAAAACCACAGCTATTCCAAATTTTGTTGTTGTAATTTAAATTCTGCCATTATAAATTTAGTTTAAAAATATAAGTATAAGAAGGTCTGGCAGATAAAACGGACATAAACTTCTTCTTTTTTTTTTGAAAACTCATAATTATATATAGCTCTGTTTTAGATTTTTTTTTTTTTTTTTTGGTTTTTTTCACGCCGCTCTCTCCGCCAGCCTTCCAAATTTATTATAAATTTAAATTGTTACTAAGTTTATTTCTCTTGTGGCATTCGAATATTATTATTATTAAATATCGTGTTAGTATGTTTTCATTTACAAGGTTTTGGCAAAAAGTTCCCATATGCTTAAGTATGGTATACTGTTATGGGTAAATCCCAGGAATGTTTTAACCCATCCCTATAAAATTTTTCGTATTCGAAATTTAGTCCGCCTTCCAAGTGAATAAAAGTTCAAATACTATTCTTTTTTTTTTTGTGATGGCTTAATATTTTTTTTATTATTATCATTTTTTGAAAACATTTTATATGAATCTTACTATGATATTATTATTCAATTAGTATTATTTAATAATCAAACAAAATACATAAAAATTATAATCAAAAGACAAAAATAAACTTTACTTTTATTTATAAAAACGCAATAAACTTAAATTTGTAAATCGCTTACATAGTAAAAATTTTGGAGCTATTCAACGCTGGACTGGCATCCGCATCGAAATCATACTAATGTGTGCGGTCGGGTTCTCTTGACTTTGAATCAATGGTTGTGGGCTGAATTTGGAACTCACCACGATAAAGAAAATTCTACTGAAACCTCTAATATCTAATCCCCTTCATGTTGACGACTTCCGCAAACGTTTAAAGGGCAGCGTTTTAGGAAAATGCACCTGAAATGTCCGAGACTTTTGCAGGAAAATGCCTCTACTCATCTGACAGGTGCTATCGATAAATACCGAAATACTGCTAACCAGGAAATTACGATAGACGAGACTGGGTTGCTGCAAAAGACCATACTGCGATTTCTACTACAGCAGTCATGACTTGAGACGCGATTTTGTTGTTTTTTTTTCATGCGTTGGAAGGTGGAGATCTTCATAGATATCGCAGAATTTCTGTTCTACGGTTATGTCGGGTTTCCTCCAACTAAAACCACCTCCTACATCTTCTTCCACTCTCCCCGCAGGACTATCCGTATGCATTTTTTTCCCCGGTGGCGGATCTAGCAGTTCATTTCTCAATTTGTTCTTGCTGTTCTCCTCTTTTCTCTTTTCAGTTTGGCGTAGCTTGATTATAATCCGCGCAGCCACTGTGGATGTTGCCTTCCATTTTCCCACCGATTCGCATAGCTGTGCAGTAAAATTTTCTAGTGTTGGTGGCATCCCAAAGGCTTGCCACAGCTCCTCCCTCTTATTTTCAAAGCGTGAGAAATGAAATATTATGTACATGCCTCAAATTTGTCCTTTCATCCAGATATTTTGGTTAGTAGAGGTTAGCCTCATACTCGAAACTTGAAGCACCCACGTTCGCTCAGTAGTTGTATGATATAAAAGTTAACATTTCCGTGCCTCCGTTGGCATCAATCCGCTATGATGGGAATCATCGCTAACGCTCCTCCTACCTTAGACTTGGAGTGAGTTTTTTTCCTGCTTTGTTATATAGGTGCTTGAGCTCTATCGCATGCATGTCTATGGGCAGCTTTCCCACGATAGCACAAATTGCACGACTGCGCCTCTTTGATATGTAATTTCTTAGCACCCGCCTAAATAGGCGCTGCGTATAATACCACGGATTCCATTACCGTAGATAAAAACTGTCGTCTACTCGCACATGGCCCACGAATTTTGTATTTGGTTTGTGGTTAGTAAGAGACTGTGTCGTCTGATATTTAGGTTTACGACAATAAACGTGCGCCTAGCCATTATCATTATCAAGGCACAACTCTTCAACATCTGATTTGTGTCCACGCTACACTACTCAACGCGAAATTGGCATCAGCCACCTCATACATCATTTCTCGGATCACTATGGCGTACCCAGTTTTTCGCCTTTACGCCATGTTTTTGAGATATTTCAACTTGAAACACGTGAATAATATAGAAATAATGTATGAACTGCCTGACGTAAAAGAAAAGTTGCAATTTGTTGAATAGTAACACTTATTATGTTTAGATACAAATCGCAAGAAAATTTATAATAGCAGGAAAACTATCATAACTGGACATTGTGCTATTGCACTAATGCTCCAACGGTAGCGTATTCCAACGAGCGGACTGTGCAGAAGTTATCAAGATGAAGAAGAGACAGAATTGATTATCCACTTTCTATGCCAATGTCCAAGGCTGCAGTTGAGTAGACTCCAATGCTTGAGGTCGCGCTTTTTCAATAGTCTAACAGAGATAACGAAAGTGGAACTATCGGATCTCCTTATCTTCATCCGGAGAACCAAATAGTTCAATAAAGACATTACCTGGACCGCTGACGAAAACCGTGATAGAGACGTGCCTCCTCCTGGCAATTAAATTAGGGCAATCACAATGGACAATTAAATCTTTGGGTGGAAGTGCGGGTATTTATATATATGGGACATTCTCTGTCAGTGGGAATGTCCCAAGCCTCAAAAAAGGTCTAAAAAGGCTGTTTTCGGGTCTCACGCTTACCCAAGTCCTCATTAAACGACGGGAAAAACTTATTTCTGTGTAGTTTCAGCTGATGAACATGAATCTAATATTATTTTCCACGGAAAATGTTACATGTCGTCCCTAACCTCAAAAAATGAAGATTTTTTTTTTCGTGTCTCAAATCACCAAAAACTTCCCAAAAAAATTATTCTTCATTATTAATTTGGTTTTCACTCTAATAAAGCACCGCAAAGTAAACAGAGACCTACTAAGTTCACGTCGTTATTTCTGGGTAACGCTAAAAGTAAGTTACAGCCAAGTTAAGAAATGAAAAATGGAGGATAAGTTTTTTGGGAAGTTTTCTGATGATTTGAGACACGTTAGACACGAAAAGGGGTTTTTGGGATTTTTAATTTTTTGAGGTTAGGGACGAAATGTAACATTTTCCGTGGAAAATAATATTAGATTCGTGTTTATCAGCTGAAACTACATAAAAATAAGTTTTTCCCATCGTTTTATGATGACTATTGGTAAGCGTAATAACCGAAAAACAGCCTTTTTGGACCTTTTTTGAGGTTAGGAACAACACATGACATTTCCCATAGAAATTAATATTAGATTCATATTCAGTGAAAAAAAATATACGAAAAAAGGCTTTATCTGTTTTTTTTTTTATGATGACTTGGGTAAACGTACGCTTTATTAAATTATTATTTTAAGGTGAGGTGGTAGACTTGCAGCCGCCATATTGGTCCGCCATCATGCAAAATCAAAAAAGGCCTTGTTGCATTCGAAACTAGAGATAATAAGCTTTCATTTGAGCCCAAATATGCCCTAAAATACCTTAACCAATTTTGGACAGGGAGCGGGTGGTCGCCCATTGACAGAGAATGTCCCATATATATATATATATATATTCGTGCACGCCTTCCAAACCTAACCTAACCTAGGGAATTCGACCAAAATTGCAACAGTGTTGCAAGTGGTGCGGTTTTCACGACCACCAGTGTCATGTTTGCTGCCGTACAGTGGTACATTTTCCGAGAAGGCGCGCAGTCTTTATAACTAGGTGTAAAAGTGTTAAATCTAACAGTGTCTCTATTGCTTTCATAGCTTCTGTAATGCCACATACTTACCAATACCAATACAAAAAAAAAAATAATAATAATAAAAATGAGAAAATCTTTTTGATTTACTTCATTTAAAATATTTAATAAAAATATATTTGAATTTATTTTATTTATTAAAAAAGAATTTTACATTAAAATTAGAGATATGAAATTTGTTGTTGCTTTCATTTTAATAATTATTTACTTAAAAAATATATAACAGCACTAGAAAAATTATTAATTTAATACATATAGTTAATAGAAAAAACAAAAACAAAAGAACAAGGAAATTCAACAATATCGGAGGTATTTCAATATGTGGTAGGAGATAGTTTTAGTTTTAGATTGTTGGCATTTATTCATTTGTGTTGTTGTTGTTTGTGCACGTACGTTAATTGTGAGGTTATGTTTCGTTTTCATTATATAGAAAAATAAATAAATTTTAGTTTTTGTTTTATTTTGTAACAAAATATCAATTATACATAATAATAATGATAGTAAATATAAATATGTATAGAAGAATATAAAATATGTTAATTGAAAATTTAAAGAGTTTTTGTTTTATTACATACAACCTTAAGCCTACATATAGAGACATATTCAATACATGCATATGCATATATGTATATAGCTCAGGGGTGGGAGGGAGGGGAGGTTTTCAAGTTTCCTCTTGAAATTTTTTAAATACATACCATATAAATAAAAATAATTAAAAATTAAATTTAAATATAAGAGAAAAATTAGAAAAAAATGCCCGGTCACCTTGCCCATTTAAAAGTTCTTCAAAATGCGTTGAATAAAAAATTTTAAATTTAAAAAAAAAAAAATCAAGGTCTCAATTATGCACACAGGGTGGAACGAAAGTTTGACTGGCACTACATCACTTTATTTAAAGTATTTATAGTTTGACAGCCATTGTATTTACGTAATAGGTGTATAAATATGAATTGCGGCTTTAACTAACAGATGACATAACTATTATGTTTGATTTGCATGGCGTGTTAGAGAGGTAGACATTTGTCATTAAGATCCAGTCTGTCATAGGTTGCGATTGTACAAAGAAAATATTTTTTTTCGTTTCAAAAAAGTCAGATTTTGCACCAGAAAAAAAGAAGTTTTGCGGGGAAGTTTTATAACCTTCTTTCATTTGAAGAAAACGGCTGCTGAATGCTATCGATTGTTGGTGGAGGCTTATGGAGAGCATGCTCCAACCCAAGACACTCGTGAACGATGATTTAAAAAATTTAAAAGTGGTGATTTTGACGTCAGTAACGAAGCCCATCGAAATGCTAATGTCGAAGAGAAATAGGAGATTAACGGCACCAGAAGTTCAATCGCGTCAGACATCAGTTACTACTATTAAAGATCGTTTACATGTATCTGGTCTTGAGGGCAGAATTTCCACTAAAACCCATTACTTCGGCGTGGAAACGAAGTGAAGAGATTTCAGTAGGCTAAAAATCACAAAAGCTGAAGGGTCGAAGACTGAAAACGAATTTTGTGGACAGACGAATCGATGTTCGAGCTCTTTGTTCAAAAACGAAGGATATATGTACGTCGCGCACCTTCAGAAAAAATGCACCCAGATTATATAACGCCTACAGTCGAACACAGTGGTGGATCAGTAATAGTATGGGGAAGTTTCCGCTACTTTGGCGTAGGAGACCTACACAGAATCGAAGCAAAAAGGGTATCATTCAATCCTGAGCAAGCATTGCATTCCTTTTGGCAAAGGTTTGATCGGCCGTGGGTCTACTTTACAGCAGGACAATGATCCTAAGCTTACTTCGAAGCTATGTTCGAACTACCTACTGCGAAAAGAGAAAAAGCGGTCAACTAAATTCCCACTTAATTCCCATAGAGCTTTTGTGGGATGAGCTTGATCGCCGGGCCAGTAAAGTTGCTCCCACCTCTCAAGAGCATTTTTGAAATGTTCTCTTAGATGAATGGAGGCAAATACCTAATTCTGTTTTGGAAAAATTAGTGAAAAGGCTGTCAGGATTAGTTAAAAAGGTACTGTCTTTTAAAAGTCGGATTTTTTGATGAGACTAAAGTATAAATTTTGAGAAAGGCCTTATTTCAAACTTGTAATTTCTGTGAATTTTCCCAGTTTTTACTTTAAGCTGAATAAATATTGTAATTTTTTTCCACCATAAGTTATGTTTTATTCGAATAATTCTGATTTATACCGCTGCCCGGAAACTTCTCGACGGTAGTGTATATTTTTTGGTTAGAATTATGTTTCTTATTTCACAAGATGAAACTATTCACGCGCTTTCTAATAAATTGGGTAGGTGACCCACAGACTCTCATTCATTCTATTCTCATGGAATAGAAATGTTTTTACAGGAAAAAAAATACCTCCCCGTAAAATTTTGTTTTTTTTTTTTCCTTCGCCCCTGATATAGTTGCACAAATACTTATACATACATACATATGATACATACAAATATGTACACAAAAATAAATAAATTTTAGTATGCATTTTTAGTTTTATTTATAAACATTTAGTAGATGCTAATAATTTTCTATTGAATTTCACATATTTATGTATTTATATATTTTTATATTTATATATTTTGTGTGAACTTTTGAGACTAATAAATTGATTAATATTATTTATTGATATTTGATGGGAAGAAATTTCTACAAATTACACTAGTCAGCATGAAAATTATGACAGGAACCTCATATATTGTTGCTATGTTAGTGGCGTTTCATATATTTAATTAATTTAAATTTTCCAGTTGAGGTTCCTGACGCCCATTAAAAATCTTCAATCTGTTTTGCTGAGTAGTGTTTTTTAAAGATATATAATAAAAAATTTTATATTTTACATTTAAATTTTATATTTTCAATTGTTATTTTATTATTAGTATTTACCACCTTGATCAAAAAGCTCCCGGAATTTATTCAGAAAATTAAAAATACAAGTTTATTCATCTAAATCTATATTGTCCCCTTCAAAGTAATCCCCATCGAATGCAACACACTTATGCCAGCGCTTGATCCAATCCTCGAAACATTTTTTATATTCGGTTTTCGGTATGTCCATCAGTGTTTCCTGCGATTTTTCCATTACTTCCTCTCGGCTGCTGAAACGCGTTCTCCGTAATGGTTTTTTGACTCGATTGAACAGGAAGAAGTCACAGAGAGCCAAATCAGCTGAATTCGGTGGCTGTTGGATGGTATTTGTTGCATTTTTCGCCAAAAAATTACGAATAATAATGGCACTGTGCGACGGTGCGTTTTCATGGTGCAAAATCCACGAGTTTTCTGCCCACAATTCTGATCTCTTTCGGCGGATTGCTTCATGCAAACGCCTCATAACGCCCAAATAATACTCTCTGATGGTTAATTTGCGGTTATTTACCAAAATTTCTTTTATTTTATCAACGTTTTCGTCGATTTTCATCATCTTCGATTGACTCACGACCACTTTTGAACCGCTCGTGCCACTGGTAAACGACCGTTTCCTTTAGATAATCGTTGCCGATTTTTCACTTTTCCAACGTTCGCGCACCATTAAATCCGTTTTTTGCGCAAAATTTAATGCAAAATTAATTTAATAAAATTGTAAAAAATCGCCAACACACACAGAGATAGATGCACTCTTGGCTACGTAACTTTTGCAAATGTCAAGCTTTGATGCTAAGATTTAGAGGGAATATCAACAAAATGATGGGAGCGCCACACGGTGGTTATTCCGGGAACTTTTTGATCAAGGTGGTATGTATAGGTATCAATTAAATTTGTTCTTTTAATTTTACTAATTTTTTTAGTTCTAATCAAAAAATAATAAAATAAAAAGCAAACTTAATTATAGATCGTTTTTATACAACATTATTATATTTTTCTAAGATCGACCAAAATTTGATTAAAGTCATTTAAAAAAAAAACAAAACTAAAACACAATAAAACTGCATTAGTCAGGATCTAATCGGTAAATTTGGTTCAAAGCCGGTTGTCCAGCACTAAGTCTTGTAAGACTTAAAATCTTTCATAAATAGACTATCCCACCTGCTTTGCTAGAATCGGCTGGGCAGAAAACGTAGACGTAGGTAATTTAGTGCGCGGAGCTGGTGGTCGAAATTGGGGAACAACAAATAAGGTCGTACTTATTTTTGAAGCTCCTGAGCTTGCTGATAGATACAAGAATACCCTGCAAAGAGTTCTCGTATTTTTCATCGGTTAGGGTAATGTCCTCGTATGTATGTTTCTCGGCTTGGGTATGTTTCTTATCTATCTTTCTTTCTCTCTTCCTTTCTTTCTTTCTTGGAGCTTTGGTACAATAGATCTTATAGGTCGCAGTGCCTGACTTTCAAGTCGTCCTTCCTTCAAAAAATAGTAATACGTGGGTTCTTCCAAATATTTGTTGGCCGCGTGAGTGAAGAAAGCAACTAAGTAATATCTACGGTAATCAATCAACTCGATAAAGTGATATACAGTGCCGATATGAGTAGAAGTTCAAGGTTGAGAGACCTTAGATTTTGGTTTTTCCCATTTATCCCTTCACAATTCCTTTGAGACTTTTTACTTATCTTATACTGACTCTATCCCGGATATAGCACAATGGTTCTTGAGACTGAGTGCTTTGGTTTAATCCCGCCCACCTTCAACTCTAACTTTAAGTCTAGTGCCGATATGGGCCAACCCAAAGAAGACACATCGAAGAGAGGCGTGCTTTACCTAAAGGCTTAGTGTACTTAGATTAGGCAGCAGCCACCATTAGGACGACGCTATCTGCGTGTTAGCGTGAAAAATTTATTTTGACCCAAGAGTGGCTGAAAAGATAGAGTAACCCGACAAGGGAAGGTAGGCTTTCATTCATCCCGATCATGCTCTGCTGGTGGGTTTAACAATTTATTGTATAGATTTAGAATTAGCAATACTGTCCGACTTGGAGAGGAGCTGTGGTAATAGCTATATGCTGGCTATGTAGCGCCACAACCGGTTCTGGTGGTTGTGGTATAGCAACATCCATGGACCGACGCGACTTAGACTAACGCTTTAACCAATAAAACTTACAACGACCATCCTGGCGTATTAACTGCGGTGATTCCGGTAGAGGTTCCCGTTAAGTCACCGCCTTATGGTTTAGTGCTCTCCTTATCGATAAAAAAGCAATGAAAATGTCAAAACGCCATTCAAGGTTTACATTTTTATCATGGTAAAGTTCACGAACGAGCAATGTTTGGAAATTATGGAGAATTACTACCGAAATTCTGTGTCGGTGGTCACTAGTCTAAAAGCGCTTACTCCAACTTTTTAGTCGTAATAATCGTCCCACCAGGCAGGCTGTAGGTGCTATAGTGAATAAATTCGAGTCAATATATTAACTATTGAATGTTGGAAGCGGGAATCTCTCAGTCCACATTGTGGCGAATTTTTGGTAAAGATCCTGGCCTACACCCTTACAAGATCAAATTAACTTAAGAAGTGAAGCCTCGTGATCATTTGAAGTGCCGAAACTTCTCTGATTAGGCTCTGTAAAAGTTTGAAAAAAATCCTAAATTTCATCGAAAAATCATCTTCGGCAATGAAGCTCATTTTTGGCTCAATGGTTTTGTCAATGAATAATAAGACCATCACCATGCACTAAAGCTAAAATAGAAAATTGCTGAGACCGGATCAGATCCCAAACGATACGGTGGTGACTTCTTATTTGAAGAAATTACAATATTGTACAAGAAAATACTATTGCAGCGAGCAATACCAACAGCCTGGAAGGATAGCACGACAATCACTATGTTAAAAATGGGAGATAGAAAATCCCCTGACAATTGTAGGGGAATTACTCTGCTTAATGCTATGCTTAAGCAGTTCACAAAAATATTTGCACAGCATATCACATCGACTGGTTTCTCCAAAGAACAACAAGGATTTCGACAAAACAGATTGACAACAGATGCTATTTTCATAGTACGGCAAATTGCTGAGAAGGCTATAGAGTTCAATAAGGTCGCATATCTTTGTTTTGTTGGTCTCACCAAGGCTTTCGACAGATTCAGGCTTCCTGATGTAATCAAACTGCCGCACAAGAGAGGAGTAAACGCAAATGTCCGAGACACCATTAACAACATAAAATCCAACAACACGACGCAAAGCTGAGTTGGCCACTGCACATCAGCCAAAATTCCCACTGTAACAGGTATATGAAGGCGACAGTCTTAGTCCCATTTTGTTTAATGTGGTGATGGATGAAATAACAAAAGCATTGAAGGATGCAGCGCCCGGATACAGAATGGATAAAAAGGAGATAAAAATAGTAACGTATGCTGATGACGCAGTGCTTTTTGCAGACAATGAAGACCTTCAACGATTGCTGTTCGCCTTCGAAAAAGCATCAGGCGTGTTTAACATGAAATTATCCATTGCAAAAACCAAAGCACTTACAATATCTAGGGAGCCTGTCAGGTGCAAACTAGTAGTAAAGGCATTACCACTGAAGTGAACACCCAGGCTAATAAGGCTGTCGAATATCTGGATGCCTTAAGCAAACCATTTGGCGGAATAAGTGTATCAGCATTAAAAGCAAAATCCGTATATACAAAACATTCGTAAGACCAGTATTGACATATGCCGTGGAGACCCGCGCCGACACAGCCAACACCCAACGAGCGCTCAATAGGATCGAAATGCAAACCTTGCGATCAATAACAGGGTTGATGCGAAGAGACCGGGTCATAAATTAAATCATTCGAGCAATGTGCGATATCCAAGACGTGCACCACTGGGGACGAAGACGAAGAAAGCAAATTGACAAATGACCGTATTGCCAAAATCGCAATGATAGGGAAACCACCGTCAACACGATGGAACGAATGTTGGACGTCTGGTTCAACAGACATACAGTCCAATTAAAATATCCGTAATATTGTTGTAAAAACAAAACAGGACACAGTCCTAAATAAAGAAAAAGAAGAAGAAGGTTTTGTCAGCAACAAACAGCAACAAATCTACATGTGCTTCAAGAGACGGAGGTGTAATTGGACCGTATGTTTTCGTCCATGAAAATTATCACCATTTTACGGTCAATGGAGTTAGCCATCATGCCATGTCGGAAGACTATTTTTGGCCAGAATTGGATGGACTTGAGATCAGAGATATGTGGCTCCAACAAGATGGTGCCACATGCTACACAGCTGATCAAACAGTTGATGTATTGAAGGGGAAGTTCGGTAATCGTGTATTCACTAGAAATGGTCCGATCGAATGGCCTCTTCGCTCATGTGGCTTAACGCTGAAATTTGTTTTTCTAATCTGAAACTGAAGGTTCTTTGAACCTTCAGTTTCAACAATAGCGTTGGCAAAAAGATTAGGCGCACCCTTTTTTCTTTAGAGAGACATGGAAGTGGTGAATTTAAAGTATTGATGTAAGTTAAATGGACGTCCATTAGTTTCACAGCTGCTTTGATATTGAGATAGTTCCAATTTTGCTGGTTTGGCACTGGAAAGAGCTTGACTATAGATGGTTGTCCAAAAAATTATGTTAGTACAATGACTGAATTTCTGAAATTTCTTACTCAAAAATCTTTCAAGCTATGAAAATTTTTATAAAAATTGATAAAAAATTAACTAAAGTTCAATAGTTAAACATTTCTATAAGTGTTTAAGACTTTTGGGATACATATTAAATTTATGTTGTTGTTGTTATTTGTTGCGCATTCTCAAGCTTACTACAATAAATATAATAATTAACTTAAATGTTTCTATTAAAATTATTAAATCATGCCTTAAGATTACATTGATGTTAAGGTTAGATTAAGGATTAAACTTAAATGCGTTTTTCTTTCGCTGTGTGTTCCCGGGATTTTTAAAATTATCGCGTAATTAATTAAATAAAAGAAAATAATAATAAAAACATAAAACACAAGTTTGCAAAATAATAATAAAAAAAAAAGAAAATGCTATTTTAACTTTTCTTTAAATGAATTTGTTTTTTTTTTTTTTGGAGTGAGCAAAAAAGGAAAATATTTATATTAAGGTATATGATGAGGTTCTTAAGCGCTTACAGCTAAACTGTTTATGAGCTAATTTGCGTTTTGTTTTTGTTTCTTTTTATCTATAAATTACATTAAATGAAGCTAAATTGAATTTATGCTATAATTGTAATTTAAACTTTTTTCTTTTTGTTTTTTTTTATCTTAAATAAGCGTTAAATATGTTTAATGATATTTTTTTCTTTTAATTTAAACACATTTGTTGTTGTTGTTCGGTTGGTTGGTTGATTTAGTTTGGAGTTAATTATTCTATATTTTTCCATCAAATGGTGTCTTTACAAAGTAAGTGACTAGATTGCCTTTCCCCTTGACATAGATTAAGCCACGACATTCACATTCATAGCCAGCGGCCATTAGAATTTTTGCAGTATACTCTGTGGTCTAAGGATGAAATGAAATAATTATAAAACACTCATTATGTATGTAGATATAATTAGATATTAAAATGGTAATTATTTTTTTGAGATGCAAAGTGAAGAAATAAGATATAATATATTAGGTAACATGACTTTTAATTACACTGTGCGACACTAAAAATATGAACTCAAATCACTCAACGGTTTCCAATAGCACTAGGCCTACTTAATAATACTGCCAAGGCGTTTTGCTACTTTTGGTCAAATAATCGAATTTTTCAAGGTCAAAGTCTGCAATAGAGGTCATATAGTTTAATTCGCTTAACTCATTAACCACAAGGAATTTCGTGTTGAGGTTTTCGGCAAAGCTGTTTGTCTAAAATAGGGCTACAATATTGCAGAGCATTGTAGCAGCAAAATGTTAAGGGGTTATATACGTTTTCATGAGTCAAAAAATCGAAAAAATGTTTATGACTTATTTCGAACAAACACACTTTCACGAGTTTATGTTCAAAATTTCAAGTCAATCCGAGCAGTAGATTATAAGTAGCAACTCGATTTGTAGCGCGCTACTGTTCATGAATAAAATGCACTCAAAACTTTAAACGTGATTTTCTCCGAATGATGTTTTTTGAAAAATGCCTTTGCGGTGACCGCGTTATCTCAAAAACTACTTGACAAATTCAACTAATTTTTTAAAATTTTTTTCCTAGTTACAATACGGAGTACTTGAACGATCATTTTTTCATGTGCAGTATTTGTCTTAACTAATAATTGTTTTTAAATACATTTTTGAGACTCAAAAAATCGACTTAGTTAGATTCGCGGTGATTAAGATTTCATCTTCACCCAAGTGCTTAAGACTAGAGCAAAACTCTTCTTTTTTCCCCAAAAAACATTGAGTAAAAAACTGTGTCTTCACAGTCCCCATGCAGAACTTCACGGTAAGTTTTTTTCAAATAATTTATCTGAATGAATATGGCACAACTAGAGTCAATCCAAGGAAAAATCAAAATCTACATACATACGTAAAAAATGTCTCTACCGTCCCCTCCCTTCTAATAAAATACAGAAAACAATTTGTGTTTAATCTGAAAAGCATTTGTAGTCCATAGAGTAACAAAATGAACTGCGAAAGTTTTTATTTTAACCCGTTTTGGAACACAATATAGAGCTACTACTGAAATTTGAATGTTCCATTCCTGGAAAGCTTGTTTATTTATTTGTTAGATTTTTGTCTGCTTTGCAAATCTGTTTTTAGTTTTATAAAATGTCAGGGACTTAGTTTTAAATTTTGATTGAATTTTGATCAAAATTTGTTTTAAATTTAAGTTTGACTTTTGTTTGATTTTTGTTCTGAATTTTGGTTTGTTTTTAAGTTTAAATTTTGATTAGAATTTAGTCTCTTATTGGTCGGAATTTTAGTTAATATTTTCCTCTGAATTTCGGTCTCTTTTTGATCAAAGTTTGCTTTGAGTTTTAGTCTGTTTTGATTTATTCATTTGAATTTCGCTTTCAATTTTATTTTGAAGTTTTGGTCTGAATTTCGTCTGAATTTTGATCTTAATTTTCGTCTGAATTTTGATTTGAGTTAGGTCTCGTTTTGATTTGTTTTTATAACTGATTTTTGGTCTGAAGTTTAGTTAGAATATCGACGTGATTTTTGGAATGATTTTCTTTTCTGAATTTTAGTCGAAATTTTTATTCTGAGTTTTAGTCTAAGTTTCAATTTATTTTTGATCTGATTTTAGGTTTTATTTTCGGTCTAATTTTTGTTTCAATAATTTTTTTTTATTTGATTTTTGAACAGATTCTGGTTTAAAATTTAGGTCTGGTTATTTGTTTTGATTTTTGGTCGGAATTTATATAAAATTTTGGTTTGAACTAAAATTGGTCTTTTATCAGCCTCATTTTAGTTTATTTTTTGCTTGCATACCGGTTTGATTTTTTATCTGAATTGACTTGATTTTGGTCAAAGTTTTACTCTGAGTTTTGGTATTAGAGTTTAGAGTATAGAGTTGTGGGTGAGCTGAACTTAACCAAAGCACTCAGTCAACGAGGACCATTGTGCTGTACCCAAGGATTTCTATCAGAAGAGAGTAGAGAGATAGGAAAGTTATGTGGGGATAAATGGGAAGAAGAAAGGTCAAGGGTCTCTTAATCTCGAACTTCTTTGTTAGTTTTGGTATTAGTTTCGGATTAATTTTTGATTTGATTTCGGTTTGAATTTTAGTTCGATTTCTTGTGTGAGTTTTTGTTTGATTTTTGGTCAAAATTTTTGGTGTGTATTTTGGTCTGAATTTAGTCTGATTTTTGATTTCACTTTGGTCAAAGTTTTCTCTCTTTTAGTTTTGGTTTTTTGAATTTTGGTCTGATTTTTGGTTTGACTTTAGTCTAATTTTTAGTTAAATTTCCGGTATGAGTTTTTATTGGTCTGAATTCAATCCGGATTTTGATTTCTCTTTGGTCAAAGTTTTTTCTCTTTTTGATTAAAGTTTTAACTCTGAGTTTTGGTCTGAGTTTTGGCCTGAATTTGGTCTGATTTTAGGATTGAAATTCTGTTTGATTTAAATTGAGTTTCGTCCAGAATTGCCATAAGATTTTTGTTCTTCTTTTGGTCTGAATTTTGATCGGATCCAGTAAAAAACGTTTCGACTTCAAATAAAATTTTTACGCTTTGCATACATTTGCCATATAGTCAGTCAGTGAACCAAGACGATCATTCCACCGGACTGGATACTAATATTTTCTATGTGAAACAACTTGAATATTTGTTACTTAATGCTGCCTAAGAGATAAGTATTAAATGTTCTTATTTTTATTTTAAGGCAAGTGAAATAAAATTTCTACTACAAAAGAATTTCCAAAACTTACATACATACACATACACCTACACTTTTATGTTAGTATAAAATATAGTTTCATTGCTTATATTTTAATAACAAACATTTTTCAAAAAACATTCACGTACCTGCAAACGTCCCATAACACCGCATGAGTCCATACGTGATGCCACATTCACCGTATTACTCCAGATGTCGTACTGTGGCTTTTGTGCACCAATCACGCCAGCTATTACCGGGCCATGATTTAGTCCGATACGTAAACGGAATCTTTGAAATGATTCACGATTAATTGAATCCAATATTGACATCAAAGCGATTGCAAATTCTACCAGAATGATGACATTATGCTCTTCGGTGCGTTTCTCATCCTGCACGTGTGTGTGTGTGGCCATTTTGTGTAGGAAATAGCATTAAAGCCAAACGGAGGATATGAAACAAATAAAAAACAGAAACAGAAAAAATGCTTAGAAATTATTATTGTTTTAGTTGTTGCTGTTGTTGTTGCAGTTGTTATTATTGCTACTGTGGCTGCTGCTATTTCTATTGTTATCGTTGTTGCTGTTATATTGCTAAGGCACACATAAAATGTAATTGAGCGTGTTTATCCGCTCTAATCCAATTTCAGACGCTACGCTTTTGAATTGAGTTTTTGTTTTTTTGTTTGTTTTGTCTTTCTATGTGTGTGTGTGTTTTTTGATTTTTTGGGATATCTACATTTGAACCTTGATTTTTGGAGCGGGAGCGATGAAGTCATTTTAATGTTATTGAAATGTTTAGATTTAATTTGCGGAAAGGTCGCCATTTTTTATGATTCTTATTGTTCAATAATCTATAAAACTCTTATTGTTTGGTGGGTGCGTGTGTGTGTGTGTTTAGAATATTTAATTTAAAGTTTTGTTTTTGGGATTGTAGGTGCTAGTAACAGCAAAAAAAAAAAACTTAAGCTCAACAGTTTAAGATTCAAAGTTAGCTAGATACTTGTTAACTAGGTTGCAGTTTCCTTTTTGCAAGCGCTGAGGAATTGCAAAGGAGGTCAAGTTGTTTCTTTCTCCTCCTGCTTCGCGTAGAGGTAGGTCCTAAAAAACTTATTTGCGAGCACTCTGAAATTATGGGCATATCGATCATTAATACAATGCCTAGCAACTACATATTGCGACTATGCTTATTTCTATTCAAAAGCCTATTCAAAGAAGCGAGCAATTTCAACTTTCTACAGTTATAGTTAGGTTTGTGTCCAAGCATGAATGCGTCTCTTTCCACCTATGGTTAGCTACATGCATTTTAAATGCCGCTTTGTATAATTACAGTATAACAAAATTAAGCAAATGAAGGGACATTTTTGGGACACAAAAAATAGCCCAAAAATGGAGCCAAATTAAAAAGTAATAGCATAGTAAAGCTTTTTTCAGATTCAGATGAACAAATTTTTGAAATCAGATAACTCATTCCTTCAGGTTCCAAAAGGGTCTTGAAAATACCGAAATTTCGACAATAAATCATGATTTTATAAGTTTCATAGCTCATAGTTATATTTTTCCTTGAGTGTATAAACATAATGCAAAAAGAATTTTGGAAATCGGATAATATTTATTGGTGCAGCAAGATGTATAAAGCTGGTAAGTTTTCAAAAATTCAGCAAAAATTGTGTGAAAAGTATAAATTATGGTCGAAACTTCAGAACTTTGAACCTCTAGTGGCACCAATAAAAATTATCCGATTTCAGATTTCTTTTTGCATTATGTTTGTACACTCAAGGAGAAATAAAAAAGCTGTGGAATTGTTTGGCCAACAAATTTTGAAAAATCATAATTTATTTTGGAAATTTCTGTACTTTCAAGACCTACTTTGGAACCTGAAGATATTACCTGATTTCAAAAATTTGTTTCCACTTTTATTGGTCTGAATGTAAAAAAAACTTATCTATGCTGATATTTTTTAATTTGACGCCATTTTTGGCTTTTTTTCATATCCCAAAAATTTCCCTTCATTTGCTCAATTTTGTTACATACTGTAAGTTACAGGTTGCCTACGACACAAATAAAGTATTGGTTATTTTTGTTTCTTTCCCTGACTGTACTTTTCTTTTCGTAGATTTTTGATACATGTTTATTTAAGAAACTTTTCAGACAAGGTTAATGGTTTGGAATAATGACATACAGAGAGGTTTGGAGAATTGATGTAAAAACAATAAATTTTTAACTTTTTATAACAAACTACGTTGCTTCAAGGCGTTAAAGTTGCAGATCTTCAAACTAATAAACTTAACTACTTATTCTTACAAGCACACTTTGAACTCCTCGTAAAAAAATTTTATAATAAGTTTATACATGTTTTCGGAGAGATTGTGCAGAGGAGCGTTCTCCTTCAAAAAATCGTATCATACCGTGCTATCTGCAAAGACACCTCCTCGAGCCCACCTGGAGCCTTCTGTATAGAAGTTTATCGAGCTTTTTAGCTGGGTAACCCCCTTCGCCCATTTCTTCAACTCTACTTACTTTACTAAGAATAATATATAAAAATACTTGAATACCTCTAGTGGTATTATTATTGGGTGTATAACTTGAAAATGAGAGATTTATAATTGATGACGTAACTTGTACTGGATCACATCTGGTAATACCGTAACTACTTTCGTGTTTTAGCTACTCATATAGCTTTTGTTTTGATTATGTATCAATTTACTAAAGTGTAAACAACAGAACCTTTTTGCGCTACAAACATGTTAGCATTCGTACGAAATACACAACATTTGCGGAAAGTTTTGCTTTTCTTCTTTAATTCGAGGAAAAATTGCAGCTGAAAGTCATTGATTGCTGTCGAAAGTTTGCGGTGGATATGCTCCATCGATTAAAACATGTGAATTCATGAACGATTCAAAAGTGGAGATTTTGAGACGGAAGACAAGGAACGCCAGAATAGGAGTGAAAAAGTACGAAGATAAAGATTAGGAGATGTTACTCGATGAAGACTCGTGCCAAACGAAAGAAGAACTTGCTATAACATTGGGGTTACTTAAGTAGCAAGCGCCTGAAATATTGGGGTTCATTCAAAAGAAAAAAAATTGGGTGCCGTACGACTTAAAGCCGAGAGAAGTCGAAAAACGATTTCTGTATTTGGTGGGATCAGAAGAGTATCTATTACGAGCTGCTACAACTTGGTGAAACTGTTACGGGAGAGCTATATCGAAAACAATAGAATATGATGACAACGTGCAACCGCATGTTGTTGGAGCGGTTTAAAACTATTTGGAAAATAGTGGATGGGAAGTTTTGCCTCACCCACCGTATTTACCAGATCTTGTCCCATCTGGCAAATCACTTATTTCCATCGATGCAGAATGCACTTACTGAAATACGCTTTACTTTAGTTGAAAGTATCAAAAACTTAATTGATTCGTTCATAGTCTCAAAAGATGGACTGTTTTTTTTTTGGCAAGGAACTCATAAATTGCCTGAGAGATTGCAAATGTAGACACTACTTGGAATAATATTGTTGGTACAGCTGGGATGATCCTAAAGTCAGGCACTGCAACCTAAGGTCAGAGACTGCAACCTAAAGTCAGGCACTGCAACCTAAAGTCAGAGACTGCAACCTAAAGTCCTAGAAGATTTTTTGTACCAAAGCCCAAAATTAAGACAAAAGACGATTTGCTATTCTGATGAAGGCTAGAACATATTTTGCGGAAATGGATTTAATTTCGTTATCCGTTAAAAACGGCTCGCTAAAAATACCATAAATAAATGGAGCATTATTTGTCAACGGAAGACCCCCCGCCTCCCTTGCCTAAAATTGGTTTAAGTATTTTACGGCTCAAATAAAAGCTTATTATCTCTAGTTTCAAATGCCGCTTGGCTTTTTTTGATTCGACATGATGGCGGACCAAGTGATCATAAAACGACGGGAAAAGGCTGTGTAATTTCGGTTGATGAACATAAATCTGAATTACTTTCCACGAAAAATGTTACGTGTTGTCCCTAACCACAAAAAATTACAAAATTCCAAAAAACCGTTTTTCGTGTTGCGTTGTGGTTTTTGCTATATATTTGCCTGCAAGATTAATAGGAAGTATTTATTAATGAAGCAAGATTTCTAAGGTTTTGTGGGTGTAGTTCTGAGTGCACCTGTTACAGGTAGGCATTTGCATTTTAGCCAATTTCGTAGAGTGAATATCTATTTTGAAGAGAACTGAGTAATGCTCAAAAAAATTACACCAGTTTGTTAAAAATGGAGAGAACTTTTTGAAAACATTGTATCCTGCTTGCTATAGATCTAAGAGTTCTAGACGGGAGGTCAGAGAATTTCACCATGCCCTCTTCTCTACTTGCACTAGCGGAGAAGAATATCATTCTTTCGACCCTTTTTGAAATATTCATCGGTTAGGGGGGACGGGAGGAGGTTTGCATGAAAAGAGTTGCGAATACAGACGGAGGCCTATGAGTCTCCCTAAAAAACGTGAGTATAACCAGTTAGTTTATACTTTTGGAAAACTTGATAATAATTTTTGGTCTTCTTTTCGATTTGGTTTTAGGTGCGATTTTACGTTACGCGTTTTAATAAGAGTTTCAGTTTGATTTTTGGCCTGATTTTTGGTCTCTGTTTGGTCCGAGTTATTAACTGAATTTTTGGTATAAATTTCTGTCTAAGTTTTGTTCGGATTTTCTATTTGATGTTTGGATTGATATTTGCGGTTTGAATTTGGTCTGGGTTATAGTGCGAATTTTGATTTTAATTCCGGGCTGATTTTGAGTATGAATTTTGGTCTAACTATCGGTTTGATTTTTGGACTCTTTTTGATCTAATTTTTAGTCTGAATTTTGGCCTGCTTTTGGTAGAAATTTTGCGCAACTTTTGATTTGAGTTTTGGCGTGAAATTATTATATTTTTTATTTGGAGTTTGATTTAACTTTTAACCGGATTATTAGTCGTGATTTTGGTTTAGTTATTTTGATAATCATCGTATCAGCCCAAATACTAGATTTGCCATTGCTTAGAACATATTAGTCTATTTTAAAAGGATCTAAACCAATTTCAAGAAATTACAGAATGAAACTCAAGTATTATTTTTCTCTAAAAATTTATTTCTGCTTCACCACATTCTACATACAAAATCTACGGTATTAATACAACACTGAAAGCTAGTTCCACTACGTTTTGCAACTTACCGCAAAATTACGCATCAGCTGCATCATTTTTTTTTTTATATAAATTTTATAAAAAAAATACAAGGAAGAAATTATGGAAAAAAAATAATTATCTCCAAAAACGTCCGAAAGAAAGGAATTTTTAATTAGCAGAAAATTGAATGACTTACCGTCGCACCATCTTCCTTGCCCGGTCTAAGTCCAGAAGCACACATATACGTGCTGGCAATGGTTTTAATTTTTTCGATTCCACTGAATTTCGGTTTTAAAAGTAACTAAAATTAAAAAAAAAAAAATAATTTAATGATAATACTTTATAATATTCAAGCCGAGTTAGTAAAAGTAGTGAATTCAAAGTGAAGAACTCGCATCACTCTAGTCCAATAATTATTTTATTTCAAACAAGTACGCACCTTATCGAAGTCGCAAATAATTTCATTTAATAAACGCAAACATTCGAGACCTTGTTTATTAACATCAGTCTCATCATAGAATTCCTTATAATTGGGTATTGAGGCAAACATAACCGCAACGCAGGAGTAACTCTCATGATACAATTCTGTAGAGCGTTCTTGCAGCAAGAAATGTGTGGCCACGTGAGCAGGCAGAATGTTCTCAAGCAGAATCTAAATGATAAAGGAAATATTTCATTATATCTTTTGTACCTAATCAAATCAAATTGCTTGTATAGCACATACCTTATTTATTCCACGCATTGTCTCCACTTCTTCCTGCTCCACTTTCAGCTTAGCCTTCCACAGAAAATCAGTACGCGCTACATATTCACCTTGACGATCCAGCGTATGCAGCACCGCAATAATCAATAGTAATAGAAGAAATCCTTTTATTTCCAAAGGTAGTCTGGTGAGTATTAGAAAAACATAATAATAAATAATATTCAGGATGCTTCCTGTTGTCTACGTGAGTACTTACTGATGGATAGCATACAATTCATTATATTCTTCGTATAGATCACTAAAAGTGAGTACAATGGCTTGACATGTTAGCGCTAGTAACATTGTCAGCAATTTGAGTATAAATCCGGAACGTAAAAAGGCGGAAATCGCTGCTAAACTAATGGCACAACAGAAAAGATAAATCGGTGCAGTTTGCGTTTCGAATCGATATGGCGGCACGGGCGTCATTAAATCAGTTATTATTGTTTCATTGGCGGTCTCATTTGTTAGGTTGCTGGGTATTGGTTCAAGAAGGGGATCGTTGGTAAAATTGATCTGTAAGAAAGATATGTTGTTATTAAAATTTTACGAGAGGTTACGGAACTATTGAACACTCTACAATCTTAAATATATTTATTACCCCACACCAAAAACTTAAATTTTGTCATTAGAGATGTAGAAAACCCAACTTAGCTGAAAGTTTGAATTAATATTTTCCTCAAATTCCTCAAAAGCCCAGTCGGTGCTATGGAAGCACTACAGTACCTACCACCACTAATTTATTAAATCGAAAATTAAGCCTGAAAATCTATGTATCGTATCGGAACTGTTCTTGAAAGGAATATAAATTTTGATGAGATATGCAGAGCTAGTAGAGTGGAGAACTTACTAAACCATTATCGCTTGATCGGAAATGGAATTGTCAAACCTACGTCTTTATCAATGGCTTCCGATACGTACTACCAGGTTGGGGTGCAAGATGAACTATTCTGATCCAACGTGCAATATCTTCTAAACTGATGGATCTTTAATGGACAACCAAGCTGAAACTCGTCTCTATTCTGTAACTAACAGGGTTAAAGATTCAGTTGTATGAAGTTACCATACCTCGGTTTTTCAAACTGAAATGTATGCGATTGAGGACCCCACATAATTGTTATTGATTAAGAAATCGAAAAGTAACGCTATTCTTATTTTCCCGAATAGCTATTAAAACCTGCTTTGCTTATACTATTGCCTCGAAAATCATTGTTGCAATCTGTTGTGAAGCTCAACAGGCTTGAGAATAGAAATACACCAACACTGGCATGGGTACAGACATTTTATATAACCAGATGTCACATACAGTTAACGTTGGATAACGTGAACATCCACTAACGTAAACATCCACTAATATGAACAAATTTTTTCTTCCATTGACTATTTTAAAACGTGAGTAAAATCTGAAAGTTCTAAAACGTGAACAAAATTTCTTATTTTCTTATTTAAAAATGTTCCATCTATTTAGGAAATAACTTTTTATTTTATTATTTAGGTTAGTAACCTTAGAGTGGCTGTCGAGAGACACACTTAGGCCTGAGCGGCCCATTGTGGTACCACATAGTTGGACCTACAGTTTTATGCCGATTTCGAACGGCGGTGTGGCAACGTGAACGTAAACGTGAATAATCTCTTAAAAGTGAACACCCTAGGTTTTTATTAGTTCACAGTTTCGAGTGTTGACTGTATGCATATATGCTGACTAGAAGAAGACCAGCAATGATTTTTAATCTATAGCCTGCCATTGGTTGTATCCATGTTGTCCATTTTAACAATTGTTCGAAAAGACTTTAACGAATAAAACTGAATTTGTATCAGAGCTGTAAGAGAATGCATTCAATTTGATTGGAATACCTTGAAGTCACAATTCATAAACGATAGTACATAATTGCAGTTATTAAATAAAATATTTGATTCCACAATAAAAAAATGCAGTTGGAGGAATTTTTTGGAGTCAAGGGAAAGCAATCTCCTTTTGAAATCATGGGAATGCAAATCTTATGACTTCAAAATCATGACGTCACTTGGAGTCATTTGGAATTTGAAGTTAATTGGAGTCACTTGAAGTAATTTTGAGTTATTTGGGGACTTGAAGTGAATTGGGGTCACTTGAAGCCACTTGGCCGATTTGCCCTTAATATATTCTAGATATACATGGATATAACCCGATTAGAATGCAGTGGCCAAGAATTACACTGGCTCCGAACCCTTTCCAGATAATAGGAACTCACATTGTAAACGATTAACTAAGGGAAATAAGGTAGATTATCCTACTGGGCTCAACTCTCTCAAAGAGACAAAGCTACTAATTTAGAATTTAGCCCAGAAAAAGCAAGGTGAAGTGAAATTTTTTTTCTCAAGATCACCTGAGAAAGTTATCAGCTTATATCAGGACTATTGGATTTGGTATATTTTTAAGACTGGCATTATCATTTTGAAATTGAAAGAAATTTATTTTGTTTTGGATGCTGCATATTTTTCAGAGTTAAAATCCAGTTTTCTAAAGGTAAAACTGTATTTTTTTATCACGTTGGCAATTAGAAATATGACCCCAAAACCAAAAGTGAAAAATCACCCCAAATTATTATATTATTTGCAGCAACACGAAAATTTGGGACCATAGTTCCAAATGTTTTGGGGCAATTTTTCTTTTTTTTATTTAGGGTGATTTTTTATTTGCAAAAAAAAGTTTGAAAATATCAAAATATTTTTGGGGCCAATTTGCATTTTTCTTATTGTTGAATTTTTTTCGAACCGCCATATAATTTTTGGTGACCTGTAATGCCCTAGAGTATATATTTCATTTAATATAAAAAACTAAAAATGTAATGCCCATTGCACAGTTGTAAGATGGTCGAAACGCCCAAAGTTTTTTTTAGCGAAATTTTTTTTTTTTACAAGAAAAAAGTCGTGCAGGAAAATCTATTATTTTTTGTTTAATTTTTGGTGCCTTTTTAGGCGATTCTGAGGGGTTTAACTCCTATTGGGGACACATCTTAAATTAACTTCGATATTTTTCCAAAAGAATTTTTGGTGAAGGCACTGTAATGATTCAGGGAGGTTTTTGCTCTAATAGAATGCTGGAAATAACTTTTCCAAGTAGTTAAAATTCTGCAGAATACATAACAATGTTGAAGACGGCTACTATTTTTGCAGAAATACAGGACCCACAAATGGATTTACTGGCATGACCACGCAGTAAAGGCATGAGGACATGATTGCAGTCACAAAATGTTAAAGTTTTAAAATGAATAGAATGTTTTCCGGATTAGAATCCAACATAAAACAATTGAGAGATTCTTGTTCAACGAATATATTATGAAAACAACCAATACCAAAATGTTTCAGAGTTGAAAAATGCTGCCGTTGCGTCATGGGAGCCCATTACTCAGGACAAATTTCGAACAACCTTGATACAGTTCATACAAAATCAGATTTTTTAGCTGATTAAAAATTAAGGAGACCCAACACACGTTGTCATAAGAAAGAAGAAGACTTATATAAGAAATGTAATACCAAGCCAGTGGCGATTGTTATCAAAAGACGTTGATGGCGCTGGATAGGTCATACTCTTCTTAAACAAACAGCCGAAACATGCCGTCAAACGCTAGACTGGAACCCTTAGGGGAGACGTAAAATCATCATGGAAGAGAACACTGAAAAGCGAGATTGGTGCAACAAGAAAGTCATGGAACGAATTGAAGCTCATCGCAAGGAATCGTACGAGATGGGAATGCGTAACTGAGGCTCTGTACTCTAACGGTAGATAAAGGAACAACAACAACTCATTATTAAGTTATCCATTTTTTTGTAATTATTTTATGAGTTCCCTCTGCACTCGTCACATGATGTGATAACATACTTTACGCATTATTGTTTACTTCATTAAAAAAGTTTTTATTTTCTCTTTTTAATGCGCTTTCGATTATTTTACAATTTCAATTAGGAAAGAATAAACTAAAATAAACTATGCAATAAAAAAAACAATTTTTGATATGTTCCACGATTCCATTGATAAGTGAGTATATTCCATAACCGTTTTTGATTTAGAAATTATGTGTTGCATACTTTTGGGCTTAAAGTAAAATATTTAATAAAACTGACATTTATAAACTCACACATACTATGAAATCTCACACGACATCGACGTGACATTCGATTTTAATTTCTATCAAATCACTCCACTATAAATTTTTTTCAGCCCCGAGTTATGATGTTATCCCATCAAAAACATAAATTGAATCTTAGTGGCACATCCCCAAATATTTCTAAAATAATTTTGATTTTGAATTATTTTTAATATACTTTCATAAATATTTATTGGATTTATTCTCTATGTATGTATTGAATAAAGGTGCGGCTGCAATTATGCACCATAGCATATTAGGCAATTGTTGTTAAGCAACCGGAAGGCATACCCAAAAATTCTCAATTTTTTAATGAGAAATTTATAATCCTGGTAATGGTGAAATCCAAGGCCACAATCTTGAACTTTAATACTTACCACACTAAATACAGCACAAGCTGATATCAATATATTCACAATGATGAACATGGCCAGCCGCAAATAACGACTACTAGCCACCACTTGTCCAGGACCATTACGATCTGTCGATGAACCATTCACATCCGGAACTTGCATATTGCTGAGATACAAGAATAATGCCAGCGAAATAAAACTAGCAACCAATGATCCAATCAAGGCGATATTTCTGCAAAAAAAATACGATTTAAAAAAGATTAATGAAAAACTAAAGTAGAAAGAAAAAACCAACTCGAATAGAATTGAACTTACAAATCAATTACAATCAATTGAACCAATGCAATCGAAAGGAAAAGCACAAAGGCGCAATTTAAATCATAACGAAAATGCGTATCCGGCCGAGCGCGGTACATAACCTCACGCGGCGTATGGCGATACCACATGGTGAAGGGTTTTAACTCGGTGGGTGGCCCAAAGAAATTGAAATTGAAACATTTACGCTCTGGTGGCAGTAGATTTGATTCAATCATGGCAATGCTCTGTACAGGATATGAACAAATAAATGAAAAATTTATGTGTGGATGTAAAAGAGTAAACTATGTATGTATGTATGTATGTAAGTATGCAATGTGTAAATTGTTCTTAGAAAGTTTTTGGAAAGTAAAGTAAACCAAATTAACTTTTTTTTTGTTTTTTGTTTTTTTTTTGTTTTTGGCCCCATGAGGTGTGGCTACATACATTCACATGTTACATATGTACATAGTTTTTCCTTTACTTTTAAATAAAATTGAATTTGTCTTTGTAGTTTTATCTACTTGCATATACGAGTACATAGTTTCTATCTACTTACAGCCAAGCCAATATTTTTCACCAATTTCGATTCAGCAATGTTGGCAAATGGTCTATCAGCACCCCAGCATTCAACGTATTTTGTCATCTTGGACGAAGGACGATTTCGTGTGACATGTCCTGTTTATTGTATATATCCGTATGTGTGTGTGTGTGTGTGTTTATGCAAAGAAAAAACAAAATTTGAGAAAATTTAGTATACTTTGCAACAAGTTGGAAAATTTAATTTACATTTTTCTAGGTATATGCATGGAGAGTGGCGTGTATCAAAAAGCCTTTTTTTTGGAAATTTTTTTCTGGGTCTATAGAGACAACTTTCTATCGACTTGAAATTTTGTGCACAGTGGCGAATCCAGTTGAGATGAAGGTATGGGAGTACAGCTTCTTTCAGTTTTTAGGCCTAATTTTATTATCTGGGTTTCAGACTTAGGTTAGGTCTGGTTTTTAGTCTGAATTTCCGCTGAGTTTTGGTTTTATTTTTGTTTCGATGGTTTTACTTGTAGGTTTTCGTGTTTGAGCTGTGCCCTGAATTTTAAATTAATTTTTTTGACCGAAAATTTGCTTGAGTTTTGGTCAGAATTTGGTCTGAATTTTCGTTATGAAATTGATCAACTTTTGACTTAATTTTTGTTTTTTAATCTGGTTAATATGGTTGGAATTCCGGTCAGAATTGGGGTCTGCTTTTTAGTTTCACTTTTAGTATGAATATCGCTCTGAGTTTTGGTATAAATTTAAGTCTGAGTTTTAATCTTAGAATTGGTCAATTTTTTTTCTGAGCCAGAATAATGATTTTATTTGTGCTCCAAATTTTGGTCTGGATTTGGTCTCAATATCGCTTAATTTTTTATTTGAGTTTTGGTCTGTGCTCTGCGCAGAGTTTTGAACTGGGTTTGAGTATCTCCCTAAATTTTGGCCTGAGATTTGGATTAAATTTACATCCGACTTTTGGGCCGATTTCTAGTCTGAATTTGTTTTGAATTTTGGTCTGAAAATTAAATTATTTTTTATCTGAATTTTATACTAGATTGTGGTCTGAATTTGGTCCGAATTTCGGTCTGAATTGTAGTCAGATTTTGGTCCTATTTTTGGTCTGAATATCGGTCAGGGTTTTGGTTAAAATGTGGTCTGATTTTTAGTCTGAAAGTGGTTTAAGTTTTAATTTTCATTATTTTTGTTTGATTTCTGGTTCGATTTTTCTCAGTTAAATATAATCTAGTATACGATTTAGTCTCTGGTCTGGTATATAAATTAAAATTTAATTAAAGTTTGTTTGAAATTTCTCTTTAATGCCATTGTGTCAGATAATTAATATTGATTTGATTGGTATTAGCTATTACCCCGTAAGCCTGGCTACTATAGAAAAAAATTTTAAGTTCGAAAATGTATGAAATCAGATCCAATATGACGGAAATCGCCTTAATAGATTAGCTTTTCTACTATTTTTTAGAATATTAATGCCCCAAATATTTATAGTCAATATTTAATATATTCTTGTAATTTAACAAAATCTGTTCCCTAAATTCAAATTCTAGCTCCGCCAGTGTGTATGTACGTAGTTTCATGTAAATTTTAAATTAAATTAAAATATACATTGAAGTAAATACATAGATAGATAGTGAAAGCAAAAGTAATTTTCTACACAATTTCCAAAAATAAATAGGCAAGTAATAATGAAGTTACTCGTACTTGAACTTTAAACTTAAATAAACTTTTTGCAATTATGCATTGTGAAAACTTTTTATTCACACTGGACCAAGAGGTCGACGTTCGAATCCAAAAGTATATGGGTTTACTCTCCATAGATCCCTAATCATATTCCATATACAGAATATTCTAATTAAGCAAAGGATCTGGCTCTCTGACCAAGGTTCACAGAAGTGTGTGCCTGCGTATTACTGGTGCATTGTGTACTACATCTGGTGATGCACTCAATGCCTTGCTTCCTCTGTATCTTCAAATCTGTAAAGAAGCGATAAGAATGGCCTATAGACTCTGGTTAAATGGGATCTGGCATGTCGAGGCGAATATAGGGCACAGTCCGATATACCACCAGTTGTCAGTACAGTGTCCGTGGCACTTCGGAAGAAGATATGATGTCAGGTTCCCGGAACGTGATCAATGGTTAAGTCCAAAGGTCGTACTCTAGGGTCTCCGTCATGTCTTCTATACCGACGAATCCAAAACCTCAAACGGTACTGGATCCGGTTGGTACTTGGACGATGAGACCAAATACTCTTTTGTCACTGGACAGATGTCGACAGTCTTCCTAACGGAGGTATTCGCTAGCCTGAACGTGGCGGGCTGTATAATTGAGAGGAGATGGCGTGGGAAGAGCATGGGTATCTGCAATGATAGCCAAACTGCACTGAAGGCCCTTGCTAACCTTGTCAGGTCTTCGAAATTGGTCAGCGAGTGTAAGCTAAATAGTGTTGGAAATCACAACCAGTTATGCCTAATATGGGTTCTAGGAAACTGTGGTGTTGCAGGGAATGAAATAGCTGATAAACTAGCTAATGAAGGTTCTGCAATTGCAGAACCTTTTTTTGGCGCTCTGGGAAGTTCACGCGTTGGATCAACGACTTCGTGGGTTCTATCCATAAAAGAAGATAGTCTTTGTCTCCTGCAGAACCGCAAAATGCTTCGTGAGACAACCTAACATGAAATCAGCGGAATTTCTTCTGAGATTGAAAAGAAAGGACCTGAGATTACTGGTGGATGTCATCACAGGGGACAACACATGTAGTCAGCATATGACTAACATGGACGCCATCACCGATCCAGCCATCCAATCGTGTCATATCTTTGTATCTGTCAGCCGTTCAGATTAAGAGTGTTGGGTAGTGATGTCTTGAGTATGAATAATGCCCATACTCTCCTTCATCCTGAGCTTCTAAGGTTCTTCAGTGAAACAAAGGAGTTCGAGGTTGAGAGACCTTAGACCACATATCTTTCCTGTCTTTCTACTCTCTTCTACTGTCTCTATCTTGAGTATAGTACAATGCTTTGGGTTAGTCCAAAATAATCAAGCTTTAAACTCACTTTTTTTGAGCTGTATCGGAATGTTGGATTGTATAATGAGTTCTTTGAACAAACTCACAGGGTTCTCCAAATAAGATATCAAAGATTGAAAATTTCTTTCAGTCATTCAGCATTATTTCAAGTGAAAAGAATTAAAACTTGTTCAATCACTCCCTATTAATTTTTTTTCCTTTCTTCAATCAAACTTTAACACCAAAATGTACAACGATTTCATGAAAAATAAAGTGGTCAGTCTTTCCAGCCTTCCATATGTAATGTGTATGAAAATGTCAAACGACTTAGTGAGTGCTCCTTTATTTCTTTCTTTCATATCTACAAAGTCAATCACATACACTCTGTTCGATTGATTTCTACCGCATACACAATCATCAATCATTTTTAGAAGGAAAATTTACTGCATAAAGGATTTCATGTTTTTGATAGACTGGTTGCTTGGTTGCTTGCCTTAATATGATTATTAAATTATAATCAAATTACACAAAAGAAAAGAAAATTCTATATGTACAAGAATAACACTTTATTACAGAAAAAAAAAAACATTTTTAATCTATTGTTAAGTATATAATAAATTACTTTTCTTTTCGCCTTAGCCTTTCATATGCACACACACACATACCAAAGATTATTGTTCAGCTATTTCCTTATCCTCATCGAGTGAACTGTCCAACAACCGGCAAGTGGCATCAATCATTTTATTATGCCATAATAATAACAATAATAACAATGTTCTTTGTATGGTATTTCAGGAGTGTGGCTTTTCTCTCTTTTTCTCTAAATTCACATTTATTGTATAATACAAATTGTTATGTTGACAATAAGACTTCCATCATTATTACTTTTCAGTAATATTCATTGTTATGATGTTGTCATATTGTCACCTTTATTCGCATAAATATTTGAATGAATTAATGTGATATCAAAACTTGGTAAATGAGTCACATAGTAATAAATATTGTCAAGTGATTCTCCTTCTCTTTATTGTTAATGTGGTAGTAGAAAGTAATGTTATCTGCTTGTCTGTCTGGCTGCCAGCCAGCTAGTTAGCCGTTGTTGTATTATACCTATCTATATATTTATAATAAGTTTAGGGATTGTATTGATTTCAAGTTGGAATAATAGGTAATCAAATATGTAACACCTTAGAAGAAATTGTGCTGAAGGGGAAGGAAAATTGAAAGGAAATTGATTTCTTAAAATAGATACCTATTTATTGGATATTTTTATTATTCATTGCATTGCTTTTAACGCTGACTTTTTAGGATTCATATTTGAAATGAGATGAAGAGAAAAAGGAATGAAGAAAAGTTAGTTCAAAGGACAAGTGTTTGAGAAAAAGGAAGAATAATTGAGGATGAGCTAATTTTTGCGACGCGGATAATCAGCTGAGTTTAGTTTTTGTGCCATTCGAATTTTGTATAGAAACCTTTTCAATTCGCTACGAATTATGCGTCGGAGGGATGTCTGATTCCTGAGAACGGCTATAGCTCGATGTCGTTGGAGTCTCCTCAATACTGGCTCGAACGGCTTCAATATTTTCATCATTTATTATAAAAGTTATGGCGGTAGATTCTTAAATCAAAGATTTTTTGAGATTTTTTTATTTTTAATTTTTTTCGTACATAATATTAGGGATCTTAGGCCAATGGAACAAAATGTTTTGCTGGGTTTTCGCTCATTTTCTTTCCTGGTAGATCCGTTTGGCAGACTCCTGCTTATACCTGGTTATCATGATATCTCGACTTTGTAAAATCTGAAGATATTCAATCCGATTCTTGAAATATAGAATTGAATACATTTGCTATAAGAAAAAAAAATGGGGGACTTTTGAAATTTTCGACATCTTTTGTTTTGCAATTTTACCAACTGCCCACAGCTCTTTTTGTTAAGCGATATCAGAAAGTCAGTTAGGCGCTTTAAGATGACATGTAACATGATCTTTGTCTATCTACAGCCTCTCAATTCCTCTTATTTACGATTGTGGGTCAAATCGACTCTCATTAATGGTGGTATTGAAGGCTGTGTACGGCAAAGGACAAAGAGTGTACGAGTTTCGGGCCTAAGAATCAAGTTTTGTAACCCTTACTTGCCAGGAGATCAGCGGATTGAGCTCCTGAGATTCCTGAGTTAGAGGGTTAAGCAAGGATTTATAAGCAGCCTGACTGTCACTAAATACAACAAGGTTCAAAAATGTCTGCTTGAAAAACGGAAGCTTGCAACTCCAGAGAGAAATAAAGATGTACTTCATCATCATTATCTTTCAAGATGTCACCAATATCCCAGCAAGTGTCATACTAGTGACCATTGCGGTTAAGCCTACAGATGACTTTAACAGCCTCTCTTTTAGCAAAAACATCAATAGTCACAGCCCTTTGAAGTCTGTCAAGAGCAATCCTAATGCTGTCAACATTAAGTATGTTCCATCAGACTATAGATTCATAAGTGATGATGGGTTTAATCATACCCTTAGAGATAGCTGAATAGTGATTCCTCTAATTCCTAAAATGAGACCAACAATTTACCTTCTTCTGGTGAAAAGAGCAACACCAGTTTTTGCCCATAGCAAAGGCCCATTTAGATAAAACAAGCAGAGAGCCAACGAGCAGACAGTGCAGACTTGGGGTCATCCTCAGGTCAGCTTGGGAGGCTTGGGGTCAGCTTGAATCATCATAAGTCTATGTGTTGACAAGAACCAAATCCAATCTTTTGGCCTCTGCTGCATTGCACATGCCGCCAAAATTCGCGTTGTCAAAAGCTTCTTCAATATATCAAAAGAAGACGCGTGCCGCGTTTGGCCCAATATTTTCTTTAAAGAGTCCAGCACCTCCAATCTTTTTGTAACAGATGATGAAGCTTGGTTCTACAAGTACGACCCAGAAATAAATAACAGTCGATGGTATGGAGCCCAGAAGGTGCTAATCCGCCCTTTAAAGCTAAGAAGCAGAAGACAGTGGCAAAAGTAATGATGTCAATTTATTTTGCCAGACAAAAAATTTTAGCTTACCTCTGAAAACTGGACAGACGGTAACTGCTACACTATGTATTGAAATCTGCTTAACATAATTTTGCGAAAATTTGTTGGGAAACCAGAAAAAATATGAACTACGCCGCTACTTTTTGCATTGCGATAACGCCACACTGCTGAAAAAACGAACAATTTCATTGGGCTCTCGTGGACTGAATAAATTGTTCCAGCACTATATTCCCAGGACCAACGTTCGGAATCGGCATTAAACTGTAGGTCCAAATATGTGGTATCACAATGGGCGGTTCAGGCCTAAGTGTCTCTCGACAGCCACTTCAACCAACCAACTATATTCCCAGGATCTAGCATCTGGTTGTTTCCAAAAATTAAATTTCAGAGGAAAGGTTTTCGGCAATAATAAGGCGATAATTAATGTCGAAGTAGCAAACCTAAAAAAGTCGATTTTTAATACTGTTTTTCGAAGTGAATCTACCGGCTTCAAAAATGTATAGAAATCAATGGCAATTATGGTGGGTTTAGTAAGAGTACATCATTAATTCCAGTTCGTTGAGGAAGCGGTTCCAAAACGGCGCTATATCGCTAATTGTGATTCACAGTGGGTCTTCTGTGGATCAGCCGCTTTAACCAACCAACCAATGGCAATTATTATGTTGAAAAATTTAAAATCGATGAAGAAGTTTTGAAATTAAAATTGTTTTTGGCCTTTTTCGTGAAGCCAATTAAGAGAACTTTTATTAAAATTATTAGTATTTGAATGAACAACTTTTGTTAGTCCCTTCGTATATCTTATCTATAAATAAGTGCAGGCAGATTACTTTTTGAAAAATCCTTTTACATCAAATTCGTTTATTCGTTTTAGTGTTTTGTTGTTTAATTAGTTATGTAAGTTTACTTTTTTGTTGCTATTAAATACTCACCAGCATGACTGCGAAAACTTTCTCCACTGTGTATTGAAAGTTTACGTCCATCCATAAAAGCACCCGATGAACGTCTTCTATCAGCAAATGATATCAGTCCTGCAAAAATTACAACAACAAAACCAAAAAAAAATATATATGTATACAAATTGTGTAAATGGAAATTTCATGGTTAATTCATGTTGTTGTTGAATTTTATTTTATTTTTTTTTTGTTGGTTTACGAAAGTGCATCATAAAATTTTTAATGTATTTGTAAACAAAATTTAATTGACTCATTGAAGTGACTGACAACACAATTTCAGCTTTTGTTTTTTTTTTTTTGTTCTTTTTTTCATGCTTTTAATGCATTTTTATGTTTTGTTGCATAACTTCGATAGTAAGTTAAAATAGGAAGTGAAAAGGCGAAAAGAAAAAACGTAGAAAGGAGAACGAAAATTTTCTGCAGCTGCTGAGCAAATGAGAATGATGTCAGGTGAAGAAGTTAAAAGTTACAAACTTTTATGGTTATACATTTTTTATGTGGAAATATAAATTTAATTATATTTGTGGTTAGGACTTTATGGTTCTTTAACGTTTTGTTTTACATTTTTATAAAGGTTTATTCCTTTATAAAAACTTAAGAGAATCTAAAGTTTGAATTATGAGAAACTTTAACAATTAAATGAGTTATGAATAAATAAAATTTCATATTAAATCAAAAACAATTAAAATCTTGGATTCAGAAACTCGAACTAATCGTGCTTGAGGGAATTTTTTATATTAAGCTTATTTAAAAAATTCCATCAAGCACGATCAGTTTGAGTATCTAAATTCAAAAATTCCTCAATAATTGGGTTCATATTCATTACAAATAGTCAAGTAATAATAGAATAAGATTTAATTGTTTGTTAACCTTCAACTGGACGACCTCGATAGCCTAGTGGATAGTGCACTAGACTTTCATCTGGGAGGTTCGGGTTCGATTCCCGTCTTCGTCTGGTGGTTAATTTTCATTACTTTCTTATATTCACAATCAATATGAAGTGTATGAGAATTATAAGATAGTGTACAAGTACACACATTGGTAGGTAATGGCAAAACCACCAAGCCGATAAAAAATTGCCACACCGCCGTTCGGAATCGGCGTTAAACTGTAGGTCCAACTATGTGGTATCACAATGGGCCGTTCAGGCCTAAGTGTATCTCTCGACAGCCACTCCAACCTAACCTAACCTAACCTTCAACTGTATACATATACAGGGTGACAATTGTAAAGTGACGCAAGTTTAATGCTCTGCAGCAAGCTTTGCCATTTACCGTTACTTTAATTTAAAAAGCAAATTCATTCATCATTGGCTTTGCTTTTAATTTCATTTGCATTTTTGTTATTACATTTTGAAATTTCCATAAAAATGGACAAGGAAAATATTCGACGTGAAATTATGAAATTTCATTTGGCAAATTATAGTAGCTGTCAAATTGCAAAGGCTTTAAATTTGTCAAGTCGTACGGTAGACCGAGCTATTATTCGATATAATGAAACTGGGGGTTTTGGAGATAGAGACCGGGGAAAATTTTCAACAGTTGCCACTACTGGTTTAACAGAAAAAATTCGTAAACGAATCAAGCGAAATCCAAGGCGCTCAATGAGAAAAATCGCTAAGGAAGTGGGAGTAAACCGTGAAACAGTGAGAATCATTGCAAAATCAAAGCTTAATCTTAAGCCGTACAAGCTCCGAAAAGCTCAAGATCTGACACAAAAAAAAAAGATTTGCGACTGCCAAGAAAGGCGTTGCTACGCTCCTCCGTGTTAAAAAATGTTGAAAATATCTTGTTTACAGATGAAAAAATTTTCACGGTTGAACAACATTTCAATGCGCAAAATGACCGAATGTGGCTAACATCATCATCGCAACAAAATAGGACTGTTGGCCGAGTTCAAAAGCCAGCTTCCGTTATGGTATGGGCTGGAGTTTCCGCTAATGTCAGAACCCCTCTAATAATCGTTGAAGAGGGTGTTAAAATTGACCAGGTTGTTTATCGGAGCATTTTAAATGAACATGTTCTTCCCTGGGCCCAAGATACATTTGGAAATGAAAACTGGACTTTCCAGCAAGATTCTGCACCTTCCCACATGGCAAAATTAACGCAAACATGGATAAAAGAAAATTTTTCTGGATTCATAACATCTCAAGAATGGCCACCATACTCCCCAGACTTGAATCCAATGGACTACTCTATTTGGAGTATTTTAGAGAGTAAGGCTTGTGCATCTCAACACCACAGTCTGGAGTCGCTGACAAATTCATTAGAGAAAGCCTGGACTGAAATTGATCAGGAAGTCCTGCGGCGAACAGTCCTACGATTTCCGGATCGATTGAAGGCATGTGTGCAGGCTAAAGGAGGTTATATTGAATGAGGTGGGGTCTAAATGAATGCTTATATATTCAGCAATGTTAACACTTAATTGTACTTAATGGAAGTACGTCCTTTTGAAAATAACTGCTGAAATGTGTGCGTCACTTTACGATTGTCACTCTGTACAAGATCACTAGATCCTTTAAAAATTCATACTCAACCAGATCGCCTCGGAATAAAATAAAGTGAGAGATCATCGATTCATGACCAGCTTATATCATTAGTTTCTAGGTTAATTTATGTCAAAAAGGAAAACCTTAAATCAGTGATGCATGGCCATTTATTAAGGAAATTCATACTCAATTAAATCGACTCGAGATCACTAATTTATAATATGCAATTTAAATCATTAGTTCTTTAGTGAACTTGACAAAGAGATAGCAAAAAAGTAAAGTATGAGATTATCGATTTATGATAATTTTTGATCATCAGTTTCTTAATACCAAAAAAAAAAAAAAAAAAAATACAAAAATTTCAAGATCAATTCATGATCTTTTTCGATCATCAGTAAATTTTTATTCAATGCCAACTTGGCTCAATACAAAAAGAAACAAAATCATCAATCTATGAAAAACAGATGGATGTGACCATCGAGTCACGATGCATTTATATTACCAGTTCTTCAGCCAATTCATATTTAAAAAAAGTTATTCCTAATCCTTTTAGATCATTAGTCTTTCATTATATGATCGTTCTAGATCATGTAAATTCAGACTCAAAGTGTGAAGTGTAAGACTATCGATTTATAATCCTTATAGATCACTAGTTCATTATAAAAAAAATTAACTAATACCCAACGGAATTATTGTGACCCGATATAAAAAAACTGTAAAATCATCAATCAAAATCTCTCTCGATCATTAGTTCCTCAGCAAACACAATAGATATAGCGTCGATCAATTTAAAAAAGGTGTGCGATCATCAATTCAATCCTACAGTTTTTCAGCAAGTTTTTACCTTTAGATGATGACTCAATGAATTCATATCTCACACCGTCATTACAAGATATTTCAGTTCACCGAATCCAGCTTCAGTTGTGGGTATTGGACAAAACTCTGCTTCACTAGCAAAAAAAATATTGTCCTAGCTGCCTTAGTATCTCAGTTATGAGCTGTCAAAAATGAGGTGTTTTTGGTTGCGTGCAATGTCAAAACGAAATTTTTCAGTGCTTTAAGCAGCAATTTTAGAAAAGCAGAACTTTTTGAGTAATAATTTGACGATGGAACTTTCAACCTCAGGTATTTCAAGAACTAATGGTATAAAATGGTACAAATAAGTGTGTCGAATTGTATTGAATTTACTTTTCCTGATATCACACTTTGAAAATTTCACATATATAGGAGGTGGGCGTGGTTAATTTTTATACTAAATGTTTTGTATGCCAATATAAATAAGTGTGTTTAGTTTCATTTAATTTGCTTCAATATTTTAGCTGATATCACGCTTTGAAAATTTCACTTATATGGTGGATGGGCGTGGCTTCGAGCCGATTTCATCCATTTTACAAATGAAACATCTCGGGGCGCTTTCGCTGTCAAATACCCTATAGCGCAATGGAAAAAAACCTGTTGCAATTCTGTGCCATTTCATGCAATTCAGTACGTTTTAATTTTGACACCGGGTCTGTCTTTTCGTTTAAAAGAGCACCCGAAACTGGAATATTTTAAGAATTTTGTGAACAGCTTATTTTTTTATATAGCAAATATTTGAAATTAAAAATTTTGAATTTAAGGCCAATGCCTTTCTGTCTTATTCTTTCTCAAACTAGACATTTATAATTTCTAATTTAAAAATCAATATCAACTATGAGTAATAAATTTTAACGTGCTTAAAATTTTCTTCTCTAGTTGTGTCTGTTTACAAGTGGTTTCAATCTGTAAAGGTGAAACCTCGTAAATATTGCTCAAAATCTTCGACTGACAATATGAATGAGGCCTTGGCGAAGTTTAAAATTAACGAAGATCCAAGAACAAAAAAAAAAAAATAACATCATCATTATCTGGAAAAAACGAAGAAATCTACTCGATGGCTTCCACGAATATTGTATGACAGTCAAAGTGAGAGGCGGGCTCGTTTCCTAGCTCTTTTAATAAAATCATTACAGTGGATGAAGCTTGGGTCTATAAATACTATTTGAGAATCAAATAACACTTGATGGTTCGCAATTCAAAGGATCCGACCTTTAAAATAATTAGAATTTTTAAAAATTCCAACTTAGCTATCCATCTATTTACTGTTATTATTAAGGAAAATTTCAAATGTTCCATATGTGTGCCACATACTCCATAATTTCATACAACAAAATATGATATGAAACCGCAATGAAACCATATCAAATTTTCTTAATTATTTCGTGCAATCTTTCGGTTTATACAAAGTTCACCCAAATGCGTTGCACTTGACATGCTCTTTAAATTCATTATGAATTGTTGATGCAACCCAAACGTGCCACACAGACAATTTCAGCTTGTATTTTAATAATAAGCAAAAACAAAAAACTGTAAGGATGCAGGATTCCTGTTTTGTTTTCAGGTGTTTTGCAAATTTCCCTTCAGAAACATTAAAGTTATTTTCTTGTGCTCAGTGCAGCACAGACTTTTCTTCCTTAGTTTTTATTTTCCTCCTTTTTTTTGGCATTCAGTGTAAATACACAAGAGATTTACACTAACAACTTTGTAAAAGAAATATTTGTAAGATAAAAAAGAAACAAATAAGGAAATTTTTATCCTTTTTTGTTGCAAGGTTGCAAACAGTAATTCTAGCAACTTGTAACTAATGAGCAAGACATTTTTCATGCTCAAGAAAATTTCTTAACTTTTCTTCTTTGCACTAGCTACTAAATTATCTTAGCAGTGGAGGTGAGTAGTAGAGAAGAAGGTGGTAAGTATTTTGAATCTACAAATTTACTTTGGTAATAGTTTAAAATTTACACTATGCATTATGTGCAAAGTAAAAATGTTCGCAATTCTTAAGTTTTGTATTTGATCGAATAAGGAAAATAAATAGTTAGTTATACATACTTAATTTGTTATTGCGGTTTGTAATATTTATTTTTCCAACGTAAATATTTATAAAGTTTTATTAAAATATATATAATTAAATTTGAAATATTTTTGAGACTTTGAAATAACGTAAAAACGAAATTTGTAATAGAATTCAGGGTTGTTTGCCTATTTCAAGCAATCACATCATCACTGAGAAATCTAGATATCAACGCTTCACATACGAAGTTGATTCACCAGAGGGTAAAAAACAGAGCAGTGCACTCAACACTAGGAATTTTTTGTATCTCTCTGATAAAAGGTCTTTTCTTACGCGGATGATGTTGCCCTATCAGTCTCAGGTAAATATCTACAGTGCAGTGACACCAAATTATGAACACCGCTGTTTTAAATATAATTAAGAAGTTGACTTTATGTTTCTTTAAGATAAGTATATATATTAGGCTTTCGTTCATTTAACTATTTTTAACTTTTTAACAGCCTGTAATTTGCGCTTACAACTGGAAAAGTACCGTTACACTTTTCGTAACGAATAGAAAATATTGGACCATATTAAAATTGTGCAAAAATTTGCGAAATTTGTTCATTAAACATAAAATTAACTTTTTTGAATATTTTTTTTACGAAATTTGGTTTTGTTTCTGATGGGAAAGAAGAGGAAACTACTTTTCACTTTCTCTGCAGTAGTCCAGCTCAATCCTTAAGTCAACTCTCCTTAAGCAACCTAGCTGACCACGATGATGAGCAAACTCAGAGGCCCGAGACCCCCACAGCCGACTTGCCCAGCGCTGATGCGAACGATGGTATCTGCCATCAGCCAGCGATGTGCTTGAAACACTGTGAAGGATCGCTGATAACAAGGCCCCGGGAATAGAAGGGATTCTCAACATTGCATTTAAAACAACGATAAATCCGAAACCGGAGATATTCGTCAAGCTTTTCTGCACTTGCTTAAAAGAGGGCGTATTCTCAGACCTATAGATATGCCAACGATTGGAGCACCTGTTACAGCCAGGGAAGCTGCCGGACCAACTGTCATAACTCCTGCTTTGTATATTTGACACGCTTGACAAAATCCTTGAGCGCATCATAAGCGGCAGGCTCCAGGAATTCCTTGAAAAACCTGGTTATCTTTAAACTTTCCTGAAGCTGAACTGAAAAGCTTCAGGAAGGCGCGCTCCACAGTCGACGCTATACATACAGTAATGAACATTGCTCGCGAGGCCGCTAGTGGAAAACGTTAAAGATGTGTCAAAAAGAAGTATTGCGCTGTTGTAAAGCTGGATATAGAAAACGCCTTCAATTTTGCGAGCTGGCCCCAGATTATGAGTGCGTTGCAACGTTTTGAGGTGCCGTTTTCTTTTAAAAATTACCATAGATTACATCAAACATAGAGTGCTTCTAAATGACACGGAGGACAGCGTGAAACAGTCCGTGGTCGCAGAAGGTGTACCACAGGGTTCTGTATTCGGTTCCACATTGTGGAACGCAATGTACGATGGAATTTTTAAAGCTGATCTTCCCGAAGATGCTAAACTCGTCGGATATGCCGACGACATAGCTATGGTAGTAGTTGCCAAACATCTGGACTTACTACAGGCTAGATGCAACGATGCAATTACCAGCGCAAAGAGCTGGTAATCACAGTTGGGTATCACTGCATCTCCTCACAGTCACACCTGAAGCACTTAGGGGTGCTCATCGACATATGGATGACATTTAAGGAGCACTTAGAAGCCATCAGCGATAAAGCGGCTAAAGTAAACGGCACGCTAACTCGCATTATGTGGAATATTGGAGGCCCACGGGAGGGCAGACGTCAGTTGCTTTCAATGGTGACCAGCTCCGTGATACTGTATGCAGTATCCATCTGGGCGGCGGCAAAGAAGACACATCTGAATGGCATTCTCTTGATTTCTAGGTTCAGTGCACTGAGGGTACCCGGCGCGTATCCGACGGTATCGGACGACGCCATTTGCGTCATAGCCAGAAAAGTGCCCAATAGAGATGAAGCGCCTTTATGGCATAACTGAAAGCAATGAAAACAAAAGAAAGGAAAGCGTACCATTATGGAATGGCAGCGAAACTGGCAGCAGTGGTGCAGAGGTGCAGAGGTGCTGCACTTTCAATCTAATTTCTAATATAGCAATGTGGATGGGGCGCAAATATGGAGAGGTCGATTACTGCGTCACCCAATTGCTCAGCTGGCATAAATGTTTTAAACAAACAATTTCTACACAAATTCAAACTTGAAGAAGACCCGTTCTGCCTGTAGTGCCCGAATGAATCTGAGAACTCAACGCCCATCATCTTCCACTGTCCATGTTTCAACAGCATCAGGGAGGAACAAGAGAGAGCTTTTGGGGAACCCTCCACGGTAGGCAACTTGGCAGAATAGATGTGCCAAACTGTAGAGAAGTGGAATGCTGTATGCAAAATGACAAAAAACATTAGGAATTCGCACGTAAAGCCGAATGTTCGCCGCGAAATATCGCAAATACAGAAGACTATGAGAATGTGTGATCAACCAAAACAGTTAGTGGAACAAAACACATAACGGATGACAGAAGCGATTGACATGTCGCTATAACAATAAACAAGTAACAGCATAACGCTGTGGCTGTTTACATTGGCGTAAGCATGAACGCCTGGCTGAAAGAGAGATGTAGAAAAAATATGTTGTAAGAAATAGGTAGTAACTACCTATTTGCTCTAGCTCTCTCTTTTTGACAGACGTTCATGTTTGCGCTAATGTAAATAGCCACTTAAATATTATCAAACTTCTATCTGATCCGAAAAAGTACAAGCCAGATACATTAATCCCGAGTTTTGTGTGTTATTTAAACCTTGACAATACTTTTATAATTTTAATTCGTACTTACCTTGCACAGATAATTTCCGTCGAATTTTCTCTGGGCCCTCACCAACAGTTAAACTGTTACCCGATGTGGCTGCAGCTGCTGTGCTAGTAGTTGTCGTTGAAGTTGTTGTACTTGTAGCACCACCACATCCCTCTACAGTACCGATTTGTGGCGTTGGTGGCATACAACCGGAAGCACCACTCTCACTACCACTGGCGCTAATTACATCTTCATTCGGCAATGAAAGTGAAGATTTTGCAGTAATCGTAGCGGGTGGTTGATCGCCAGCATTAGAATCAGCGCTATTGCGATGTGTTCCACCAGCCATTGTCAATGTGTCAGTTTGCCCGTCTTCATGTTGTTGCTCGCGGTGGTGATGTTCTTGAAGATGTTTCAATGGATCTAACTCATCTTCTTCTTCTTCAGATAATTCCTTTATCGACATCGAGGCATTCATCATAGGCTCCTGACTATTCGTTGATGATGGTGAAAGTTTACCACGTTCCATTGGTATACCACTACCACCGGATGTATTATCATCCTGTGGTGTTTTCTGTCCGGATGGAAAGCCACCACTACCGCCGCCACCAATGTAGCATGTCAATGATGTGGGTAGTAATTTTTCGGATGGATCATTTATTTCATTGTTCGACATTTGTGGTTCGGGTGAGGTCATACTTTCTATGACTTCCGGTACACAATGTGGATATGTTATTTTCTATATATGAATTAAAACAAAAAACCCAAAAAGGAATAATTTGTTAGTGTGTCAGTGAATTTATGCATATTGTCTACGAGTTATTTCTGTTTCATTGAACCCTCACTCACCTTTGGCGGTATTATGAGATACGTTTCAATTTTGTGATCTGCTAGATATGTATCACGATTTCCTCCATTACCATCTTCCACTTCGAACTTATCGCCCAGAAAATCCAGTGTCTGTTTTGTGATATGCACTCGTCTGTAACGAATAAATTGTTCCCAAATGTAAAATCTATCTTGGTTTCTTTCTGTTTTACACTTCATCATTTTGAATTATTTATGTAGGTATGTATAAATGTTGGGGTGGTGTATGTGTGTGTGTGGGAATGAATGTATGCAATTGTGATTGTGTTAAATTAAATTTATTTCATTGTTTTGAAATGTATGTTTATAAATATACGAAATTTCTTTTCTTTTTGCAAATAAAAATAAATTGCGAAATATTTTCACGATAATTTGTATACTTCAAAAGTTTTCAATTTATTTTTACACAACGTGCATATTTTTATTAATTTTCTGTTTGTTTGTTTTGATGCCGCCTATCTATCAAAGCTGACGATGTCAAAATAATTCATTTTGATTAGGATTGAATTTAGCAAAATATTTAAAAGAAGACATTTAAATGTACATAGATATGGTACGAAGGTCAGATTCTCATTCATGTTTATTACACTGTGCAATAAAAATCAACTTTACTCAACCGGATAGGGACTCAAGAAGTGTTTTAAATTCACTTCTCTTTTCACGAATCTCAATCTCGGTTGCTCTGAAGCTCTTCGATTTACAGTTAGAATACCATTAGTAAAAGTTGGATACATTCGGGTGAAAAAGTCATACAAATGACTGGGAGAAAATTATTCATTATAAAACTCTCAACTTTTTCTATTCCTACATCATCGACCAAAATATTCTTCTTCCCCACATTTTGAGCTTTCTTTTAAAAAACAAAAAACAAATGGTTGAGAAAAGTAACAAACCATCCTGGAGGAAAATATATATTCCCATTCTCAGACAATTCTTTCAGGGTTAACGCCTCCAAAAGTCAAATTTTTCATTGGCTGCGTTCAGCAGACTCAATTAATGGTCAATAGTTGAGTAATATTCTGCTGAACGAACTGTTCCTACATCGCTTACTCAGCATTGCTCACTCATCATGGTAGCGAAAATTGTGTACGCTACCTTCGCTCAGTACTTTATAAATCATACGATTTTAATTTTTGTTTCTTTCAGACAGCGCTAATTTGACAGCTGTTTGTTAGATCCCCTGGCTGGTTAGCTTTCCGTCGACAATTTTAAATGACTCTGAACTATGAATTTAATGGGTAGCAGAAGGTTCAGCAGAACACATCATTTAGTGATGGACATTTATTCAACTGTTGAGTCTGCTGAACGCAGCCATTTTATACTTTATACAAAAATTTCCCGGAATAACCACCGTGTGACGCTCCCATCGTTCCGATTTGAGTTCTGATTTTTACGTTGATACATTTTTCCTCTAAATCTTAGCGTCATAGCTTGACATTTGCAAAAGTTACGTAGCCAAGAGTACATCTATCTCTGTTGGTGTTGCTTAAAAAACGGATTTAATGGTGCGCGAACGTTGGAAATGTTGGAAAAGTGTTTCGGCAACGATTCTCTAAAGAAAAGGGTCGTTTACCAGTGGCACGAACGGTTCAAAAGTGGTCGTGAGTCAATCGAAGATGATGAACGCAGTGGCAGACCATAGACATCGAAAACCGACGAAAACGTTGATAAAGTAAAAGAAATTTTGGTCAACAATCGCAAACTAACCATCAGAGAGTATTATTTTATAAAGCGTTTGCGTGAAGCAATTCGCCGAAAGAGACCAGAATTGTGGACAGAAAACTCGTGGATTTTGCACCATGATAACGCACCGTCGCACAGTGCCATCATTATTCGTAATTTTTTGACGAAAAATGCAACAAATACCATCTAACAGCCACTGAATTCACCTGATTTGGGTCCCTGTGACTTCTTCCTATTCAATTGAGTTAAAAAACCATTACGGGAAATGCGTTTCAGCAGCCGAGAGGAAGTAATGGAAAAATCGCAGGAAACACTGATGGACATACCGAAAACCGAATATAAAAAATGTTTCGAGGATTGGATCAAGCGCTGGCATAAGTGTGTTGCAGTCGATGGGGATTATTTTGAAGGGGACAATATAGATTTAGATGAATAAACTTGTATTTTTAATTTTCTCAATAAATTTCGGGAACTATTTGATCAAGGTGGTTTGCCTAAAACAAAATGTTTTGTGAAAAAAATTATTTTTTTTCTCCTCCAGATGGAGACAAGAGAAAAATTATTATTGATTAATTTGGGATCACGAATCCGAAGTTGGTTTTTTGCAGCTCTTTCAGTTTTCAAAATGCCACCAGTTTAAGATTTGGCTTACAATAAGAGGCTTGTACTAATTTTAAATATAACATGATTGGTGTATAAGAGAAAGTTATTCGTTATTAAATTTTAAAAACTGTTTCTCTTATACCCAATACTACCTCCTTTTTCCTCATTTTGGGCTCATTTAATAACACTGTGCAAAAATTTAACGCCTTACAAAGTCAAATATCAAATGGAAAAGAGTAATTTTTAGAGTAATTCGGGGTCGCTGATTCCAACTCTGTACTTAGATTTTCTCTATCACGTCTGGGATCTCCGCTATGGCGGCAAAACCCCATAATTTTGGTATACGCGGAACCAATATAAATTTTTTTTATTTTACTTTGTACATATTTCATTGCTAAGAGAAAATTGTTTATCATGGAAGCGAGGAAAAAATTATTTAGACAGTAACATACCCCAACCCCCCTTACCCACCCTTTTAGGTGTTATATGAAGCCACTATTCGATATATGACTATACCGGACACTTTCAAAGATCTCAACTATTTTTTAATGGAAAATATTTTATCCGAAGAATATATCTTATTTTTTCCCACAATTAACCCAGTATAAAGGGATTGTAAATAAACAAATTATTTTTTTTTTTCAAGCATTAATTTCTTAAAAAAGTTGGACCTGGGGAATTTTGACTTTCGGTGATCCCAACTACTTTTTGGGAAAGTCTTCATAGAAAAAACAAAAAACGATTTTAGTCTTTCAAAGATTAATTTCTGAGAAAAATTTAGACCTAGGTGGTTTTGACTTCCAAAGACCGCTACTATTTTTTAATGGAGAATATAATATTAAAATGGGGATCCCTTTCAACGACCACTGTCGCAACTGCAACGAAACCAGTGAGAAAGAGACAGTCGAACGCCTACTATGTAATTGGACCGAGTTTTCAGTTTTCAGTTTAACCTTTACTCTTCGAAAGAAATAAATTTTATCTCAACTTGCTGAAATTAACGATGTGAATGCAGTAACTGGTTACATAAATATTCAGAATAAACAATTCAGAAATAAAATTCAAAAATAAAATTTTTTAAAATTGATTGATTTATTATTTGAATTTAAAATATAAAAGACAAGTGACGAGTTACGCATCATTAATTTCTTTTTATTATATTCAGTGAAAGAATGTGAATGGAAAATATTGAAGCTATTTGTTTATGAATGTATGAATAAAAAGCATTCAGGAGCAAAATAAACTAAATTTCCTTTTATAATGATTTGCATACATACTTGAGCGAAATAGGTTCGCAAAGATTATTATTGCTTTTTATTTGCTAAACAAAGAGACTAACTACATACATATATGTATATACATTTTAAAATATTCATTTGCCGTTGTGACCTTCAAAATGTGTTCATATAAATATTATGCTTCTTCTTCAAATTTTCATTATTATTAAATCTATAATTTAAACAGAAGCACGCACGCCTTTTTGTTTTACGGAGCTGAGAGCTATGAATGTGTTTATAGTAGCAAAAAAAAAAAAAAAATAACAACACTCCTCAAATCATTGATTTTAAGTTTTACTTTACTGCTTCATACTATTCCTATTTTTGTATTTACTTACCCCGCTACACCGCCACTTTCCATATGATTTGCTAAAGTAACATCATCACTCCAAACGTCAAATTGCCACTTACGTAAGCCAAGGACACCGCAAAGGACATTGCCAGTGTGAATGCCAATTCGCATATCAACATTTATGCCGGTAGCCTCACGCACATGTCTGTAATCATAAAGAAAATAAAAAAATTTGAATAAAAATATGAAATAAATAATGCAAAAAAATTCATGAAATTAAATTAATGAAATTATGTACTGCGCATACACTATGAGCAAATAAAAATAATCATACATATTTACATACATTTATATAACAAAACTACAACAAAAACAGCAATAACAACAACACTCAAATGGACAATAAAAATTAACGCCTAGACGACGAAAACACAATGAACCACTTTGCCTCACTCGTTTTTATGCTAACCAACTTGAAACTGAATTATTTATGCAAATAAAGATATTTTCGCAATAGTAAACAGTGCCGAGGAGTCGATGTTGATATTGTTATTCTTGCTGCTATAATCCTCATCATATAGTCTGTGTACTCTACAGTCAGTGTATACAGAATGATTAAGAAATAAAACAAAGTTTAATAAATTAGTGGGGAATACACAGCAAGGCAGAGAAAGAGCCCAGAACAATAAAGAAACTTGTATACGCGTTCCAATAGACAGTGGCGGATGAAAAAGCGGATATTATTTTAAATGCTCTCTCTTTTTGTCGCAGGTGATGTATTTTTGGTCTAATTTTGTGGTCTTATTTTTAGTTTAATAATAGATCTGGCATTTAGTTTTAATTTTGGACTGAATTTTGATCCGAGTTTTCGTTTGATATGGTCTGAATTTTAATCTAATTAATTTTGAATTTTCGTCTGAGTTTTGCTCTCAGCTTTTGATCTGATTTTCGGTTAAAATTTTGTATGAATTTTAGTTTAATTTTTGGTGAATTTTTTACTCTGATTTTTAGTCTAAATTCCGGTTAGATTTTAGGTTTAAATTTTGTCTGAATTTTATTCCAAATTTTGAATTGATTATACCAGTAATTATTGGTCTAATTTAGTTTGAAATTTTGTCTGAGCTTTTAATCTGATTATCGATTGAAATTTGTTCTGAATTTTGATTTCATTTTTGGTCGGTTTTTGCTAGTTTTTGGTATAAATTCCGGTTTGAATATATATAAGTTTCAATTTGGTTTGAATTTTAGATTAATTTTTTTGGTTGGTTTTTTGCTATGGTTTTTGGTCTAAATTTCGGTTTGATTTTTGGTTTAAATTTGAGCTGAATTTAGTCTGAATTTTGGTTTTGATTTTTGGTCCAAATTGAGTTTGTATTTTTGTCTGAGTTTTTGTTTTGATTTTTTATTGGAATTTGGTCTTAATTTTGATTTCACTTTTGGTCGGTTTTTTGTTCTGGTTTTGGTATAAATTCCGGTTTGATTTTTTGTTTAAACTTAGTCTGAAGTTTGGTTTGATTATTGGTCTAAATTTTGGTTGGTGTGATTACGATCTGAATATTAATTAAAGGTTTGGTATCCTTTTAGTCAGAGATTTAATCTGTTTTTGATCAGATTTTTGGTCTGATTTCTAGTCCAAGTTTTGGTCTGGTTTTTGGTCTAAATTGGATTAAATTTTGATTTGATTTTTTGCTTTTTTTTTGCTCGGAGTTTTGGTTTGCTTTTGGTTTGCCGGAATTTGATGCCGGGTCAGATTTTCGGATTTGCGTTTGATGTGGATTTTGATCTGAGCTTTGGTGCAGTTATTAGTCCGATAATAACCTTATAATTTAGTAATCAGTCCTCCCCAAACCCATATCGTAGATCCGCCACTGCCTATAGCTGATAAATCTAAGAATGCTAAGAAAAAAGTGTAGAAAATTCGATCTGATAGCTTGAAAAAGTATGGAAATAAAATCCCGAGAAGTTGCCACTTCTTGAGATTTTGAAAAGATTTGAAGTTGATCTACGAGATGGAATTTCGGGCACAGAAGGTGAGTAAAATACGTGGGCAATTTTATAAGTAAGTGACAGTTTGAATTTCTTGCGTAGTAACTTTAAATGCCACATTGGTCCTGTCAACTACCACTCCTGTTAATAGACTACTGTCAAGCTGCATCACTTAGTTTGTGTTTGACAACCATTGACAAATATGAATTTCGTGTGCTCATCAAATATTTTTTTTTGCGTAAAAAATCCATCGCCTAAACCAAGTAAATTCTTGATAAATACTATGGGAACGTACCAGCACAAGTAACGTCGAGCGTTCAGGTAGCCCAAAAGAGGTAGCCACGTCAGAAATTACCGATAAAATCCATGGAATGATATTGGACGATCGCGGTTGTTCACACTCGCGCAATCGTGTGGCCATTTCAAAGGAATTTTGGCGATGTTCAACTGTAGCTCGAACGAGTTTTTGTGTCGTTTCGTAATCGAGGATGAAACATGGATCTATCGCAACACACCAGAAAACAAAGAGCAGTCAAAGTAGTGGGATTCTCCGGGTGAACGTGCACCAAAGAAATTCAAGGTGGGTTTGTCGGCCAACATGGCAAATTTGGAATGCAAGCAGAGTTGGGTAGTAATGATTCCTTTAGGAATTAAATTCCATCTCCATTTCAATTACAAGGAATTGCAATTGGTACTGTAAAGTTTTATCAATTCCATTACAAGGAATTGTAATCGGTAATTAAAATTTTTAAATTCCTAGGTAATGGAATTAAAAAAATTTTCGATTCCATTAAATTTTAATTACCGAGTACAATTCCTTGTAATGGAATTGAAACTTTTATCAATTCCATTACCAAGGAATTGAAAACATTAAAGTACCAATTGCAATTCCTTGTAATTGAAATTGGTATTGTAATGCAATTGAATTTACTCAGCTCTGAATGCAAGTCGGTCCTCATAGGCTGTTCAATAATTCCTAATCTTCCTGGCAGGATGGGGAATAACGAAAGTGGCATTCAAAATCTCAATTGAATAATGTCTATTAAATTCTTGTGATTTCGTTTGTATGCAAGCACACTAAATGCCCAAAAGTAACACACAAATTTTAATGAGCGTGTATGTAGCTCACTAGTTAGCACTAGAACTTTTCACATACTATTAGTATAAACTCCCTAAAGGATTTACATGCTTATCTACATGCGAATAGAAGGAACATACTCGTACTAAATTAATACAAATATACATACCATTTATATGCAAGTGTAGGGTATAAATACAGAAGTATAAAAAGCACAATGCGGAAAAAGTGCGATTTAATGGCGCAACAAATTTTCAGAATTGACATTAGGCACATTTTCCTGAGTGCCTCTCCCTCGTACAGAGGCGTGAAGAAATCAAAGATTGAGTTTTGAAGTGTGAGCGTGAAGATGATAAATAAAATATTGTTTTTTTCCCCCGTCACGCGTTTATACTATTTGAATTGTTACGATAAAATGCGGTATTTAATTTTTTTTTTGTGTGTGTTCACGCTGTGGAAACTCAGTCAGCGAAATACCATAAATCCTTCTTGGATTTATTGTGTGGAGCAGCGTAAAAAATTGGCATGAATGAATAAATCATTTGTTTAAGTTTGCTAAGTACACAGTTTCTTGAACTTTCCAATTAAGTAGAAAATAATTTTGTCTCGAGTCAATGAAGTGTATGTAAATGACAAGAAAATACATATTAATGGATTAATTAAACTCTGTTGGATTCCGGGACATAGCAGTGTTGAAGGGAATGATAAAGCAGATGAACGAGCTAGCATTGAAAATTAATTGGAACAATGAAAGCAAGTTTGGACCAGAAAGCAATGAACAGATTTTGATAAATCAAAACCGGCTATATGACGAAAATAACGTTGAGCTTTCATCATGGACGCTCAGATTTTCCAAGAACTTCTTTTTAACCGAACCTAACTTAGGTCTACTTTCTGATCCATAAGGTCTTTAGGAAACCCCTAAGAAAGTTTAAAGACTTAAAGTTACAAAAATATGTGCTTTCTTCAAGGTTGAGTAGCTGGTTGATGTTCTAGGATTCCTGAAAATTATACTAATAAAGTCATCACTCAATGCTTCTTTTTTAATTTCCATTAAGTATATGCATATTCAAGAAAAGCCTAGTTCGAGTGTGTACCTATCTGGGTTTGCCTAGACTAGCGTCTGTATGCTTGCAATCATCCAGAGATGCAGACCTAATTGCCAATTTCTGTTTTTGTTTTGTGTTCGGACGACGCTCTCGTCTTCGCTATCTGCCTCTGTCAAGGAACGAAGACCTTGGCAGCTAGCACTCACCGCTTAGCTAGTTTTATTATTAAATATTATTCTCAGCAAATAAATAAATAAATAAAATGTTTGTATTCGGAATGTTAAGGCAGAATCAAACAATTGTAGTTTTTTTACAGGAGCCGATATATTTAGAATAAATCGTAATAATAGGTTGAGTGTCTTCGTTGGCAGAGTACAGAAATTTATTATTAGGTAAGCACGGAAGAGCATCTAGCATTTGAATTGGAAGGGTGAAAGAGAGAGAGAGGGGGAGGGGGAAGAGAAGTGAGTGCGATAATTTGACAAAATTTGAAATGGGGAATGAGTAATTTGGGATCGCACTGATTCCGACCATGTGGAGAGAGTGGGGAGAGGGGGCGGCGCTGTAAAAGAATGCATTCAATTTAATTGCAATATTTTGAAGTCACAGTTAATAGCCCATAATTCATGATTGCAGTTATTGAATAACATATTTGACTTTAAAATAAAAAAATTCTGTTTGAGGTCTTTTTTGGAGTCGCTGATTGGTTATTCATTTAGAAAAATCTTTATTAGAGTCAAGGGATTGCAATTTTTTTTTGAAATCGTGGGAATGCATATCTTATGACTCCAAAATATTGACTGCTTTGAAGTCGCTTGGAATCACTTGAATACCCTTGGAGTCACTTGAAGTCACACGCATTCACTTGGAGTCAATTGGAATTTAAAGTCAATTAGAATTTGAAGTCAATTGGAGTCGCTTGATGACTTCAATTGGGATTTGAAGTCAATTGGAGTCACTTGAAGTCCTTTTGTGTCAATTGGAATTTGAAGTCAATTGAAGTCACTTGATGTCTTTTGGAGTCAACTGAGGTCAATTGAAGCCACTTGGAGTCAATTGGGATTTGAAGTCACTTGAAGTCACTTCGAGTCATTTGAGATGATAAGTAAATTTAATCAAACCAATTGTCTTAGAAATGCCACAATAACTTATTGGACTCGTGCAAGATCATTTTCACCAGATCGTGAATAGCCCTATTCATTAAAACTATAATATTTGCGTTCCTGTGATTTCAAAAAAAGATTGCATTTCCTTGACTCCTAAAAATACTTTTCTAAATGAATAACAAATCGGCGACTCCAATAAAGATTTCTAACGGCATTTTTTATTCTGGAGTCAAATATGTTATTCAATAACTGCAATCAAAAATTATTATTCAATTGAGACTTATACCCTCTATTGATTTCATTCTTTTACAGCTCTTTGAGGGGGGAAGGAGTGGTAAAGATATTGTTATTACAGGGAAAAATAATACTGTGGTAAAGTACCTGTACTAATATTTTCTGGTGATGTGACATAATGCCAAATGACATTATGACATTTTCAAAGTAACATAATGTGAATTGGCATAATGTCTCCTGAAAGTGGAAATAAAGACTAATCCGAAATGGACGTAATGTCAAATAAATTGTCGTTATATCCGTTTCATTTTCCTTAATTGGTCATAATGTTTCTTATTTTCTGAAATGGACTTAATTTAAAAATTGATTACTCTTAAGACATCACATCCGATGATGATTTTGCTCTGGATAATATAAATTGCTAACCATTTCAACTTTGTAACGATTGCTATAGCAAGCACATGGACATAACGTCAACTCAAAATGAAAAAATTGATACAACGCCATAATGTCAGTTGCCTTTATTTCCATTCTGAAGAGGTATAATCTCAATTGACATTATGTCACTTTGAAATAGGCATAATGCCATTTGATATTATAACCGTTGACATTATGTCACCCCCTTAAATTTTCTTATCTCTCGACTGGGATTCCCGCTATAGATTCTCAAACCAAATAGATTTGGTATATTACTACCTACTATTATGGCACAACAGCCAAGAAGGGCCTGGGTCCAGCTTTTCGCATCCATTCATGTTGTGTGAGTTATATTTGTACAAGAATGGAAGCGACCTACAGTTTTATGCCGAATCCGAATGACAATTTTTAATCTTGGGGATTTGCAATTGCTAGCCAAGAGGTGGTCCCGTGTAGAAAAGTTTTCATTTTCTATTTTTTTGATTTTTGAGCGTGCCAAGATTTGAATCCGGGCACTTTTGGGTAGCATCCCAAATGATTGTTAATTTAACTCCAGACCTTAACATGTTTCATGCTTAAGATAAAAGTTGTTCATTATGAAAAGAAAATTAAACTGCTCAGACAGCAACAGTCTACATTTCCCTTTTGGGATATTATATGAAATCATTACTTTATATATGGCCATACTAGGTAATCGATCGGAAAATCTAATGATCAAAACTACGCAAGTCTAACTTTTTTTATGTGATAAAATCTTTACTTGAAAAGGAAGGAAATTTATAGTGGAGTAATTTGATAGAAATTAAAATCAAATGTCACGTCGGTGTCGTGTGAGGTTTCATAGTATGTGTGAGTTTATAAGTGTGTGTTTCTTTATATATTTTACAATAAGCCCAAAAGTATGCAATACTTAATTTCTGTATCAAAAACGGTTGTGTACATATCAATTTAATAATGAAACAGATCAAAAATTTTTTTTATTTATTGTATTGTTTTATTATATAGTTTATTTTAGTTTATAGTTTATTCTTTCCTAATTGAAACTGTAAAATGATAGGAAGTGCATTGAAAAGAGAAAAAGAAAAATTTAAAAACCCATAGTTGCACTTTTTGGAAATAAAAACGAAAACTTTTATAATGAAGTAAACAATAATATGTAAAGCATGTTATTACATCATGTGATGAGTGCAGAAGGTACTCATTTTAGTTCGTTTTAAAGAATATTGATCTTTGCAAAACAAACATTTTTGGTTAACCATTAGAAAAAACAGCAAACATACTTTTAAGAAAATATTTCCTATAGGAAAGTAGTTAAGGTCTCTAAAGGTCAAAAAACACCGAAATCAACCTTTTCTGGTTAAAACTTATCCTTGAAGGGAAACATTTTGTTTTTTGAATAACCCCTTTATACTGACTAGAAAAAACAAAGAATTTCCTAAGAAAATTTTCCACATCGAAAAGTAGTGAGAGGGTCTAAAGGTCAACAATACCCAAACTAAATTTTAATTTTATAAGATGTACCCAAAAAGGGTAAAAATGTAATTAATACTATTTCTTTAAGGATAATGTATATTGGTTTTCACATCTCATTGTAAGTATTAAATACATTGTTCATATTATTACTAGGTTTTCATAGCAACCTAAATCTGTTCATTTCAGTTTCTAATTAAATATATTAAATAACTAGCAAAGTATCTAGCTAGTACGCTGTATGTAACTCCTACACAAGGCCGCACAGAAACCACAAATACGAACTAGTTATAAATGCTGCTGAAAATAAATCTTCTAAAAGAAAACACACAACCTAAATCCTTTTCACGCTTACAATGACAAAAAATTATGTCAAAAATTAATTAGTAAAAGGTTTTTACTTTATTTGAGCAACAACATGCGAACTGAATTAAAAACATTCCATTTTTTTTTTTTTTTGGTAGAGAGAATATTATTCAAACCTTTTAATTATATCATAAAAAAATATTGTTGTTAAAATATACGTATAACTGCAATAGAAAAATTTAAAGCCAGCAACACACACACAAAATGAGGCCAAGCTAAAATCAACGCTTACAAATCCAAAAAGTTCACTTGGGATAACTGAGGGCAGCCAGCAGAATGATGGCAGATTAGAAATAGTGGGCACCGGAAGAGCAGCAGCAGCTGAAATTCCTTTTGCATTTGTAAACCCCAAATAAAATGGCAAACAAACAGAGAACCAAACAACAACAACAACTACGAAGAGAACAAGGAGGGCTGGCAAGCCAGCAGGCAAAATGTAACAAAAGGTCGTAAATGGCAAAATAAATTTTATGGCAAGGACGACGACATTTGGCTCTATAAGCTAAAATAAATAGCAGGAAATAAAATGTATCCTTATTACATTTTAGCTATGTTTGTATGTATGTAGGTATGTAGGAAAAGGGATACTCGCGCCAAAATGCCAAACAGCAAAAACATAAAGACAAACACATAAACACACACTGAACGAATGGACGAATGAATGAATGAATGAATCAACTGGACATTACTGAAAAAGACTATTCGCCAAATACACTTTGTTTAGATTTAAGGTATAATTGATAAATTTTAGTCAATGGCCGAATATTGTCCATATTCTCTAATACAATGGAGTTTGAAGCAGCAGGCTAGAGATTAGAGATGGACGAGTAAGTACTTTTTGACTCACGCTCACCCTGGCATTTAAAAAAAAAATGAGAGCGTGAGTACTTTTTGACTCACGCTCACGCATGCTCACAGCTTTGAAAATACTACTCACGCATGTTCACGCACGCTGGCATTTAAAAAGAATTCACGCACGTTATAATTTTTCCAAAAAATTTCACGCATGTTCACGCACGAAGTCTTTTTATTGTTCAAAATTAAGTATTTGAGAAATTGTGATTTATAAAAGTAACACATACTCACTCCTTTTCACGACGAAATTATTTCACGCTCACGCATGTTCACATAGGAATTATGAAAATGAAATCACGCTCACGCATGCTCACGTGGAAATTATTTCACGTGTGTTCACGCGTGTTCACGGGTGTTACGTAAAATTCATGTCACACGCCCATATCTACTAGAAACGTGGCCAAAGTAATTAGGTTAGCTTAGATTGGATTGAAAATAATCATGTCCACTCGATATCAATTTTTGGAGCCTTTATAAATTCGTTGCTTTTTCTGTGCATACGAGTAGTTTGGATGGGAATTTTTGAAGAAAAAATCCAATGATTCAGATCGAGGGAAGTTCGATGACCTCGATAGTCTAGTGGGTAGTTCACTAGACTTTCACACGGGAGATTGCGGATTCGCTTCCCGTTTTGGTATAGTGTTTAATTCTCATAAGCTTCTTATATTCACTATCGATATGAAAATTATAAGAAAGTGTGCAACTCCATCTCTTGGTAGGTAATGTCAAAACCCTCAAGTGATAACAAATTGCTACACCGCCGTTCGAAACCGACGTTAAACTGTAGATCTAACCACCGCCTCGGTGGCTAGACAACTTGTAAATGTTTTTTTTTGGGACTGAAGAAATTAGTTTCTCAGTTCTAAAACATTGGAAAACATATTGGAGATCCAAGAGTACTGACTCAATGGGTTGGGTAGCTTTTTTGATATTTTTAGAATGCATATAACTAATCCAAAATATATTAAATATTTAATGTTTAATGTAGTAAAATTTCAAATTCTATTTTACTCTAACTCAATTTCCAAATACCCTTATCTTCAAAAATTGAATGTCAATATTAGATGACTATACCTTATTTTATTCGAGAAAGCAAAGTAAAATTTGAAGTTAAATGTGTTAAAAAACAGAAAATATAACTCAATTCAACTGAACTTTGAGCTAAACTTTTTCGCACATTGTATTGTATGCAGGACATGATTTTTGTTAATAAGGATAATGAATATAGACATAAATATAAAAGCGCAAATTAATTGGACACGAACGCAACCATGTTTGAAAACTTTTTGACATTAAATTGAAACAATATGAATGCAAAAAAAAGAAGCAATTTAAAATAAAATGAAAATAAAGGATGAAGAAGTCGATGCTTAAAAAATTTAAATGCCCGCATCTTATTTTATTGTTATATGCTAGTAGCTGTATGCCTGAGCTACCTATTTGCAATTAACAAACCGAAAAAAGGGACAATCAATTCTTTTCATGTTAACCAAATTTGTATTCAACTGTAAAATCAAACAAAGTACCAAACAAACACATGTAGCTACACTTCATCAACATCATTCACAACACACACTCATCAAAGTTGTTTAAACAATCAAATTTTGTATCCCAGCAAAAAAAAAAAAAACATGTGAGTTGTACATTCAAAAGAACTTATTCAAAAGTAATCATTCAAAAGTATTAGATGATAATATCGACTTGATTTAATTTTTATTTTATTTTTATTAAAAAATTTGTTATTAAGTTAACACTATCGATAATGTCGACATTGAGCTAAAACTACAAAGTTTCTAGTGAATCTGTTCTAACGCTAGCTTTGACTGTTATACAGGTAATGCCACACACTATTAACTTCACGTCAATGAAACTGCTGTGATAATTTCATCGATTATAACTTCTTACTGCGTCGAATTTAGTATTAGAATTAGGGATCGGAAACATATTTAAACGCTTTGCAAAATCAAATGGTAAATGGATAACTTTTTAAGGTAAGTCGTTGATTCCGATCCTGCATTCAGATTTTCTCTATCACTTCTCGGATCCTCGCTATGGCGCCCAAAACTCACAATTTTGGTATACGTGGGACCAATATCAATTTTTTTTTTGATTCGACTATTGATTGTTTGTGATATTGCCAAGGGGTACCGATAGTATCGATAATATCGAACTTTCATAAAAAATTTTAATTCTGAGTTTTTTTTCGAAAATAAATCTTTTGCATAACGTGCGTGGCATTTATAGATAAATAACCTCAGTGGTTTTCCAAAAATGAAATTTTTTTATTCACTGCAACACACTTTTCGGACCTAGCTTTATGACTATGATAGCTGAAAAGTACTTGATCTAACAATAAAAACCCTATATAGGATTTTGGCAAAAGTCTTGGTTGGGTGTTTGGTACAACCCGTTGAATTTGGGCGGTTTTGGTGCTTAAGAGTTGGCGTTTTCTACCTTTTGGGATATAACCGTGCATTTCTCAATGCTTACGTCTGAGAATCTATCATAGGAAAAGTTGTAAAGAAAATTTTTGTCAAATGCTGTAAAATCTTCCTAAAAATGTTTATTTCTGAATATAAATTAGGGTCTCAGAACATGACAAAGCCTTAAAACCATCCATTTTTGCGATATCGAACGAAAACCGAGGAAACAACGAAACGAAGGGAAAAGTTCGATTCGATAGTCTCGCAATCTATCGATGGCCCACGATTGTCATAGGTTATGGATACTATCGATAGTATTCCACCTCTATCTTTTACATATTTCACAGCTTAGAGAAAGTGGTTTATCATGGAAGGGAGGAACAAATTACTTAGCAACATTCCACCAACCCCCCTTGCCCACCCTTTTAAGTGTTATATGAAGCCACTATTCGATATAAGACTAGACCGGGTAAACGAACTCGAAATTTATCAAAATGGATAAGTCAAAATTACCTAGATTTAACTTTTTTAAGAAATTATACGTGGAAACAAATTTTTGAAATCAAAAATATTTGATTCCATAAGGAATCAAATATTTTTGGAATTTGGAATTGCTTCTTACAAATACAAACATAATGCAAAAAGAATTTTTGAAATCGGATAATTTTTATTGGTGTCGCAAGAGACCACTCTGTGCAACCCTAAATTTTCTGTTTTTTTGGCAAATTTCATATGCCCTCAAGCGATTGCCTATTAACACAGTTACTTTGAGGAAGATATTGTTCCTCAAGAAACTGACATTGTAGAACTTTTGGCCAAAATACTCTGTCTGCGAAGATTTAAAAGCAATTGACCTTAGGTTAGGTTAGGTTGGAGTGGCTGTCGAGAGACGCACTTAGGTCTGAATGGCCATTTGTGATACCACATAGTTGGACCTACAGTTTAACGCCGATTCCGAACGGCGGTGTGGCAATTTTTTATCGGCTTGGTGGTTTTGCCATTACCTACCAATGTGTGTACTTGTACACTGTCTTATAATTCTCATACACTTCATATTGATAGTGAATACAAGAAAGTAATGAAAATTAACCACCACACGAAGACGGGAATCGAATCTGAACCTCCAGATGAAAGTCTAGTGCACTACCCACTACGTCAAGTATTTTATAATTTCGCCAACGTCAGTAGCATCCGAGAGTAAATTAGACAGCAAGTATTCGATAGTTATCGTTAGATTTTTAAAAAGTATCGATATTTATCGTCAAGTTCCAGCATCGATATTTCCCATCCTTAGTTAGAATTAATGAAAATAGTAAAAAAAAAACATAGAATGATTTCGAAAACAAGTTTCCGAATCACTACTTCAGAATATATTTTTTCTTTTTAATCAATTCAAAATTGCGTTAATATTTTTCGAGCTAAATAGTTATGTAATTTTTTACAGGGCTACTGTATCCAACATTTTGTTGCTTGGTTAGTTCTTGGAGTATGTAGTAGAAGTAATAGTAAATAAATGGTGCTGTTGGCTTACCTTATAGCATCGATCATTTGCAGACCCATGTTGACACAATTGGATGCATGTTGCGGCCTAGATATCGGTAAACCTGATACACAGTAGTAGCAATCACCCAGAATTTTGATGCGTAAACATTGATTTTCCTATGAAAATGCAAAATTTTTTTATTAAAATTGTGCATGAAATTAAAATATGTACATACATAGTTAAAATTAAAATGATTTTAAATTATATTTAATAAATAAATTGACTGACTATATTACATATTATTTTTGTAATTTAACTTTTTGTCTTATAAAACTATCGGTTAAGTTTGTATAGGGTAGGTTATTTAAAGCGGAAACATCTGGTAACCCTATAACTTTTGACAGCGATGTTGGAAGCGTCAATCGAAGTAAATTTATACCATGCAACAGTAGATTCCGAAACAATGCGCTGAAATTGTTTAGCTACAAGTTCAAAATAAGTTCTCTGAAAATGAACTTGACTTTTGGAAAAAAAATCATCATGTCAGACGAGGCACATTTTGCATAGAATGGAGACGTAAATAAGCAAAATTTTCGGTATTATGCCACCGATAACCTTCAATTAATTGAAGAACAACCAATTTAAGACCAAAACCTTACAGTTTGGTGCGGTGTTTGCGCGGATATGATCATCGGGCCGTATTTTTTCGAAGACGAAGATGGCAAAATGGCATGGCTACTTGTCTCAACAGGTCGGCGCTATACAGCTTAATAAACAATTAATTTATTGCGATCATTGGGAAAATGGCGATTTTGACTGGCCATCCAGATCACTCGACTTAACACCACCTGACTTTTATTTGTGGAGTTGTTTGAAATCCAAGTTATACGCAAATAGCCGAATTAATGGAAAATGCCGAAAAAAGAGCACATTTGACCATCAAAGCCAAAGGTGGCCATTTGCCCGGTATAATTATCTAAAAAGTGGCTGGAACTAATCTCCTTGAACTAAAATAAATGATTATCCAAATGAACAACAAAAAAATTGTTTTTTTTTAATGTTTTTTTTTTCAGAAACAAATGCTTCCACTTTAAATGGCTTACCCTGTAGCTTGCACAGATCAGAGATTTCATGAGTTCTACAAAGGGCCCAGGTCGAGCTTTTCACATTCATTCGTGTTGTTTGATTCATATTTGAACACGAATGGAAGGGATCCTTAGTTTTATGCCCCATCTAATCATCGAAGGGAACATTTGAAGTGGTTCATAACCAAACGCAATAATTACACTAAAAGAACTTTGTGGAGAAATTAATAAATTGAATTAAAGTTAAATTAGGATATATATTGGAAATGTTTCAGTTTGGTCTGAATCATTATTTATAGAAAAAATTAATGACTTATAATAATGGTTACATAGATTTCAACATGTAGAATTTGCTTAAGTAAAAAAAACATAAAAACTTAAAAAGTGAATTTATTGCATTTTGTTATGGACCTTCTCAATTTTTCTTAGGCAATTTTTATTTTTGGGGGTTTGCTAGACAAGAGGTGATGGCGTGAGGAACAAATTTTATTTAATGTTTTAAATTTTTGATCGTACGAAGCTTCGAACTCGGGCATACTTCGTAGCAGTCTAGTGTATAACAACTACATCAGAGCATTTATAACCGATATTAAGCACCCAGAAATGAAAGACAATCAAAGTCAGTGAGTTTGAAGGATACTCAAATATTTACTACGACTGTAGTGATGAATAAGGAATCCCTCGCTCAACTTGCTGCCAGCCGGGAAGTGATAATCTATGACTAAAGATTCTAATTTGGGGGGTAAGATAGCTGCTTTCAAAAAACTCGAGATTTCATCTAACGAAGACTAAGCCTTAAAGCTCTTAATGAGGATCGGGATGTCCAATCAACATCAGGGCTGTTGGGTTCCGCAGAAGATGAAACCTCTTAAGCTCCAACGCTGAAGATTCAACTGACCTAACAACAATCGAAACGTCCTCTTAGCATGCCCGAATGGTTCAGATAATGGTTCTGCAGGCGGCTTCAGCTGCTTAACTTCTCTGTCTCATTCAAAAAGGAGACAATATTGCTTTAAAAGAGATCTCAGTTGTTGGTGATACTTAAAGCCCCGATTAGTAACTTCACTGACTAACCTTTGGCACCTTTTTAATATGATCTTCTGACTGTTTCTTTCATTCTTATTTATCTTTCGTTGAGTCTCTATTCTTAAAACGATATTTAGGATTCGATTTAACAAATTATCATTACCGTTTACTTCACTAAAACGATAAAAACTGGCAAAACTATCGGGAAATATCCCAATTTATTGCTTTCCATATCTATAGTATATAGTTTAAATAGATATTTAATGCTCATTTAAATTGATTCTTATTATTATTTAAACAATGAAAGTCTAACCTTCAAATATCTCCCACACGAAAAAACCCAGAACTAAAAAAATTTAATGAAGTAATTAAACCACAACTACAATAATTCAAACAAACATAATTGAAATTGTATATTAATAGTTGAAAGTCCTTATCTCTTCTACTATACCGCTGCATATAATAGTCCCAAGAGATTAATTATTTATTCATAACATGCATGCGTGCCCTTGAAAATTTATAAAGTATTTGGTAAAAAAATATTTTAGTATAAATAAAATTAAATGGAGTGGAGAAAATAATGCGTGAGCGTCTGACTAACAGTAACTAAGCAAGTCACATGAGACAGACAAAAACACAGACGTCTAGGGACAATGAAACTATTGCGTGTACTCGTTTTATTTTGACATTCACACATATTTGCAAAACAATTACTTAAGTTTTTTGACTTGCCAAAATTAAAAAAAAAAAATTATTGTAAAAAAATAAAATGTTAAAGCTTAAAGGTTTGTTATGTAAATATTTTGATTAATTAAATAAGTAATAATGAAATTTTACTGTGACATTGCATAATAATGTAACTTATGGCAAATTAAATTATTTAAAATCTTTCCAACACTGAACTCAAATTTAATTTGGCTTTAACCTTAAGCGTATTCATTACACTCTTCAGCAAAACTGAAAATATTGACTTGCTTGCTATTATAAGTTAGGGTGAAAAAAATAGTTTCTTTGGAATAGTAGATCAGTCATCATGTAAGATTAAAAAAAAATTATTTAAATATTGGGTGTACAACTTTGCTTCCGCCGTTTTTCGATAGATGGCTGCATCGGTAAGAGCTGGTCGAAATACATGGATCAATACAGTGAGTTTGAACATCTGTTAACGTATTGGCATCGCCGGTTTAGTGAAAGTTGTTTGCATTTTCAAATTATTCTCGATTCAAAATGTCTGCTTTTGAGCCAAGTTCTCGTCATTTGCGGGAAGTTTATTTGCATGTGAACAACTGCTTCAAAGACAGAACCGGCGGAGATTTCTACATCGCATATTAACCGGCGGCGAAAAATGGGTCCATTACGATCGTCCCAAGCGGAATGCACGGAACTACCACGTCGACTGCCAAACCGAATATTCACGGCATTTGTGGGACTAGCTCTGCATTTGGTGGGACCAGCTCGGTGTGATATACTACGAGCTACTGAAATCGAGTGAAACAATCACAGGAGATCGGTGGTGATCGGGTGGTGGACCAGCATTTCCGTTCGCACGAGAAAGTCAAAAAATGGTTCCAATCATCAATCGCGTCAAGAGACGCCTCCTTTTTTCGAGATGGGATTTGAAAATTGCCGGAGAGATGGCCGAAAGTTGTCACTACCGACGGACAATAGTCTGAGTAATACACCTGTAAGTACTTTTTGACAATAAAGCTTTTAATTCCAGAGCAATACTTCAACTTATCCTAAGTTATCAATATGTATATCAAATAAATGAGAAAAATCCCTAGAAATAACAAAAAATGTTTTTTTTTGGTTTATCAGAATAAAGAAATGTCAAATGCCCTTTACAAATTTGTTTTCCTGAATATCTTGGAAGATTTCTAACAAATTTTCTTGGCGAGAAGTATATGTTTGGAACTAAAGTATACGGCTTTACAAACTCAAATTTTATTCTACATTTGGTCTCTAGTTTTGCAAGTGTATCGATTTATTTAAGTGTAAAGTATGCTGTCACACGGTGTAATGGTTTGACCCACTTTTTGATTTGTTTTTAGATCTGATTTTAGGGTCTAGCTTTTAAATTTATTATGGGCTTAATTTTGTATCTAATGGCTTTGAGTTTTGGTCTAAAATTTATCTTGTTTTGGTCTGTGTTCGGCACAATTTTGATCTCAGTTTTAGTTTGAATTTGGGTTTGAATTTTGGGGCCTTTTTTTTAATTTTGGTTTGAGTTTTTGTCAAAATTTTGGCTCCCTTTTGGTGTCTAAGTTTTAGTCTGAATATTGGTTTAATTTTTGGTACTAATTTTGGTCTGATTTTTAGTACTAATTTTGGTCTAATTTTTGGTACTAATTTTGGTCTGATTTTTTATACTAATTTTGGTACTAATTTTGGTCTAATTTTTAGTACTAATTTTGGTCTGATTTTTGATACTAATTTTGGTTTAATTTTTGGTACTAATTTTGGTCTAATTTTTAGTATTAATTTTGGTCTGATTTTTAGTAATAATTTTGGTCTGATTTTCTATAAAATTTTAAATCGGAATATCGGACTGTTATAAGCCAGAAATCCCTTTTGAGTTTTTGGTTTAATTTTAGGTTGCTTTTAGTTTGAATATTTGTCAGAATTTCTGATTTTCGGTTTAATTTTTTGTCTCCTTGTGATCTGAATTTCAGTATAATTTCTGGTCTGAATTTTTGTCCGAATTTTGAACTCAATTTCGGTCGGAACTTCAGTCTAATTTTTGCTAATAATTTTAGTCTAAATTACGGTTTTTAGTTTTAATTTGATCACATTTTTGTTCTAAATTTTGCTCTGTCTTTTAGACTAATTTTTGAAATGAATATTGGTCTGAGTTTCCGTTTGATTTTCTGTCTGAGTTTAGTCTGCCGTTGGTCTACCTTAGGTCAGATTTTCGTTCCAATTTTAGTATGCTTTTGATTTGAATTTGTGATTAAAGGTTAGTCTGCAGTTTAGTCTAATTTGTGGTCTTCATCTTAATTTTTGAGCTACTATCAGGTTTTGATCAGATTTTCTTTGGCTTTCGATTTAGTTTCTAATCTGGTCTAATCTGCTCTAGACCATCACAGAACATTTTATGTGTTCTACTGTTTTTTTTTTACTTATAACCCATAACATTTTTTTATTGTTCTAGACAATTTATATTGCTTTGGATGCTAGTTGCTTGAAAATATATTTGGGGTTCACCATGAAAGAACATTCTTCAATGTTTCTGAGCTGATATTAAAAAATATATTAATATTCATATTCTTAATTTAGCAATCTCAGTCACACCTACTGAGTTTTAAGAATACCTACCCCTACCAACTCCTTGTATCCCATCCATATTTGTTTTTCAGACATAACTCTCATCTAACTTAATCTCGTAATTAAATATATAAGTAGGTACTAATATATCGTACATTATGCAAACACGATATAAATCAAATTATTAGATTTTGTAATTATGTTATACAGTGTTATATGTGTATATTCCACAAATCTCTTCATACATAAATCATCTAACACAATCCTCAAAAAGCTAATTTCACAATTTAAACGAGTATAGCATCCAAGTGGAAGAGAAACTTACGCCGGCAATTTGATCAAAACGCCCAAAAAGGTCATTAAGTGTCTTCACTAAATCACTTGCGGATAGCTGCTCCGACAACGGTGTAAAATTCACAATATCCGCATACAATATGGATACGTTATTATGGCGTTGAACATGTAATTCATGGAAACGTGTTGCTGAGGTGGTCGCTTGGCCGCCGGCACGTTGGCATGCATCAGCCATTTTCAACATGATGCTACGTTTAACCTGCAAAAAAAAAAAGTAAAAAAAAAAAACAAAAAATACCAGAAGGTAAGTGTAAACAAATTGGCAATTTTGAGTTAACAAATATTTAACATGTGCAGTGGTTGCAATAACGCAACACTATAGAAAGTGTTTAAATTTCACACTGCATATTCAAATTAAGTGGGTGTGTGCTTACTTACCTCAGCTGCTATGTAAGCTGGTATAACGCTGAGCAACAATTGCTCTTGCTGTTCACGTTCACATTCCAATTTGACCCTTTGCTCAATGCCAGTACGAGTGCCATCGACAGTGCGAGTGTGTGCTGCATCCGACATAATACGATAGTAGAGACCGGATACGGATGCACTTGCCAGCATAACAATTTCACCGAACATCTGCCAACACAGACAGTAAACAAATGTAAATGTATGAGAAATTGGAAGTGGAGCGGAAATGAAAATGAATATTCAGTAGACAAAATGCCATTGTATTTTTATATATATGCATACATATATTTATGTACACATACATGTATATTTTATATGTATTTTAAATTCAAGAACAAGTTGTGAAAATGGCCTGCAACAGCAACAATAACAAGACTAATCTTATAAAAAGTATTCAATATACATAGTGTAAATACAGTAATTATGGGCACTAGTATAAATTAGTGATGGGAACTATTGAGTGAATTCAACTATCGATAGTTAGTAACTGAATGATTTTGACTAATTAGTAATGATGAAAACTATCGAATGATTATGACCATCAAACGATTTTTTTTTCATTCATTTCATTGAACTAGTTAGTAGTGATAAAAACTATTGAATGATTTTGATTATCGAACGATTTTTTAATTCATTAATTTATTCGACTATTGAGCGATTTTTTTTATTCATTCATTTATTCGACTATTGAACGATTTTTTTACTCATTCATTTATTCGACTATTGAACGATTTTTTATTCATTCATTTATTCGACTATCGAACGAATTTTTTCATTCATTTATTTATTCGACTATTGAACAATTTTTTTATTTATTCATTTATTCGACTATCGAACGATTTTTTATTCATTCATTTATTCGTCTATCGAATGTTTTTTTCATTCATTCATTAATTCGACTATCGAATGATTTTTTCATTCATTCATTTATTCGACTATCGAATGATTTTTTCATTCATTCATTTTTATTACTGATAAAAACGATCGAGTAATTTAAACTATTGAAAGGCTGAATGAATGATTTTAACGATCGAACGAATTGTTCAGTCGAATTCATATATTCGCATATTTCACTTACAGAAAAAATTGTTGGCATTTTTCGCTAATAGCAGAAAATCGTTCACTCCAGTAATTTTTTCGTAACTAATGAATGAAGTGCAATTTTTAAACTATGGATTCATTCAGAAATTCGAAAACACAATTCTAGAGCACTATCCGAGATCCGAAGCATAACAATATAAAAAATATATAGAAAGTGCCAAACTGAGGTTTCCAAAAGCTCAAAATAGCACTAGTTACTCTATGTAGGCGTATAGTATTTTTAAACCCATAGTCCGGCCTCATATATTTGAATCGAATGTGTAAATATTTTTGTACATACATTTGTTGCAACTGTTGCATTTTGTATGTTATAATAAATTTCAGTTTTGTTTTTTTTTTCCAATCCAATTAAAATTTATTGTGGCTATTGTTGAGTGTGTATGGCGGCAACTGCTACCTGTAATTCTTATACAGTAACAACTTGTTGCTACGTCTATCGGACTAAATTTCTTTTTCACTGCACTCTTTGTTTATGTCTATATGAAATAAAGTGAATTAACTTTTTTCTTTCTTTTTTGTTTTACTCACCATGGGTAAATCCGGCGTATAGTCAACACTTGTTCCAATTCGATAGACAATATGTATTGCAGTCATAAATACAGCTAAAACCACAGAGACTGGCCATGATATTGGTAGCATCGTGTGAATACCCTGGATGGTAATGTTGTTTTTTAGTGGTGGAAAGATTAAAAAGAAAAAATTCGTAAAAATTTAAATTTTTTTACTTTAACATTGGATTATGCAACGTTGGTGTAAGTTTATACGAGTATGTGATGTAAATGGCTATAAAAGAATATAAACTCTAATGACGCTCTAAAGTTTTTGATTCGGAAATTATGATTATGTGTTGCATACTTTTGGCCTTAAAGTAAAATATATAATAATACACTCACTTATAAACTCACACATATTATGACATCGCGACATCGACGTGACATTCGATTTTAATTTCTATTAATTCGTTGCACTATAAATTTTCCTTCAGCTCCGAGTAAAGCTATTATCACTTCAAAAATCGACATGTTTTAAATGTCGGAAAGCACATATTTTCAGTGATCTAAAGTAAAATTTGACAGGCAATATGTTTATTGAATATATTAACCCTCTATCAATCCCCATAATGAGTCAAAAAAGTAATTTTTTTAGCTAAAATACATCCATAATAGTGTGCAACAAAGGGTTAATGTCTTAGAGGAAAATGTTCTACTTAAAATTCAGAATATTCAAACAAGCTCTGATGCAAAACTAACCAGTTGTCTTATAGTTAGAAATGGACAAACTTTAGGCCCCGTAAAAAGAAAATTAGGTTAAACTTTTAAAACGTCGAGACCTTTATAATTTTTTTTTCGAGTTGTATTAGAATTCACTTTAACCTTGCTTTTTTTTGTGTGTGGAACTGTGTATGCAGGCGAAAAATTAAATTCAAATCAAAACTTAGACCCAAATTTAGGTAAATGTCCGATATTCAAAACAAAAACCAGTGTGCACTCAAAAAATCCGCCAAAATTCTTGTCTAAAATCCAGACCGAATTTAGCCCATATTTTCATCAAAACTTTGACCGAATTTCAAGAAAATATTCGAACCAAAAATTAGACCAAATTTTAATGAAAACTCAGACTAGTATTCAAACTAAAATTTAAATAAAACTCCGGACCAAAAATCTCGCCGAATTTCAGTTTCAAACCCATAACAAATTCAGTCCAAAACTCAGATCACATTCAGACAAAAAATCAGATTAAGATTCAGACCAAATTCTAATCAAAACTTAAGCCGAATTTCGGAGACAATTTCAAACAAAGAATCGGTTTAAAACTCAGACCCAAATTCAGATCATAATTCGAAAGAAATTCTCAACTGAACTCAGATTGATATTCAAACCAACAATCAAAACTCGAAATTTTTAACAAAACTCAGATTGATTTAGATCATAAATTGGACAAAAATCGGATTAAAATTCTGGCTAAAGATAAAATCAAAATTGAGACCCAAACTCAGGTTAAACCTAGACCAAAAATAACCGAAATTCAGACCAAAATTCAAACCGAAATTCACCTCAAAACTTAGACTAAATTTCATTTGAAAAATCTTATCAAAATTTGGACCCAAGTTCACACTAAAACTTAGAGAAGAACCAAGAACAAAACTCAGACCGTAAATCAGTCAAAAAATCCCTCCTAAGTAGTTTCCTAGTTTTACTGCCCCTGTCTTTTCTAGTTGAAAGGAAAAATGTTTTTGACTATTTATCTAATTAGCGAGTTTTGGAGGTTTTGGAGTTTTGCCGAAATCAGTTTAGCCACCTCAAAAACCAAAATCGTTTAGGTTTAAAATGCTTTTTGATGCTGCAGTTAAACAAGTTGAAATTAATTTAAGGGGACATTCCAGATTAAAATTTTAAAAACTTCGATTTTTTTTGTTTTGATTTTTGAATTCCTTATAGTTTCAAGAATACTCTCGCAAAATATTAGTGAAAAATTCGAAGTAAAATGAATGTTATATAAATGATTGTGCCTTGGTGGTTCTAAAAAAGAGATCTACCGTACAGACACAAGTTTTCGAGAAAACAGCTTCGAAATAGTTATTCAGGGGTTTTCAGGGTTGCTATTACGAATCTGGTATAAGATTTTTAAAACTCAAAATGGCGGATGAGTTTTTAAAAATTTATCCGATTTGCTTGCAACTCGTTATTTGGGGGTTTCTGGGGATGCTGATTAAGAATCTGACATCGGACCTTTAAAACTTAAAATGGCGGATCCAAATTCGCTTGAAACTCGTTTCTCTGGGGGGGGGGGGGGGTTTTCAGGGTATCTGATTACAAATCTAACATTAAATTCGTATAATCAGTGACCGCAAAAATCCCCCACTAACTAGTTTCAAGCGAATCCGATCCATTTTTTTTTATTTCTCCGCCATATTGGATCCGCCGATTTGCATTTTCAAAATCTGATGCCAGTATCGTAATCAGCGACGCAGAAAACTCTCGATTTAAGGGTTTCTTAAGATCAATTTTCAAAAAATCTTTCGCCATATTGGATCCACCATTTTGAATTTTGAAAAATCGACATTTGATTCGTAATCAGCATACTTTTCCATTAGAATAGCCAAAAAAATACTTTTTCGGATGTTGAAAATCGACGGAACTCACATAGCTTAAGCCAACAGAAAGAGCGGAGAACATTCCAAAGAAACACGTACAGCGAGAAAAAAGGCCCATTCAGAGCATCCAGAAAAGTTGACAGAACCTGAAGACCTTCAGTATGAACCAGGGAGATGCCCTGTAACGCCGCCATCGTGGATTAAAAGCGGTCAAAACAAATTTTTTTTTTGTTCTTCAATAAGATACTTATAATATCTGTAAGCTTTGTAATAAAATGTCATAGTTTTTTAAAGAAAATATCCCAAAAAGTAAATTTTTTTCTAATTTTAAACTGGAATGTCCCGTTAAAGATGTATCTGACGCAAAAGTAACTACTTCAAATAAATTCATTATTTTTCTACGCATTTTAATCTATTCAGTTGAATCCATTTCAAATTGAATATATATTTTTGGCAATTCTAACATTTAAACGTATTGAAATAATTACCAAACAAAAAGTATCAAAATTATAAGTAATAACTCTATTGACTACGATAGTCTAAAATTTCATTTCACAACATTACGTGTTACTATTACTTTTATATATTATTATGCAGTATTAACCCCCGACACACACACGTACATATCTACACAACCCTATGAGCTCGTACGCAAACTTATGCCACATTGAAATAATGATTAAACCAAATGATTCCATTTTGATAAAATTGAGTTAATTTAAATAAATGAATTCCATCAAAATTACCAAAAATCACAGTACCTACCTACAAAATACCTACCATAAAAAAGTCAAAATAACTAACTTACTATGCCATTTACTATACCTACAAGTAAGAAACTCTCTGTATATAACGTTGCATTTAAGTGAGGGAGGAGATAGGAGATGATGTGGCCACAATTATATACATTTGAAATGTTTTGTTATTGTTGTTTTTGTGTATGTATTGTACTTACCAGGAATACAGCAAATAACGGTAATGGCGCCAATTCTTCACCAGTAATTGCTGCTATCGTCCCCAATGAGAATGTGGTCACGATAGCAAATGCCAATGCTGCCACTGGTGAACTTAAAACGGCAGGGAATTGTAAAGCTGTTAGTATACCAGCAGATATTAAAGCTGCCAACGCCAGCAGAAGTGTCTGCAGTAATTGCTGTTAGAAAAGACCAAATGATATTGATGATGGTGATGATGATAATGATGATGATGATGATGTTAATGATGACGATGATAACAAACAATAGAACAAAAATAGAGAGAAAAAAAATTAAAATGAAATGAAATAAAATAGAAATATATTGTATGGTATTTTAGTATAGCCAGAGTTAGAGCTAAAACACATTAATCCATCCACAAATACACACACAGAAACACATATATCTATAAAAAAGCCAACCAAAAGTATCGATTGTGTTTTATGGGGGTGAGCAGTTGTTTTAGTTTGTGTGTATGTGCGAATGGTCCACCCAATGGGGAAATAAATGTTTGAAGAGAGAGAGAAGAACGAAGTGCTGGCAATCGTTTCAGTTCTGCTATTAAAGCGAAAATAATTCAAGCTTCTTGGAAGTAATTGAAGAACTTTGACAAAGAACATAAGAGAGCATTGTTTCAATTTTTTCAGACCGGCCTTTTAGAGCGATTGCTCTTTATAAGATATTTGCTTTTCGGTTCTTAAAATAAATTGAAGGTATTAGTTACTACCTTAAATAAATACGTAGCATATATATGAGAACTCCTTAAAATACAGCGTGAACTTCAGTTTTTCTGGCTACACTTTTACGATTCCAGTAAAATAATGACCATGATTTTCAACTTTTGGAAATTTTCGGTGGGAATTAAATATAAATAATTCTTCTTCTTTTGTCTTAAAATTTTTTCCTGTTTCCTGTTGCTATGATTCTTCCTTCTCTGCTCAAATGATTCTTTTTCTGTTCTGATGATTTTTCTTCCTCTGTTCTGATAATTTTTCTTCCTCTGTTCCGTTGATTTTCTCCTCCTCTGTTCTGATAATTTTTTCCTCTATTCTCATCATTTTTCTTTCTCTGTTCTGATGATTTTTCTTCTTCTGTTCTGAACATTTTTCTTCCTCTGTTCTGATAATTTTTCTTCCTCTGTTCTGATGATTTTTCTTCCTCTGCTCGGATGATTTTCTCTTCCTCTATTCTGATCATTTTTTTTCTCTGCTCTGCTGATTTTCTCTTCCTCTATTCTGATCATTTTTTTTCTCTGTTCTGATGATTTTATCTTCCTCTATTCTGATAATTTTTCTTGCTCTATTCGGATCATTTTTCTTCCTCCGTTCGGATGATTTTCTCTTCCTCTGTTCTGAACATTTTTCTTCCTCTGTTGGGATGACTTCTTTTCCTTTGTTCTGATGATTTTTCTTCCTTTGTTCTGATCATGTTTCTTTCACTGTTCTGATCATTTTTCTTCCTCTGTTCTGATAATTTTTTGCTTCTGCTCTTATGATTTTTCTTTCGCAATGTTCTCTGAGCCTGCATTTTTCTTTTGGTTCCTGCTTTCAGGATTTACAACATAAAATTTCGTGCTTCTTTTTTAACTTTTCCTGCCTGAGTAGCCAGAGAGAGTACAGTAGAGACTACCATCGGTATTATTCAGAAACTTTAAGCAACACATTGATACTAATCTTGATAATTAAACGCTCCTGATTCACTCAACTGGGAAAATTTCGCTGACCGGTCAGACTGATGAGTGGAAACAGCAACTCAGCGGCAAGCCTATGATGGACTTTATATACCTGTTACTCAGTATATACGAATTCACCACGCGAAGTGAACGGATGGAAAAAACTCGGTCTAGGTCTTCAATAAGCCGCTGTATGATGATAGTAATACTGGTATTAAGTAATTTTGAAACAGTTCCGATTTAGCTTAGATTAATTTGATGAAATATCGAATTATTTTTGAAAAATTAACGTCTATTCCCCGTATTTCTTGCCACTAAGCACGATAAGGGTTAAGCAAAGTAGAAAATTTGCAAGCAAACTCTCTCTCTTGGGTTTTCTCGTTCTCTCTCAAACACAAAGTTAATGCTTCCTTAGCATTTCTAAAGAAGACATGCTTAAACTCTTTCCCTCTGGGGCTACTAACTTTTATTACGTGAGCGTGTTTGAAACTTACTTGCTTGTAAATGACGCCAATAATTATGGAGACAACACATGCTACCAGTGATATCAGCAAACCGGAAACAAATAGTGACTTACGCAGCCGTTGACGATATCGTGTATACAAATCATCCAAATGTATATCCTCAGCTGTAAAGATAAAAAAGGCGAGAAACGTTATTAAATAACTGTTGTCAGTCAAGCAAATAATTGCAGAGAACTGCAGAAAAAAGACAAATAAAATTGATTAAAAGTTTTTCCACTTAAGTAGAAAACTTTCATTTTTTCCATTTCGTTTTCTATTTTTCATTAAGCTAAAATGTTGTAACCAAGGAACAATCAACCGACAACATCATTATCAGAAAGCAAGAAAATACAAATTACAAACAAAAAAAAAGTAAAAGCTAAAAGAAAGAAAAATGCCAGTGAAAATAAATATGTTGTCGAGTCCTTGAGTCATGACACGACATGACACACTTGAACTTCAGCAATCAACAGGTTAAATATGTAAGAAAGAATATCAAACAAAAGCACAACTTAAACGGACTTTTTAACTTTCGTTGCCTTTCCATTATTCTCCTCATTCTCTCTATTTGTCTCTATCTTTCATTATTCGAATTTTTCAAATTGTTATTTTATAGTGCACGAAATATTTATGGTTTCGAATATCAATTAGTTTTATTAAGTACTTTTTCAACAGTTTCCTGGGTAGAAATTTTATTACGCAGATTTTCACAGGAAAATGCCGCTAATGTTATATTGTACAAGAATTGTATCAAATGTATCATATACATATAAAATATTTTTGTACTCCACGTTAGAGTGATTAATTAGATTTGATCAAAAACCAGACAAAAATTAGACCGACAACTAGATAAAAAGCAACACCTAGGCCAAAATCTGATAACAATCCCGACATTAATCAAAAAAAAAAAAAAAAGAAACTCAAACCAAAACCAGACCAAAATTTAGACAAATACTCAACATCAAACAAAATCCAAAGCCAAATATTGACCAAAATTCATATCAAAATATAGACCAAATTTCAGATCAAAATTAAACAAAAATTCAAACCCGAAATTCGGACCTTAGATCTTGGCCAAAAACCAGTCCAAAAATCTGATCAAAATCGAAAAAAAATCAAAACCAATACTCAAGTTAAATTCGGACTTAAATTCATATCAAACTGAGACCTGAGTTCAGACTAAAAAAGAACTAAAACTAAACCAACAAAAAATTCCGACCAAAAATTAGTTCATATCGAAATTCAGTATAACTTCAAAAAAAAAAAAAAAAAGGCCGGAAGCAAACCAAAATTCAACTTAAATTTTGAACAAAGCCTGACAAAATTTACATGAAATTTAAACCAAATTAAAACTAAAATTCAGAGGAAATCAGATCGGAGTTCAGTTCAATAGTCAAACCAAAATTCAGACAAAAATTGGATTAAAAGGGCACCATGTTCAATCCAAAATTCAGGTAAAAATTAAAATAAGATAACCGAAAACATTTATCAAGCTCTCGATAAGTGGGACTTCTAAAAACTAATCCTGAATTTTCACAATTAACCTGGCGTCAGTGAATTACACCTGAGGGGTTTTCGTGCTCGCACTATTCATCTTTTGATCTTATCTTTTTTTTTTAAAAAATAAGTTTACGTTTTATAAAATTGAACAAAAAACCTTTAAAAAGATCTTTTATTTTATGGATTTATTGTTCTTCGGGTGTCACACCTCCGGTTCATTTGCGGTGTAATAAAAATTATGCTCATTGACGTCGGGTCAAGATAGTCCCTTTTCCTTTCCTCCCGAACTGGATCTGCCACACAACAGAATAACGCTGTGCATACAAAACAACAACAACGAACCACGGCCATCAACAACGCACACAAATCACAGCATACTGCGATCAGAATTTAAATGAATAAATGTCACGCGATTAGCACGATCAATGGCAGCAGAGCAACAGAAACTCAACACCATATTTTCCAGTCGCGACAGCGGCGAACTAAAAAAAAACAAGAAGAGGAAGAACTATCTATAAAGAAGCAAGCAAGGCAGAATTTTTCTCTCATTGTGCCGATAGATCTCGTTGCGAAAACTCAAGTGATAAAGTAACGACCTAAGGAAAGACATGCGGGTGAGTAGTCAGCAGTGTTCTCGACAACTTAGTGCCAGACATAACCAAGTAGTAAATCTCTACCCAGTGACGGATGACGCCCACTGATCCAGTAACGAATCAGGTTAGGAAAACGCAAGGTTATAGATTGCTAACTGATCGACGTTCATGGTAGTTGGTTAGCCGGACGGAAGACAACGAACGAAAAGCAGCATCACCGGGTACACTGCGACTGCTACAGTCAGCGCCCCAGCATCATTGCCTGCGTTACGCACAGCAGCGCTACAGTCAGTGCTCCAGCAGCGTTACCAACACTACTTACAGCAGCGCTAGAGTCAGCGCTCCGGCATCGTTACTTACACTACGTACAGCAGCACGCAGTTAAGCTAAAATATTAAAACTGAATTGTGATTCAATTATTTTATGCTAAACTAAAGAATCGTGAATTAATGATATGGTGTCTTTGTGTCAAAAAAGAAAGTTTGAGTCCCATGCAAGTTATAAATTTTATAATAAAAGAACCTCTGGAGGCCGCTGAGAATACCTTAGCCAAAGAAAGAAAAGCTTTGTTACAAGTTTTCGTTGTTATGTGCCAAAAAGTGCAACTATTGGTTTTTTAAATTTTTCGTTTTCTCTCTGCAATGCACTTTCTTAGCTTCTAACGTCTAACGTTGATATTTTTTTATAATTTTAATAAGGAAAGAATAAAATGTAAACTAAAATAAACAATGTAATAAAACAATACAATAAATAAAAAAATTTTTAATATGTTCCACTATTCCATTTAAATGTAACTACACACAACCGTTTTTGATATAGCAATTATTTGTTGCATACTTTTGGGCTTAAAGAAAAATATATAACAAAACACACCTTTATAAACTCACACATAGTAAGAAACCTTAGACGATACCGACGTGACATTTGATTTTAATTTCTATCAATTCACTCCACTACATTGAATCCCAAAGAAAGAAGGCAATTTAAAAGAAGGCCAGCCGCGGCTGTACCGCTAAATGGTGATGAATGATGAAACATGAAACTTTCTTAATTTCTATCACTGTGACAGAATTTTATTTCTTGGTATTTAAACCAAAAGAAACAAAATAAAACAAAACTAACTTTAAGCCGCAAGGTTTTGACCTTTATGTGCTCAGCTAGAAGAATTTTTATATATACAAGATTTGGGGTATGTATAAATTTTATAAGTGTATTTGGTTTCATTCATGTAGTAATACCAACATATAAGCATTTTTATTTTTTAATATACACACTCATACATACAGACACACACTCATACTTATATATAAAATCAAACAAATAAAAGAATTTCTTAATTGCCTGTCAAACACAAGCTATTGAGTTTGAGATTTTTTTTTTATATAATTCCATGCCCCACTATAAAATGCAGAAGATACACGGGTATATACATGCGGGTATAAGCTTGTTCCTAAAGTAAACGTTTTCACTTTTTTTTATCATTTATTTATTTATTTATTTGCAGCAATCAGTGTGAAATCTCTTCTTTTTTTTCTGCTTAAAATATTTGTGGCATCTGAGTAGATAACCCCATACGCGCTACATGCCACATGCCACCAAATGTGCCACATTCTTAAACTATATTCAATTCAATATCAATTCAAGTGTTTCTTTCTTTCCCCCTCTTTCAGTTTTTTCCTTCTATGTTTTTTTTTTCTTTTTGTTCTGGTGTGAAAAGAATTTGTGTTTGATTTAAGAAAAATAAATAAACATGAGAGAGAAATAAGTTTTTCATTTTTATTTATTCATTTCATTCATTCACAATGTTTTTTTTAAGCCTTTTTCCTCATTGCTTTGGTTTTGTAGTGCAAACTTGGTTCTTTGAGCTTTGTATGTCCTCGTCCTTTGTGTCTATAGGTGTATGTGTTTCCGTATGTATGTATGTGTTGCTGGTAGTTTGCTTTGTGCGACTGGCTGCTATGCTTTTTTTTTCGCAATGACATTCAAAGCTTTATGACTTTAAGTTAAATTTTTTTTTTCACCTAAAATAGGTTGAGCACTATTTTTGTATGTTCAACCGTAGTTACGTTTAGTAGATTCGTTTTAAGTTTCTTTACAAATTTCATGCTGGTAGTAGGAAGTTTGTAGTACACAGTTTCTTTATTATAAATTGTTTGAAAGTATAGTTGCTTAAGTATACTTAGGTAACAATTTAAACTTTGTTTAATAAATTTTTTGCTAGCTTCCAATGCTCTGTCGGTTTTGATTAAAAAATTCAGTTATAAACACATGAAATATAATCTCAATAAGCACTAATGTGGCAGCAACAAAGACTTTCATAAATATTTCATTTTTACAACCACAGAGTTTAAGATATCCAAACTATATAAAAATCAAAAAAATATTCTAAAAAATTCAGACCAAACAAAACTTAGAAAAAATCCGCACTAAAACTCCAAAAAATTTTAAACCAAAATTCACATCACGTTCAGGTCAAAAATCAAACCAAAAATCAAATTAAAATTTGACCAAAATTAAGACCAAATCCACCCAAAATTTAATCCAAACCTTTGTCTAGAAATCAAATCTGAAATTAGAAATAAATTTAAGGAAATTTCAGACCAAAATCAAACCAAAAAATCAGAAAGAATTATCACTAAAACTCAGACCATAAATTAGGCCTAAATCCACACTAAAACTCATTCCGAAAATCAAACTGAAATTCAGAACTGAAATTAGACTAAAAAAACCAACATTCAAACTAAAATTCTGATCAATAATCAGATTGAAATTCAAAAACTCAGGCTTAAAATCAAACCAAAATTTAACAAAAACTCAGCTCAGAAAACAGATCAAAACTTAGACCAGAATTCAGATCAAACCGTGGCCACAAATCAGATAAAAATTCAAACAAAACGTCAGCCTAGATATAGAACCAAAATTCAGACCAGAAATCAAACCAAAACTCAGTCTGAAATTTTGACTAAAATCAGACTAAAATTCAGACCAAAACTCAGCACAAACTTAGATCAGAAAACTGTGCAAAAATCAGACAAAAATTCCAACAATGCCTCAGCCTAGATATAGGACCGAAATTCAGACCAGAAATCAGACCAAAACTTAGTCCGAAATTTTGATTTTTATCAAAACTAGACCAGAATTCAGACCGAAACTCAGCACAAATTTAGACTAAAAAACTGAGTTAAAATCGGACAAAATTCAAACAAGACCTCTGCCTAGATATAAGTCCAAAAGTTTTATCAAAGTTAGACCAGAATTCAGACCAAAATTCAACTCAAATTTATACCAAAAAACTGAGTAAAAATCACACAAAAAATCAAAAAAAAAAAAAAAAAAACTCAGCCTAGATATAGGACTAAAATTTAGACCAGTAATCAGAGCAAAACTCAGTCTAGAACCAAAACAAGAATTCAGACCTGAAATCAGACCAAAACTCAGACCGAAAAATCAGGTAAAATTTAGACCAAAAATCGGCCTGAAAATCAAACTAATATACCAACCAAAACTTAAGTCAAACTTAGATCAGAAATCACACTAAAAGTTTGACTGAAAATCGGACATAAATTCAGACCAAAACTTAGACTGAAAATTAGACTGATACTCGGGCCAAAACTCTGAGCAAAGCCAGACCAGATATCAGGCAAAAAGTCGGATTGAAATCATACAAAAATTCAGATAAAAACTCTGTACCAGAAATCAGACCAAAGCTTAAAAAAATGTAGACCACAAGCCTTCCAGTCTGGCTCAGTCAGATCAAAACTTTAACAAAATTTAGACCAGTTATATCCAAATCCAACCACAAATCCAAGAAATAAAATTTCCTCTTAGTTAGAAAAAAATCCGAAGTACGAGGAGAGGACAAAAAAATTTGAGTAATTTGGCCGTTATAGAGTGAAATTAAACTCAAAATTGATCTGTCAATAAGTTTGTTTATACCATCGAAAAAAATTATTTCTGTTTTTCGGTACAATAGGCAGAAATTGCTTCCTTCAGTGAAGCAGCGTAATTTTGGTCAGTTTTTCTCGTTTTTTCTCTCTTACAGCATCTCTTAAACGTTTTAGTAGGCCTGCATAGTAATGTCCTGTTATAGAAACGCCTTTGTCTTTGTAGTCAATCAGCAGTATTCCTTCTGAATCCCAGAAACTGTATGATTTTTCCGGTCGACTGCGATACATTGAGTTTCTTTCAGGGTGACGATTCCCTTTCGTGTCACTGCATGGACTCTTGCTTCAACTCAAGAACATAATGATGAACCCATGATTAATCCGCAATAACAATCCGGCTCAAAATTTCATCTCTGTTCTCACTACACAGGTCCAAAAACGCTAATGGTTTGAGGGAGGTTTCCTTGCTATGTCAGGAACTAACTTTATGACTGCACGAAACTCGGTTTTTTTCATATTCGAACTTTTCTTACCCCATTGACTTCCTAAATTGAGTAACGTCTCAATTTTAATAAAACTTGGTATATATAGTACTAATAAGTTACTCAATTGTCGCAGGTAAAAAGGAGTGACGCATCCCCCCTTCAACCTCTTCATTCTGCGAACTTTTTGTCCTTCCCTCATAAATTAAATTTCCTCTTAAACTCAAATAATTTACATTTATACTACTATAGTACTTAGCATCGTCAAAAGAAAACTTTAAAATAAGTAACTTGCGGGCGTTATTTGACAACATTTGAGGATATATATACATAATATCAAGATAGCTCTTTAAAATGTATTACATTTTGTAAATCCATGGCTTAACAGATGCTCATTCTGAAGCTGATTCCATTGGGAGTGCTTCTATATACATACATACACATATTGCATAGTTAGTTACTGAATTTGATATTTCTTTAAAGATTTCTAGCAATGAAAAGAAAATCACTTATTTTTTATGCTATGCACGTACCAATAATACACATACACATTGCACATTCTAACACTTACACAAATACGTACAATAGATTTTCCCTTTAGTATCAAGAAGAAAAAAAAATCTTTAGAATTAAGTAATTTAATTTGTGAATTTCTTTCGCATTTTCCTCTTTTTTTCTTTGCGCATTTTGTCATCATATTTTGGTTTTTTGCTTTCTGTTATATTTTTTGCTCTTTTCACAATTCCCCTTTCAATACTTTAATTGCGGTTGCTGATAGTTTTGTATACATCATCATCATCATATTGAATCACATTCTACTACATACATACATACACTTTAACTTGAATAAGAGGCTGTAGTGAAGAAAATGGGAAAGAAACAAACTGAGGAAATTTTCAACTTAAACTGAGAAGTTTTTAATCTCTGTGATTTGCCTAGATATTAAGGAGGCAATTGGTCATAGGAGATTTAAAACATCAGGGATTTAATTTATATAGCCGAATATGAAGGCCTCACCCTTCTCTTTAAATCGCTGAAATAATTGCCCTCGTTTTTGGCAGAATTCAGAAAAATTAATAATTTCGTTAAAAATGTATCCAATGGTTCAATTAAGCGGAGCGAACGAATTGGAGAAAGATTACTGGAAGTTTCTCTGTAAGTTCTTTTATAGAGTACTCTTCCTCTCGTAGAAGCATTTGGGTATTTCACAGTTTCAAGTTTCATTAATACAGAAGACTTTAAAAACTATGCTGAATAACAGAATTATCTGACAAATAACTAGACCAATATCCAGATAAAAAATCGGATCAAAAATTAGACTAAAAACCCACAACTAGATCATAGCCCTCATCCAGACAAAAACCTAGTCCAAAAATTTGATCAGAATTCATAACATTCAAACAAGGGAAAAAAAGCAAAACCAAAATCAAACTAATAACACAGGCTGACAAGCTTTGACCGAACCTTTTACCCAGAAACCAGAATACACTTCTCCGAAGGTGGTTGATGCGATGAATTTGAAGGTCGAAAGTAGGAATATCTCTGATAGCTACGATTCTTGAGATATTCTGACCTAAAATTGGAAAAGCAAAAGTTTTGAGGTTATGTTACATCGAAAGGTAATTTTTTATGAAATCATTAATAGGATCCGAGTTTCTTTATAATGCATTTAAAAATTTGTCAGGATATCTTTTGTCATCTCTGAGAAATCGATGTAACATAACTTCAAATATTTGCCAAAACTTTGATATTCGCACTTTTAGATCAGAATACCTCGAAAACCGGAGCCATCAGTAAAATTCTGACCTCAGATTCGAATTCAGAGTGTCGAAAACCTTTGAAAAAGTATATTTTGGTTTCTGAGTAAACAATTTGTCGGCGTGTATAATCATAAGAAAATTAAGAATAAAACTCAGACCAGAAATCAAAACTCAACCTAAAATTTAGGTCAAAAATTAGATCAAATTCAAACCTGAAATAAAACTGGAATACAGACTAAAAGCAGCAGAAAACTCAAACCCAAAGAAGATCAGAAATCCGACCAAAACTCATACCAGAAATCAGTAAAAATTTCAAAACACAAATTGGAAAAAATTCAGTCCAACTCTAAGACTAAAAGCAGCCTAAAATTTAGACCAAACTCAGATCAAAACTCGCCCAAAACACAAATAAAAATTCAAACCAAACTCAGATCAAACCCAAGATCCAATTCTGACCAAAATTTAAACCAAAATTAGACCAAATTTTAAACCAAGTTTAGAATAAAATTCGCACCAAAATTCAATATAATCCAGATCAAAAGCCTGCCAGAATTTCTGACAGGAATTTAAAATTTTTACCAAGCTCAGCCCAAAACTCACCCAAGACTCAAGTAAAAATTGAAACCAAACTCAGATCAAATCTTAGACCAAATTCAGATCAAAATTTAAACCAACTTTAGAACAAAATTCACACCCAAATCAGTTTAATTCAGACCAAAAACCCAGGCGGAAATTTAATTCAAAAAATAAATATAACAGACCGGAATTCTGACGAAAAATATCCCAAAAATCAAGTCAAAAGTAGAAAAAAATTCAGACCCGACTTTAACCAAAAGAAGATCAGAAATCCGATCAAAACTCTTACCAGAAATCACTAAAAATTTCAGACCACAAATCAGAAAAAATTCAGTTGGGCTGTCTAAAAGTAACCTAAAATTCTTACCATATTCAGACCGAAAATTCATATCAAACAAAATCCGGCGCAAAATTCTGAGACTTTGCAGACTGCAATTCAGACGAAAAACAGCACAAAGCTAAAACCGAAAGCAGAACAAAATTCAAATTCGAATCTAGTCAAAACTAAGGCCAAAAATTCAAATCAAATCCGGACCAAAATTCTGACAACAACTGAGATTAAATTCAAATTAAAATCAAATCATATCACCTCAGACCGAAATTCACACCATAAAACAGGTCGGAATTCAGGACGAAAAACATCCAAAAACTTTTGTGAAAAACAGATAAAAGTTTACGCTAGGTCTAAGCCCGAAATTCAAACAAAAGTCAGATCAACTTTAGATCAAAACTTGGAACAAAACTCAAACAAGATTCAGAAAAAATTCAAAACAAAAACAACCAAAAATTAAACTAATTTTTAAATCATATTTCTCTTAAAACTAAGTACCTACTAGAAACATTAACCTTCAAACCCTTAGTAGTGCTGATACTTACACATAATTTTTCACTCCACCCTATATCCTTTCAATTTTCAGTCTGTCCCTTTTAACTAATTCATGCTTGCGTGCTTCTTCTGAATTACAATTGCAGAATTTTCGAGCACTAAATTTTATTGAATAGAAACAAAACACTCAGGTTTTGTGGGTTACTGCTATGTAAGTATTTTGAGCAAGCAGTATAATTGAGATGACAACCTCTGGCTATATACAAGGACATACATACTCCTTGTATTCAATGTGCGTTAGATTGCGTTTCAAATATTAAAGAATGAAGAATTTTCGACAAAAGTGTAATCTCTTGAAGCGTAACTAAAGTGCATTTACATTGTTTCATTATTTGTTGATATTTTGTAAAACACCTTTATTTCTTGCATCGATTTAATCTCTCTCTCTCTACCAAAAAAAAAAACTGTTATCTCCACAATAATGTAAAAAATGTCCTTCGAAATATATACATAGCTACAATTCAATGAATGGAGAGAAAGAAAAAGTTCGATTTATTTTTATTTCAATAACTTTATATTTTATTTTGTGTTGAATTTGCATTTAATTTGCAAATAAATTGTTGCGTTTGTTTGAATTTTTAATTAAAAACTTCTACGGTTAAGTTGTGGATTTATTTTATTATTTGATTTGTGAATTTGCCATTTGCAATTCAATACTCGTATTAATATTAAGTAATCCCCTGAATCGAAAGTATTAAAGAAAAGTATTTGAAATTCAGAGAAGATGTATCGATTGCGAAGGATAATTAATTCATTGCTCAAATATTCGTAATAAATAAATAAATAAAAAAAAAGATTTAGTGTTTATCTTTGGTGAAGAAACAGAAAACTTTGCAATATTAACATTTTTGCGTTTGAATATTAAGTTAATTTATTTAGCAAATCTTTGTTTAGATAAGTATTTTCTTCATCTTTGAAATGTTGAAGGAATATGAATTTAAGATGACAGATTGTCGTTTATAAATAATAAAGCTTTGATCCAAAATTTATTTGAAAACTTTATATAACACTAATGTTTATGAGAAATCGCTTTAATTTGACAAAGGCTAAGGGTGTTCACAAAATCTATTATTTTTTTTTTTTTGCTAGGAGGAAGCATCAAAAGCCTGTATCCCGTCGGAGTGGGACTTAAACCTAACCTAAAATCTTTTCGATGTCCGACAGTTTACTGTTAAGTACTTCTTCTAGATGGCGTTAGCTGGCCTAGGCCAGAAAACCGTTTGCTTAGTCTGTTCGAAGGCAAATCCGTATATAAGTCAGTTTGGATCCGCCTGTGTCCTGTCAGAAGGTATTCGCCCCATTGTATCCTCCCTGTCGTTTGTCCTGCTGAAGTTTGGCGGATCAGCTCCCTCTGTCCAACAGTCAGTAATTCGGGTATGCATGGAAGCCGTGCAGCTATTAAGTGGCAATATGTCTCAGCTCGGTGCATGTGTTACTATTCATTGAGTCTCACGCTTTTCGCTTTCGAGTGAAATTGAAATTGCAGTAATATGAATTGCATGGTTTTGATTTCAATTTCACTCGAAAGTGGGTTTCAGAACATGGCTGATAATGTCACGTGCAAAGTTCCGCAACGCCCATGGTCACTAAGTATTTGTGTGACATTATAGTCCAGTTGGCGTTTATTGTCACCCCATCTTTTCAAATCAGGAATCAAGGTATATGTCCACCTACCCTTTGGAGACCGATTCTATTTTTTCTTTTCTTTGGTGGGTTTTGATGTCCCGCGTATAATCGTTTAAGTTCATTTGCTTTGGTGATTATTGGCATCTTGTAAGTGAGCACGCAGATAGCGTCATAGAATATTCTGCGATATGCACAGCCTACTTTTAGCCTCCATGACGGCTGCAGCCTTTTCAGATGTGCGACGCAGGTTCCACTGAACGTCATCTTCCTATCGAAAACCACGCCGAGATACCTTATGTGGTTCCGCGATTTTACCGCGTGTCCTTTGACCGTTACAGTCATGTACTCTACTTTGTGTTTCTAACTAAGTAGAAGCGCTTCTGTTTTCTGCGCAGCCAGTTGCAATTGATTTATGCCAATCTATCTGTTAACCACCGACCGCTGCAGATATATTCTAGCATATCCTTTCTTTTGCTTGTGGCCACCAACGCAATGCCATCAGCGTAACCCATTAGAGTAGTACCCCGGGTGTAGCTGGTGGCGGAGAACACCATCATTCATGGCGTTCCATGACAACGACCCTAGCACTGATCCTTGCAGTACGCCACCCCAGACTGTATATTTCTTAGTACCCATTTCAGTATCATAGAGAAGTACTGTATCGGTGAAGCACTGCCTTATCATGTTGAGAAGGTACGTAAGCATCTGCATTTTCTATAATGCTTCTAGGATTTTGCTTCAGCTGGCTGAGTTGAAGGCATTTTTCATGTCTAGTGTGATAATGGCACAGTATTGCGTCTTGCTTCTGGTTTGCTCATAAAGGGCACCATGAGCGACCTCTTTCACCACCTTGATAGCGTCGACCATGGACCGTATTGCTTATATGGACAAGCCCAACGGACCCTCCAAACATTGGGTCATATAAAAAGTATTTTCGATTTTTGTCACAAGAAGGTGTTAATGGCCATACATCTGGCATCACTGATCCGATTCTGTCAGAAGCGCGTTTGTAAGGTGACATTTCAAGCTAAATTTTTTTGCGAAGATAGTTTTGTAGTTTGTCATTCGTGTAAAAAATTACATTAATTTGAAAATGAGTGAAATTTTTGAAGAAATACACCACGTGATGCTTTTTTACTGTAAAAAAGGTAAACATGCATCTTTAATGACCCGCCAAAAATTGAATGCGCTTGGCTAGGAAGTTTTGATGCACCCACCGTATAGCCCGGACATTGCACCGTCTGACTACCATTTGTTTCGGTCTCTGGAAAACTATCTTGATGGAAAAAAATTGGCCGACAGAAGAGCCGCCGAAAATCACTTGGCCGATAAACCACAGAAGTTTTACACCGATGGAATTATGAAGCTACCGGAAAAATGGTAAAAGATCATAGCCAATAATGGCCAATATGTACTTGATTAAAATTGATTTTTAATAAAGTAAATTTTTGTTCAAACATTGACAAAAAAACCGAAAATACTTTTTATATGACCCAATAAATTTGCAGACTGTTGCAAATTATTCGCTTCAAAATTTTTACTGTTGTGTCTAACATTCAAAATGGCCGATAAGACGACGATTCCTTGTCTGGTTTCAGGAGCAGTACCAACCTCTGCCTTTTCCACGCTTTAGGGAAGACCCTTTGTTTGATACAGGCTCTGTGGAGGTTAAGGAACGCCTCCGATTTAATCTCCCATAAATAAGTGAACCCACTTGCAAAATCGATCGGGTTCAAGCTTCCACAAAGTTTTGTCTTATTGGGCAGTAGTAACTCGCCACACAAAAACTCGCCGAGTTGGAGGAGGTAGAATTCTGACGTTTTGGTCAAACAGCGCCTGTTTCCGATCCATGAACCTAATCACAAGGGAGCGGATTTTGTGGATATAAAAACTAAGAAAAAGGGCAAATAAAAATTACAGAAGACGCAGAAAAAGGCACTAAAAAACAACAAAAAGGCAGCATAAAGCTAAAAAAAAAAATGCACAAAAAAGTGTGGAAGTCAGTTACAATTTAAAAAATTAAAATGCTTTTTAAAAAGAAGTTTTACATCTAAGGATTTTCTGATTTGCATTTTGAACCACAGAAAAAGTCTTTAACGTTACTTGCTCAGAAAACCCGTGAATTCAGGGTCGTTCAGTAGAGAGTAGAGTAGACCCATTACCCAATTAAACTTCATATCAAAGACATTTTGTAACCTAGTCTGACGTTGACTATTCTAATTATTTATCAATATTAAAAAAGAGGCACGATTAATCCCACAGCTTTAGTTTACATGTAATTCACAAGTACTTTCCAACGATATACAATAATTTTTTTTTTTTTTTTTTGCATAGAATTTTCAATCAAAATATTTATGAGTATGCATATCTGTTTGTATGTATGTATGTGTGTATCATAAACCCACAAATACATAAGTCAATCTATAGACTGGCTTCAAAATGACGCATTAATGGCACGCTTCATTCAATTTATTGAATTATTTTTGAAATATGCTGAAATCTATTAATAAAATTCTACATTTATAGAAAAATGTATTTAGGACAATGAATGAACGCTTTAGTATTCAACCAAAATATAATGAAAATAAAAATAACAGCAAATGTGACAAATAAAAACCACAACAAATAAAAAAAGCAATAATGGCTAAAGTAAACAATTTAGCTTACGTATAGTAAATTGAAATTTTGGTTTTGATGAAAATCAATAAAATCCACAAAAATCTAATTCAAGCATAAATAAAACAAAAGAAAATTATTCACAAAAAAGAAAAAAAAATCAATAGATTATACAAACAAAAATGTGGGGTAGTATCTTTAAGTTACAACAACAACAATTACAGGAATTTATGCAGTGAATGTTAGAGAAAAATTTGCATATGCAAAAGGGGCGGGACATTGTGGATTCGACTTCGAAAAATGTGAATAAAATCTGAAATTTTGGGATCAATTTATAAACGTCATATTTTCGGAGAGCTCGAAGGTGCTTTTTAACCCTTTCGGTACCATGGTGACACCGGTGTCACAAAGTTAATTTCTGCGATTTTTTAAAAACTATCTAAAAACTTTCGAGCTCTTGGATAGAAAACTAATAGTTCTATAATTTTAATTAAAAATATTTAGAAATGTTTTTTTGGTAACCGTATGGTAACGGATCAAAGTGAAAAAATTTTGTTTTTTTTTTTTTTGCTAACTTTCAATCGCTCACAATTTTTACAAAATTTGTTCAAATACTCCAAATTTTTAAAATGTTGTAGGGAAAACTATTGACTTAAACACGATTTCTCATATTTTAAAACTGTTGTTTACTTTTATGGAAATAAAAGCTTTGCTATAGGTCTCCGGTGACCCTAAGTTCTTCAATGGAAACTTTTTTTACATTTTACATTTTATTGAAATGGGTGTCAAAAAATTCGAATCTGGATTCGGGTTTGCTCTATTGGTTCTAATTGTCTTACGGTTAAGAAAGGGTTAAGTAAAAAATTAATTCTAAGCTACTTTGTCTATCTTTAAAAAAATATCAAATGAAAATCTACAGAAAAAGTTTATTAAAAAATCCCATTTAAAGCCACAGAATCACCGATGACCCATGAATTCAGGTTTTCAGAGGCGCAAAAAGTCTTTTTTGATCAAAAATTGTAACAAGAAATTGGGATCAGACAATACGAATCCAGACTCGGTTTTGGGCTACCTTCTCTGGTTTCCTTACGGTACCGAAAGGGTTAAGTCAGTTTTTCGGCTTGGTTTTATGGTCGTGTTTCTGTTCTTATTTTTGGTTTGATTTTTGGTGTTAGTTTTGACCTTGTTTTTGATTTAATTTTGGTATGATGCTTGCCTAAATAATGGTCTGATTTTCTTTGAACTTTGGTCTGATTTTAAAATCTGGTTTCTAGATATTTAAAGTTTGGTTATTAGTTTTAATTTTATCTTCATTTCGTTTCCAATTTCGTCTGGGTTTCTTTCTGATTTTAAGCATTTAGATCTAATTTCCGGTCTGAATTTTGGTCTAAATTTTTTTCCAGTTTTTCGGTCTAATTTTTGTCTGTATTGTGATCTGAATAAATTTTAAATTTTAGGATGAATTCTGTTCTGAATTATAATGGAATGATTATGGAATTTAGTCCCGAGGCTTTGCCTAAATTTGCTTTGGTATGCAGTAAAAATTTTGGTTTTAAATTTCGTTTTGAAATTTTGTTTGAATTTTTTTTTAAGTTTTTCTACATTTTGTTATGTATTTGGTCTAAGTTATAGTCTTAATCTCATTGTGATTTTGGTTTGGAATTTCGGACTGAATTTAATCTAAATTATAGACTTAATTTCATTGTAATTTCGGTCTAAATTTCTTTCTAATATTTATTCTGGATTTGGTTAAATTTATTATCTGAATTTGGGTCTTAACTTTGGTTTGGTTTTTGATCAGATTTTGATCTAATTTTGGTATAAGTTTTTTCTAAATAATGGTCTGATTTCTATTAAACTTCGGTCTGATTTCATAGTCAGGTTTCTAGATTTATTTAAGTCTGGTTATTGGTCTTAGTTTTGTTTTCAATTTCGCCTGGATTTCTTTCTGATTTTAAGCAATTATGTATAATTTCCGGTCTGAATTTTGGTCTAAATTTTTGTCTGTGTAGTGATCTGAATTCAGTTTAAAATTTTGGAATGAATTTTTTTCTGAATTATAATAGAATAATTATGGAATTTAGTCCCAAGGTTTGGCCTAAATTTGGTTTGGTATGTAGTCAAAATTTTGGTTTAAATTTTAGTTTAAATTTCGTTTTGAATTTGGTTTGATTTTTTTTTTTTTAATTTGTTCTAAATTTTGGTCTAAATTATAGTCTTAAATTCATTATGATTTTTATGCTATTTTTCGGTCTGAGTTTTAATCCTGAGTTTGATCTCATTCTTCGTCTAGTTACTGTTTCCATAATTATCTTATAAATTAACAAAATCAGACCTGCTCAATCCCTGATTCTAGATCCACCACTGTGTGTATACATACATACACATATACATACGCATTTATTTCGTTTCGAAAATCAACTGTGTAAACAAAGGATTCTCCCTCTCCATCTATCTAACCTCTTTTTCTATCTTTATTCCCCCTTCACCCCCTTGTCCTGCAACATTATCATTACAATAGCAACAGCGTTAAAAAACATAAAACGTATTTTTTGTTGTATTCACTACAATGAAAATCTTGCAACAGCAATTGTTTTGACACTCTAACAAATATTGTTGCAATTGTTGTTTTTGTAGTTTATGCTGCAGGATTCTTAAGCTTTTGTGTTTCTTTGTGTGTGGGTCTGCATTTGAAAAATGCATTTATTATTTCAACAGTGGATTCCGCTTTGCTGTTGCATGCTGGTGAATGTTAGTGAATAGTGGTGCAACCATTTATGAAATACGTGACAATCATTCAAATTTTATTTATACCCTACAACCAGCGAATCAAATATTTGACTTAAGTAAGGATTAAGGAAAGAAAGTGGACTTCTCTAAATTGTACATCGTTGAAAAGGTTTCGTTTAGTGGTTTTCGAAAATATGTTTACAGTATTATGAATCACTGGTTAACTCTCTCCAAATTATGGCCAATGTTGTGCTCGAATTTTCATTTAATATCAAGTAATCGAATGTCTATGAATTTCATATCATCTCTAGAAGGATCTTGATGGAAGCCGATTCGAAAATAAAACTTTAGTTTGAAAATGTTTACCAACGATACATTTTCAAGCAATTCATAGGAGTAGACACTAAATGTAAATATTGTTGAATTGCAGAATAATGGTTTATAGAGAGTTTTGAATTCGGTTTTGACTTATATATCTTGATTATTCCATTTAACTTATATTTGTTTTTGTTTGCAGCACTTGGGCACACTGAATTTACTCATAATTTTTTATTCTTTGCTATGTGTAAATGGGGAGAGGATTTACTAAACTTCAACGACATCCGACATCCTCAACACTTCTATCTTCATGAAGCTTTACGTATGTAAATTAAATTGTTTTTGAATTCCTTGCTGTTTTTTGTAACAAAAGTATGAGTATAAAGAGTAGCATAAATTGTATGAGAAATATAAGTATTTGCTGGAGAAATGATCTAGAAATCCATAATTTTCTATTATAAATCTGGATAAAAGCCAAAACATTATTGTAGAAAACTCTCATAAAACCATAATGCCAAAATTTGATTCCGCCATTGGTAAGCTTTATTCATCCTAATAAATACCTTTTATGCTTTTATGGCAACAGCATCTCTTAAAAGAAATCAATAATCATAGGAATTGAAACACAAACTAAATCTAGGTAAAACATGGTACTTAACTGGACACTTTAGGGTTAACAAATTACCTATAAACTACGTGCACAGTTCAGAAAATTGGGTAGTTAGTTACGAAAGAGAAATATGCCACGCTAATAGCTTGACTTTGGTCATGGGCTAGCATGGTCTTGGCGAACACAAAAACAACAAACAACTGCCAACGGCTGACTGACTACTGTGCACAACACGAATTGTCCATAGGAGGGACAAGGTTTTCATATCGCTATATACATAAGTACACTTACCAGAGCCCGGATGGCAAGACGAGGAATCAAATCGACCACTTCATCATTAGCAGAAGATTTCACAATACCTTGCTCGACGTCCGCTTCCGCCAAAGTACTGATCTATACAGTGACCATAATCTAGCAATCGCCCAACTAAGCAGGCATACTCATCAACTCTAATATGCCTAACCTAACAAATGATCATCTTCTCCAAGACCCCAGCAAGCGGATTGAATCCCAAGCAAAACTCAATGATAAACTAGCACATCTACCAAGCTCCCATCACCTCAAAGCAATAAATAACGCTTGCATCTCAACCGCATTGGAAACCACTGGAAAAGTTGTCCGGCGTATGAAAATGCGGCAGATGATACATGGGAGCTAATCGAACGAAGGCGATGCCTAAAGGGCAACTATGCTGCAACAACAACAAACATCATACAGAGAGTCTACCAGAGCAGCCTATCGAGCGGAGAATCAAAAGACTAAGCACAAGGGAGAAGAAAACTGCTCAAAAAAAATCGCCAAAGAACAGTCCGCTAACAGAAACAGCGCAAAGAAAATCGCCAAAGAACAGACCGCTAACAGAAACAGCATGCGTGTTGTGTATATGGCCATGTCGTGAATTTTTCAGCGAACCCGGAGCTGTTGGCGGAAAAATCCCAATAGAGCAATTGCAGCCGACCCCCAACTATTGCAGAGATTGAAGAAGCTATCCGAAAACTAAAAAATTATAAGACACCGGGGACAGATAACATCTCTAATGAGCTTTTTAAATATGGTGGCGCTAGAGTAGCATCGGTCCTTCAACTGTTTTTCAAGCAAGTCTGGGACCCCTCTTCAATCCCAAGCTCGTGGAAAGAGGGCGCAGTCATAATTATACCAAGGAAGGGCGATTTAAGCAATTGCAGAAACTGGCGTGGAATTACACTACTAAATAGCATCATCAAAGTGGTTGCATTTATCGTTTCGAACCGTATCCTGCCCACCATTAATAAAACTCTGAGAACGGAACAGAATGGGTTCAGGCCAGGCCACTCGCGTATAGACCATATCAATACTACCAGAATCATACTCAAGCAATCAACTAAGATTCAGGTCACCCTCTTCGTGAACTCTGAGTAAGCCTTCGACAAGATCAAGAAAGAAGCAATATGGGAAGCCCTGCTTCGCGTTGGCATACCATCAAAGATTATCAGCTTAATTCAAGAGATGTATCTGAATGCAGAATACAGCGTTCGGCTCAACAACAAATGCAGCGCTAGTTTTTCCACCTCACGAGGAGTACTGCAATGGTGAGTGCAGTTGCCGCTTCTATTCATTCTGGTGCTGGACATGGTGTTTGCAAAAACAAACGCGAACTGTCCAAATGGAAGTCAATGGCGGCCATACCAGAAGCTGACCTGCTTCGACTATGCTGATGGTGTATGCTTTCCGAAACATTCTTTCTCTACGTTCAAAAACAAAATAGTAAGACTAATTTAAAACGCAAAGTGTGCCGGCTTGAAAATCAACTTCTCGAAAATCAAGCTATTGAGAGCTGAAACGCAAAAATCAACACCTCTGGTCATACAAACAGATGATGGCCCAACATCAATCGAAGATTTTGAACTGTTCTGCTACCTAGACAGTATTGTTGCACAAGATGGTGACGCAGAAAACGACGTCAATGCACGCGTCTAGAAGGCACACACAGCCATCAATAGGCACAAAAAAGTTTAGTTTTCGCGAGCGCTCTCAATCCGCACCAACATTCGCATCTTTAAAACCAATGTCAAGCCGGTCCTGCTATACAGTTCAGAGACATGGAAAGTTACTGACACAATTACTAGACGACTGCCAGTGTTTGCCAATAAATGTCTGCGAAGAATCTACAACATCTTCTGGCCAGACACCATATCAAATGAACAATTATGGAGGCGCGCCGATTGCTCTGCAATTAAACAGGTAAATGGCGGTGGATAGGGCACACCTTTTGAAAAAATGACGCCGACATTGCTAAAATGGTCCTCGAATGGATCCAGCAGGGATCCCGATGTCATTGTGGCCCCCGCTCTACTTGGATTAGATCCACACACGCCGAGCATGCACCATTCGCAACATGGAGCGAAGTACGATCTCTCGCTCAAGATAGAGTGCAATGGAAGAGGTTCATTGTTGCCCTATGCTCCAATTAGGAGTGATGTATAGTTTCTAAGTTATTGTAGTAGTAATTAAGACCTCGATAGTCTAGAGAGTGCACTAAACTTTCATCCGAGATGTTCGAATTCGATTTTCGTCTTCCTTTGGTGGTTAATTCTCATAATTTTCCTATATTCACTATCGACATGAGAATTATAAGAAAGTGTACAAATACAAATCTTAGTAGGGAATGGCAAAAACCACCAAGTGATAACAAATTGCCACACCGCCGTTCAGAATCGGTGTTAAACTGTAGGCTTAGCCATGTGGTATCACAATGGGCCGTTCAAACTTAAGTGTGTCTCTAGACAGTCACTCCAACTAACCAACCATCCAAAAAGGTTATAAAAATTAATCGACTGACTTTTTCTCTTATTCTCAAGGGCGCTTACTCCGTCTTGAAAACAATTTTTTAAAGTAGTTTCAATCAGGTAGGTAGAGTTCAAGTAAGCTATGCTAAAAATGTCAAAATTTTCTCGACCTGAGTGTGTGTCTCTAGTGGATAAACTTACGATCTATGAATTCTTGAAGCGAAGTACTCCCAATACCAAGAAAAAACTTCCTGAAATCTTTGCTGCAGAAGTAACTACGATTATTTATTTAAAAGTAATGATTGGTAAGTTTCTTGACATGCCGAAGATATCTTGGAACACAGTCCCATTATTATTTTCTCAAATTCTTCATTGTCGTTATTCAACGCTAAGGATTAACTACCCAATCCTATTGAAAAATACTTTATTAGTGTTTAACACTTTTTAAGAATTTATATTTTATTATATTTTCACCACCTCAGTTTTTCAGATCTTATAATTCCCAGCAATTTCTCACTTTTTCTTAACTTTTCCTCTGTCTATTCCTTTTACTCGTATTGACTAAGGGGGAAAAAACTCACATTGACAATATGGTTAATATATGACGGATTGGGTGTCTAAGTACACAACTAGTAATGTCTGGCAAAAGCAAACAGAAAGTGAAAAACTTCGCTAAAAGTAAATATATCTTTTTATAGCTTATTCTTCGTTTACTGCTCTTTACAATTTGATATTATGCAAAACAAGTTAACCTACCAGCAGTGACGGATCTAGGATTTGAGTTTAGAGGGGCTGGCAGTTTGATTTTGTAGAAAAGCATTAAACTTCGAGTCTACTTTGGGATAAAGAATGATAGAATAACTGGCGTTATGAATGTAAAAGCTAATACCCAAAAAGTAATATTGAGGAATTGTCTGGATTCAGAACATACATAGACTAAAATAAGGACCAAACTTCAAACTAAAAGTCAGACCAAAATTTTGAGAGAAACTCTTATAAAGTTCAAATTTAGACCAAAAATCTTAACGGAATCCAAACTAAAATTTGAGGTTAACCCCACCCCATTACCGATGAAAATTTATATATTTTCATTGTTCGTTATGAATAAAAAAATTTGAAGGTTCCCCTTAAGAAATCTCTGGATCCATTAATATGTGTGCTGTATATGCTTGCCCTACCAAGGTCTTTAAAGTGTCTACAAGGTCTACAACTCCTTCCTATTGATCTGCATACTAAAAATATCGCCTTCAACAACATGGTGAGGCTGAAGACAACGTAATGATATCACGGGTTTTTTCAGGCTGAATTTCTGGCGATAGTCAACTAATACCGCGACCAAGCACGGGAAAGTATAAGATTACTATTTTATCGGCAGTCAGGTAGCAATAAAAGATCTTCAACACCCTAAAATAAAAGCTTGTTAGCGAGTCCAAAGAGGAATTAAGCGAGCTAAATCAATTTACTGACATCACTTCCATCTGAGTTCTCGGTCATGAGAAGCTGATGAATTGGCGTGCTCGAGGGATTTTCTTGGTGAATTCTTAGGGGTACCAGGTAATTCAGTTTCTCTCGGAGTCAACAAGAGCAGCACGTAAGACCTGCACTGTCTTCAACTGATTACTCGGATGTGGAATTCATCCTGCTTCAGCTCGCGTGCTACTTGGCCTTCATATAATAAGGGTAGGTCATGCGATTTCAATTACAGGGATCGTACTGATACTTCTGGGTTTACGATAATCTGTTTTGACTACTGGTGTGTAGGTAGGTACTCATGCAGGAAAACTGCGTTTCACCTTTGAAATTATTTGAAAAAGTTGCGAAAACTTGGAAGAAAAAAAAAACCATTACAAATTTTCTTTGTGAATGTCCAGTTTTGACAAGGACTAAAGCAGGCTTCTGGGAAGGTATTACCATGACAACTTATCTTATTCTTACACAATTGATCGAAGAATTTGCTAGGATACTAAACTTTATGGGGTGGGTTTAGTATGGACCGACATTAGTACAGTGTTCGGTGAAGAAGTGACAGTAAAACGGCGCCATATCGCTAAATGTGACCCAAAGTAGGTTTACTGTGGATGAGCCACCATAACCAACTAATCCAAAAATTAGGCCAAATCTCAAAACATAGTTCTAGCCAAAAGGATATCCAATTCCGACCCGAATTCAGACTAAAATTTATATTAAAAAACAAACCGAAATTCAGTCAAAAACTCAGATCAAAATTCAGACTAAAAGGAAGCTAAATTCGATCAAATATTCAGGTCAAATTCGAACAAAAATTCTGACCAAATTCAGTTCAAAATCTAATTAAAATCGAGAATTAAAAAGTCAACTAACAAGCAGACCAGAATTCAGATCAAGACTCAGAACAAACTTCAAACTAAATTGAGACCAAAATCAAACCAAAAATCGAAATAAAATTTAGAGCGAAATTCTGACCAAAGAGGAGGCAAAATTTCAACCAAAAATTAGGCTAAATTTCGGAATAAAACTTTGAGCAAACAATTACCAAATTTTGAACAAAACTCAAACTAAAATTCAAAATAAATATTAGATCAAAATTCAGTCCAAAAACCAAACATAAATTTAGAATTAAAAACCATGATCAAGATCCTGAAATTTCAGGTTTAATATGCATAGAACGAATTATATTAAATAAATAGTTGCACTGTAGAAAGATTATAAAATGCTTTAAGTATTCAAATATTCAATCTCCTCATAGTTCCCCTCTGATACCACCACTGTCTAACCATTGATTTTCTTTAAATGGCATTTTTGTTTATTTTTGGGCGACGGCGACGCGGACTTGAACTCGGTCGTTCGCTCGCTGCCACTGGCAGCTACGCATTCAAAAATTAATCGATATTAATTTCAGTTTTTTGCTTACATTTCAGCGCAGCGTTGAATGGAGTGCGGGAGGGCGTTTGGTTTGAGTGTATTTTTAACACGTGTTATTATGATAAATTATTGATAAAAAATATAAAACACAGAAACAGAAAAAGAAGAAGAAGAAAAAAAGTTTGCGTGCCTTTTTAACCTTAACGCGTTATGAAAATGTAGGTGTTTTGCTAAGACAATTTATCTTATCCTCAACGGTGATTGCGATTGACTTTAAAAGCTAACAAAATAAGTTGAAAGCTAGTACCTATATTTTTTGCTTGGTATTTTATGTTGGTGTTGTTGTTTGTTATCTAAAAAATATATGTATTTAAAATATATAAAAAATAAATATTTGAATTGTTGCAATAAAAAGTTTTAATAAATCAAATATTTATTTATTTACTTAGTTTTGTTTATTTTTTTGTTTTTTTTTTTACGATTCTATGGTATCAAATTTTTGATTTTCTTTTCTCTTCTTCATGCTGCAAAAAAAAAAATAAGAAATAACTAAAAGAAGCAAGAAGAATTTTGTTGGTTTTTGTAGAAAATTACGTCCACATTCCATTCCATTCCATTCAATTTATTCATTCGTTCTTCTGTAAATTCCTTTATACAGTATTTTGAATTACACGCAATCAGTGTTGTATTAAAAAGGTAGTATGTCGGAATACCTTTCTCTTGTTTTTGTTGTTTATTATTCTATGAATTCCCACAATTTAAAATTGTGTACAATGAATGCAATTTAATTCTATTTCATTCAATACAATGTACAAAATCGATTTTTATTTAGTTTGGTATTTTTTTTTTGCTTTAGTCTTAGTCAAGGTGAAAATTTTGTTTCGTCCCTGTTCAAATTTTTGTGCTCTTAGATTTTTTTTATAGTTGTATCAATTGTAGATTACAAGGTACAACAAAATTGGCCTAAAAAAAAGTTTCTGAGTTCTCTATATGAGTTTTTCAGGAGTTGCAAGCCCACTGTCATAAATGCCGTCAGAGAGGAAGTACTGGATCTGGAGCGAACAGGTTACTATCCGATTCTATTGTGAATTGGAGAGTTTGAGACGAAGCGTCCCTATCACCACATAAATTTTAAAATACCAGAACGTTCTGAACGCCGAAAATCAACAAATTATTGTATATTCAACAAGTCCAAACGTACAAAGCAGTGGAACGACTTCTGAATCGCACTGACCGAATATACATAATATTGTAATTAGGAAGTTCAAAGGTGAAGCCTAGAAGAAACGTTGTGAAAATATCATATAGCTGCTTGAAGCAGCACGTCAACAAAAGGCTCTGTTAATCACTCGGACCCCTGAAACACTTACTGAAGGTACATTTTCCAAGGTCTTCTACCGATAGACTTCCATCCCCCGTGGAAGATACTCCTTACAGCAGAGGCATCTCTAATGCTTGATTTTCACAATGTCATATTCCCTGTCAAAGAGAGAGAAACTCCTATATGAAATTTTCCAACATGCTGACAAATTTGATTGAATTTGACATAGTGAAAACTAGGCATAAGTAAACCAAGGGTCTCTCGGCGGTCATATTTGACAGGGATAAGGTTAAGTGGGCTGTGACCTCTTTCAAAAGTTTTAAATCTAATGAGGGTGACGGAATCTTTCCGGCTATTCTTCGGAACTGTCAAGAAGACATCCTCAATCACGTAGTTACACATTTTTGGGCTAGTTTCATGAGGGGTCATATACTTTTTTCCTTTAGATAGGCAATTTATCCCAAAACAAGGAAATAGACCTTTGGAACTACTCAAATTATTTAGACCAATTAGTCTTACATCCATCCTACTTAAAATCATAGAAAGGGTGCTTGATTTACGAATCAATCGGCTATGCAGAAGATCTAACTATCATTGCCTCTGAAAAATTTGTTTCAACCAATACAGAAGTAATGAAATCAGTTATCAATCTGGTTCTTGGTTGGTGTGTCAAAAAGAACTTATCAATAAACCCCAATAAAGCTATATTTGTGCCCTTCTCTAAAAGGTATAAACTGGACCTTAGTCGCATATCCATCCACAGCACACTTATTAAATACTCTGCCGAAGTTAAATACTTGGGTATCATACTCGATAAAAGACTTAGCTGGAGCTCTCAGCTCAATAACGTCCTCGCAAAAGCCACTAGGGCTTTTTGGGCTTACAGAAAACTTTTTGGTAAGACCTGGGGTCTTTCCTCCAAGATGATTTTCAAAGGTTATCCAAAGCTCGACTATCAGCAAACTTAACAAGCTGAAAAATACTTGCCTGACTCTAAAACGCAGGGGCTATGCAAACAAGAGGCTGCAAGTTTCGTTTCACGTACTAAGTGGTTCCACCGGTCATCTGTTCATTCTTAGTAAAATTCCTTATATCCTAATCAGCTCCGTGTCAGATTTTATGATTAGGGATCTGAACTTTGGGCGGAAATTTAACATCATCCTTCCGTTCAGGTTCGATTGGAATGCCCAATTCCTCAACTTTGGTCCCTTTGCTCTCAATCGGTATACTGACGGTTTGAAAACCGATTGTGGTTCTGGTGCTGGCGTTGTTGGACCTAACACTATCGAATCTCAATTCCACAAAGTACTTGGTCTATTTCTTGGTGAGACATGCGTCAGAATTGACCTTAGTAAAGGTCTAAAAGGTGCTAAGATCATAATCTTCTCTGACAGCCAAGGGGCTGTCAAGGCACTTTCATCATGATGGTTCACTTTGAAGCTAGTGAAAGAGTGTTTTGACAATCTGCACCAGTTGTCTACCCATAACAAAGTCACGCTTAGTTGGGTACCAGGCCACTGTGACATTATAGGTAATATAGCTGCTGATGAGCTTGCTAAAAAGGGTTCAGCGACTCTACACACAGGCCCCGTTCCATTCTGTAGAATCGGCTGTACTAGTTCTAAATCAGTCTTAGAGGCGTGGGCGAGGGACGAATGGATATCTTATTGACATTCCGTTCAAGGCCTTAGTCAGGCAAAGAAGCTTATTTCTCTTCTCACTTTCACCAAATCCTTGAACTTACTATAAATAAAATGGATCTCAGATTGCTAGTAGGCTTTCTATCTGGCGACTTTGTGGTCAGATACCACCTAAGTAAATTGGGTCTATCATATGAGACATAGTTTCGTCTATGTATGGAGGATGATGAGATTACATCTCACATTCTGTGTGAAGGTCCAGCCATGGCTCAGCAAAGAAAGGGTTTTTTAACAAACCGTTCTATCAAAACCTATTCCCTAAAAGATGTTCTAGCCTTCATTAGGATATCAAATCATTTTTTGTCTTTGAGGTCGGAGTGTCTGACTTTCGAGTCGCCCCAACCGCTTCTTAATAATTATTATTAATCACGAATCTACAAACATTTTTTCGGGTCAGGTCGAACTTTTGTGATATCTATGATTTTATGATTTATTAGAAAAAGGTTGGGGGGGAGGGTAACTAGTAACTAGCTCCTTACATTTCTCATCGTTTAAAGGCTTCTCTTTGAATTGTTAGTAATTTCCAAGAATGAGGAAAAGAGGAACCATTGGAGTGCAATGCAAATTTATAATTTAACATTATTTTATTTGTAATTTTTTGTACTTAGTTTCTCAGTTTATAATATACAAATGTATAATATAAAAGCTATTAATATTTACTGCCTTCAGCAGAGAAAAAATAACAAAAAAACAATATTCCATAAAGAGAATGCAAAACTCATAAGCGGATTTTAAATGTTGTCATTTTTATAATTGCATTTTTTCCCAAGAATTTCTACCATATAATTTTTTTATAATAGAATTTTCCTATAAATGCACAATGTATTTATGTAAAAGTTTTATTATAATGGCAATATTTTTTCTATAAACATAAATACTAAAGGATTAGTTTTTATGTAGTTTAAAATGCAAAAGCGATCAATGAGTAAAAATAAAAAAAAAATTATAAGCTAAAAATAAATGGTAGTTTTAATTCATTGTGGTTTATAAATATGCAACAAATGTTAGCAGCAGCAGTTTTTTTAAAATTAAAATTATATAATATATAATGGGACTACTCGAAAGTCAAGGACTTCGACCTTTAAGATCTTTTGTATCAAAGCCCAAATTTATGAAAGAAAGAAAGGAAGAAAAATAGATAAGAAACCATACCCTATCCGGGAATCGAACCCGAGACTTCAGCGACACGAGTCTAGCATGCTACCACTAAAACACCCAGTCGGTTGCGAAAACGAACAAAGCGTATGGTTTGCCGACACGTGAACATGCTTCGTACAATTGACCATGAGAGAAACATTCATTTTCTAGATTCAGGCCACAAACACTCAAGGATTGACAGTTTTGAACAACCGCATCAATACATTAAGTTTGTGAAGTAGTTGCTGCAAACCTAAAATTAATCAGAATTGAAAAGCTCAGATCGAAACCAAAACTAAAAGCAGACAAAATTTAAAAGAAAAAAAAATTCGATCCGAATTCAAACCAAAAGAAACCCAAATTTGGACAAGAATCAGAAATCAGATGAACATTTTTATCTAACTTCTGATAGAACTTTAAATTTAAGCCACAATTCAAACCAAATTCAAACCGAATTCTGACCAAAAGCCGGTCAAAAATCATACTAAAAATCAGGCCAAAATTCTTACCGAAATTCGAACTAAAAATCAGACCGAAATTCTCTAGCTCCGTCACTGGAAAGCAAAGTGACCAAACTATGTATAAACCTCAAACCAAAAGTCGAACCAAATCAGATAAAAAATCAGACTAAAGTCTAAATCAAATCTTAGATAAAAAAGATACGAAATTCGGACAAAAAATCGTAAGTGAGTATTTTTCGCTTTGAAGAAGTGTGAATTTGGTATGAAAGAGATAGCGCAAAATCGAATCTGGATTCGTATTATCTGACCCCAATTTCTTGTTATAATTTTTTTTTTATCAAAACAGATATTTGGCGGCTTCGAAGGCTTGAACTTTCATTTGAGAAACTTTGTTTGAGTAAATAGTTTTACCCACAACATATTAAAAATTTGGTGTATTTGGACAAATTTTGTAAAAATTGTGAGCGATTGAAAATTAGCAACAAAAAAAAATGCAATTTTTTCAATTTAATCTGCTAAAGTACGGTTACCAAAAAAAAAAAAAATATAATTTTTTTAATTAAAATTTTCCAAAAACTTGGTTGAATAGTTTTTTAAAAAATCGGAACAATTAATCTTATGACACCGGTGTAAGCATGGTAACAAAAGGGTTAAAACTATTCGTAACATTTTCTCTCCAATAACAAATTTTACATGCCATTTGATTATGTCTCACTCAAACTGTGAATGAGAAATCTAATGAGCTTAATCTTGAGTTCAAATTTTGATTTCTACATTTATTATGGCATTACCACAGCATCTGTTTATAATGTGACAATATTTTGTGTGCATATTTTTCAAATTATTAAATAATACAGTATAAAAAATTGTTCAACTGCCAATAAAATCGTCTGACATTTCCATTACCAAAGTTGGAATATTTAACTTTTATTACAAAAGGGAAACCGAAAAATTGACTTCAAATTTTCAGTTAAAAATAATGTTAAAAAATTACAATAACAAAACAAATATCGTGTACAGTCAGTCATGTGAAAAAAATTTTAAAAGTCATTGACATTGAATATATGATAAAATTTAATACTCTTATACATGTCTATATAAGGCTCAAGTTTTATTTTTGTGGGAAATTTAGTTTAAAATTGCACAAAATCAAATTTTCTTCCTTCTGGTATGAGCTGCTTAAATAACAAGGGTTAAATTTTTGCTTAAAATTCTTTTCACTGTGTATAACATTTGAAACCGTGACAAAAAGCGACTAAGGATTTAATAATTCATTAGTCTGATTCCTTTTTAGTTATATTCTTTTCCCCGTCATTGTCATTGGTCGTTGACATGACGATAGACGCGCATTGTCAGCATCATAATTAAGATACAAATACATAGTAATCTTGACTCGACATTATTTCAAATATTGCAAGTTTATAAGTCAACTTACTAAGTATTGCAAGTTGCATATTAAAGGTTTCAGTTGGTGTTGCGATTACAAAGTTATGTAAGGGAAAAAGTCAACTGTACAGAAATTGACGTCAATTATGTTCGAGTTTGTATAATATATTTTCTTGTTTTTGAAGTAAAATGAAACCTCTCGAATCTCTAACATTTCAATATAAAAACGAGCTACATTCCTTTATTGTCAAAACAAAAGCAAGCTTTCAATTAATTCTTATGAACTTCAAGCAACTTAAAGTTCATAAGAATTAATATAAACATTATTTTAAAAAAGATTTGACATTTCTTAGAATGAGAACTTTAAAGGAAAAGTAGTTAATATTGTCTGAAAAGAATGCATTTCCAATCAGTGGCGTTTCAAGGATTTAGTTTTGGAGGAGGCAGGAGGATGGTTAATGCTGTAAAATTAAGGGAAAACATTAAAAATAAACGTTTTTTCAGTACCTACCGTTAAGAGTATAATAGCTATTATTTGAAGCAATAATTATAAATTCTTTGGAGCAATGGCAACACAAATGAGAAGTTAGAAGAGAGTGTATGGGATGTATAGTGAAAAAAGTAGAGTAGAACATATAAAATATATGTGTGATGGTCCAAAGCAGATTAAACAAAGTAAGAGAAAATACCGAATACCAGATTTAAAATCGATGAAAGTACAAACCCAAAACCAATGCAGAGAAAAAATTTATACCAAACACAGATCAAAAAATAGTCAAGAATTTAGTTCTAAATTTAAACAATCAAACCAAAATTCAAACTGAAACTTAGATCTAAATTTAGGCCAAAACTCTGGTCAAAAATTAGACTAAAACTTAGACCTAAATTCAGAACTAAATTCCTTTCAAAACTCAAACTGCATTCAAACCAAAACTTAGAAAAAAGTAGATCAAAACTTGGACCGAAATTCAGAACTAAATTCATTTCAAAACCCAAAACAAATTCAGAGAAAAAATCAGACCTAAATTGATGTAAAAAATTAGACCAAAACTCAGACCCAAGCTCGCACCAAAATTCAGGTCAAATATTAGACCAAAACTAAGACCTAAAAGCATACCAAAGTTCAGGTAAAAAATTTAACCCAAAACTTAACCCCAAAACTTAAGTCCAAAATTAGACAAAAAATTTGACCTAAAATCAGAATTCAAACCGAATTCAGACCAAAAATCAGACCTAATTAAGACCAAAACTCATGTCAAAATTTACTCCAAAACTTAGACTAAAAATCAGACATAAATTCACACCAAAATTAAGGTAAAAAATTAGACCAAAACTTAGGCCAAAAATCAGACTAAGCTCAGGTAAAAAAATAGACCAAAAATCAGAACTAAATTCATTTAAAAACTCAAACCGAATTCAGACCGAAAATCGGACCTAAATTCAGACCAAAATTCAAACCAAAGTTCAAAACTAAATTCATTTCAAAACTCAAACCAAATTCAGACTAAATCTCAAGTCGAAAATTAGATCAAAACTTGAACCAAAATTACGACTAAATATCAGAAATAAATTCATTTCAAAACTTAAACCGAATTTAGAAAAAAAATCAGAGCTAAATTGATGTCAAAAATTAGGTAAAAAATCAGACCTTAAATCAGACCAAAACTCAGATAAAAAATTAGACCAAAAGTCAGAATTAAATTCAGAACTAAATTCATTTCAAAACTCAAACCGAATTCAGACCGAAATTCAGACCAAAACTCAGAACTAAATTAATTTAAAAACTCAGACCGAATTCACACCAAAAATCAGACCAAAACTCAGGGAAAAAATTTAAACCAAAACTTAGACCAAAATTTCAGAACTAAATTCATTTCAAAACTCACACCGAATTCAGACATAAATTCAGATAAAAATCAGATCAAAACTAGGGTAAAAAATTTTACCAAAACTTTGACCAAAACTCAGGTGAATTTTTTACACTAGCGTAAAATTGGAGTAAAATTTTGTTACTACGGCTTGAATTGATCGTTTATGGTTACCATAAAATGGTTGAAGTGCGCGAATAACATTTCCCACAGAACACGAATTTCGATAATAAAATTCAATAACACTGTGCGACAAATTGAGGACGTTCAATAGTAATCGAGATTAGAGGATGCTTGTTGGAAAACGAAAGTGCTCCAGAGCACTGTGGTTAACTACGTTTAAGGCCTCAACGTCAAATTTTTTTACGCGGTTCTAAAGTTTGCCTAACGTTTATGTGTGCAGCAGCTACTAGTAAAATCTTACGTAGTATATATTCCTCTTCCTGAGCTTCTAAGGTCCACAATGAAACAAAGAAGTTTAAGGTAGAGAGACCCTAGACCTTTCTTCTTCCCACTATCCCCTCACATATCATTCCAGCCTTTCTACTCTCTTCTACTGGCTCTATCTTGGGTATAGTGCAATGGTCTTCGAGACTTAGTGCTTTTATTTAGTCCAGCACACCTTCTACTTTCAACTCTAACTAAATACCTTTAGAATGTGTTAACCCATTATCTTCACCTCTTATTGGTCTTTTTGACCCCTTTTCTAGTAAAATTGCCTTTCCACCGCTTTTCTAGTAAAATTGCCCTTCCACCCCATTAAGAGAATCCATAGAGGGCAAATATGTTTAAAAAAATGTTGCTTATAAAATTTCTAAGTACTCACTAGAACCTTCTTGGGAAATCGGTATTCTGTGTAACAAACCAACCAATGGGAAAAGAGTGAAGCATCGACAAAGGGTCCGAATGGTGAAATTGATAAATTTGACATAGAGTCGTAAAAATAAAAATGATATAGCAAAAATAAATTTCCGTTTTCATTTCTTGACTTTCATTTTTATTATGCGCGTTGTTCGATTTTTATTGTCTTCAAGAGCATTTCATTTCTTTAATACCATAATAATCTCAAATAATTCGTTTTTTAAATATTTTTCTAATTTACATACATAGTACATACTTCAACTGCATACCGCATTCTATGCTCCCACTTATTCTTCGTGCCGCGTGTGTCGCGTACAGCGTTTCGCGATTTTACTGTCGCTTGTCATTTTATGATGACGATTTTTGCTTTTCAGATTTGCTAGCTTTCTTTGTTTCTTTCTTTCTTTTTATATGAAAACGTGCTTTGCGGCGGTTTTTAAAGATTTTCTCTCTGATTTTCTATGATGATTGGGAATAAAAGAGTATTTTATGTGCATTTTGTGTTTGCTGCTGTTGCTGCTGCTGTCGTTGCCGTTCCTGTTGCTGATATATTTCCAATATAACCATTAACAACATTTGCTACTACATTCAGCTACCCCCACATCATCACTCACTACTGTTTCCCGCGTTGGATGCTTTTTATTTTCATCGTTTTCAAAAATTCTTTCTTAAAGTGCATGACTTACAATTTGCATATTTTTTTTGCTTTCAACCGTTGCCGCCTACACTTCATCATCGTGTCTCCGTTGTCCTCATCGTTGTCGTCGTCATTGGCATTTGTCGGATTTTATGTTTCAATGACATAAATCTCATGTTATGGAATTCAGATTCATTTATGTTCACATCTACTTTTCTATGTCTATCTACAACAATTTCTCTTTATACTCTGGAGCTGTAAAAGTAGAAATTGTGCGCATTTTTTATTCGTATGCAGTTTGCATTCAAACCATTTTCGAACTTTTTATTAATTTTTTTGGAAATACTAATGGCAATTTTAATATGCGTTTTTGTAACTATTGTTCTTAAATATGACAAAATGTAATGACAGCAATGGTTGGATATTGCATATTACTGGAAATACGAATTCAAGCAGTAAAAAAAGCTTTCAATTTCTCAATAAAAGCAGCTGGGAAATAGTTTGAAAAAAATATTTATATTTTAAATGATTTCGTTTACGAGCAGAAATATTAGATTTTCAAATGAATTTCATTTATTTGTTTCAAACTTTTTTGAATTAATTGTTATAATCTACATACAGTGGCGGTTCTAGGACTTGGGTTTGGGAAGGGCCGATTTTACTAAATTAAAGGATAAATAGACTCAATATCGACCAAACCTAGACCAAAAACTAGTACAAAAATTTTACCAATGCTTACACCAAAATATACAGACCAACAATTAAAAGATAACTGGAACAAAGCTAAGACCAAAATTCAAATTAAAATCGGGTAGAAATTTAGGCGGAAATTTTGACCAAATTTCAAACTAAAATTCAAACACTTTTTTTCAGATCGAAGTTAAAACCGAGAAAAGGACCAAATTCAGATCAAAAATCTAGATCAAAATAAGGCCAAACTCAAACCAAAGTCTTGATTAAAAAAAAAAGCATTCAGACCATGAATCGGATCGAAATTCCAACATAAATCAATCAAAATAAAACCAAAATTTAAAACAATATTCAGACCGGTTTCGGACCGAAATTCAGACGAAAACTCATATCAGAATCAAACCAATTCAGACCAAAATTTTGACCACAACTCAAACTAAGAGTTAGATTAAAACTGAAGCTATCAGGACGCCAAATACAAATTAAAATCAAACCAAAATTTAGACAAGAAATCAGATCAGATGCTAAGTAAACGGTGGTCTGAGCAAAATTTGGAAAACAATTTAGACTAAGAGTTACAGCAAAACTCAGACCAGAACGATCTCTTATTTATTAGTCTCCTAAAAGCAAGACATTTATAAACTGGCGCTGAAATTGTAGATTTAGTGTTTAGAGTTGAAGGTGGGCTGAATTAAATCAAAGCACTCAGTCTCAAAGATCATTGCACTATACCCAATATAGAGCCAGTAGAAAGACAGGGAAGATATGTGAGGGGATAATTAGGAAGAAGAAAGGTCTCTCAACCTCGAACTTCTTTGTTTCACTGATGAGCCTTAGAAGCTCAGGAAGAAGGAGAGTATGTATATTATTCATACTCAAGACATCACTACCCAACACCCTTAATCTGATTCTTGCCAACGCCGGACAGCTACAAAGATAATGCTTCTAATTACCTGTTAGGTTGTTTCCCGAAGCACTTTGCGGTTCGGCAGGAGGCAAGGTCGAACTATCTTTCTTTATGGAAAGAACCCAAGAAATCGTTGATCCAACGAATGACTTCCCCTGACCAGTACCATCCAGTTCCGTTTGAGGTTTGGGATCCGTCGGTATAAAAGACATGACTTCTTCCGAAGCGAATACAAGACGCATGCTTGTTCACGGGCATCAAGAACAGTGGGCACTATACAGACAACTGGTGGTATATCTGACTGTGCCCTATATCCTCCTCCATTTAACCGGGGTCTGTGAGCCATTCCCATCGCTTCTTTTCGAATCTGAAGATCCAGAAAAAGCAAGTGCTTTTACTAAGATTCACTGAAAGACCCTGTAGATCGCACCAAACCTCGATCTTGACCAAGACTTCTTGCATTTCAATGCACACCTTCTGTAAGGATCATCCCGAGTTTAGTACGCACACATTGTCAGTTTTACGAACGGAGTCCACCACGAAGCACCATAGAAGAGCAGAGATTACGCCCCTTTGGGGCATCATTTTTCAACCTCGACCATCACACTGTCTTCGTTTTCTCCCCCCGTGATAAGCAGCCGTTTGGATAGCATTGAATGACAATTTGTTCAACACCATATTGTCTGGCCGAAGAGCACATTGAGTCGAATGTAACTGTAAGTACTAACACAATCGTGAAGAGTTGATTCACAGGATTTTCCACTCTGATAAGCATCTTGTCGAAAATTGAGAAGGTTTTGACTCAAAACCTACAGCTTAATGCGCTTTAAACCCCTGCGTTCCAGACTTTTAAGCAAAAACGATGTCAAACTTATCGGTCGGTAACTTTTCGGTAGAGCGTAGGTACCTTCCCGGTTTAGGAATAAATACAACTTTAACCGAGCGCCAGAGACGTGGAATATATACGTGAGCGAGACAAGCCATAAAGATTCATTCCAGAACCTTCATAAGATTTGTCCCTCCCCGTTTTAGCATGATTGGATAAATGCCGTCGGGTCCAGGGGACTTAAAGGCATCGAATGACAAAAAGGCAAACTTTAATGTGTCTTCGTTGACTATCCTAGAGGCTTTAAACCAATCGAGCCTTCTGGTACTAGAGCCAACCTGACCTGGTTTCACCTCCTTAAAGTCTTTTTGCAGCTGACGGTAGATAGTCCAGTCCGCTTCCAACCGAGTTTTAATGGCTCGATTTAGAAGCTTCCCGGAGTTTTTCCGTAAGATGTATATGGCTGCAACCTTTGGACTGGCAGAAATTTTCTAAAAACATATTTTTTCCATGATTTGGAACTTTTTTATGTTTTATGTCACTACTAATACATTGAACGCAGCTGTTCGTATGTATGTATGTGCGACTAATTATAACGCAAAAGTAATTTTAAAAATAGTAAAAGATAATGATACTCATCTTTTCTATTTTTGCGTTGAGACATTAATAGCCGACTGAATGCCAGTTACCTTCATCAGATGATAACTTAAGTGTAAAGAAAACTTTTCAAAAGAATAAAGAAAAAGAAAAAAAACATAGTGACAAAAGTCTCAAGAAGAAGAAGGAGAAGATGTGCAGGCAGCAGCTGTCATATTAAATACACACTTAGTAGCTATGCTAAAGTTTCTTACAGCTTGTAGTATAATCATGGCTTTACACATTGCTTGTATTTGCTCCGCACACTCACACACTAGCAGAATCTGCCTTCCTATCTTAACCAATTCAAAGTGTGATAGCAAACCACAACCATCACAATTACCTTCGTCGTTTATGTTTTGTATTTTTACCGTCAAACTATTTGCAGAATTGTGTGAAAGGATTAGGTTTAGTTTTCGAATGTATATTTCGAATGGGAAGGGCTTGAAGATTAAGGGTTAGAGCTTGGGAAATGAGTTTGAGGTAAAGACAGAAATCTTGTTTAAGCAGAAGAAAAGAAGTGTGCACCTTTAAACAGAAGCAACATGTTGGCCATGAGCTCAGCCAACTCAAGGCTACCTACCTATTATCTTAACCAGTAGTTTTGTTTAGCTATTTTAGTTCTATTGGGTTTTGTTTAGAGCAGACACGGCTCACTTACATAGAATTATACTTGATGTACAATTTATGAGGGCACATAAGTACAAAAAATAGTAGCTGCTTCTTACTTTTGTTCTATTACTACCCAGTGGGCAAAATCTTCATTAATGTTTACAAGAGTTTGGCGAAATTTTTGCGGCAAAACTATCGCGACCGAACCCAAAAACGATACGAAAACGAATCATATGTGGCTCAGTTTGTGGCAGCAAAAGTTTCGTTTAGGACACTCGTTAAATAAATCATTAGCGAGAACTCTTTTGTTGTTTCCTTTTCTCATTAATTCTTCAATTTGTCACAACTTATCGTTTGTGGTATCAATTTTTTTTCAATCAAAATTAACCAGGAAAGCAATTTATCCATCATCTAAATCGTCTTCGTTCTCCATTTTCATATCTCCTTCTGTAGTTGTATAGAATTTGTGCTTTGAAGAAATTTGACGAAGCGATTCCGGCTTTGCTATAAGGTATTTATAGAAATCAAGGCATGGATATTTCAAGTTACATTTAACGATAAAAATCGCCTTCAATGTTTCCACTTCTTTCAAAGATATACTTGCAACGAGTTGCCCTTGTTTTCTGACACGTTTTGCATTGTGATTGATAAATTTGAATTTCGCAGTGTTCAAAAATTTTATATTTTTTTTTGGTACTTTGGTAAAAAAAAAAGAAGCGGTATGCGGTTTTGGAGGTGAAAAAGCGGTATACTACCGCGAAAAACTGTATAGATACGAGCGTTATTCATACATCATCTTGCTGAAGTATTTCAGATCTGTTTTTTGTGCAATTTTTTGACGACATTTGTCAAAGCTGAAACGACATGGGCTCACTAAAAGCTGAATTACTAGTTCAAATATATCTCGTTTTCAAAATTTGTGTTTCTAATAAACTAAAGTGAATTACCTACAATCCTACTTATTCTAATTTAAAAAAAAAATACCATTATGTGGAAGATCCTAACGGCTGAATTTGAAAATTCGTAAAAATCGTAAGGCCACTTTAGGCGCTAGAGTTGTATCAAAAAACTGGGTACGCCATTCACTTAATCGGCTTATTGTACATAGGTACTGATATCTGAAATCCATTTATGTGTAAAATAAATGTGTTTTCCATACAAGATCTCCAACCCATTGTAAAACATCCTTTTAAATCACGCTTTTCGGAGTAGCTTATCTAGTTTTCGCAAATTTAAATTTTTTTTCATTTTGTTTGGTTTTTAGCTCCTTATTTCCATATTCTGCTGTCGAAGGGAAGATCTGAACTACTTTAGCAAAATAATGTATCTAATGTTCATGCGACGCTCGTATTTTTTACCGCAAAACGCTCGTTTCTTTCTGAACCTGTTTGTGATAGTTTAGACGAACGTCAGCTCGACATTCACTGCTTGGTCCACTGGGTACTTACATACAATTTTTCAACTATTACCAAGCCATTTATGACTATTTTGTTCCTACACACACACACATCTATACATAAGCAAATTCTAGTTATATGTGCTTGTGTGAGTATTTTGACGTGTGACCTTCTTTATTTTATATTTTTACCAAAGCCAATGCCGTCATTTTACTTTTTGTGCTTACTTCCTATATTTTTGTGGTTGTTGTTGTAGTTTTTCTATACCCTTGGGTCTTAATATCGCATTGAATAATGCGCCTCTCATCGTCATTCACTCACATGCACACATACAAACTTATGTTCATACATGCATACATATGAATGTATTGAAAGCACGTTCATGTTAAAAGCTACAACAAACATTTCAACCTGTTTGCAAGCAGCTAACTGCTGAGTGTTGCTGTCGTTTTTGTATGTATGGTAGAATGAGACGCTGGGGAATATTGAATTCTTGATTAATTCATTTGATGACAGTTCACCATTTGCGCCATTTTATTTTGTTGTTGATATTTTTTTTTTGTTCAATGGATTACTTTCTTTACTCCTATTTGGTTATTTTTGTACCTTCTCTTGCTCTCTTTACGTCTCTCCCACTCCCTCTCTCTCACACTATTTCTCTCACACACACAAACACACTTCCTCTCTTTAGTTTGTGTTGTTTTTTTTACTGATTGCTTACGTATTTTTTTGTTTTTGTTTATAGCTTCTGGCAAACAGTTTGATATGGAAGGTGTTGATTACTCTTTTAACCTCTGAATATGGGTTTTGTTTTTGTCGTCTTAGGTGTTGTTGGAAATTTTCGCTTTATTTAGCTGTTGTTGTTATTGTTATACTTAGATTCCTTTTTTTTCTTACGTCCATTCATTAGTGTGTGTTTATTAGTTTTTCAACTGTCAATATATTTTTTTGTTGGACATTTGGCAGACAGTTTATGTGTGTATTGTTTGTATGTGTGTGTGTGTAGGTGCAAAAAACCTTAAATTAGTTCTATTCTCTTTTGGTTATTCAATATTCGTGTAACAAACCTGAAGAAGTTTGTAATTAATTTCGAAAAATTCGATGTTGCTTGATGTTTAATTTTCTAGCTGGATTATTGATTTACAGCGACAAAACTTTAATGCACAATAGCCAAAAGTTAACAAATTCTATAATGAGTATAGAAATGTTTATTTTTCTATCAAAATGTCACATAATTAATATTAAAAGCTTAGGAGATTTTCATAAAAATCCAAAGTTAATAAAAGATTTCAAGAATACTATAAAACAGATTGTTGAATTCTTTTAATCTTAACCCATTTGAACTGGTTATAGAAATCAAACTCATCCAATTTTGAAAGTTCTTTAAATTTAAACCGCATTTGAGATTTTCCGAGGTAAAGAGAAATCCCACTTTAAATCATACCCCTAAATAAAGAAGAAGATGAAGTAGAGGTAGATTGGGTATACACCCACAGCAAATCTCCGTACGAAATTTATAGGCAAGCTCTTAATTGAAAATCTCAAGGCAGCAGAGAACAAGGAAGGCTGAAACACGCCTGGAAATGAATCCGTGAAAATGCAAAATGCAGTCAACGGGAAAGTCATTCAATAAAATAAATTGCAAAAGGGAGTAGTTGGCGGAAATGCTTTGTTGAGGCTTATGTGCTCCACAATGAGCCTTACGAAATAAGAAGAAGAAAATATAAGGAGTGCACACGAAAACATTGTAGCATAGTTTTTTACTTCATACTTTTGTTAGAAGTGTTCGATAAAAAAAAAAAAAATAGTTAATCATCGGCACAAAAGTGTTAGCTAAAAATGGTTACTCAAGCTGAAATTGAAAAATCATTGTGAAAGTTATTAAACGAAATCCGAAATTGAGTCACTTACAAGTTACCAAAACTGTTAAAGTACTCCGTCAAAGTGAGTTAGCCGGGTTTTGTAAAACTTTAATGACATTCTAAACATTGATCGAAAGGTGAGGTCTGGCAGAAAATCTGGATCGGGAGACTTACGCAGGCCTAAAAGTGTCAAGAACACTTTTTATCAAATCCAAAGGTCCACAAAAAGTATTTTTGTTTTCCTGATATTTTAGTCAAATAAAATCTAATAACTTTTAATTATATAAACGCAGTTTTTAAGCCTCTATATTTAAAAACATTAAAAAGTGATTATTTTTTGAAAGAATTTATAAATGTAATTTTGATGATTTTTCAAAGATGCTAGACGAATCTATTTTATAGAAGATTACTTCTTTAGAATCGTTTTTATATTTACGCCGGGTGTAAAAGATGAACGTCAGAACGGACATTAGATAACGGAAATTATGGGCAGCGCCCTCTATAGAAAAGAACGTATGGCAGAGCGACATTTTTTTCATTGTCGTATAATCTTTGTTTTTAAATTCATTGTAAAAACTTAAAGAAAACCATCATGAAATATTGGAAAAGAAAATAAAGATCTACTACTACTACAACTTCTATATCTTACGCGCGATATGTATGCGCACAAAAGCATAGTTTCATCGGAAAGAAATTTTTCATATTAATATTTTGTTTGTGCATCGCTTTTTTTTCAGTCTATACTCGCTCATTCTTTCAGCTCTAGAAATTTCTGAATGTTTTTGTTTGAAATGTAAAATTTTACGAGAAACTGATGGGCAATTGAGCATGAAAAAATGAGGATGCATACTCTTAAATATATACAAGTTATAAGGATTTGGGTGATGGTTTGTTCGCTTATTCGCTAATTTGATGGTTATTAAAGTTACTCATACGACCCCATGGCATCCACAGTGTAGTGGTGATTACAGACTGCCCAATGTTAGACCACTACGCATTGAATAAAAGTTTCCCAACTACTCTTAACGAGCTTGCGATTAGTAGTCAATGATCATGTTGGAGAATTTTTAGCTGAAATGAATATTGAGCTGTATAATAGCCTCTTCTAGGCACGCCTCACGTACTTCTCACCAATACATCAGTGATTGGCTAAAAAACCGACTAACAACCTTTCGTTGAAAGAGGAAAGAGAGCCGCTATATATCGAGAACGTGTGTCTTCGTTTCAAAAGATTTATTCGAATTGGTAAGAGGGGGAGTGACCTAAGTAAACACCCTCTTCCCCCCTTACTTTCTCTTAGGCATGAAATATGTACAATAAAAACAAATTTATATTAGTTTTTCATATACCAAAGTTATGGGCTTCTGAACTCTTTAGCGGGGATACTAAGTGATAAAGAATATTTGTGTACAGGATCGAAATTAGCTGAACCAAATTACTCTTAAAAAGTTATTTATTCTTCATTTCATTATGTAAAGGAACAATTTGATTTACAGTTAAAATAACAAAAAAAATTCTTCAGTGCATTTTGAATAAGGAAACTGAAATTGTTAAGAAAAAACTCCAATTTTTTTATTTTCTAAAAATCACAATAAATTTCCAGAATTTCAGAATTCCACAGCACTAATATAATAATATAAAGAAACAGCACTTATTTATTAATTAAATATAATAATCTTTATTTATTAAACTGTCATCGCTCATCCGCTTATAATAAATTCTCATTACCGTCTTCAATTTCCACTATCATAAAATATTTACTGGAAAAATGGAAAAGTAAAAATAATTTCACACTCATTTATCAATTTTATATGGAGGAAGGAAAATAAAATATAAGATAAATGCATTTTTATTAATAAATTTATGTATGTGCAGCATAAGTAAACATAAGGAAAAATAGTATTTGCAACAGCAAATGACGACGTTGTCCTCATATGAAACTTAATAGGGATATACGAGTATGTATGAATATAATGTGAAAAATAAAAACTGCCACACCCACACTTGCACCTACATACTTCTGGCTGGACAACCAGTATCAACAACACATTGGTTGAGACAATTTATTTCATACAATCATTCACACTTTGGGGTTTCAATGTAGCAGCATCGTCATCTCATCCATCCATCTACAAAAGTGTGTTGCATACATAAGTGTTGGAGGGTGGGAGTTATACAGCCGCAATCGTAGATATTGCATCACAGGAAATCTTCACTTATATTTTTGGTTTCTGATTTTTATAACGCTTATAACGTTTATAACGTTCAAAAATACAAAACTTTGGAAGCCAGATTAAATTTTAAGTTCTGAAATAAGCAAAATCGGTCAAGTAGGCGTGGTCCTTCCGAACAGAAGGAAAATAGCTTGAAACAAAAATCTTTAAAATTTCAACTTTTTTTGTTACTGATGCAATTTCAATGATCAGAGCTGTATGTGTGTGAGTGTTAAATAAATAAACTTGGAATATTGTTAATGTATTGGTGTTGCTCTTGCTGCTGCTGTTGCCATTTATTGTTGTACATTTTATTTATTTATTTATGTATTTATTTAAGTTGTATAATTGAATTTCAATTTCCAATTTTAATTGAATTCAATGGAAAATAAAATCAAGTGCACCAGTGTAAGTGTAGTGTAAGTTTGATAGAAAACTGTTACCGTTGTCATGCCATACCGTACCAAGCCAATTCAACCTCGGGGTGACAACAACAACATTATTATTGTTGGTTTTGATGTTGGTGTCAACGATGACGCTGATGATGTGTGATTACGATGGATGATGATGAGAGAAAATTGCAACGCTATGATTGAAATGAAGTGTAAATATTTCTAGAGAAAGAGAGAGGCAAATAAAATTTCATTAAGCCTAGCGAAATTGATTTTTAAATCGCTCTATGATTTGCATACCCTGCAAATAATTCGAATATTTTTGGAGGAGAGAAATCGTCCTTGCGTGAAATGCGATAAATATGTTATGTGTATTGAAAAATGTTCATGTGCTCTCTCTGAGAGGAAGCAGTATTGCCAGAACTGAAGCTTAATGTAATCGTGGAATTTTTGTAAGCATTCGGGCTAATGCAACTGGCTTACGAATCTGCCACGAGACTCGGTTGAGACTTGTTTCCCAACTGGTGGTAAAATTGAGGGCTAATCATGGTCGGCGACCTGAAAATGAGTCATTTGCGATTATTATCCGCGAGTTTACTTTAACGCGGTAGAGCTCTTCCACTAAAGAAAATATTTGCAGGGTATGTGTATGTATGCGTGCGTGCATCCATGTGTGCATTATTACATATGCATAATGGATAATTTAATTACACAAACGAAACTGTGAAAATGTGTAGTGTAATTTCGAAAACATTGTAGAACAATCTGGTGAGTGGAGGCCGCCATTATATTTTGTGTTTATAGACTTCGAGAAAAGATTTAATATTTTTGATCAAAACGTAATCTGGAAATTTCTGGAAAGCACAGAAGTCTCTCCTAACCTCATCTCTCTTGTAAAAGGATATGCCTTCATCGAAAAATATGCAAAACTCTACATGATAACCAACTCAGCTGCAAAATAAACTGAGAAATGAGCGGGTGTGCTTGGAACTTGAGACCTTGACGATATCTGCTTATTAACCCACAGCTAGTGATGATTCGATACAAGTAAATACAAGTAAAAACTCGATACTTTTCATTCGATTCAAGTACTTTTTTTACTCGATGCTATAACATAAGTATTTTACTTGGTATCGGAAAAAAGAGTCAGTATCGGATACTCGATACTTTTGGAAAATATTTATTTAAAAAACTGAAATATTGCCATACAATATTTAAAATTGTGGATCATTTTACAATATTTTACAGCAATCAATAATGTATTTCAAAATGTTATTGCAGAATTATTCAAAATATTTCAGTCCATATTGCAATATTTCAATGTATGACAACATTGCAGTACAGTATTGAAGTTCTAGAAGATATTTCCGGCCATGCATGTAGAACATAATGTTTATTGAAATCTTTTCATTAAAATAAAATATTTTTAACAAGCTTTAATCTGTTGATTAGTTTTCCTTCTATTATAAATTTTCTAGCGATTTACTAAATAAAATTAACGTAATTTCTATATGATTTAACTGTTTCCAGTGGAAATATCTCAAAACCATGATTTATTGGCGAAAAACTCGTGTTGAGTAGTGTAAACTGTAGGCTCAACCATGTTGTATCACAATGGGCAGTTCTGACCTGTATGTTTTCCTTTACAACCACTTAAAAAAGAGTAATTTGTCTCTTTAAACGAGTATTCGTTACAAGTACATATTCGATACTTTTTTCCGATATTTTCGGTAGCATCGATACTTTTATTCGATACAAGTAATGAGTAAATGTATCGATACTATGTGGGTATCGAATCAACACTACCCACAGCTACAAGAACAGGGTGAATAAATTAAAATGAGTAGACGTAGCAGCCGCTTTTGAAGCTGGATTAAATATGAACAGAGAAAATTAATAGTTATACATCTCCAACAGCTCTTAGCTGAAAAATGTAGTCTGGTGGTACGAGCAGCAATTGATTGGAATCCTTAGGGAGGAAGAAAAATCGATCCTCATTTACGGGAAGAGACAGCTGGAGCAAAACCAAAAAATTAGCTGTTGATGGATTAGTTGCCAGGGTATCGTGATTATGTGCTGCTGGACATCTTTTGTCTGCATCAATCTGTTAAGTTTAAGCAGACAGGCCACAATGTTTATGGATACTTTAGGAACCATCACTCTAGCCCACTTGCAATTTGTATCGTTAAGCAAATGCCGTCATCTGGACTGCTATTCAGAATACATAGAGTCGATACTCGATGTTCTTATGGTTTAGTTTTTAGCCCAATTTAGATCAGATTTTGCTTTTCGAGGTTTTGTTTAAGATTTTGTTCCGAAATCTGAACCGATTTAAGTTAAATTTTTGGTAAAAATTCTAGTCTGAACTTGGGATTGCTCTTGGTTGCAGTTTTAGATTGAATGTTTGTATGAGTTTTGGTCTAGATTTCAGTTTCCTTCTGGTTTCAATTTTTATTTAAGTTTTGGTCTAATTTTTGTTCTCATTTCGTTTAAGTTTTGTGTCTGATTTCGGTCATAGTTTTGGCTTGAGTGTGGACTGAGTTGTCGTCTGATTTTTGGCCAGAGTTTTAGATTGAGGTTTTGGTCTGAAATTTGGCCCGATTTTAGGTCTGTTTTTGTTTTGAGATTTGGTATGAATTTTGATTTGTTTTTGTTTTGATATTTGATCTGAATATTAAGTTAATTTTTGATCTGAGTTTGGTGTGATTTTTGGTCTAAAATTTCGTCTGATATGTGGTCCGATTTCGATCGGAGTTCGACTGAGTTTGGTCTGAGTTTCCATCGAATGTTTGGTGTGAGTATTAATCTGAGATTTTGATCTCCTTTTAGCCTGAGATATGGTCCGAATGTCGGTCTGCTTTTGATATGAAATTTGGCCCGAATATTAAGATTATTTTTAATCTGAATTTGGTTTGATTTTTACTCTGATATGTGGTTCGATTTTGGCTTGAGTTCTGATATAATTTTGGTCTGAATTTTTATCTGTTTCTGGTCGGAGATTTCGTTTGATTTCTGGTTTGAGATTTGTGCCTGAAATTTGATTTTAATTTTGGTCTGATTTGGATTTGAGATTAGGTCTGAATATTGGGATGATTTGCGATTGGTCTAAATTCTTGTCTAATATGTATTCCAGTTTTGATCTGAGTTCGCCTGAGCTTAGTATAAGTTTTCGTCTGATTTTTGTTGTGAATATCGATCTGAGGTTTTGATCTCCTTTTAGTTTGAGATTTGGTTTGCTTTTGATATAAAATTAGGTCTCGACATAGCAATGATTTTTCATCTGAATCTGGCTCCATTTTTGCTTTAATATATAATTTGATTTTGAATTGAGTTTTGATCAGAATTTGGGCAGAATTTTTGAGATTTCGTCTGATTTGTGCTTGAAATTTGATTTTGTTTGAGTCTGACCGTTTGGTTTTTGGTATAGATATCGATCTGAGGTTTTGATTTTCTTTTGGTTTGAGATTTGGTCAGCTTTTGGTATTAAATTTGCCCTAGATATTAGGATGATTTTTGATCAAAATTTCAAGTGGTTTTCGCTCTAATATATGGTTTGGTTTTAGTCCGGCTTTTGATCTAATTTTGGTCTGAGTTTAGTCTAAGATTTGTGTCTGAAATTTGGTTTTAGTTTTGGTCTGGTTTTGGTTTGAGATTCGGTCAGAATATTAGGATGATTTGTAATCTGAATTTGATCTGGATTTTGGTCTGAATTTTGGGCTGAGTTTGATCTGAGTTTTTGTTTGATTTTTAGTTTAAGTTTTGGTCTGAGTTTGGTTTGGAATTTAATCGATAATTTTAAATCGAAATTTGTTGATTTTTGGCCTAGATTTTGGTTCTGGTTTTTTTTGATACCTAATCCTATATCCATCACTGTCTCAATAAAAGTACTCACTGGAGTCTTGAATGAATAAACAATTTTTTTTTTTTTTAATTTCCCTTACTGTGAGTGTGATGTTGATTTTTTTTTTTTTTTCAATTAAAATTGTAATTATTGTAATTAAGCTATAATTGAACTGAAAATTGTTTAACACGAATAATTGCTTTTTATTTATAATTAAAATCGATTTTCAATTTACTACCAACCACATATACACATATACTTCAAAATCACAGTGACTCATATAAATAAAAATATCATGCTACTTTTTTACACTTAACTCTGTTATGAATAAAATTTCTTTACGATGACTTTGCTGTTTACTGTTTACCTCTTGTAATCTGCTACTGTTTTACTACTACTTCTGATATCAAAAAAATACCTGTTGGTTCAGTGACTTTGCTACCCAAAAATTACTGTAAATAGAGTAACCTGTCGTTACCTGTTGCTACTACATTTAAAGGAGCCTTTACTTATCATACTCTGGTATTTGTTTTCTGTTATTACTGTTTAAAAACCTCAAATTATTTAATAAAGAGTAGAAATAAATATCAAACATGCTGTATACTAATATTTATATTTAATTCAGTTAATTTTTATTTCAAAATAATTTTAGTTTGGATAGCATTGACCTTCCCAGTCTATTCACCTCAACGTTCTCTGTATAAATGCTTATTATTACTGCGTGAGATGATAATTGAATTTTCCAGTTGTAATTAGAGTTTAATATTGATACAAATACACACACAAACTCATGCACAATTATTGATGATTAAATTAGTTTATCATTTCCACATATGCGGAAAGTTTTCGAAAGTTTGCTGTAGCGTAGCGTAGAGCATAGAGCAGGGAGATACATTATTAGGTATCCTTACTTAATACCTTGGAGATAATCAAGTAGATTATTCATTTGTTTTTTAATTATATTTATGTGTCAGTAACTCTGCGTGTGTGTGTGTGAATTTTTGTTTTTTTTTTTCATAGAAAATAATTTGGAGCTCATTGTTATCGAGATTTGATAATAATAATAAAAATAATGAAATAGTTATTATAGAAAATGCTGCAATTAAGACTTTCATTCATTTCAACTGAATATAGATAAATAATTGTATTTTGTATAGTTTTGTTTTTTGCAAATGAATTTGCACAGTGACCGATTTTCTAGAAAAGCTGGCCAAAAATCGAAGATATTGTTTACTGTTATTGAACATAACCTGCAAAATTCCTCTAAGCTAAGTCGAAAACCTGATATATTGGAGTTTTTTTTCAGCGACTCCAAAAACATGTAAGGAACATTGGTCTGGCCCCCGGACTCGAAAACAAAAACATTTTTTTTGTGTGGCTGTGTGATACGTGATAATTATGATTATAAAAACTTCATCTCTTTATTATTTTGTTATTAAGTAATCGGCGATACGTCAAAATCACAGTGATCATAAACACTTCGTTTATGTTCTTTTTATATTCGTCGATCCTAATTCGTAATATAAATAAGCATTTCACTAGTTTTACATTCTGTTACTATGTAATCGGTGACATTTGCAAATAACAATGATCATAAATACTCCATTCCGTTTAATTGTTACTGATGGGTGATAGTTACTTACTCGTGAGATTCAACAATCAGTGTGACCATAAATATTCCGTTACTTTTTCGCTTTCGCACTAATCGGTGATATTTGCTAAACACAGTAATCGTAAATATTCCGTACTTTTTATATTTTTACTAATCGGTGATATTTGTAAATCGTGGTGATATTTGCAAATCGTCACGATATTTGCGAATTACGGTTATATTTATAAATCTCGATGATATTTGTAAATCACGGTGATATTTGCGAATTATGGTAATATTTTTGAATCACGGTGAGATGTGTAAATCACGTTGTTATTTACAAACCTCGATAATATTCGTAAATTACAGTGAAATTTGCAAGTCACGGTGATATTTGTAAATCACGGTGATATTTCTAACTCACGGTGATATTTGCGAATCACAGTTATATTTATAAATCTCGATGATATTTATAAATTGCGGTTATATTTGTAAATCACGGTAATATTTGCAAATCTTGGTGATATTTTGTAAATAACGAATCACGGCCATATTTATAAATCTCGATGATATTTGTAAATCGTGGTTATATATGTAAATCGCCGATATATTTGCGAATCACGGTTATATTTATAAATCACGGTGATATTTGCGAATCTTGGTAGAATTTTGTAAATAACGGTGATATTTTCGAATCACGGTTATATTCACAAATCTCGATGATATTTGCAAATTGCGGTCATATTTGCAAATCACAGTGATATTTGTAAATCACGCTGATACATATATGCGAATCACGGGCATATTCATAAATCTCGATATTTGTAAATTGCTGTTATATTTGTAAATCACGGTGATATTTGCAAATCTCGGTACTATTTGTAAATCACAGTGATATTTTCGAATAACGGTGATATTTACAAATCACGGTGATATTTACAAATCACGGTGATATTTATAAATCACGGTAGTATTTGTAAATCACTGTGATATCTTCACACCACGATAATATTTTGAAATCATAATCACCGAAAACACTGTTACTTTTTCATTCGGTTACTAATGACTGATATTTGCAAATCAGTTACCAATAGCCATTAGTAGATTTTTCTTCCGTTACAACTTAGTGATTTTGGTAAAGTCAGTAATATTTCCAAATTAAAGTTACTATAAATATTCCGTTGTTTTATCATTCGACTACTAATCTGTGATATTTGCAAAACCCAGTTATTTTTCATTCTGTTACCTTCCATAAATACTTTTTCATTCTGCGACTAATCGAAGTTACTTCTTTAAAAATCACTATGACTCTAAACACTTCAATCGATTTTTCTTTAAATTACTAAACCGTGATTTTTGCTCACACACAGTGACAGTAAATATTCTGTTACTTTTTACTTCATTACTAATCAGTGACATATATACAGAAATTACTAGCCTGTGATATCTGCAAATCATATTCCCTATAAAAGAGTATCCAACTACCTTTTTAGATTTAGTTATTGATAAAAAAAAAACTGAAAAATAAATAAAACGGGTAAATCACACCCTTATGCAGCTTTTGGATATACTGGTTAATGTTGCGACTATACAAAAACAGATAGTTAGTTCACATACTTGATTGCAACCAGTAACTGGTTCTGAAAAATATTCAGTAGCCTCATTCAAGTATTGAATTTATGTAAAAATAATTACTGGGATTAGTAGCGATTAATGTAACTAGTAGGAAATTAATAAATTATAGTATAGCATAAATATTTTTACTGTTATTATGAAAATTCAAAACATCACCAATTGTGTTTTAAGCTTTTAATGATGAGAATTCGAAAAAGTCTCAATCTCAGCTTTATAGTGAGATTGTTTTCACAAGACATTCAGTTAATTCTTTTTTTTCAGTGCATCTTAGATTTTAATATCATTTATAATTATCGTAATAAACCACTTTTAATTAACAGTTGTTTATTGTATGAACTTATTTTAGATTTGTGTAATTATGAATGAAAGGCGTTTTTGTTGTTTGAGTTTAGAGTATTTCGCATTAGAGTATTTTAATAACTTCTACAGAATTGGCGAATAAATTTAAAATTATTTAAAAACATGAGTCTATATCTATATAATAAGTGAGATCGAAAAAATCTTAACATATATAAAATTCAATAATTTTTAAACGGTTGATCTTAGAGTTTTGATTTTTTTTTATTTAATTGATAATATTTCACAAATTATAGAAAAATATAACTTTTATAGTTCTAACCACTATTTATGAACTCGTGGACCTTTTTTGGTAACCTTCCATTAGAGATTTGATAGTTGTTTCAGACATCTTTTTAGAACACTTTGCCCATCTCCTTTTAAAATCTTCGATATTTTGGGACACCTTTTTTGTGCTCTTTAAGTTTCTTTTCACAAGAGCTCAATATCTCTCCACTGGTCTTACCTCCGGACAATTTGGAGGATTGAGATTGGCCTCTTTTGGTACAAAAACTATGTTATTACTTTGGTTCCAGTCCATAGCTTTCTTGCCGTAGTGACATGATGCCAAATCGGGCCAAAAATATGTGGACACATTGTGCTGTCTTATGAAAAGAAGAAGTCTTGTTTTCAAACATTCTTTGATGTATATTTCGGTATTTGTAGAGCCCACTGTAACAAATGACTTGCTTCTTTTGCCGTTGCGCAACTGCATATAGCTTGCCATACCAGGAATTTTTTAGGAAATTTTGTCTGCTTTTGGATTCTAAAGTGTTCTTCGACATTTCCTCGAGCATCAGCAACATAAAAATTTTGATCCGGAAGCTGCGTAAAATCTGCCAGTATATATGTTTCGTCGTGCATTGTACAACATGAATATTTTTGTATGAAATTCGATTTTAATTTCCGAGCCCCACTTTTGGCGTCTAAATTTTTAACACCATTCCTGTCTGGAACTTTTTGGACTTTGTATGTTTTCAAACCTGCATTGGCTTTAACTTTTCGCACCAAATAGTCAGAGCACTTGGCTAACCGGGCAGCTTTTCTACCAGATGTGTTTGGAGATCTTTTCAATATGCTTTCTATTTTCTTGGCTTTCCCAATATCATGTGGTCTTTGTTTTCTTCCCGAACCAGGTTTCCTATCGATGGTCAAATTCTCCTGAAACTGTTTAATAACATTGGAAACAGTTTGACGGCAGACCTTCAATTCTTTGGCCAATTTTTTGTAGGACCAATTTGGATTTTTTGGAAAATTTTTAATAATTTTAAGACTTACTTCTTTTTCTTCACTCATTTTGATCAAACTCACAATAAATCAACATGTTCGTCATTAAAAATAACAACTGACATATTTTTCAAAGTAAACTAGATCAAAGAAATTTTTAAATTTAACACCCAAAAAATGTTATTGGGTAAAACGTGTGTTAAGATTTTTTAAATCTCACTCCTTATAAAAATTCCCAGAATATAAAATAATTAAATTCTAATGACAACACATAAAATAACAATTACAAATATCAAGCGAAGAAAATTTTATTATTTTTATTCAAAAAAAAAAATAAAATTAACATTTTAATAAAATCCGTAATCTAAAACGTGTCGTACCAAACATAACCTGAAGAGCAATTAAATTGACGCTGGCAGTGATATCAAAAACAAAAAAAAAAGTAAATAAATTGCATACACATCATTGCACAATTACATAATGCGACATACATACATCCACACACATATGTACATATACGAACATGTAGGTGCATTGAAAAACGATGGAAATAGCAAAAAACAAGAGTGAAAAAAAAAATCACAGCATGCATTCAGGCATTCAGGCCACACCAGTTGCTCTATCCACAGCATCAACAGCAAGAATATCATCATGATGTTATAAAAACCTATTATATTATATATACATACACACCTGCATGTTGCAGCAGCAACATGACATCATAATCCGCCTGTTGCTGCAACTGTAATGATTATGAGAGTGAACGTTCATAAAAATCATATCCAATCATGAATGAAATTCTCATACTCTTCATATAATCACATATGCTGCCTGCCCTAAACTATGACTAACTAAAGTGTTTCAAGCTGTCTCTCGGGGCCCACCAGCCAAGCCAACCCAATGATGCTCTTCATGTGCACAATATTGAATATTTTACAAAATTATCAGTGTGTGATATTTTTGTGTCGCTAAAAATCACTTAAAAAAAATAAGAGCGCATTAAATTTTACTTTAAACGATATTTGAAAATGAAAATGTTATTTTTTATAGCTTAATACTTTCATAGGTTAAATTAAATAGTTGCACATTTTATTTCGAAAAAAAAACTTAAATGGTTATAAATATTAAAATAAAGGTACACAGTGTTAACACAGCACTCTAGAGTCAATGAGGAATCCAAACAGTTTTCAAAACTGTTTCTAGTTTCAAAGTAACAGTGACTAATACAAAGAATTTTAAGTTTGCGAAATATTCAACCTAGTCCTAGGTCAGAGAAGCTTGCCTGTGTAAATAAATTCCTACTTATTCATAGAACTTTTATGTTAAAATTGAAAAATCAAGGTCTGTTTAGAAATGTCCTACTTTTAGAGAGGTTAGATAACACAGGTTTACAAATGTCGGTAAATTTTCGACCCTATAAGGCATCAATTGTTTTTACGGTAATTTCAGGCCCTAATTATGAATCTGCAGTCCGTTTTTCGCTAACAGCTTAGATTTTGAGATATTTGCATTTGAAAATTGTGGAAACTTCTGACCATTTAAAAAACATTTTGTTTTTTTAAATCCACTGTAACATTTTGAGAACACATATGTAGGCACATGTGCTGAAATCCATTTAAGGCTAGGGTCGAAATAGCTTTTTGCATATACAGTTTGAACTGGTATAATTTTGTTTTAATTTCTTTTGCCTTTAAGTTTTTGATATACTTTAGAAAAAGGGTCTCGAAATGTAAAAATGTTGTGGCTGTACATTAGGATATCTCGTAAACTCTATGAAATACAGACCCTACTTTTCATGAGTTACTTAACCTTTGAAGTTAGGTAGGTATGTATAGTGGCTACTCCCGCACAGATCGAGCACAATTAGCGCTAGAGCGTTGTTTTGATACCACAACCTCATTTGTTAATGGGTGATTGCTCTCTTTTGTCTAGAACCAGTTCGTGACATTAAGAAATTGGGGGAGTTTTCCAATTTCGAGTGTAGAGATTTTGGTTATGTTGTCTAGAAAAGGTTCGTGGAATGATTTAAGTCTGGTTCCAGCAAGAGCTGGGCAATGACAGAGAAAGTGGGTTAGAGTCTGCCTTTCTTCAAGGGTATTGCAGCTTCTGCAGTGCGTGTTTTGCGGGATGCGGAGTCTGTCCCCTATTGCCCAATGTACCGTCAGTAGTGTAGTCAGTCTGGCTACATCAGATCGGGTGTTAAAAAAAAGACCCTGGTTCTGCTGTGGTAAAATTTTGGCTATGTTTTCTTGGTTACGTCGCATGTGGAAAGACTTTTTCATCTGCTATCTTCAAGGGTAAGGAAGTAAGAGATTATGTCAGCCTTGATTTTGTTCAGGAGAATTGCAACAGATTGCGCCTAAGTTAAATCCAGAGCTGAACCTCGCCTCGCTACTTAATCTGCCCTTTCATTGCCTTTGATGTTTCTGCGATCAGGAACCCAACTAAGGCCAATGTCCAGCCTATGTCTTAGGGTGGCGAGTAGAGGATATTATGTCTGAGCCTAGAGCCTTAATTGCCGCTTGGCTGTCCGTGAAGATAGCTACTTTAGCTCTCTTTGAATTTTAGTCAGTGCTTTGCAGACTTCTCTGATTTGCAAAAACAAAAGACCGTTAGGCGCATCAGTGAGCGACCTTCAACAAAAACAAAGCCATACCAGCTGATGATACCATTTGAGCAAAATTATTAACCCAGTTGATGCTAAAGGTGCCATTCAGCAGTTAGATAAAAATTCCAGCATATCTGTAGTAAAAAGGAATAACTTTTAAGTGTTTTTTTGCTGAACAATTTTATTAGATTTCAGTTGAATTATAGAAACAATATTTCATATCAAAGACAATTCTTGAAAATTATATCCCAAAAATTATTTAAAAATTTGAACCAATTTGATATTTATAATAAATACAGCGCCACCTAACTTAAGATATTTCATAAAGTAGAAGAAAAAAGAAAAGAAAAAGTAGTAGAAAATAGCAGTAAAACAGTAGAGGAAAATTGTAGTAGAAAAAATAGTAGGAAAAATAATAGAAAATAATACTAAAAATTGTTGTAAAAAAGTAATAAAAAAGTAGTAGAAAAATAGTTAAACGTAGTAGTACAAAAATGGTAACAATGGAGTAGAAAGAGTGGTAGAAATAATAATAAAAAATAGTAGTAGAAAAAAGTGTAAAAAAGTAGTAGTAAAAAAATAGTAGAAAGTAGCGGTACAAAATAAAAAAAAATTGTAGAAAAAATGTATTTAACTTTTTTTCTACTACTTAAAAGTAGTAAAATAGTAGTAGAAAATAAGAAAAAAATGTAGGAAAAAAGAAGGCTAAAATTAATAGAAAATAGTAGTAGAATTAGTAGTAGAAATAGTAGTAGAAAATGAAAAAGGAGCATGGTCCTACTAATTCAACAAACTGAAAGAATCTAAATCATAAATGGCTCCTGTGATATGTAACTCATAATGGAAATTCAGGTTATATGGAAGGTACCACCCCCCCCCCCCCCCCCCTTATCAATCCCACCTACATTTTTGTTGTAGCATGGCATTGTCAATTCTCGTTATTGTATCAAATTTCTGTGCTGTGCTATAAATGGTTCTTGAGATATACCCAAAAAAACTATTAGGATCGTATGGGACGTCCCACACCCACTTTACTAAAAGCCATTATGAATAGCTATTATCCATCCTCCCGCCTAAGAAAATATATTCTGGAAATATGACTTCAATCGGTCCAGTTGTTCAGAAGTTACACGATGACGTACACACAAAACTCTACGATTATATATATAAAGATAAAACCGCCGGAGCACGAATAATTCTGGTAGAACCCGAAAAATTCTACCAGCATTCACTTTCAGAACCTTGTAATTGTTGAAAAATTGTATTTTTGTCGAACAATATAAATGATTTTAATTTCAGTCTAAATTTTGACCTAAATTCGTTTTTGGACTGAATTTAGCTCCGATTTTTGATTTGCCTTTGGTCGGAGTCTAGGTATGAACATCGGCCAAGGTTTTGCTCTATTTTCGTATCAATAATCGGTCCGATTTTTGGTTAGTGATTTAGTCTCTAAATTTTGGTCAAAGTTTTGTCTACATTTCGTCTGGATTTCGTTCCGATTTTTTTTCTGTTGCTTAGTTTGATCTTCAGTCTGAAAATCTTCTTAATTTAAATCTGTTTTTACTCGGGCGTTTACTCTCAATATCAGTGTGATTTTAAGTCTGCTTTTAGTCTGAATTTTTAGTCCACATTTCGTAAGAATTTTTGTCAAAATTTAGGTCGGAATTTGGTCTGCTACTTTGGCACAATTGTGCTGAAATACTTTCACTTCCAGGTGCCTTCCATTGATGTACAAATACAACTCACACAATATGTATGATTGCTAAAGCTCAGCTTAGACCCTGCATAGGCTGTTGTGCCATAAAAAAGAATAATAAATTTCTTTCGACAGCTATTATCAAGTAACAGTGACTAAACTGCTAAAACCAAAATGTCTGTCTCATAGATACCGATTGCGGATTACAAATTTGTTTCTTTTCAAACAATTTCTTCAGGCATTTAACAATATTCCTTTCAACATTTCTACAATTATTAATTTTATCTATGCCACAACAGTGCAGATTTTTCATTTCTCAAAAGATTAGCCTCCATTTTGCACACTTGGCTCAACACAATTATTATTTTTCCTAGCCTTAAGCTTTTATGTTCAACATTTTGCCTTATGATGAGATTTTTAGTTTTTTGCTTGCAACATACAGTGGTTTGAAAGTTTTGTAATATCTATTAAAAAAATTAACTGATAAACTAAAAGAGATTTTATAAATGGAGTTAAGAAGGGAATGGCATTGCGCCCTAGGTTTATTACTTACTGTGGTAAATTCGAATTTACTATTTGTAAATTCGTATTAAGAAATAGCTTTAGAAGTAAAGTAATTTTAATTGATAAAAAATTTTTTGTATCACATCTCCGCAGTGATGGATCTTGGGGGGACTGTAGAGGCTGCAACCCCTTTCAAAAATGTAAATAATAATAACGTTTAAAACTCTTTACAGCGTAACTCTTTATTTTTACACTTGGACTACTTTTAAACTGAACTTTCAGGATTAGTCTACAGATGTAAAAATAAGGAGAGATTTTCTGATGTAGATTTAAATCATATTTCAAGTCCGGTTGTCCAACTGAATTTTGATCTGATTTCTGGCTAGATTTCAAGTCTCCTTTCTGTCCAAGGTTTTGTGTCTCTTTTAGTTGGATTTGGTCTAAATATTGGTCCATATTTTGGACTGATTTTTGGTCTAATTTTTTGTCTAAATTTAGTCTCCTTTTAATCAGAGTGTTGCTTTGAATTAATATTTTTTGAATCTGTTTCTAATTTTAAAATGAATTCGTCAAATTTTTGGTTTGAATTTGGTCTCATTTTTGGTATAATTTGGTTCAGATTTGGAGTTGAATTAGGTCTAACGAAAATTTTGAGTTTTTGTCTGAATTTTGGTTCTTTTTTCTTCTGAATTTCGGTCGGATTTTGTGCTGAATTTTGGTTTGAGCTTGGTCTCATTTTGATTTTGATTTGAATTCGGTTTAAATTTTGGTCTAAATTTTTTGGTCTTCTTTTTGCCAGAGTTTTGTTCTTAATTTTGATCCAATTTTTTTATTTTGGGTAGAATTTTATCTGAATATTGGTTTGTTTTTCTTCTCTGTTTGGTCGGACTTTAAATCTGAATTTCGGTTTGATTTTTAGACCAGATTTTGTTCTGATTTTCATTTGGTTTAAGCCTACATTTGCATTTACTTTTGTTCTGAACGTTTGCCTGAATTTCGATGAAAATTTTTGGATTGGTTTTTCGACTTATTTTGGATTGGTCTAGTTTTTTGTCTAGCCTCTTTAATCTTGTCTATTTTTTTATAATTTTTAACAAAGTATTAACACTAGACTTATAGGTCTTGAAGTAGAAGGGCAGTGAACTCCTACCACGAGTGGTACCCTACATATCTCAACCAAACCAAAGGAAAAAAGCGACATTTTAAAGTGTTTTGATTTTCTTTTTAAACGAATTTTGTAAGTTATAATATTTATTTTTTTTTTTTTGTAAAAATTTCAACCTAAAAATATTATATCTCCTAAACTATTACATCTATCACATTGAAATACTTATATAAAGTTTATTCCAAATTGTACTGAAAAACTGAAAAATTATGCATTTGCTATATTTAATATTTTTTTTAATCACTTGAACACTAAAACGACACACTGTGCAACACAATGCATTCTTACCATAAGTTTGCATTGCAGCAACTAAGAAGAAAATATGTCTATGATTAGCAAAAGAAAAAGACTTGGGGAATGTGTTGACAATTTCAGCAGAGATTAATTTAAAACTATAATCAGCAAGAATCTTGAAATGACATTAGAAGTTATTAATTAAAAGCAGGGTTAACTTGAATATGGAGTGGTTTGAGGTTGATTGCCTTTTAAAATGGATTAGTTTTCTTTACTTTTTTTCATACCTCGTCCGACGGTCATTTCCATTACTGCGTTTTCTTTTAATTAATTATCACGTTTCTTTATTTTTTCTTTTACATTGGAGTTTATTTTTTTTTCTTTTTTAGAATTTACCACACGACAAGTCAACTGCATTAGGGTAATTTCCTTTAGTAAATAATATTGTTACTTTTTCCGCAACCAACGGATCTAAGACAGACAGTCACTTAGACAGGCAGATAAACCCTTTAACAATTTACTTATTCTTCATATTTCTTCGATTTTGTTTTGTTCATTTTGTTGTTTAAACAAATCACGGCTGACTGACAACATTTAATTAGCTTCATGATGATATTGTTGATTTTTCTGAAAGGTTCCTGTTTCGTCGTTTTTGTTGTTCTTTTTACCATACATTTTTTCCTTCCACTTTGCTTCAATAAAAAAGTTTTTTTTGCGAACGCTTTGAACATATTTCTTCGAAATTATTTTCAACATTATTATTTATCAATATCAATTCCTGTTGAAGCAATTATAGTATTAGTTCTAGTTAACGGACACATTCGTGGTTTTATAATTTTCTTTTGATTAAAATAAATACTTCTAAAGATTTGGAGGGTGCCTAACATTTTAATTATTAGACCAAATCCAAGACCAAATTCAAACCACAACCTAGACCATGATTCAGACCTAAAATTTTTTCCAAAATCTGGAGAACAACACAGGCCTAAAGTGGACGAAAACTCTGTCTAAATTCAGATCAAGATTCATACGATAATTTATACCACAACTCGATCTAAGATCAGACCAAAACTCAGACCCAAATTTGTGCTATAAATCTGAGCAAAACTCAGACAAAATTGAGACTAAAAATAGATCAACGATCAGATCATAATTCAGACAAAGCAATACTTGAAAAAAAAGAATAAAAATGAGGTCAAAATTTGAAACAAAAATCGAAGCACAATTCAGAACAAAAGTGAGCAAAAACTCAGACTGGTTTCAGATCAAGATTCAGACGATAATTAAGGCCAAAAAACATATCGATATACAGGCTTAATGTAAACCAAAACTTTGCTCACAACTCAGAGCAAAATTCAGTCAAACCAAAGACAAATATGAAATTATAACTCAGACCAGAAGTTAGACCAAAATTAAAACCAAAAGTCTGGGCGAAATTTGAACTAATTCAGACTAAAATTCAGAACGAAAACTGATCGATATTTAGACCAGAATTCAAACTAAAACTCAGACTAAAATTTAAACCAAAATACAGGTGGATAGTTAGACCAAAATTCAAACCAAAAATCAGAGCAAATTCCACCTAAATTCAGACCAAACAATTAAGACCGTGATTCGGATCAAAATCTAGACCAAAATTCAAATCAAAACTCAAACCGAAATCAGACCAGAACTCAGGCCAAAAATTGGAGCACTATTCAGAACCAAAGGTTTGAGTTCCGATGAAGATTCAGATTACAGTTGAGGCCAAAAATCTTATCGATATACAGACTTAACTCAAGGCCATATTTCAGGCCAGACTAGACCGAATTTATACCAAAACTCAAAACATAAGTCATAGCAAAATGTGGAATAATTTAGACTACAATTCTAACCAAAAACTGATCGATATTTTTGCCAAAATTCAAACTAAAAATCAGAGCAAATTCTAACTAAATTTAGATCAAAAAATTGAAGCTTAGAACAAAATTCAGATCATAACACAGATTAAAGATCAGACCGATAGAAAGACCAACCTCCGACTAAAATAAGATCAAAATTCAGATCAAAACTTAGATAGACAATCAGGACAAAATGAAGGCCAAAAGCAAGGAAAAACTTAAATCAAAAAGAACAAAAACTACGACTAAATTCAAACCAAAACTCCGATAAAAACGAGGCAAAATTCAGACCAAAAATTAAATATAAACTTAAATCAAAAATCGAACTAAAATTCAGACCAAAACTCAAACCAAAATTAGACCAAAAATCGAAGCACGTTTTAGAACAAAACTGGACAAAAATTCAAACTGATTTCAGATCAAGATTCAAATGACAATTAAGGCAAAAAAGCATATCGATATACAGGTTAAGCTCTGACCAAAAATTAGACCACAACTCAGAGTAAAAGTCAGACTAAAGTCAGATCAAAATCAGAGGTAAATATGAGGTCATATTTCAGACCAGAACTTAGACCAAATTCAGACCAAAATTAGAACCAAAAATCAGTGCAAAATTTAGATTTCAATTCAGAGCAAAACTCAGACTAAATTCAGACCGAAACCAGAGCAAATTATGAGATCATAACTCAGACCAGAACTTAAATCAAATTTAGACCAAAATTCAAACTAAAGTTAGAGCAAAATTAAAACTAATCCAGACTAAAATTCAGACCAAAAACCAATCGATATTCAGACTAGAATTCACACTAAAACTCAGATTAAAAATTAAACCACAACCTAGAAGGATATTTGGACCAAAATTCAAACCGAAAATCAGAACAAATTCCACCTAAATTCAGACCAAAAAATTAAGAGCGTGATTCGGATAAAAACTTAGACCTAAACTCAGATCAAAGATCAGAACGATAGCAACATAAAATCTCTAATCAAAAGCAGACCAAAATTCAGATTACAGCTCAGACCAAGATTTGACCGAAATTCGGACCAAATTCATATTAAAACCTGAAAAAAAAATTAGGCCAGAATTTAGAACACAACCCAGCAAAAACTCAGATCAAAAGGAAACAAAAACTAAGACCATTCAAATCAAAACTCCGACAAAAGACAGACAACAATTTAAACAAAAACTTAAACCTAAAATCGGACCGAAATTCAGACCAGAACTCAAACCTAATTCATACCAAAACTCAGATCAAAAATCGGTGCTCCGTTCAAACCAAAAGCCGACCAATCTCAGGTAAAAATTCAGACCAACAAAACATAGCATAATTTAGTTCAAATTTAAACCAAAAGAAGGCAAAAAATCAGCCCTATTCAGGAGACAAAAAATGAGATCGATAATCCGCAAAGAACTTAGACCAAAATTCATAGAAGATTTAAGCTAAAAACCACCCAAAACTCAAACCAAAAGTTAGCCTAGAAATTAGCTAAAAATCAGACCAAATTTCATTGAATGAAGACCGGCGATAGAGCTCAGAGACGTGATGCTCCCCTAGAAGTGACAGCACATGTTAATTTCATATGAATCGCCATTTTAAGTATACCCTCCTTGTGCACTACCCACAAATAAAACTTTTACGCTATGAATACTAAGAAAAAAAAATATGCATGACGAAGAAGAAGAACTAAAGAAAAAACTTTAAACATTTCCGCAAAATGTTACACAATGTCAACAAAATTTCTTCAGATACGTATGAATACGTGGTGTATGGACATTGTTTGTTGACTCTGAAATTCTGAAGCACTTGTCATATTTCATTTAGCTTGCGGGTGAGTTTTAAGTGACAGTGACATAGTGAAATTGCATCAGAACAAGCACTACTCCAACGATATACGTTGACTACTACCATCACATACATACATATATAACTACATATGTATTTGAGTAACTTTAGCATATAGCAGAATAAGTACCCTTCTTCTTTTTTTCTTTCTACTAAATACTACTAAAAGTACTTTATTGTATGAAAGTACAAAAATTGTGTATTGTACACACTTAACTCAAAAATTACTTTTTATACTTATGTATTTACAACAATAACAATTACTAGTATTGTTGTTTGTGGCTGTTTGTGATGCGTTTTAAATTTATAATTCAAGCTTTTTTGGGGGGGGGTGGGGAAGTACTGCAGTTTTTCGTTGAGATTCGGTTTTTTATTTTTAAGTAGATTAATGAAATATATCCAAAATGAATGTATAGTGGATATTACATAAGTATTTATATAAGAATAATACGAATATTTGAGAAATTAATATGAAAATGCAACCATGTTACTGGCGGATGATTTTTAATAAAAGCGCCATCTAGTAGCAAAGCAATTGCATTTCCATTAAATTCTCTTTATTAGAATTGTCCAGAACGCTTAATTCCAATGAATAAAATAAAACAAATTTGCATTTTTTGAGCTTTAATAAAATTTGTTTTTGCTTTGTGAAAAAAGCAAAAAAAAAAAAACAACGAATTTAACTCTTTTTCAACTTAATCCTTAACTTTTTTACATCAAGTTAAAAAGAAGTTGCTATATAAAATTAAACAAAATAAGGAGGAAAAAAAGGAATAAAAGCTCCTTAAAGTTTCATGCAATTGCTGTTGGCTGCCTGGGCCACCTTTTCAATCTGAGTATGGTGTATGAAAAATGTGTCAGACATTTTCACACGCCATTAAAAAATGCGCAAAAAACACTCTTTTATTACGGGTTTTAATCGCTTCAAGCAGTATATAAAAGCGTTGCCATACTTTTGTGCTGATGTATTTTTATTTTACTTTTATTACATACTGCTCTCTAAATTTATGAACTTTTTTTTTCAGTGAGTATGTGTTGCCTTTATTGCTATTATTTGCTTTTATAATACTTTATTTTTTAACGATAAATCCTTTCCATTACATTAATTTTTTTTTTGTTGCAATTTATACCTGTATTTAAACCGATTTTATGCAACCTTACATGAGCACCTACCTATGGTATGATTTATACTAAAATGTTAAAACTTAATGGATTGTATAAAAATAAATAATATTTTGCAATTAAGTTAAAAAGCAAAAGAGCATTACATGATTTTGCATATGGCATAATTATTTATATGAAAATAATGCGAATATTTGAGTATTATATATAAAAATGCAACCATGTTTATGGAGCAACTCGGTTTAAAGGCATTTAGTAGAAAAATAGCACAGTTATTGAAAGATGAATTGAGAGTACAACACAAGGACTTTCTTTACATACTGTGGCAGGTCTAGAGGGGGGAAGGGGGACGGCCGGAGAGGGGTCTGAAGTCCCTCCTAGAACCCGACAATCTTGATTTACTAAATATGCACGAAGAGCAGTATATTTGTAGTGAACAGTGATTTTTAAGAAGGCTAAACAATATTTCGATTTTTCCAAAAAAGCCATCAGCAGTGAAAAATGAACTTTCAACAAACGAAGAACTTTAGGATTCAAAATATTATTTTACAAAATATATATAGTATTTTAATATTTATTTTAATAATAACAATTCAAAATAAATATTAAAATTATTAATTTTCTATTAGACTAATTTAAGTATTGTTAACGAGATTATAATGACAGGCTTTTTGGTCGAAATTTTCATACGGTATTTGCCATTCTTTTGGCCTAAAGTTGAGTTGTGGTCTTAATTTTTTTCCGAATTTTGGTTTGATTTTTGGTTTAAATTTTGAACTGATTTTGGTTTAGATTCGGTCTGAATTTTGGGTTTTTAGTTTGACTTTTGGTCTGAATTTCGCCTTATTTGATCGATTTTTGTTGGAATATTGTTCCGATTCATGGCAATATTGTTTTTTTGAAGTGAAACTTCTTTAGCGAGGGTAAATCGAAAACTTTGCAACGGGAATCGTGTTGTTGTTGCACTCATATGGAACTAATAAAAAACAAAGTTATGCTGTTGTTAGTGTTTAGTGAACGAGGTCATTTGGGGATTGGCTACATATAATCATGCAGAGAGTTGAGTTCTTGCAGTTTTATCTCATGTGCTTTAGTGAGAGAGCCTGATTTTATATAGCTGCTTTCCTCTCATGTGTTATTTAAGTCGTGTTTGTGCCGGAATGTAAAGAGTATCAACAAAAGAAAAGCTTCAGAAAATAGAAAGAGGATGAGTGCAAAAGCTTCAATAACTACGGTCACGAGAAAAATCGTGTGTTTGTTGCACTCATACGAAACTAGTAAGAAACGAAGTTATGCAGTTGTTATTCGGCTACATAAAATCAACCAAAGAGTCTACTTCTCCCAGTTTTATCTCATGTGCTTTAGTGAGAGAGCAGACCTAGTTGCCTCTGCTCGTGTTTGTGCCGATAAGTGTAGAGAGTATCAACAGAAGAAAAGCAACAACAAAATAGAGAGAAGAATGCTGCAAAAATTTCAACAGAATTTGTTATAAATGTTTTCTAATAACTTTCAAATAAACAACAAGTTTCACTTCTACTGTGAGTTCCTGCGGACACATAATTTTTTATTCAAGATTTTGGTCTGAATTTGGTCTCATTTTGATGTAAATTTTCGATCTGAGTTTGATCCTTGTCTTGGTTTGAACTTCGGTTTAAAAAAAAGAGTGTTTGAATTTTAGTTTGAAATTTGGTCGAAATTTTCGTCTAATTTTCTATCTGATTTAAGTTTGAATTTTGTTTTCAGTTTTATTCCAGTTATCTTTTAATTTTTAGTCTGTATTTTTTGGTGTGAACATTGATAAAATTTTTGCACTAGTTTTTGGTCTAGGTCTGGGTTTTGGTCGATATTGAGTCTGATATTTGTCCTTTAGTTTATTAAAATCAGCCTTCCCCAAGACCATGCTAATGGTATTGAGACTCTGAGATTCTCGTCTCTCATTACTGGTAGGGGCATCCATGTCAGAAGAGCAGTTGATGAGTACTTAACTACCACTATCCACTCCCCAGTCCAGGGTGTTACATGATTCGTGCCTATTGGACAATTTGCAGCCGAGGGATAGTACTGGCTGTATACATATGAAGCCTTCCTGATATCGGTCCGCCTCAGTAAGTAACTGTGGAGTTATCATGTTATGGGGCGCTGACATGGTGGACCTCAAGAGCCGGCACTGCTGTCTCGGCCACAGTGGCACGACAACCTTTCACTCCTGCGGATTTCAATCCAACCGCTGATTTAACTGATATAACAATTGTCAAAGCGTCTCCTTGCAGCCAGATAAATCTGCATCACTCTAGGGCAGCTTAGGCTGCACTATTTCTTCCCTCCTCACACAAAAAAGGGAAGACATTGCCCTAAGGAAGAACTACAGACCAATAAGTCTGTCTTCCTTAGTCTTGAAAACTCTAGAATGACTAATATATATCTACATTGGGAAAACCATTAACCCTTTAAAGCTATCAAAGTCACAGCAAGCCTACAGTAAGGGCGAATCTGTAGAGACAGCCCTAGAAACCATACTTCACTTGCTTCCGATGCATCTTGCGGGAAAATACACAGAAAAAACTGCGGCCGTAAGGTTAAACATAGCCTCACCACGGACTCACTCTAGCTACGGGCATTCAAGTATACTACGAGATACGAGTAGCTTAATTTCCAAGGATATCGACTACATTCTCGCAAAGCACTTTTTTGTTTAATTTTTTTAAATTAACTGAGCCTATGGTTTATATATGGCAAATACAAATAACGTGATGTTATATAAAATTGTTTAGAATTGAAAAAGGAATTCATCAGAGATATTAAAAAAGAAAAATCCAATTTTTTTTCTGCTGCAGATGATTCAATAATATAATTACTATATGTGGATGTATGTATGTTGCTGTGGAAATTAATTGCTAGCTTTACATATATACATACACAAATAAGCAAATAAATGACAATTGAATGCATATCAATGTCGCCAGCATCATCATCATTTGCATCGTCATCATGAACATCAATACTTGAAGCATGATGTTAATGATGATGATCAAACATCAATTGATTATGTATAATAAATTTGAGAGGTGGTGGCGATGATGGCGATGGAGGCAACATCAATGGCGGTAATAAAATGTCTGCAACACACACACACATATACACATACAACACAACTTAAGTTTTATAGCTAACAGCAACCACAAACTCACATATACACATACATCTCAAAATAAATTGTTGTTTATTTAATATGCAAAAGAGAAGAAGATATCATTATTTGTGTGTTTGTGTATCTGTGATATATCACTGGGTTTGTTGGTTTCTGTTTTTGGCGTGCGCGATATTTTCTTTGTCATCAACGTGGTTGTTGTTGCTGTTATTATATCACAATTATCACTGGTGACTCTAATGAAAAAGAGATAAGTTTCCCTGTGACAATCTACTATGCTTATTATATGGAAATGCTGAAAAATGTAAAAAGTTTTCTAACCAACCAACCATTGATTGTCACACATAAAAACATTAAGGCTCCTCAAACCCCGAAACAAAAAATTAAGTTTTTGCTACCTCCTTCTAAAAAAAAAACTTGTTTTATTTCATGATGATTCATAAAATATTTTAAAACGAGCGGTAATTTGTCGGGAGCTGGGCTATTATGAATAAGGGTCCTAAAAATCGATTTTTTTTTACAGGTTCAGTTTTTGTTAGGCTACTTTAGGCCAAATAAATCATCGGAAATTATAGAAATTCAAAAACGATTAGATTTTGCATTAACCCATATCGTCGCGGTACTAGATGCCATGGTCCAATTTTGAAAATTTGCAAAACGCAATTTCCATATGTCTTTAATAAGAAATTATAGTGCTTAAAAAAATAAAGAAAATTTGTTTCTTAATTTTAGAGGGTGTAGTAGTTTTTGGCTGACAAGAAAAAAAAAAAAAAAAAAAGGTGACCAGGTGTAAAAGAAATTAAAAATATTTCTTCGCCACATCATGAGTAATAAGTATTTCCTAGGATTTAATGTATTTAAAACAGTATTTTTGAAGTTATTCTAAGTCAAAGACAGCGAAATTTTTCCCATTTTTCCATATGTTTTGTTATAAAAGTTTGGTCAGCTGTAACCTTCGAAAAATATATAAGGACCTATGAAGTTATAATTTGAGCATCAAGTTTGTTATTTTATCTTGGTAAATTTCTCATTTCAAATGCAAAATAATTAATTTTATTATTTTTTGTTGATTTCCAAAAAAGTAGGTCCGTTCTCCTGGTCTTTAAGACAGGTGGAATACAATATTTTTATGTTATTTATATGCAATTTTATAGAAATTTAAACAGTGATGACTTTTGAAAAAAAATGAATGAATTTTCAAAGTTGCTGTTCAATTAATCGGACATTGGGACGATAAGAGTTAATTGATTTGCAAAAATGTTCAATTATTCGAGATATTAAATATTTTATAGGTTTCTTAAAATTAATCCAGCTCACGACAGCTCATTGCTGGTGCCGAAATATGTTGATACTTCTCCTAAAATAAAGCAAAGTTCATTTTTAGAAGGAGTAGCAAACTCATTTTATTGTGAAGCACCTTAACAAACATATATACACAAGTATGTTTGAGCAAATGTGTGTTAATTTTATATTTATAGCATACCATATTTATTAATTTTATGGTAAAACTTTTTCACTTCTCATACATACATCCATACCTACTCCAAAAATATCTAATCAAAAATTTACAACAAAGAACGAATTTTAAGTATTTTAAACCTCAAAAACGCAAAACTAAATACTAAAAACTTTATCAAAATTGTTCGCATAAATGTTTTTAGTTTAAAAATATCTAAATATTTAATGGATGTCATTCAACGCTTCAATCACTCACTCAAAAAAAAAGAGGTAAATGATTTGTTTTTGACATTTGCAAAAAACAAATTAGCAAACATTTTTAGCATATCAAATTAACAAAACCTGTTTTTGAATTGTGAAAATTAAACTTTTATTTTATAGATTTTTAATTTTTATTATTATTTTTTATGTATTGTACATATGTGCATAAATTTGGAATGAGTTATAATTTGACTAATGAAAAATGAATAGTTTTATTTGAAGCCTAGATTTATCTATTACCCGCCCCTGTCCAGCGCTGACAAAGTTTGAATCATATGAAAATTATAACGAAAAAACATATTCAAAAGAAGTGTAACGAAGCTCTAGCCTGGGTATCACTCGCCGAGTCCAGGGTTCGAGGCTACAGAAATTTATTTGTTACAGGGACCGGGGTGCGCTCTTTTCAATTTACGGACACTACACAACACTCACTTGGGGATCTTGCCCCTCTATTTTCTGAATTTCACTTTTTATTTTTCCTCAAGGCGTGGCCTTGTGGTTCCTCCCAGTGCGTGGCACTATGGAGCACCTACTTACAAACTATCGTATGGTGCGTTGCACCTTCAATTCCGCTGGACGATGGCGTGGCCTATCCCTCGAATCTCTCCTAGTGCGTGGCGCAAAGGGAGCGTCGATCTGAAACCGGCAAATGGACCCTTTAGTACGTAGCACTAAAAGGTGATGAACAAAAAAGGAACACACACTCACTTCGTTTTCACTTTTTTTTTATATTTTGTTTATTTATTAATTCATTTTGTTTAAATATTACTTTTTTTTTATTTTTATTTAACTTTAATTTTATGGATTTGTTTTCTATAAACACTGTGGGGTGGACGGCGTGGCCTATCCCGATGATCCTCCTGATGCGTGGCACCAAGGAGCGTCGATGTGTAAAAAAAAAAAGCTTTCCCAGTCACTGTTCCGTCGCGAGACACTCACCTCAATATACGTCTGCTTGCTGCCGCTGTTGATCGCCGAAAGAGAAAGAGTTTTCTTCGTTCGCCGCCATCTGCTTGTAGTTTCGTTGTTTTTTCCTTCGTTGAGTTCGAAACATGGCGTCATTCAGCTAGATGAGTGTGTTCGCCACTCGACTATTAATTTATGCAATTGAAGGGTTGCATTTTCGTTTTAATATACAATACTTCTTAGATTTAGCAATTTTTAAAATATATGATAAAATAAACAATTCATGGTAATAAAAAGAAAATAATAAAGTAAAATAAACAATTCCTGAATCTATAAAAATAATATATTAATAGAACTCTACTGGTGAGACGCAAACGAGGGGTGGGCCGACTTGCGTCCTCACAGAAGCGAATAAGCTACGAAGCCATATAAATGAAGAGGCATCGACACTATTAAACACGGCTATGTATATTGCAACGCAGGCTACGACAACTGAAGCCCTGTTATCGTTAAAAAAAATTCGCCTTATGAGGTGGAACTACTGTTAAATATATTATTAAAAAAAAATCGCTTGTTAGTTTATAAGATAAAACTAGTTGCAGTATTATGAGTATTTGGTATTGTAAGATTTTTATTAAACTTATAACTAAAAATCGCTATCAAAAAAGAAAAAAACAAAAAAAGAAGCGATCATATGAGCGTTGCATGGATAGTTCTACTGCCAGTAATAGCGTCTACATTTTAAATTTAGTTTGCATGGTATGAGTATTATGCCCTCTTCTTGAATTTAAATAAAAATGAATGAAAAGAATGAATTTATGAGATCGGGTCAGTTGTTTCAAAGATTTTTTTAAACATACATCCAAAGTTAAAAATTACTAAATTACTTATGGATAGTGTAGATAGAATTCTATGGGAGATGCCGCTCTTTAAGAAAGATTTGGAAAATATTTTTAATTCATGTTTTATAGCATTCCTTGGGCAAAACTTTATTGAAATACCCTCAAAGAAGACATTTCAGTTTAAAAATGTAAAAAATAAGAAGACTTTTTGGGGAATCTTTTTTTTTACCTATGATATTTTTACAAAATTGCTTAGACAAGATATAAATATCTTATTGAAAAACAAAAAAAAAAATTTATTTTTTAACAGAAACTCCATCAGCTTTACTACTTCGGTGCTCACGGGACACTGCATAATGGGGAGACATGCTGCACGACTAGGACTGCCATTCAATGACTTCTGTCGGGGCTGCGGCTCTGAGGAGGAGGAAGAAACAGTCCTCCATTTCATGTGCGAATGCCCATCCCTGGCCAGGAGGAGACTAAAGCTCCTGGGCTCACCTTTCTTCACTAGTCTGTCCGAGCTATCATCCGTAAATATTAAGGACATAGCCAGATTCATTATGGAATTATGGTTCTCCAATCCGTAAATGGGGGAGTCGCGCCGTACTGTGGTATCACAATGAGCCTAAATGTGCTTAAGTGTGCTTTCAAGCAGAAGGCTGCCACTCCAACCTAACCTAACACTTTTAAACCAAGATGGCGGCGGTAGAGGGCATCTCCACAAAAGTCTAATTTTCATGGGAGGATAGATTTTGAGATTTATAATAAAGATAAAAACATTTTATTCGCTAGACATTTCTTTATAAGTGGAACAAAAAAGTGAAATTCTCTTTTTTTAGTGTCTTTTTTCTATAAGTAAAAAAAAAAAAAAAAAATATTTTTTCATTCATACAATTTTTTCAAATCCTATAACTCTGTCGTCATTTCCATTAAAAGATTTTAAAATAATATAAAAATTCATTAAATAGACTATTTTTGATTAAAAAAGTTATTAGAATGCAAGCAAATCATAAATATTTAAGATATGGTACTAATGCAAAACTCAAAACTTAGTGAGATTGCATAGTAATTTCAGAATTTTAAAATCAGTATTTGAAAAAAATTCAAGAAAATTAGTGTATGTACTTATTAACGAAATCAGTACGTTTGGCGACCCTATTTAGACCAGGGTTTTGTGGTGGTATCACAACGGCACTAAAGCACAGTTGGAAACTTTTAAATTTTAAAGTCCAAAAAGTTCGTATTTTTTAACCGATTTGTAAAATTTATATCTCAATAAATTCATAAGAAATTTGTCAATGCCGATATTCGAAAAAAAAATTTTTTTTGTTTTTTATTTCAACTGAAAGATGGTTAAACCCCCATTTTTACTAATATTTGACCTGGCTACGTTGCTTCATTTATCGATATTTTTCAAAATCATTTGGAATTGGAAAATTTACATTCTCTAAATAAGAAATAAGAAACAAAAGAAGCATTATCTATTTGGAGTCAATTGTGGGATGGAATTTTTTTTCTCTCAGGTTTTCCTTTCCTCTTCGATCTCTCTCTCTCTCTCAATTTTTCTTTTAACTCTTGCTGCTTCCCCATGGATACAACTTCCACAATAATATTCAAAATGGAGTTGAAGAGAGGGCAGTTATATATTCCGCTGCACGAGAGGAAAAGTATAATAGTTCTCTTTTTCCCACTTCGTATACCAAAGACCGGGTTTTTACCAAGGTACTTCATCGGTCTGTGCAAGCCCAAAGAGAGAATACTTTATTCTTACTTATTTGCGACTTGCTCAAAATGACTCATATCAAATCCTATTTTAACGAAAAATTTTAATTTGTTTCTATCTATACTAGTGTTAACCAAAGAGCAGCAAGCGTGAACAAAAAATTTCTCAAGTACAGAACTCATTTTCATAAATCAGTCCATCATTATGCATGTAAAAGGGACCATAGCTGAACTAAGTATACTGCAGAAAAAGAATTTAAGTCATATAAGCGCTTGAACCTCCTGAGTATAAAACTGTACAGGGCACGCCCAGAATATTGCAATCGATCATAAATCATTAGTGGGTGGTAAAAATGGGCACGTGACATGAATTCTACGTGACACGCGTAAACACGGACGCTCGTGACCTAATTTCCACGTGAGCATACGTGAGAGTGATTTGATTTCCATAATTCCTACGTGAACAAGCGTGAGCGTGACATAATTTCGACGTAAAAATACGTGGGTATAAGTTACTTTTGACCATGACGTCGTTACAATTTACAATTTCTTAAATATTTAATTCGGTGATTAAAATATCAACCCTTTGTTTTTCTTCACATAAAAAATATAAGCAATTTTTATTTTAAATAAATAAAAATATAATCACAAAATAACTGCGTGCGTGAATATGCGTGAAATTTATAAGAAAAATGTCAACGTGCGTAAACATGCGTGAATTTTTTTTTAAATGCCAGCGTGCGTTAACACGCGTGAGTTATATTTTCAAAGTCGTGAGCATGCGTCAGCGTGAGTCAAAAACTACTCACGCTCTCATCTCTAGTGGGTGGTAATCACAGACTAGTGTTAAGTATAAAAAATGCTGTGGATTACAATTTAAATATTGCTGTCATTAAGAATCTTCAAAAAATCAACTCTAGATACTATATAAAAATAAGACAAAGATATTTCAAGATTATCTAAAATTCAACTAAATAACTAAAAATCTTACTATTTAAAAGAAAAATTGCATAAAAGTCTCAATTAAAATAAATTGTTGCTCTTTTTATGTTGCACCTACAAGCAAGCAAGCAAACAAACAAACAAAAAAATATCTGGTGAAAATTGGCAAATCTTGTTTCACTTTAAGTACTTTTGAAAATTTGACTTTAAAACCCCAAAAATAATCCCAAAATAATCACCTTGACATTTTACGTGATTGCGTTGTGTAATCCCAACTGGATTGTGGCAATTTGTTTGCTTTAAATTTACATTACAGTGTAAAGCAAAAGGCCAGGGGAAGACGAAGAGAAATGATATGAGCTGGCAGTGAAGGAGACGCTTGAGGGTGTTGATGTAATGATGATGCCAATGATAATGATAATGATGAAAACATATATAAATTTTACAATCAAACAAGCAACAGCAGCTGTAGCAGCAGCAACAGCAGCAGTGTCAATAAACGTTGACAATATTTAATAATAAAACTCATTAAATGCAGACATACATATATTAAATACATACATATATATATGTGTGTATATGTATACAGTACACATACACACATTCAACAGGTTTACAACAGCAGCAGTAGCAGGAAGCAGAAGTTAAATTAAATGAAAAAGAGAATATTTTAATCGTTTATGAATAATAAGCAAAATGAAATAAATGTAAGAGTAAAATTATAAAATGTCATTGATGGATAATGTTGGAAATTTCGTTAGCTTAATAAATAAATATGGCACGTATGTATGTATGTATGTATGTAAATTTAACAAATATGTAAGTAGTAAAACAAAAAATCAATTACCCCGAAGCACATAAAACTTAGGAAAATATTGTTTGCAAATATGTAAATTTCGTTTATGGATTAGAGCTTTCGGGTTTGAGCGTGTTTCGACCCACATTTGTACACGAACTCCTTGAAGTTTTCTTTTAAAAACATGGACCCGAACTACACGTAGAGCGAGCAATTTTCTGAAGTCGCAGACCCGGGAAAGAAGGTTATGCTTCTATACCTTGGATCTTATTTAATAAATTTTGAACAGATACAAGAGCATGTGTAGAAATTAACCTACATCTCGAGAAAATGAGGTGACCAACTATGCAACGAAGAACGAGGGGGCTAACAAAAGTCGAAAAATGTCAGATGATTTGGCATATAATTCCGATATTTCATTTTAAGTGCCACTGCAAACAATCAACATGGAGACAAGAAAACACAAAGCTACTGAGGAAGAGTCGGTAGAAATTCTACCAGTTGCCAATGCAATGCCCACTGTTCTTGTTGCCCGTGGGCAATCATGTGCTTTGTATCCGCTTCGGAAGAAGATATGATGTCTGGTTCCCCGAACGTGATCAATGATTAAGTTCAGAGGTCGTACTCCTGGGTCTTCGTCATGTCTTTCATACCGACGTTGAGACCAAGTACTCTTTTTCCACTGGGCAGATGGCGACAGTCTTCCTAGCGGAGGTTTTCGCTATCCTGGACGTGGCGGGTTCGATAATTGACTGGAGATGGCACGGAAAGTGCATAGGCAACTGCAGTGATAGCTGCACTGAGGGCTCTTGCTAACCTTCTCAGCTCTGCAGAATTGGTCAGCGAGTGTAAGGCAAGAATAAATAAAGTTGCAAAACACAAGTTATGCCTTATATGGGTTTCAGGGTATGAACTGGTTGATGAAGGTTCTGTAATTGCTCCATGGAGTGCGGAACCTTTACTTGGCGTAAGCTTTGAGAAGGTCATGCGTTGAATCAACGATTTCGTAGATTCTATCTATTAAGAAATATAGCCCGAGCTTGACTCCTGCAGAACCGCAAAGTGCTTCGTGAGGCAACCTAACAGGGAATCAGCGAAATTTCTTCTGAAACTAAGAAGAAAGGACCTGAGATTACTGGAGGGTATCATCACCGGTCATAGCACATGTAGTCAACACATGATCAACATGGGCGTTATAACCTATGCAACCTGCCAATCATGTCTTAAGGACTACGATACTACGGAGCATTATCTTTATAGCTGTCTGCAGTATCGAAGAGATTGGAAGATTTGCATTTAGTCAGCAATGATGCGATTTTTAGAGTGCGACGATGGTTAAACGTGGCGAAATAGGAGTTGGCAGCCTAAAAAGGGAATTCATGCTTTTGAGCACAAGAAAGAAAAGAGAGCAGCTGGAGGTGAGTGTGGGAGAGCACACCATAATATTTAAACTTTACATCCGATATCTAGGAGTGCTCATAGAAACCAGGATGTCTTTTAAAGGCCATTTTGCAGCGGTCAACAGCAAAGCGGCTAAAATAAACGACACACTAATGCGCATAATAACAAACGTTGGAGGGCCTCGCGCGAGTAAAAGGCAGCTTTTGTCCACTGAGATCAAGAACTCTGTGTTGTAATATGCAGCATCTATTTGGGAAGGCGTAAAGAAGTCGCACATCAAGAAGGCGCTAGCAGGCGCTAGCCTGGTGAAATAAGTACCTACGGCAATATTAAAAATGCAGAAATCTATATTGGACTGGCAGCAGCGCTGGGTGTGCGCCACAAAAGAGCGATGGACGTTTACGCTGATTCCCGACATTGTGAATCGGTGTCAACGGGAATGTAGATTTTTACATCACGCAGCTGCTAAGAGGCCATGGGTTTCTTTAAGCAGTACCTGTTTAGATTCGGATATGGCGATGGCCCATACTGTCCAACATATCTGAATGCAAATGAAAGCCCGAGGCATGTGCTATTTCATTGCGTACGCTTTGAAAACGAGAGAGAGGGAAGAGCTGAAGCAAGCCTTTGGTAGGACACCAACACTGGAGAATTTCGCCATACAGATGTGCGAATCGGTGGGAAAATGGAAGACGATTATGATCAAGCTTGGCGCCACTGAAAGAGAGAGAAGGAGAATAGAACAGCAGGAACAGATTGAGAACTGAACTGCTAAATCCACCCCCGCGGAGTTATACCTACGGGTAATCCCGCTGGGAGAGTGAAAGGAGACAAAGAACGTGGTAGGAATCCGACATAACGGAAGATTGAAGATTTCCACCTTCCAACGGACGAAAAAAAATAAAAATGTTCGGCGTTCGCGAGAATCTGATTAAAGCTATTGGACAGTGATGTCTTGAGTATGAATAATAACCTTACCCTCCTTCTTCCTGAGCTTCTAAAGTTCATCAGTGAAACAAAGAAGTTCGAGGGTGGGAGACCTTAGACGAAAGGTCTTCTTCTTCCCATTTATCCCCTCACATATCTTTCCTGTCTTTCTACTTTCTTCTACTGGCTTTATTTTGGGTATAGTACAACGGTTTTTGTGATTGAGTGCTTTGGTTTAGTCCAGCCCATCCTCAACTCTAACTCTTAAGAGATTTAATATGCAATTCTTTACGGATTTCGGCGTAACCTCATGCCTGTGGAAAAATTTAATGAGTGCCAAATTGCTTATGGAGAGAATGCACCATCACTTGTGACCGTCTTGAAGTGGTTTCCAAAGTGGTGATCCAAAGTCGTGGTCCAAAGTCTTCGACTGATAACGTAAGTGTGGCTTTGATGAAAATCCACAATTGACGAAGATCCAAGATTGATCCAAGAAATGATCACTAAGGAACTGGGCTTGAATTCCAATATTTAGGGATCATCTTGAATTCACTAAGAAATCGGCACAATGGGTTCCTTGAATTTTAACTGATGATCAAGAAAAGGCGAGTGTCAGCAAGCAAACAAAATTGAAAACAGGTAAAAAATAGAAACATTTTTTTTAGTTGTGTGGTGGTTCTGTGGTGCCTACAATTACCTTTTTAATACCAACTAAAGCGCAATCAATTCTTTTTCAATGAACATAAATTTATTAAAACCGGTGCAAAAGTTTTTGAAAAAATTTGAAATGTTTATTCTTGGTCACCGGTAACCGATAGTCCGGAAAGGGTTAAGAGATTTTTGCAAAAAAAAAGGACAATTCTTTTTTTTTTAGGTCTCTCTTAAATGGTTTTGAACATCACAGACCCACAGAATTTCTTTTGTGGATTATTTGTTTTGCTTTTTTATGGTCAATCCAATATAAACAGATTTTTGCTATAATGCTAAATATATATTTTCCAAGAAGTAATTTCATAAGAAAAAAGTTGGCCTTGAGCTTCAGTGGTTTTGAGCTTCCGTGACCCCAAATACTTGTCAATTGGGAAAAATGTTCTCCAAGATGTCCTCATAAGTATCAAAACCGTTAACCAAAGTAATCGTTTCGTATAGAACTTCAAACGAGGGAACAGACAGGTGAAGTGTATTTGCTGTTTAAATAATTCTTTTCCCTTTTCATGATAAAAAAATTTCTCTCAGTCATACTTAAAACACGTAGAAGCTAAAATAAATGAACACACAACTTTTCGCTGTTTAAGTTTCCTACTGGGACGTCATAAATAAATCAAACAAATATATGTGCGCGCATTATATGTAAGGAAACATATAAATAACTGCACACACGCAAATAAACGCCACTCGCACACATACACACACTTAAAAGTTATTTAAAATTGAATGGTGAAATGTTTGCACAATTTCTATTTCCTGTCACTGCTATCCACTTCCGTTTCCTACACTTGCTCACTCACTCACCTCACTCACTCACTTATTCGTTCAATCATTTTCCCCATCGCACCACCGAGTTCTTTTTCCTTCCGTTTAATTTTAAAATTATAAGAATATTCCATGATGTATGCAAGCAAGGACTCGTTTGATTGACAAGGATATCAATAAATATTAATTGATATCTTTTGATCGTTTTCTTTCTTTCGTTCTTCGTATTTTTAATCGATTTCTTTTCTTCTTGTTTACTCGCTTCATAAATATTCCACACGAATGCGTTTGTATTGTTAATTATTTTAGTGTATGTGTGCAAATTCGTGTTTGTGTAATTTAATATGAGTGTGTATGTGTGTGTGTGTGTTTACAGCTGAGAATGTATGCATGCAATTGATTATGTGGGATTCACTCAAATGTATGTGTTTTTAAGAGTATGCAAATGTGTTGATAATTAATTATGCATGCGTCTGCTGCTGTATGTGAGTGTATGTGTTACGTGAGCTACGGCATGTGAGTGTGTGTGCATGGGAATAAGTTTATGTGCATGCGTTGGTGTAAATGTAAATGGGAATGCGTTTGTATTTTCACACATTTTCTTTCTGAGTAGAAATAAAAACATTTTTATTTTTATGCTGGCAAGTAATGTTGATTTATAACTTTCCAAGAGATGGTAATGTTTAAAGTTTCTAAAGTGTAACGAAGAGTCGGCGAAATTTCATACTTTAAATACTCAAACAATTTAAAAATCGAATGGCACTGAGCTCAGAAATGTCTCCTTTGTTAACCCCTACAGGAACGATATAATAAAAGTTCTGACAACTTGTAGCGATTTGAGGGAGAAATAAAACCATTAACTTCTCGGAAGAAATAATATATCTGTGTGTAATTTTCCATGACAAATTAACGTGGAATTCACATTTAGAAAGGATACTAGACAAAGCAAGGAAAATCTCTAAGAATTCAGTTTTCCAATCTGAATTGTAAACCATTAATCCCTCCTTCAGAAAGTATGTCAAACAAGAACATTCATAAAACTCTGACAGCAGATAGACGCTTCTTGCACTTTCCGCTTATGAAATTATCTTTAAACTAATTTGAGATAGACAAAAGCATCTGAAAAACCTATTTGCTTACAACATATTTTGGGTAGCAGGACATAGTGTTCATTTAGGTTACGAAATCGCAAATGAAATGGCTGTAAAAGATTAATGCAATGCAGGAATGCCAAATCATTTCTTCTGTCTCCCCGATTACTCTCGAAAAATTTACCGATTTTCGATCAAATTCCCCGCACCGGTATAATTTTATATTACATCAGCGCGATACGCACTTTTCATATAAGCATTTTATAAAAACGAAAATTGATCTCGGTGGCTGTTATTTTAAAGTGGCCCTGCACTATCTCGGTCCAAAACTTAACCATTTTTTTAGGACTGGTAGGTTATTTGAAATGTTCTTTTTGACTTTGGAATTCTTTTGAAACATGAGTGATTTCATCTCAAGGGAACCCACTCTCAAAATCGATCGGGCTCATACTTGCATTGGGTAATAGTTACCAAACCAAATTTGAACGATATAAAGTGTTTCGAGTTACTAGACGTTAATTTTGATAGATAAACGGCATGAACTTTCTTTTGGCTCAAATAAAAAATGTCAAAAACCTTGTTTTACGAAAAACGGGTTCAAAGTTTTGACTATCGATTTTTAACATTTAAAATATACTTCATCTTCTTTATGATGGCTGACCGTAGTTTGTAAGTTTACAGAATAGAAAGCAAGGATTGAGAGTTTTAATCAGGAGGTGCTGGACCAAGGCAAAGCTAAGACTTTCTGAACGGCGGAAAGAGGAATGTTTTGCCTGACTAACACTCGGCGTTATAATCGTACGAAAGCACTCTGAATTTCTCTTTGAAATTTTTACAAAATACTTTTGGAATGAAAGCCTTTCAAATTACACACTTTTTTAAAAATCGATTTCTTCAAACCAAGGGCCCACTTAAGAAAAGATGAAGATTTGAAAACCTAAAATATGAAATATTGCAAAAGCTAAACGATTTACATTACATAAAATTTGACAAAAAATATTTTACTGACTTTAATTCTTTAAACTGAATTCAAGTAGTAATCAAACATGAATACACCTTGGGATAAGTGTCAAACATGTAACGAGGAGAAAAAAAAAACAATGAACCATTATCAAAACCTGTAAAAGAAGAAATTCAATTTAGTTTTCATTCATTGAAGTCATAGTTAAAGAATAATAATTATTATTAAAAGCCTTTTTGGAGTCACCGATTGTTTACTAATTTAATCAAGTATGTTTTAAAGTCAGGGGAATGCAATCTATTTTTGAAGTAAGGGGAATGCAAATCTTATGACTTCAAAACCAATGACTGTTTTGAAAACACTTTGAGTTACTTGAATTTACTTCCCTTTACTTAGAGTTACTAAGATTCAATTGAAATTTTAAGTCACTTCGAGTCACTTGAAGTTATCTGAAGCTATTTGGAGTCAATTGCAGTACTTGAATTCACATGGATTTAATTGAAATTAGAAGTCACTTCGATTCACCTGAAGACATTTGTGGTCAATTGCAGTACTTGAATACACAATTTGAGTTCGATTCTCCTGAAGACATTTGTAGTCAATTGCAGTACTTGAATACACAATTTGAGTTCACTTGGAGTCACCTAAACCTACTTTGAGTCAATTGCAGTACATGAATTCACATGGAGTCAATTGAAATTTGAGGTAAGTTGGAGGCACCTAAACCCACTTTGAGTTGACACAATTGCAGTCACTTGCAGTTACCTGAAGCCACTTGAATTCAATTGCAGGACTTAAGTTTACATGGAGTCATTTGCAATTTTTAATCACTTGGAGTCACCTAAATCCACTTTGAGTCAATTGCAGTCTCTTGAAGTCAATTGAAATTTGAAGTCACTTGGAGTCACTTGAAGTCACTTGGAGTCACCTGAAGCCACTTGGATTGATATGAAGTCAATTGAAATTTGAAGTCACTTGGAGTAGGAGGTTAAAATAAAAAAAAACTAGATCCGCCACTGCCTGTAATGCGTTTTTTTTCCAAAGTGACTACAAATAACTTTAAATTTCAGTTGAACCCTAGTAACTCCAAGTAACGGTAAATGACTTCAAATGGATCCAAGTAACTCCAATTAAATGACTTCAAATGACTCCAATTGTCTTCAATTGACTTCAAATGTCTCGAAGTGACTTCAAGTGACTAATTTTGAAGTCATAAGATTTGAATTCCCGGAGAGTTCTCTTTTAAAGAGATAATAAATTTTCTTACAGGAAATGAACTCACAAGTAAACTATAAAAAAATTAGCCTTAAGTGACAGCAGATATTCTTTATAAATCTATCCATGTAAGGTAAAGTATACAGACATTTACCTAGAATAAAATTTAGTTTAGATACTTAGTAGGTAGTTGAACGACGCTTTGGTATTAGATCCTTACTTTATCAATGAATATTGAATATTATCTAGTGCCAACCCATGAAACAAGGAAAGGAAAGAAGTTTCTTAATTTCAATTCTGGAAATTTCGGTTAGCTTTTCTATGAGTGCTCAAGGAATTGAGTTCAGTTTGGGTTTGTCAAGGGTCTGACAGTGATAGACTTTGCGGGAAGATGTTGTACGTCTCTTCCAAATTCTTGCAACTCTAGAGCAACTGCGATTCGATGTAAATTTATCCTTCATTTGTTTGTTTTCACCATTAAATTTGTGTTATGAAATAAACTCAAAATCATAAATTCATTGCAATAATATTGTCAATTATTTACAAGTGTAATTCTACAATGTAATTAAATTTAATTACAATTATATTAAGTGTGAATTGCTTAATTAATGTAGTGCTTTATAGCTTTTTCAAAATTATGTTCGTATAAAAATTTTAAAATTAAATAAATATGCATTCACGATGGAAAGTTACAATTAGAAGAACGCACCAAAAAAGGGCAACGAAAATTGTGCTTGGTAAATTTGTTCAAAATTAAAAAAAAAAAATTAATTGGATTTAAAATACGAAACAAAGAAATTACCGGCAAATATTTTGAACTACTTCCGCTGGACTGTATCTATCGCCGTTGCTACTTTCAACAACGACAGCTCCTAAAAGTTCACTTTAATTTTCACATTTAACAGCTGCACACTATTACAGTAGTTAGTTGAGAAAAGTATGCAGAAAAAGTTTTGATGGAAAACTTTGAATCGTCGCATGCAGGCAAAAGCACACAGACACGACAGACCGACACAGACGGACTGAGTGACAGACATAAACTCATCAAAGTAACAGTTTCAGATTCTTTCGAGTATCAAAAATATCTGTTAGCTATTGCTGAAGTTAATTTAATTCAAGTGAATTTCTTTTGCATTTGCATTTTATTTTGAGCATTGATGAAAACTTACCCGTTGTGCCATTTTCCCGATTATTCGAATCCGCTTTTGTTAAAGTTAGTGTGGGTGATGGTGTTGGTATGGGAGTTGGTGTTCTAGTGCCACTGCCACCACCTGCACTTCCGCTTCCGCCACCTCCTCCTCTTCCTCTAGTTTTAGCGGCATTGATGTTGTTGGTGGTGCCTCCATTTTCGGTTTTCACAATTTCCACATTGTATTTTACCATTTTTCTTGCTGCGTTGCTAGAATTTTTCTCTTTCTTTCTATCTTTTTTTTTTCTTAGAGTGTAGCCATTTAATGGGTGGTGTTCAAGATTTTTGCCTAAAGTAGGCGTGTATGCGTTGAATGTTTATACTTGAAAGGTAATGCTGTTGCTGCTGCTGTTATTTTTATAGTAAAAACTGCTACCTCTTGTGTATAAAGGTTAAGCTCTGCAAAAAAAAGAAGCAAAATAGAAATTGAAAAATGTTTTTAAATAAATTTTTTTTTGCAAAAGTTTATTTTTTTTCTTTGTTTTTCGACTTTTGTATTTATGAGTTTCTATTTCTATTTTATACCCTGCACATTTTATGTGAGATGCATTGTTTTTAAAAGGCTAATAGTTGCATGTAAAGCCCATAAGGAGGCGTGGTTGATATGAGGTAAGTAGTAAGTGCGAGAAGACGAATCTTAATCAAATCAAAAATTGAGCAATTGTTGAACATGTTGCAAACATTGGAATGGGCAAAATCGTTCAGTAACCATGTCCATTTACCATACAAATGAATTCAACAAAATGTGCTCTCAAATTTAGTAGTGAAAAAAAAATCATCCTCATAAAATATTTCTTAGGAATTTTTGAAGTTGAATAACGATCAGATGGCAGGATTTCGAAAAATTTCATTTTAAAACCAAGAAGAACTCTTATAGAAGTAAAATTTTTAAATAATGATATCAAAGGAAATACCAAAGTGAATTCAATAAAGGTCTTCATCTTCGGTATATGAAATTCTACAACATTTATATGAAATTTGGTACAAGAATCGTGTAAATCGGCCCATTTCGTATGCAAGTAAAAAAGCAATATATACAAGCATATATATACATAGGGTAGTAATAAAGCTCGGTACACTCAAATTAGACTGCACATTTGTACATATAAACATTTATTATTTGGGAAACGGATTTGGAATTTTTAAAATCAAAAGAGAATCACGATCATTTCGCATACATGCGAAATGTTATCTAGTTATACTGACAAAATAATGAAGCAAATTCGACACATCTAATTAGGATAGTTTTTTACAGTTGGCATTTACTCAATGAAGTAACCGATAAACTAAATTACCATATTGTTTGGCCTCCGGGACCAAGGCACAATTTGAAAACTACCTGGGTCAAACAGTCTTCACAAACCAAGCAAAGCTTGTGCTTGTACTTGCACTTGCACTTGTACTTGTACTTGTACTTGTACTTGTACTTGTACTTGTACTTGAACTTGTACTTGTACTTGTACTTGTACTTGTACTTGTACTTGTACTTGTACTTGTACTTGTACTTGTACTTGTACTTGTACTTGTACTTGTACTTGTACTTGTACTTGTACTTGTACTTGTACTTGTACTTGTACTTGTACTTGTACTTGTACTTGTACTTGTACTTGTACTTGTACTTGTACTTGTACTTGTACTTGTACTTGTACTTGTACTTGTACTTGTACTTGTACTTGTACTTGTACTTGTACTTGTACTTGTACTTGTACTTGTACTTGTACTTGTACTTGTACTTGTACTTGTACTTGTACTTGTACTTGTACTTGTACTTGTACTTGTACTTGTACTTGTACTTGTACTTGTACTTGTACTTGTACTTGTACTTGTACTTGTACTTGTACTTGTACTTGTACTTGTACTTGTACTTGTACTTGTACTTGTACTTGTACTTGTACTTGTACTTGTACTTGTACTTGTACTTGTACTTGTACTTGTACTTGTACTTGTACTTGTACTTGTACTTGTACTTGTACTTGTACTTGTACTTGTACTTGTACTTGTACTTGTACTTGTACTTGTACTTGTACTTGTACTTGTACTTGTACTTGTACTTGTACTTGTACTTGTACTTGTACTTGTACTTGTACTTGTACTTGTACTTGTACTTGTACTTGTACTTGTACTTGTACTTGTACTTGTACTTGTACTTGTACTTGTACTTGTACTTGTACTTGTACTTGTACTTGTACTTGTACTTGTACTTGTACTTGTACTTGTACTTGTACTTGTACTTGTACTTGTACTTGTACTTGTACTTGTACTTGTACTTGTACTTGTACTTGTACTTGTACTTGTACTTGTACTTGTACTTGTACTTGTACTTGTACTTGTACTTGTACTTGTACTTGTACTTGTACTTGTACTTGTACTTGTACTTGTACTTGTACTTGTACTTGTACTTGTACTTGTACTTGTACTTGTACTTGTACTTGTACTTGTACTTGTACTTGTACTTGTACTTGTACTTGTACTTGTACTTGTACTTGTACTTGTACTTGTACTTTTACTTGTACTTGTACTTGTACTTGTACTTGTACTTGTACTTGTACTTGTACTTGTACTTGTACTTGTACTTGTACTTGTACTTGTACTTGTACTTGTAATTTTATTCGAACCTGTATTTATTCTGGTACTTGTGCTGGTTCTGATGAAAATTTGCAACTTTGTGTCTACTTAAATAACCCAGGGTGTTGTAAAGGGAATCCATTCAGCACTACATTTGTTTCTACCAAGCCTTGGCTATTTAAATACTTTCACATGATATGACCGACTTAATGTCAATTCACTTGGAGGAGCTAATAAAATGCATAAAAAAGTTTAAATGATTTGAAATTTTATTATTTGTGTTCAAAAGAGGGCGAATGCTTACGTGGTATCACATTGAACTGTTTTTGGCCTAAGTGCGTCCTGATGGAGAACAGCTTAACCTAACTTAAATCTAACCTCAGTTTTAGTAATACCAAGACAATGGAAGAGAGTCCTCTTTTATCCAAAAGATCTTACAACATTTATGGAAAGTATGCTAAGAAGTACTATTGTGTACAAGAATGAATTGATTGTTGCCTCGTTAGTACAGTGGAAGTCAGAAGGACAACACAAAATTTGGAAGGTTAGGTCGCAAAATGACGAGTTCGTAAAGAAATTTCCCTGTCGGACCACCGCTGAATTGAGGTTTGGCATGCAATTGAGCTTGACTTTATTTCAGCAGGATGAAATCGACGTTAAGTGGATTGAACACAATATGGTGAATTTACTAAAAATATGCTATTTTTCAAAATTTAGGAACATCAGACTCACCTTAATTAAATTCTATGACAGTTTGTGTTCGCAACTTTGAAGTTACATAAAGCTGTTTGATCTTTTACTTGAACGCAGAACTTTTGAAATTTCGGCGAAAGTCCAAAAAGCTTCTGAAAAAAACTCTTAAGCCTCATGCAGAATAAGATTGGGCCACACGTAGAAGGAATACAAGAAAAAAAGTAGTAATCAAAGTTGGATTATTATAGAAAATTCTGGGTTGAAGAGACAGATTTGAAGGATTCACGGAGTCTTTGGAATGCATAGCTCAACTAGATACCCATCATAAGTTGAATGGTTCATTTACTAGTTTTGAAGCGGAAGCGAGATTGGCACACAGATGAATCGATTAGATTTTCCATTTCATCCTTCGAAAGTTTTAAGCCCCAGAACTCTATAAATTCCTTTTTATATTTTCAGATAATCTTTGCAGCTACTTAGCTATTAAAAATTTACCTAAAGTTCCTTTTTCAGCAATCAATTTTCAAATGTGGTTTCATGTAATCCCAGCCAAAAAATAAACTTCTGTAACTTCATGCAAATCTTAAAACTATATGTTCACACTTTATTTTATGAACTTTCCACAGTAAACTTAGTAAATTTTCCAGGAAAGTAAAATATAAATAAAACAAGAAGTAGAAATAACTTGCCCTGAAGTTTGTTGAAAAAAAGCACATCAAAAAATAGTAAAGAGTAAATATGTAAAACTAAAAAAAAAAAAAGAAAGAAGAAAGAAGAAATATATGCAAAACTATACAAACATGAAGAAGTCTATAGGGTGGCAAGGGTTAAAGAAAGAGCACACAATAAAAAATAGTGAAGACGTTTCATTGACAAATAAAGTCTTATTTAAAAAGCCAAGAAGTTTAAAGGTTAGAGAAAAATGATAAAATAAAAAAATTATAGTAGTAAAATGTAATAAGAAAAAACAAACAAAGAAATAAAATAGAAAACAGTAAAAAGAAATACCGAAAAATTCCTGAACGTAAATATATATATACACTTATAAACAACAATAATTACAAATGAAAACAACAACAAATTTGCAAATATAACAATAAAGTTTTCTAAACAATAAACAAACAAGAAAACACAGTAGAAAAAGTAGCTTCAGCATCTTTCAGAAGCAAAAGGAATTTTTAAGATAAGTGCATTTATGCTCGCAGCATTTGTGAGAATGTGTTTGTGCCTCTCAATGTGCAAGTGTGTGTGTGTTTGTGACAAACTGAACTTTTTTAATTGTTTCGTGCAAAACTTTCAAGTTTGAACAAACTTTCTCATATATGTAAGTAGCATGTGTATCGCATAGATAGCTGGATACATTTAAGTATTGCGGAATTCAAAAGGAAACAAAAATGAATGAAAAACTTTAACGTTCTGCTTTGTCAATGGTAAAATAAAATGTTTAAGTAGCTCCCAGATACAAAGATAGTACACTCAAAGAACTGATTCTTTTGAGACAACAGTTCAAGACTGAAGTATTTTCTACACGATCGTTATATGAACTTATATGAACTCACCGAGTATAGAGTTAGAAACACATGTATAGGTATCTGTACCTGAACGATGAGAGGGCAGTCAGAGAGTGACACTGTTCTGACGACATGTAAGAGATAAGAGAAGAAACAAGATAAAGAAGAAGCAGGGTACAGGGTACAGCCCCCTCCTACGAGGTAGTTGATGGAAGTCGTAAGATATGCGGAATCGAACAGCGTAGGACTAATAGTGGGCTGTGACTCCAATACTCAGAACACTATCTGGGGGAGCATTAAGTGTAACTTCGGGGGGAATAAACTGTTGAATTTCACTCTGTTATCCCGACTGAGGCAATTCAAAATGTTGGCACCAGCCCGACTTTTATTATTAGTAGGAGGCAAGAGGTTATTGATCTGACACTATTAAACAGTAGTATAGTGGCTGTTTTTAGAGATGACTCCCTTACGTCTCGGCTTGCGGCCAAGCTAGAATTGATTCCTGCTTGTCGAAAGCCTTGAAAAGTGGATTAGCCACGATTCGGTGAGCTAGTCGACGAAAGAATTCGCCTCACCCCTCTAGTCTTGATTGAATGCTATGAGATGGTGTGCCCGGGATGTAAAAGTAGACAAGGTAAGACGGTCTCTTGTTGAAAAAGCTTCTGGATCAGCCCTTAAATCTCGGTTAGAAGGGGACTAGACTGCCTACCGTCAGCTGCAAAAAAACTATAAGAAGAAGGTGAAATATTTAAAACTGGACTCTTATAGGAATTTTTGTAATAAAATGGTAGATCAGAAGGGTTCGAAGAGGCTATGTAAAGTTCTTCAAAGGAACCGGACGGCTAAGCTGGACCCAATTCTGAAGCCCGATGGCTCGTTAAGTTAGTGACGTACTCCTTGCAACCCACTTCCCAGGTTACAAGTTAGCTGCTCCTCAGAGCGTTGTCAATACTCCTGCTTAGGTTGGCTCTAGTAACAGAAGGCTCGATTGGTTTATAGCCTCAAGGATAGTCACTGAAGAGACATTAAGGTTTGCCTTTTCATCATTCGATGACTCTAAGTCCCTTGGACCCGAAGGCATTTATCTAATCATGCTAAAGCGGATAGGGACAAACCTTATGAAGGTTCTGGAAAGGATCTTCATGATTTGTCTTGCTCACGAATATATTCCGCGTCTTTGGCGCTCGATTAAAGTTGTATTTGTTCCTAAACCAGGAAGGTTACTGCTCTACCGAATAGTTTCCGAAAGATAAGTTTGACATCATTTTAGCTTAAAAGTCTGGAACGTATGGTTGAGAAGCACATCAGGCTAAAGGTTCTGAGTCAAAACCCTTTCAATTTTCGGCAACATGCTTACCAGAGTGGAAAATTCTGAGAATCAGCTCTTTACGACTGTGTTAGTATAGTTGAAGAAGAACAGGAGGCAGGGAACTACACCCTGAGAGTTTAACAACGCTTTTGACAACGCTTCCTTCGACGTTGTACTCTTCTCGATGTATTCTTCGGCCAGAAGTGTTCGGTGTTGAAGAATTCGTCATTCGATGGATTCATGACATGCTACCCAAACACCTAGGGGAGGAAATGAAGACAGTGTCACGGTCAATTTCTCTCTGATAAAAACAGATCAAAAACCGAGATATCTAAAAGTAGGAGATCAGTAAATGCAATCATAGTAATGCCTGTTGGCAATACAAAGAGAGTTAAAGAGGTTATTCTTTCTCCACCACATAATAAAAAAACTAAAAACTTGGCTTTATAGGAGTAGATCATAGTATTCTTCTTTTATTAGTCCTTTCGCCCATAGTTTCACGTTTCTAAAATACTTCTAAATTTTCACGCATATTTCTACAGAAAACCAAAACTTTACATAAAACTTTGAATAGAAAAGCAAACAGCAAACATTTACTTAGTGACTACCACAAAATCAACTTCTTCTTTCCCGTTATTTATTTAATATTAAAAATATTTCCGACATTTTAAGCTAATTTTATACTTCGTCCAACTTTTCACTCACCCCTACAATTTTTCAGCATATAATTTCTCCACCTACTCACTGTTATTGTTGTTGTTCTTTTAAGAATGTTAGCAACAGCGACGACGATGGCGTTGTTATTTTGACGTAATATTAATTAATTTGTACACAAAAATTTTGTGCACAATTTGTTCTCACATTTGGCCTCTGAGGCACGTATCAAAAAACACAAAAAAAGAAAAAAATAAACAAACAAAATGTCGTTCGTTTTGTAAACTGTGAGCGTAAAAACAAATAGTAGAAAATAAAATGTAAAAAGAATATGCCTAAAAAAAACGTATAGGGGAAAACAAAACGAAAAACTGAAATGGAAAGTAAGAATATTATTTTCATAACATGATATGAGCAAATAAATAAAAAGCACGCATACGCCCCCGTAGCTCCCATCACAAGAAACCAAAAAAAAAACAAAATGAAATTCAACGCACACACAGCAAAAAAAGCGCAAAAACACAAAAACCAAATACTCATTCACATAATAATGCTGACTAAGTCAAATATGCTACCGCAAACAAAAAACAATGAGAAAAAAGGTACTTAAAAGCGTATTAAAAAAGCAGGAAATAAGGCCAAAAGCACTTAAAACGTATGGCAGTGATTTACATTTTCAATAATTTTTTTTTTTTTTTTTTAAATGTAATGTATTTATGCGTATGTGTGACGCGCATGCAACAGTGTTGCAATACTAAACTAACTATAAGTTAAAGGAAGAAGTACAGAAATCCATGAAATAAATCAGTAAAAAAAAAAATAAAATAAAATACTACAACAAAACTGCCTGCCTACGCAATGTTTGATTTTTTTAATATATGTATTAATATTACAAAAATAAAATAAAATTAAATAATATCACACACAGCATGAAATCCATTCAGGCTGCAATATTTTCTTTTTTTCTTTCTACGCTACTAACACTAACACACTTAAGTACTTATACGTACAGTTGTGTTCCTTATAATAGTAGCGAAAACTACAAAACTTTTAAAAATCAATTCAATCAATCAGTGGCGGATCCAGGAAGCATTTTTGGGGGGAGGGAGGGGGGGAAATAAAAAATAAAAATTCTCTATATGAATCAAATCGCGGGCTGGAGCGTTACGTAAGTAGGCTTTTTTTTTTCTTTTTTTTGCTTATCAACTTTATCTCGATTTTTAATAATTTCGGAGGTATGGCCGTGTGAAAATGGACTAGAATGTTAAACATTTTGGAGCAAATCATTTCACAATTTCTATGATCTATTTCCAAGGTAAAGGATCGTGGAAAATATTAATCATAGGAAACATTTATTCAATTTTCGGTTTTAGATTGGTTTATAATCGGTCGAGAATTTATATAATTTTAAGAATACAGCCAATGCTCGAAACCGTGAACTAACAAAAACCATGGGTGTTCACCTTTAATAGATTGTTCCCGTTTGCGATTATTGAAAAAAATAACTGAAGGATTCCCAAAATTACTAAAGTTACTAAATTACTAACGGTTCACGTTTTAGAGCTTTCAGACTTTGTTCACGTTTCAGAATAGTCAATGGAAGAAAAAAATTTGTTCACGATAGTGGATGTTCACGTTATCGAAAGTTGACTGTATACCTATTCATAAAATAAAGAAAAATCAAATGCAATAGTAATATTAAAACTTTAAAAGATATGCAAATAGAAGCTGGGGGAAAATATACAAAATATCCTCCCAAAGTGATATTGAGCTACATTACTCTTAACTCTTAAATACGCACTGGTCACTGCAGTGACCAACCACTTCCGCGGCTGCCTATGCCGCCATTTTACGTTCGCCATTTAAAATAAACATCTGGTCTTACTGTCTAAAGTTTTCTTTATCGATACGTATAAATAAGAATGGAAAAATGACAACTGTCGTACAGTTACAGTTATTTTTAGCTCGAAAATCATTTTTTGCAAAAATTTTAAACAACTAACTGAAAAAAATGTGTTTTTATTTTCGAATTTTGTGTAATAAATATATTGCCGTGTGGACAAATTTGTGTCAGACGGTATGGGATAATACCAAATAATTGTTTTTAAAAATTATTGCGAATGTATTTTAATTTATTCTCCAGATAATCCCCAAAGGTTACTACAGAGGTCAACCATGTAAATTAAAATAACTGCACCTTAAACTAATTTATTTGAAAAGACGTAGAACAAACGTTGTTCGGAATCACAAATACTATCTCTGGGTATGTTTTTAATTGATATCGGACGTATTGGGCGTTTAAGGGTTAATATTCTGGCAAATGTGATAACAAAAAACAAAGCCAGTGAATACAAAAGCTTTTACCTTTAGAATATTTCATGCATTGTTAGTTACAAGCCAGGGTGCTTTTGCTAAAAATATCAGTGTTTTGGATTGTTAGCGTTGTAGTATTTCTCAGTTTCAATTACTAGTGGTACCCCATAATTGAACTTTGTATGTCCAAACTGATATTGAATATCGTTTTATAAAGTAATAGTTTGTTCAGATCAGCTCTGAATTCGGACCCGATAATCAGTGCTTGCGTTTTGTTTTTATGTTAAAGTGTAGCCTTTAAATTATCCTTCCAATTTATCTTTTTATTTCTTTATCTTTTTATTTATCTTTTATCAAAGTGTAGTCCTAAATATTCAACACAGTTACGTTTGGGGATAGTAATTCCATTCAGATTAAACGGAGGACATTCCCCTCCTCTTAATGAAAACGTGATATTTGCTGACTTGTCTGTATTTAGCTTTATTTTCCAATGAAGTAACCATTGTTGAGTGTCGTGGAGCTGTTTCTGAACTAGATTTGCAGCTTCTGTAGAAGATTTATTTGACGCTAAAATTGCAGTATCGTCTAGACAAGTAGCAATAGTAACACCATCAGTTTCAGGCAAGTCGCAGGTAAAAATTGAATAAAGAGCAGGACCCAGAACACTGCCCTGTGGTATTCCGGTTTTTATTTGACATATGGCTGAAGTTTCATTATTTATTTTAACAATGAATGATCTTCATGTAGATAGGACTTTAAGACCAAATGAAATGGAGCTGGAAGTAAATTTTTTAATTTGTTTAACAGCCCTAGATGCCAAACTCTGTCGAAGGCTTGCTGAATGTCCAAAAATGTGACAGAGCAATATTTTTTGCGTTCCAGAAAGTCAGTGACAATATTCACTATACGATGATATTGCTCAGGAGTACGGTGCTTATGACGATTATTAGCAATCTACTCAAGAGTATTCTTTAGAATATTTTCGAGAATATTGTCAGCAAACTTATAGACCTATAAGGACACTGAGTTTTCGGATTTATTTGGTTTAGGTATCATTATTATTTCAGCACATTTCCATTGAGAAGGAAAGTGGTTTAATGAGTAAGATTATTCCTTATTCTTATAACTGAAAGCAAATCGTAATAACTAAAGACAGCAATAACTAATTATTTTCACCTTTTTGCCTGTTCAATTTATTAAATTTTTAAGCGCTTGAAAATTTTTTTTTGGGGGGGGGGGGGGTGGGAAATTTCTCCCATTTCCCCCTCTTTGTAGTTTACCACTAATCAATTTAAAACGTGGTTGATACCTGCAAAGGTAAACTCGCGCAGACCTTTAATCTTTTATCTGTTTTCACGACAATAAAGTGATTATTCCACATAACTTTAGCTTCAGATAGAAACGGTACTGTCGAAAAAGTTTAACATATTATCACTCAAATAAAAATTCTACTCTTCTGCCTTTTTAGGCATAACTGAAGCCTTTGACAAAGTATGACATGAAGATAAGTTTCAAAGTCAACGTTAACGATTTGCCGCTAAGCTTTCATTCACAGTTGTTCTCAAACATTATTCTAAAATTCAAATACATCGCTCGATATTTTATCTGAAGTTTTAATTTTTTTTCATTTGAATCTTGCTCGAAGTTTTATCAGAAGTAGGGTCTGATTTTTAGTCTAAGTCTTAACTTCCTTTTGATTGAACTGTTGGTCTGAATTTCCTCAGGTTTTCATCTTTTTATTTATTTATTTTTTATTAGTTCGGGGATTGGCCAAATCAGACCCAGGTGGGTCCCTTTTCGTCCCCTACCGCCTGATGCCTCTATTGGCATTGGAGTATTGGCATCCTGCGTCAACGCGAACATATCCTTATAGGCCAGGTGGCCAATCTCAGATTCATCAAGTGCGCCGCCGTTTCCAACTCCTCCAGACACAACCTGCAGGTATCATCCTCAACAAGTTTCATCTTCATGAGGTGATACCTGAAGGGACCGTGACCTGTAGTCAGCGCTGTTAGCCAGCTCAAAGTCTTCCGGTTTAGTCCGAGGACTTTGGCTGACTCACTGCACGACCACTTCGCGGCCGTCTTTGCCTGCCTGCAGTCAGTGGACTCTTTCCATCTTTTACAACGTTCAGATTTTATCCACTGTCTCATCAGGCCTTCCGCCAATCTATCACCAATGGCGATGCGTGGTTCTGGTCCACAAAATTCGTCTGCTGAACCTTTTTTAGCCAAAAGATCAGCAGTTTCGTTTTGCTCTATGCCTGAATGTCCCCTCACCCACATCAAAGTAAGCTCGTTTACACGAGCACACTCGTTGAGTTTTTGGACACACTCCAAAGCCAATAGATGGTTTTCATCTTAGTTTTGGTTTGAATTCTGAACAGTTTGCAGTCAAAAGTTTGGTCTAAATATTGATCCAAGTTTTAGTCTGAATATTGTAATAATTTTAAATTGAAATTTTCTGAAATTCTTTACGTGTTTGGTCTAAATTTTTATTTGAATATCTGGATAGTTTTAACCTGAATCTTAAGATGAATTAGAGCTGCTTTGGTCTGAGTTTGGTATGCTTTTGATCTGAGCTTTAGTCTAAATCTTAAGCTGGACTTGGTCGGAATTATATAGGACTGCTTTTGCCCTAAATTTTGGTCTGTATATCAATAAGAGTTTTGATCTAAATCTTGGATTAAATTTGGTCGGTAAGTCTGCGAAATTGACATGAACTTAAGTCATGACTTTGGAAATTAACCTCTAGATTTAATTTTCATAGTCTCCTAAAAAACTATCATGAACTGATCGAATGGGGACCGTTCAGAAAAAATGACACCTAGAATCATTTTCTCACAAACACACACACTCTCCCATGTACTAGACTTTCAAATAACGAACTGTTATGCAGACTAGCTACAATGGGAAAAAAACAACAACATAAGTGTATAGAACGGTAGTGGTAGTTTCTTTCAATATCTCTATTCAGTGAAGATATTTGGAATCAAATCCGTAATTCTGGGTTATGATTTCAAATATTAGTAGCTTATATAGGATATTGAAAGATTAAGAACTATCACTAAGATCACTGATGAGGAATTGTGGCGGATTCCGAAACGGCCGTCTGATTTGCCCGTCTCTATATACATTGTTGTTGTGATGACTATATTTGTTCATTAAGCCTGTTTATATATAACTTCAAATAACGAAATTGACATGAACTTAAGTCATGACTTTGGAAATTAACCTCTAGATTTAATTTTCATAGTCTCCTAAAAAAGTCTGCTTTTGGTTTGAATTTTAGTAGGAGTTTTAGTTAGCTAATAATTTAAGTTTTATTCTGAATTTGATCTGCTTTTAGTCCGAGTTTTGGTTTGAACTTTGATCCAAGTTACAGTCATGAATCTTAGTATGAAGTAAAGCAGTTTTAGGTCTGAATTTGGTATGCTTTTGGTCAGAACTTTGGTCCGTGTTTTAATCGGGGTTCGATCCAAATTTTGGCCTGAATATTGTATTAATTTTTGTTTGGACTTTTCCAGAATTTTTTACGTTTTTGGTCTAAATTTTGGTTTGAATATCGAAATTTTTTTTTTTATCTGAAACTTAATATGAAGTAAGGCCACTTTTGTTCTAAATTTGGTATGCTTTCAATATGAGGTTTTGTTTGAGTTTTAGTCGGCTTTTGATTTAGGTTTCAGTCTGATCGGAATTAGGCAGATCTGTTTTTACCTTAGATTTTGGTCTTAAGAGTTTCGATATAAATCTTGAATTGAATTTGGCCGGAATTAGGTCTGCTTTTGGTTTGAATTTTAGAAGGAACTTTAGTTAGCTTGTGATTTGAGTTTTGTTCTGAATTTGATCTGCTTTTAGTCCGGATTTTGGTCTGAACTTTGGTCCGAGTTTTAGTCATGAGTCTTAGTATGAAGCAGAGCCGTTTTAGTTCTTAAATGTTTTTTTTTTTATCTGAAACTTAGTATGAGGTAAGGCAATTTTTATTCTGAATTTGGTATGCTTTTGGTTTGAGTTTTAGCCGGCTTTTAATTTACGTTTTGATTTGAATATCTACATGATTGTGGATCTGATTCTCAGGCTGATTTTGGTAGGAATTATGTATGTCTTTTTTTGTCTTAAATTTTGGTCTGAATATCAGGAAGAGTTTGGATCTAAATCTTGGATTGAATTTGCCCGAAATTAGATCTGCTTTTGATTAGAATTTTAGTAGGAATTTTAGATAACCTGTGATTTAAGTTTTGTTCTGCATTTATTTTGAGATTTGATGCAAGTTTTGATCTGAATGATTTTCGCACTGGATTTTAGCCTAAATTTGTTCTGCTTTTAGTCTGAATTTTGTTCTAAATTTGATTGCACTTCTATTATTATGAACACAACTGTACAAACATATCGACTCACAGACAAGCGTATAGACAAACAGTTGGATTTAGTTCATAATGCAAACGTGTAGCAGTAAGTGAAGTCATGCTGACTGACTTCCTTTACTTTCTTTTTGCCATAATCTCCTCGCTCTTCTCACGCTGGTCCTATCAACCTTGGCTCCTAGCTCGCAGCTGCTTAGTTGCACCCCTTCATACATACAATATTTATTCATTTTTCTCACGCTCTCTCTCTCTGCCTCTCTCTGTCTCTCTCTCTTTATCTCTGACTCCACATGCACCTGCCCTTTGAAATTTTGTTGCTTTTTTAATGCCAACAGCAAAGAAAAAAGAAAAAAAAGAAACAAAACAAAAGAGTATATTAGAAAAAAGCAAAAGTAACTGTAAAAAATAGCAGTTGGTGGCTGCTTGCTTATTCATAACAGCGCAGCAGCAGCGGCTTGCTTCCGGGCGCTTCTTAGGGAGCGGCCTTTTCTAATATGGCTCTCGTTTACTCTTTTCCGCTCATCCGTTATTCTGTTTCCTCTTCATCACTTAACTCATGGTTGTAGATTATATGGTGTGCGTGCATGTGTGTGTATGTGTGTGTGTGTGTGTGTGTATTTCTCGTACTAGTACATACGGATACAGCTTAATATTGGCGTAATTGTTGCATCAGCAATAAAAGATATATTGTCGACAACAAGAAAAACAGCAACAACAACAAAACTGCCAAAGTAATTGTAAATAATAATGTAAGAGCAACAACAACAAAATGTTACAGAAATACAGGAAACAGAAATAGAAATCTCTGAAAAAAAATTGAGCAGCAATTTTTCTTTTTATTTTTGCTTCTTTTTTTTTTTTTTGTACTTTTCTCAATGAAACTTTTCGTAGGCTTTTGAAAAATGGCGCAATGGAGTTTTTAATGTTGTTTTTTTTTTTATTGTTATAATTTTATTTTTATTTCGCTTGCAGCGCAATTGAAAATTTTATACTTTTTTTGTATTTTGTTTTTTTTTTCAGTAGCAGTTGCCTCAAATTTATTAAATTTTTTGCGTTGGTATTCAATATGCTTTTTAAAGAATTTCTGAAATTGTTTACAATTTTTAAAATTTTGATGGCTGTTACTTTATATTATGAACAATGTATAGGTGTAATGTACATTTGCTGAAGGCAATGATTAATAAAGAATTTGATATGAAATACAAGCCTTGAAGAATGATTTCGTGATGTGAAAAACACAAAGTAAAAAATCATCAATAGTATTCCCATAGCAACCATTTTTCTTTCTTATGCATATCTGTAGGTTGTCAAAGTATTTTTTCAATCTATCTTAAAGTAATTATTATTCGATTTTGTTGGTATCATATCAGTATTTCTACATATTCTTCATATTGCCCTTTGAAGAGTTCATTTATATGGAAGGCAGGCATGAATATTTTAGAGACTGTTTCAGGGAAGCGTATTGAATTTGGTGTAATTTGATTCAGTATTTCCTTTATATACATGCACCTTCTTCTTCTTGTATAGCACAATAACTCACGGTATGCTGAGTCCAAATGCTTTTCTTAGCTAATTTTTAAGTGTTGAAGCTTGAGATTGCCAAGCCAAGAAGTGATGACGTGAATAAAGTTATTTCTCATATTAAATTTTTGATTTACCCAGGCGATTACGTTCTTACGATGGCTAGTTATGATCGCTACAAACTGCCATTATTTGATAAAACCTAGAAAAAAATTAAAACCCCCCTAAGGTAATGTCTGGATCCGCTGATGATGACAATAATAACTACTTGTTAATAATACTATACAACACGGAAAAATAATTCTGAGTTCTTATACGGTTTTCGAGTTGTTTTCTTTTCTGATTCACGAATCTACAAACAAATTTTTCTTTTCGAACAAAACTTTTCACATAATTCATAGTATCCCCCATACATGGAAAAAAAATGTTCTTTCGAGTTTTTTGTGCTTTCTACACGTTTTCATGAAAAAACAAATTTTCAAAAAAAAAATTTTATTCGACCAAATTTTTTAAAATAAATCATAACCCAATAGACATTATGGTTTGATATCAACTTGAGGTAGATTTGAGGTCAAATACTTTTCTCAAACCTCCAAGGTTAATTCTCAAATGCACCTCAATAGTCTGATTATAGTCTTCTCAACTTAAAAGGCACATTTTTTTATGGTGGTTTGCTTAGTTATCAAATTGAGAAATTTTTAATTCTCAGCTTGATATCAAAGGAACTTCTCCAACCTGTCAAACCTCACTATTCACTTTTTTGCTCTTACGCATCCCGCAAATTGAATTATTATTATATACAAAATATACATTATATAAAGCGTATATTTCCCTTTAATTCATTTTCACCTCACTTTTATTTCGAATTTTTTTCACTTTCACTCAGTTTTTTATATTAAATTTTCACAATTCAATTGAATTTACACAAAATGTTTTTCACAAATTAAAATTCTGCGAGAAATCAACAGTATTGGCATGCAAGTACACTTATAAAAATTGTAAATAATATCTCAAATTTAACTTAAATCGTATTCAAGTTGAAATCAAGCGTTGAAAAAAATGTTTGGTTTCAAGTGGAGAAAAGTGTTTGATACCCAATTGAGAATTATAATATTTCTCAAGCATTGGAAAAAATGTTGATTCCTAACATGATGTCAAGTTAAAAACAAACAAGGAGAAAAATGTTTGAACTCAAATTGAGAATTACTTTGGAAATCAATTTGAGAACTAAGATTTTCTCCAACGTTGGAGAAATAATTTTTCAATGCATATTGGAAAGTGGGTGAAAAATTGTTTTTTCGACTTTTTATATTTTCTACAGGTTTTATTAGTTTTTTTTATAAAGTTTTAAAAAAAAAATTATTAAAAAAAATAATTTTTTGTGTTTTATATACGTTTCATAAGATTTTATAACGTTTTCAACAAAAAAAAAAATTTCTACCTTAATTTTTCAAAAGATTCATAAGGGTACATGGAAAATTTTTTTTTCTATTTATTGTGTTTTTTCCACAGGTAGGTACAACGTTTTTAATGAAAAAACAATTTTTTTCAAAAAATGTTTTTTCGACCAAAAGTTTTAAAATATTCATAAGTTGGGGAAAAATTGTTTGCTCGACTTTTTGTATTTTCTACACGTTTTATGAGTTTTTTTCGACCAAAATTTTTCACAAAATTCATAGGAAAAAATTGTTGTTTTTTAATTTTTTACGCGTTTTATGAGTTTTTATAACGTTTCCAACAAAAAAAAATTCGACCTAAATTTTTCAAAAAATTCATAAGGGGGAAAAATTTTTGTTTCTATTATTTGCGTTTTCTACATGTTTTGTGAGTTTTTACAACGTTTTCAACAAAAAAAAAAAAATTAAAAAAAAAGGTTTTTTGACTTAAATTTTTAAAAAATTTGTATTTGTGTATTTTCTACACGTTTTATGAGTTTTTATAACGTTTTCAACAAATAAAAAATGTCGATCTAAATTTTTCAAAAAATTCATAAGAAGGGGGCATGGAGAAATTAAATTTTTTGTGTTTTCAACACAACAAAAAAAATTTAAAAAAAAAATTTTTCGATCTAAATTTTTCAAAAAATTCATGAGCAATACATGAAAAAGAATTTGTTCGATTTTTTTTTGTATTTTCTATAACGGTACAACAATTTTTAAAAAAAATTCTTGAGAGGGATAAATGGGAAAATTTTTTTTTCATGTTTCATGTTTTCCATACGTTTTACAACGTTTTCAACATAAAAAAAAAAAGATTTCAAAACACTTTTTCAAAAAGAGAAATTTTTATTTTAGTTATTCTTCAATTTTTTATTTGAAGAATTGAAATGAATATTTTTCTAAATCATAGTTTCTAAAACTAGTTTTTAAAGTATTTATATTACATTACATTATTTTTTTCTTTTTGCTTGGCGTGAATATTCATATTCATCAGCAATCTCTCGAATAAGAGTCCAGCAATATTCAGCTAACATATTGATGATACTCTTTCTTTTATATCGTTGTTCCATGTTAGAAATCACCTGGTGAAATTTTACACCATGTTCGTCGGAAACTTCACCAAGGTTTTCAGGAAAGAACACTATCTGACTGTGACATATCAGATATGTAATTTTCTGATTTTTCATTTCTAAGAAATTTTCGATGACGATTTTTAAACAATACAAGCTTTGAATTGCAAAAATATTTTTTTTGTTAAAAACTCATAAAACGTGAGGAAAACACAAAAAATCGAAAACAACATTTTTTTCGATGTATCCCCCCTTATAAATTTTTTGAAAAACATAGATTGAAAAGTTTTGAAAATTTTGTTTGTTGAAAATGTTATAAAAACTCATCAAACGTGTAGAAAACATAAAAAATGGAAAAAACAAATTTTTTTCCCAAAAAAAAAAAAAAAAAATTTACAATTTTTTAAAAAATTATAAAATCATAGATATCACAAAAGTTTGACCTGATCCGAAAAAAATGTTGGTTGATTCGTGATCAGCATCGAAAACAACTACAGAAAAACTCAGAATTTTTTTTTTAATATTTGTCGCAATTCATTTTTGGGAAGTGTGCTCACCTATCAATGGAGATAATCTCTTTATACATTTTCTGAAGTAACCTACACACTATAAGTTTCTAATATTTTTTAATACTAATTAATTTTCAAAATCAGATATGTAAATATACACAAGTAACATTTACATATTAATATTATCAGGTATGTATGAACTTTAATTTAATTTCCTTTCTGTTTTTCTTTCATTCTATAATTCCATTATATTGCAATATGTAATAATATTGCAGCCATGACAATAAATTCATTTATAATTACATTAAATCAGTATTTTTAGTACGTTTTGATTAAACATTCTCGCAGTTGTTACAATTTTACACACACACACACACATCTGCATCCATTATTATTATTATTAGGATATTTTATTCAACTGAATAGTGATTACAAATCCACACACCCACACGGACTTACACACTTATAAGAACGCACATGTGTATTTTATGTGTACGTGTGTATGCGCACCAGCCATGTGGCATAAATTCATATACATATAGGTACTGTACCATATATATGTGTGTTTATGTGTATGACTGTGAATCCAGCTACTATATGTTAGTCTAAACGAATTAAAATGAAAATGCAATTAATACTAAATGTGTTGCTATTCACTACAACTAGAAATACCTTGTTTTTACTACTACTACTGCTCCTTTATATCCTTGAGTGTTAAATACATTAATTTCATTATATTTATTTTAGTTTAATTAAAATATACTTAGAAATGCTGGGCGAATTGAAAATTCTTATATGTACTAGAAAATAGTTTTGAATTATTTGAAACAGTGGATTGGGCATTTATAGACACAAGATATGAATAGATGTTATATATACATTGCGGGACAACATTGGGTTACTGTTTTACTTATACTAAGAAATCAGAGATATAGATAGGTTTGTATGAAAAGCGCTTTGAGAAAAGACTTTCAAGTTTTCAAATGTTCACTAAAACACAAGGATTTCATTAATTTTCATGCATAACATTGCTTTTAATTAAACAGAGAATTCAGTAGTTTTTACATTTTGTCTGTTGTTGGTTTTTGGGATTGGCGTCTCTAATGATCATTCAACAATAATTCGGATTCGGATTCATTGAACTAATTTTGTAAAAAATTGCGAGCGATTGAAAGTTTACAAACATTTTTTTTTTCACTTTGATCCACTATAGTACAGTTATCAAAAAAATATTTGTAAATTTTTGTAACTGAAATTAAAGAACTATCAAATTCTCTTTCCAAAAACCTTAAATTTATTAAAAATTGATTGGATCGTTTTTAAAAAAATAGCAAAAATGAATCTTGTGACCCCGGTGCCACCATGGTACCGAAAAGGTTAATATACTAAAGCAAAGTGACGAGCAATCGTACCCTCATTTATTACTCTTTTTAAGATTTAAAACCGATTACTTCTAGTTACCCAATGTTAAAAAGTAGTAAAAATAACTTAAGAGCTCTAGAGCAATAGGAAGTAATATATAATCTATGGTTCAGTTTTGAGCGCTCCATGATTACTCTAATGATGATCCTAAATTCAACTGGGATCCAAGACCCTTTGGTATAGAAAAACCGCTCAAACAGCTCGCTTATGTTCTCTGGTAACTGTGGCCAGCAAATGCCCATTGTAATGCCCACGATTAAAAAGAAGGGTTTATAGCTTTCATATGAGAATATTCTTTGTTCGAAAATTGACTATCTCTTTAGGATTTGTCTCTAGCTCAAAGGGTAAGGCATAAGTCGTTGAACTCAAAAGTCTTAGGTTATAGTCTGGAAAGTTAAACAAAAAGAAATTCTCTACTTTAATACAGATAATTGCAATTTAGTTTTAGGTTGCGGACAGCCAGCAGATAAAACTTCAATTATTGGCCAAAAGACTTTATGAATTTTTCCTTAACCCTTTCATACCCGCTGTTGCCTAAAAACAATATTCACTTTGATATGACATAAAATAGGTGTTTAGCAAATTTTACTAGTAATAATATATGGATTCAATTGTGTTAGGTATTCTTCATGTTTTCCAAATCAAAAACCTAAATTTAGTGAAATTTTATGTTTGTGAAAGATAAGATAATATGAAAGTAAAAAAATTGGAGAAAAAGGGTTATCCAGTGGCTGTCTTTAGCTCCATAACTATGTTTTTTTAATCTTTAATAAAGAACAAACAAATCAATATAGAGGGATGAAATTAGGTGTGATGATTGGGGAAGTTCTAAGTTACCATAATTTCAGTACACAAGGTTTCTATCAAACCCCATTGAAATTTGGGCATTAAAGAGTTAAGAAAAGGATGTGAAAATTCTAATTGAATGGACTCTTAGCCCTTCAATGAATCTAAATTTAAATTTTTTTCTAAAAATGGAACATAAAAAATAATAATTTTCTGGGAATTTCTATTTATGATTCTTTGACTTTCTTTAGTCTTTCAACACTTTAATTGTTCAGTAAAGTACTTGGTAATTTTGCCGTTGAAACCGAGCCAAGCATATGATTTTTGGCCGAACAAGAACCCATTTAACCGAACACTATTGTTGTAGAAAAGAGTACTCAAAACAGTGAATTCGAGCAATTAAAAGACCTTCACAGGGTCACAATAAGGTGCTCTGAAGTTTCTTTCTCTTCGCAAAAGTTACTCAAATAAATCCTATATACGAAATGGAAAATACAATTTCAATACTCAGATATTTCAGATTGAATTGGAAAGTAGCACAAGCAATTCAAAGACTCAGTTACTCTCAGCCAGTTACAGAAGCTTATCATGAAGCTAAAATGCCTAGCAGAAAATTTTCAATTTAACAAATTGTTTGCTTGTCTTTTGAATACATGTCAAATATTTTATATAATTAGTTAAACACTTAACAGTACATAAGCACAGGGAATCACATTGAACCTCAAGCGTGTCAAATAGTTGACAAGTGTCAAAAGTGATTATGCCCAGACACAGATACTAAACACATATACATGTATACATATTTAGTAACAATAATATATAAATAAATTAACTCACATTTACAATATTTAATGATAATTGAAATAATTGTAGCACCCAAAAATTTCAATTATGTCAATGTCAAAAAATAAATAATTTCCATAGAAAGAAAAATCACAGCAACAAAAACAACAACACAAAAATGATTGCAGTAATTTTTACATTTATCTACTAAAATTAAATCAAAAGAAGAACAACGACAGCAACCACAACAACAATAACAACAAATAAACAAAAAGATGCTGAAACTAAAAATTTATGATGACAATTTAACAGAATAATCACAGATATTATAATAATAATAATCCCAATAATAATAATACCTACTTGCCTACTATGAATTCTATCTGAATGTATGTATGTATGTTTGTTTGTATGTATGTATATACGAGTGTGGATAAATATTCGTAATACTCGAATATTAACAGCTTAAAATGTAAATTAATGATAATTACCCTTCAGCGCTGATAGATATATAGGCAGACAAACTTACACACACATACACACTCAAACACACACGCAAACAAACATTCAGACAGACTGAGTGACAGACAGACATATGCATTGATATTGTTATAGAGGTGAGAATGATGAAAGAAAATCAGCATTGAAGATAAATATGCAAAGATTATAGATACAGAAACAAAAAGTGAACATGGCGGCATACAATAGCGAAACGAACTCATCGTAGTTGTGATAAGAAGATCCAAAAAAAAATGTACATTCATCCATACATACACACACACACACAGCTACGAATACGAGCACTTATTTTTTTTCAGTTTCAAGATTTATGCAAAATATTTTAGAAAATGAAAATTATTTATGACTGAGCAAGAGAGAGAGAAAAAAAAAACCGAAACATTAAAAGCAACAAAGAAAAAAAAAAACAACCATTGAGTGAGAGAGAATGGGAGCAAAGCACTGAGAGAATAAGCACCGCATAAATGCAATTGTTGTTGTAGTTACTACTCTTGCTATTATAAATCTGTGCATAACAAATGGCGGTCATTCAAATTTGAGAGAGATACTTGTTCTCAATGTACAACAATAACAATAAAAAAATAACAATGAAAGAAATAACAACAAAAAACAACAATAGTCGCTAGGTACAAACAATTGTAGCAAATTTTCAATTCATTTGTTTATATTTTTTTTAATATTTATTTTCATTGATATTTTCATTTGCTGCTGCTGCTTCTTACATTTTCTTCGTCTTTCTAAATTTCGTGTTTTTGTTGTTTTCGTTTTTTTTTTGTCAATCTGTGATTTTTTGGTTTTTTTCTTTCTTTTGTATGTACCAGAATTTTGCGTGTGTTTTGTTTTTATATGTGGCGTGAATTTTCACAAATTTATTTAGCGTGCAATTTTTTTTTGTTGTTTTTTTTTCTCTCTTTTAACTTAAATTATTTTACTTTTTTTTTGTTCTTTTATATTTTGCAATTTTTGCTTACTTGAAGTCATCAAATTTAAATTATTTATAAAAATTCTTTGTACGAATTTTATTTCAATTTTGTTGTTGTTGTTGTGTTTTACTTTGCATTTCTTATTAGACGTACATATATTTGTTTGATTTCGTATCGAATTGTTCGTGATATTTTGTGTGCAATCAAGGAATCCAAATTGTGCAATTTATTACTTAATTTATTTGTAGGAATGTAGAAAATATATTGCTTTTGACTATGTATCGCTTTCGAGCAGTGCTGTCATAAGCATGCATTGCTTTAGAACAGTAATAAACAAAGAGCAAGGGGCAGGCCGCGAATACGAAAAATATAACAAAAAAAACTAAAATGAGTCTCTTCTGCATTCGTCACATGATGTGATAAGGACTGAGCCGAATAAAATTATCTGTTTCCAAAACGGTACTATTGAAAGATTCAAATCCAAAAATGTATACCTTATAAGCTTTGCATTAAATGTCAGAAAATATTATGTGTCGCTTATATTCAATAAAAATGTATTTAACGCAAAAATGGCAATGGAAGTGCGAGAAAATATTATTAAAATTTTTCAAAAGCAAACTCAAACTTGTCTTTAAAAAAAATTGCCAAAGAGTTAGAAGGCGAAGAAAGTTGCGACCATTCTGAAGAAAAATCCAAGCATATCAGGACGGAAAATGGCGAGGTAGGCTGATTGCTCAGAAACTTTCGTGCGCAGGACTAAGAAGGAAGCTGGGCTGAAGACGTACAAGGTGTAAAAATTTCCGGATAGAAACGCCCTCAAGAATGAAACCGCAAAACAACGAGCTAAAAAGATGAAACAAGATTTTGTTCAGAAATTCGAAAGCTGCGCAATAGACGACGAGACTTATGTTTTAGCTGACTTTTCCCAGCTTTCTGGGCAGGAATTCTATACAGCTGATTCTCTAGGAAATGTGGCCAAGAAGATAACAAAATTCCCAAAGAAATTCCTTGTTTGTCCACGACTAAAGCCGATTGAGAGATACAGGGCTTTAGTAAAAAGAAAGACGAAGTCAATCAAAAAAGTGGCCAAAGACCTTCAACACTTTCAAAGAAAGTTGTCTTCAACAGTTGTGAGGGTGTCGGGCATTACCATAAAAACATTAATGGATTCCTGAAAAATTAAAACTTTTTACTAAAAAATAATAATTCTTGGTTTCTTATTTTTTTTTTTAAATCTAAAAATAATTTACAAAATAAAATACTGTTGGTTCATAAAAATCTGCTGGTTCAAAAAATTTCATCATTTTGGTAGGGGCCAATTTTATTCGGAGCAGTCCTTATTTGCACCAAGAATTAAACACTCTGAGCCGATGTGGAAATATCCTAGCATCTTGCAAGCTTTAATTCATGCTACAAACGGCTATCATGTCGAACAACCAGGCAGCCATTAGAGCATTATGACCTTTTGAGATCTCCTCTAAACTGGTGTGGGGGGACTGCAAGCTCAATCAAGTGGGCAAGGACAAAAAAGTCGCTCTATGGATACATAGAAATAGAGGGTACTGAACAAATAGACGAGCTTGCTAGAAAGGAATCCATCTGTGGAGTAGGAGATAGCGTAATCAGAGAATTACTCAGACAGCAAAAGAGAAACAAGAGACAATCCAAAGCGCTTCTAGGTAATTATAAAAAGAGTAGATACGAAAACAGTTCGTCGCCTGAGAATTGATTTGGCGTATGTATGTAAATATTCCTATGCCTATACGCCAAATCAATACTCATGCGACGAGTTGGCAAATATTAGCAAGCATTCTGACTGGGCACTGCGGGCGCTCAGAGAACACTTTTGTAAAATATGGATCGAGGAATACTCTATATGAAGGTTTTGTAATGAGGAAGAATGAGAAGAACATATTTTAGCTCAGTGTGGAACACTGTTGCACAAAAAAATGAAATATCTGGGTATGTATCAAGTGCCCAGCACAGAACTAGCATCCATAGATCCGGGCGCAATACTCAAATTTTTGAGGAAGACTGGACTAGTTAAAGTACTCTAGGGAGATTGGACTAGATAGAGATTGTACGTGCCAATAGATCTTGCAGGTCGCAGTACAACGACAAAAACCTCTCTAGCAATACAAATAAAAGTAAAAAAAATCAATTATCCCAAGTAATTAATACATTAAGGTGCTTCACGAAAAAAAAATTATTGTACACCTCCAAAAATTAACCTCGGTTTATTTAATGATGATTCCCAAAATATTTCAGCTCTACCGATTACCGTTCCATTTTGAAAAAAAAAACTCTTAAAAATCGCATTTTCTCGAGTCTGCTAGCAGATTTAAAAAAATTTGTATGCTGAACCCTAGCATTTTTCAGTATCTATCATTTGTGAACTTTTAATTGGCCAAACAATTTTCCCTAATAGTGCGGACATACGAGCGTGCATTTCAGGCAAATTTAACATTTCATTGAAATGCGTCTGAAATGCTGAATTTCGCCATACAAAAAGTGTCAAATGATATTCTGCATTTCAGACTCATTTCATTGAAATTCGTCTGCAATGAAGAAATTAACTAGCAACCCTCAAACGCAAGGTTGTAAAAAACAGGAAAAATTTAAGATCTATTACATTATTTTCATAACAGCTACTCTTGTAATATTTATTAAGCGAAAAAACAAAATAATGGAGTCGTAGAGTAACTCATTGCCATTCCTCCAATTTTCCACAATTACATTCTTGGTGTCCACATCCAATCGAAAGCCAACATTTTTATTTATTTTTATTTGCACAAAACACACACAAAAATTCTTCTTCTTCTCCAAACATATAATCTGTCCAAAAACGAATTTAAAATTAATTTTTTGTCGTGTGTCACCCTAAATTTGAAATGCAGAATTTCAACGAAATGCACTCTCATGTGTCCGCACTATAAGTCAGTGTGGCAAATTTGAAAATAGCAATAAGTTTGTAAAAAATCTTATAAATCGACAGTGTTGCAACTAAAAATATGTATGTAATTAGGTTGAAAATTGCAACTTTAGTCTCATAACGGCCACGCTGATTACGCCACGCGCATCTCCGTTATTTGGCTCTCACAAAATTGAGCGAAAGCTTTTGTGTCTGTGATGTAGATTGTCATTTTCTTTATTTGCATTTACATGTATACAGTGCATTATGAGGCCGCTGAAAAATTTAGTTGGCCAAAATTAAAAAAAATCGAATCTCGGTTTGAATCCAAAAGTAAATATCTTACTCTTCATCAGACGACCTCGATAGCCTATTGGATAGTGCACTAGACTTTCATCTGGGAGGTTCGGGTTCGATTCCCGTCTTCGTCTGGTGGTTAATTTTCACTACTTTCTTATATTCACTATCAATATGAAGTGTATGAGAATTATAAGATAGTGTAGCAGTACACACATTGATTGGTAATGGCAAAACCACTAAGCCGATAAAAAATTGCCACACCGCCGTTCGGAATCGGCGTTAAACTGTAGGTCCAACTATGTGGTATCACAATGGGCCGTTGAGGCCTAAGTGTGTCTCTCGACAGCCACTCCAACCTAACCTAACCTACTCTTCATCGGTCCCTCATCCTAATTATGCAAAGTATTTGGTTTTGCGAGCGTCGAAAGTTGCAGTATTAATTTTTTGAATTTTTTTTATTCGATCTGTTTCATAAAATTATAATAAAAATTTTATTTGTTTTCTTTTCTCTGTTTTATATCATTTAATTCTTTGGATTTATATTACTGCGTAATGCATTACTGCAGCATTTGCAGAAGCAAAAACGTTCAAAATGTTCTGACTGCTGGTCAAGCATTACAGGCACCAAGAAGCATCGCTGCAACAGCCCCTTGCTGTTAAATGCGTTATCAGCAGACAATAATTGGCTTTTTTAACGCCAATATTACTGCGAATGTTGCAGTAATGCATAACCGAACATACCCAACGTGTCTCTTTTATTTCCGTCCCCCACAACATTTATAAAAATCAGAAAAATCGGCGTCGGACACCTAGGAACGTCCCCTTGTTGTTCAAAATTACCGTTACAGTTATCTAAATTAATTATAATGCTGAATTCACATTATAGTATATATATATTTATTTCTGTGGGTAGGTGGGTACTTCCTTTTAATAACCGTTAACCGTTATATATTTGACTTTTATGTCTTTGGTGATCCCTAGTGAAATTTTCTGGCAAATATTTTTGTGGAATATTTTAATCCTTAAAAGTCACTTTTGAAAGGGTTTTTCAGGCTTTCATAAAAAACGAGATCAAATTGCCCTACAAAACGGGGAACTAATGGGTTAAAATGTTCTACAGAAATGACCCTCGTAAAATTCTACGATATAGCTTCACCGATAAGATTTTTTTCAGACATCAATTTATAAGACTTTTTGCACTTAGTGTTCAGCTCCCTTCGACCAAAATAGGAAAACTTTGACCTACTGTAAAAAAAAAAACTAAGACGTGCTGGACTATAAGTTTGTTTTACAAAAATGGTCTATACAACACACCCTTTCAGGATTATAGAGTGGCCATTCTATTGCAGGCAAAAAGTCTTAATTTGTTAGACTGTGTAATTTTCAAATAAACAACAAAGTTTCACTTCTATTGTGAGTGCCTGCAGACACATAATTTTTTTATTTTTTTTTTTTACAGATGGAAAAATAATGTAGTCTAAGTATAAATTCTAAAACTTTAAAAACTGTAAAATTTAAAAATTTCTTTGATCTAGTTATCTTTGAAAAATATGTCAGTTGTTATTTTTAATGACAAACATGTTGATTTATTGTGAATTTGATCAAAATGAGTGAAGAAAAAGAAGTACGTCTTAAAATTATTAAAAATTTTCCAAAAAATCCAAATTGGTCCTACAAAAAATTGGCCAAAGAATTGAAGGTCTGCCGTCAAACTGTTTCCAATGTTATTAAACAGTTTCAGGTTCGGGAAGAAAACAAGGACCACATGATATTGAGAAAACCAAGAAAATAGAAAGCATATTGAAAAGATCTCCAAACACATCTGGTAGAAAAGCTGCCCGGTTAGCCCAGTGCTCTGACTATTTGGTGCGAAAAGTTAAAGCCAATGCAGGTTTGAAAACATACAAAGCCCAAAAAGTTCCAGATAGGAATGCTGCAAAAAATTTAGACGCCAAAAGTAGGGCTCGGAAATTAAAATCGAATTTCATACAAAAATCTTAATGTTGTATAATGGACGACGAAACGTATGTACTGGCTTTCGGGTCAACATTTTTATGTTGCTGATGCTCGAGGAAATGTCGAAGAACAATTTAGAATCCAAAAGCAGACAAAATTTCCTAAAAGATTCCTGGTATGGCAAATTATATGCAGTTGCGGCAACGGCAGAAGCAAGTCATTTGTTACTGTGGGCTCTATAAATACCGAAATATACATCAAAGAATGTTTGAAAAAAAGACTTCTTCCTTTTATAAGAGAGCACAATGTGTCCACATATTTTTGGCCTGATTTGGCATCATGTCACTACGGCAAGAAAGCTCTGGAGTGGTACCAAAGTAATAACATAGTTTTTGTATCAAGAGAGGCCAATCCTCCAAATTGTCCGGAGCTAAGACCACTGGAGAGATATTGGGCTCTTGTGAAAAGAAACTTAAAGAGCACAAAAAAGGTGTCCCAAAATATTGAAGATTTTAAAAGGAGATGGGCAAACTGTTCCAAGAAGGCTTATTAAAAAAGCTCCACGAGTTCATAAATAGTGGTTAGAATTATAAAAGTTATATTTTTCTGTAATTTGTAAAATATTATCAATTAAATAAAAAAAAATCAAAACTCTAAGGTCAACCGTTCAAAAGTTATTGAATTTTTATATGTTAAGATTTTTTAGATCTCACTCCTTATTTCTATTTCGGAAAACTAAAATTTGTAAAAACTTGTCTGTATTTAAAATTTTATTGCAAACTAGATTACAAAAAAAACAATAAACAGAAAATAGGCGGTAGCCGGTGGGCGGTGGGTGGCAACTGGCGCTAAAGGCAAATACGCGGAAAATGATGTGTGTAAAATAAAAATAAAAAATCAAATTGAAGATGAAAACAAAATAAAACATAAAAATGTATTATGTTGAATGAAAAAGAAAAAAAAGAAGAAAAATTTCAAACATTTTAGCATTGAGTAAAATAAAAAAAAAAAAATGAAGAGATTTGTTAAAATTGCTAGGTATAAATTTTAACATGTTCATTTAATTGTTACAACTTGGTAATTGATTTATAACATTAAATAATACCTACCAGAATATTACGTTTTACTTTAAATTTATTCACACTAATATTCTAAAAGCTTGAATTAGTACCTTCCTTTTTTTTTTTGACGTACGAACGGACGGACGGCAGAGAATTATGAAGTCTTTACAAAAGTATTAAATATTAAATGTTGACATTTTATATCTCCAAGATTATGGCTACATAAAATACGAATATTTGGTATTTGTAAAGGAGAAATTTAAAACTTTGCTGTTTTCTATTCTCTCTAGAGGATTTCTTCTTACTTTGTTTTTCGTTTTTCCTTTTCTTTTTGTTATACAAATGGACGCAATGAATGCAATTTAATTCTTTACTCAAATAATTTAGCTTGTGAAATTTTTCATTTTGTATATTATAAATAAAAAATGTGTGTAATTTTGTTTTTAGCCAAGAGTTTCGCATGGGGAACTCACAATCGTAAACAACATCACGTATTATCACAATAAGATACAATTGAAGCAAGAAATAAGACACGGTCTTGCTTACTTAGTATATCTAGATTAAAAAAAAGAAAAGGATAAAAAAATTATACAGTGGTGTGCAAAATTGTTTAAGTTTAAAAGTTTAGTTACAATGACCAGATGCCTAACCAATGATTTGAAAGCCGAGGCCTCTCCTTTTGTAAGAATTAAGACGGAAATCTGATGATAGATATCTAGGGTAAGGTTATCGCAATTGTTTTATAGCGGTGACGTCAGTGAAGACGGGCGCAACATTCTTCTACCTGGGAAAGGGGTCTCGTTGAGTAGGTCTAACGGTGAACGGTGTTTGCAGCTCTATGGAAACGATAACGATCACACTGTCCGCTTTGCATACTAGACAGATTAGGTAAAATTCTGGATAGTATAAATGGATGCGAAAGATTTCAAGAATCGCTTCAGAAACCAGGAAGTCTCTCAGCTTTCCAGTTCGGCTTTAGAGGAACGCGTTCAACGTCTCGAAGTTCTGGAGTATCTGTTACGAGTAATCGCAGATTACTTCCGAAATAGGGTACTCCTATATGACACCGATGACGCCGTGATACAGTACGAGATCACAGGTTACCAACAACATCAGCAACTACCTGAACGAGTTAGCAGATTTTTATGATAGTCGTAAACTGAAGCTTTCCACTGAAAAGCTACGTCTACCCTGTTCACCCCATAGCCTAAGGAGGTAAGACGAATGCTGAACCTACATGTCGATGACCGAACAATTCAGCCAACAAGATACTCTAAAATCTTAGAAGTCACATTCGACTGCCTTCACACCTTTGCCACTCACGCAACAACCACACGCAATAATATCATCAACGCAAAAACAAGCTAAAGGCACTAGCTGGCAGTTCACGAGATAAGGACCAAGAAACACTGCTGACTACGAACAAGGCCATTGGTAGATGGTTGCTTAACTATGCTGCCTCGGTATGGACGCCTGCCATCAGCAACTCTCAATGGCGCAGATTGCCTGATGACAGACGAAGATCATCTGCACGAAGAAACTAGGATGCTGAAGGTCAAATACCATAATGAGCTGTTGGCGAAGCAATTTTGGCTGGCCTGCCACAATGACGGACACCCTAACTATGGACTAACCATACTTCCACTCCCATCCCGGGAAATCCGGGACGACCTGACCATATATGACGAGGACATTACCAGACTGACGAATAATATCTCGCTGAAACGGTAAATGATGATACCAGCCAAACATAGTCCTTAACGGAAGACCCCCGCCTGTAGTTGATGTGGATATAACACTGCCAAGGAGGACTAGGTGCACCTTGGCGCAACTCAGGTCAGGATACAGTAAGTTCCACAATTTTTACCTATCAAAAATCGACATGACTGTGCAGGACGTATGTCCCGAATGCGGTCAAACCACTTATTTAATTACCCTTTGCACCCCACTAACTTGACACCCAGACATCTTTCGACACACCCTATAGAGGTGGCTACTTCCCTTGGACTGAAATTGACAGAAACTTCTGACGATTAAATAATGTACCTGCGACACTGATGACAACAAGAACAACGAAGTCACAGGAGGCGTACCACAGGGTTCCATACTCGGTCCGGCACTATGGAACGCAATGTACGAATACATGTGGGATCTTTTATTTAGTGAAACAATTCAAATTAAATTCAATTATTTATTATAGTTTAATAAATATAGTAAATAACAATTTAATATTAGAAGTTAATGTTCGAAAAAAGATATTAAAATACTTTGAGAAAGAGAGGTTTAGATTTTAAATTGAATATAACTCTACCGATCACCACGTCCACGTCTATAATCCACCGCTGTCGGCTTTCAACTCGCTCTGCTATGGGTGTGCGAAACTTCACCACGCCCACATACATACTCAAACTGCATCTCCCCAAAGAGACCACGCTTGTTGGATATGCCGATGATATTGCTGTGGTGGCTGTGCTGGACTTACTACAGGTTAAATGTAGGGATACAATTACGGGAGTAAGAAGATGGCTGAATAGTTCCAAACTGAAGTTGGCAGCTCGAAAAACCGAGGTGGTGCTATTGAGTAAAAGGATAGTGCGCGAAGAGCTGGTGATCATTTATCTACTATAAAATACATAGGGGTAATTATCGACTCTAAGATTACCTTTAAGAAGTACTTAGAAGCCGCTAGCATTAAAGCAGCCAGGATACACGGACCGCTAACGCGCATTATGTGGAACACTGGAGGCTCCCGAGAGGACGAGCGTCAGCTTCTTTAAACTTTTTCAGTTCAGTGATTCTGTTGCCACGCCAATTCGCTCGATCCATAGGCTCAATGCCCTGCAAATAGGAAGCGCTTACCGCACGGGGTCGGACAGATTTCATGTTGGTATAAATCAACGACTTAACGTAATCCAATAAACCGAAATTCCACGGCGGTAAATCGCATGAAACTGGTCACACATGGAGGGTACCATAAGGGGGGGTCATATCACAGCTACTTTGGTTACTTGTCGTGAACCAGATCCTTACAGTATTTGAGCAAAAAAGAGTAAAGGCAATTGCGTATGCAGATGATGTGGTAATCATGAGGGACGGAAAATTCTTGCCGACAATTAGTGATTTCATGCACTCTGCATTTAAGGAGCTTTCAATGTGGGTGGAACCAAACGGCTTAGGAGTTAATCCCTTCAAAACCGAACTTGACCTATTCACAAAGAAATATAAGGTACCACACTACGAACTCCCAGAACTTAACGGTATCATTTTAGAACTTTCATCCGAAGCAAAGTATCTTGGAATTATACTTAATGCCAAGTTTAGCTGGAAGAAGAATATCAAAGAAAGGTAAAAGAAGATGTTATGCGTTTCTACGCATGTCAGAAAACCTTTAGTAAACGGTGGAGCGTTCGTCCGTGGCTCATCCGTTGGACTTATACGGCCATCATCCATCCTGTCATTACATGTGGATCGTTGGTATGGTGGAATGCAGCAAATAAGACCAGCTGTCTCACCCAACTTGTAAAAGTTCAGAGATTAGCATGTTTATAGGAGTCACAGGAGCTTGGAGCAAATCGCCTCAAACAAGCTCCTCAGCCTCATGAACTGGTCTCATTAAATATACCAATAGAAACCATGAAATCAAGTCTAGCCTTGAGAATTAAAGTCGCAGTACCCAAACTACAGTAAATGAGATCATCCGCACCTTCTCTATGAATGCCTCAATCTCCAAATCCGTCGACTCCGTTTCCTAGGAGATAGACTGTTTGCAAAACTGGGAGACCTGACGAAGATTCCGCCAACCGATCTTGTAAGGTTCATAAGGAGTACTAACTGGTTTTAAGATGGGTAGAGTTTTTGGAGATTTGTTTCTTAGGAGGAGGATTCCAAATGTATGGGGACATCATATTAGAACAAATCTTTGGCTCCCGTAAACGCTCAGTTTTTCTGAGCACTTCCCTTTTAACCTAACCTAAATCGCATGAACGTGATTTCCATTCGGTCGGAACATTTCTAAAGATTACACGATTACCGAATTTCTCCTTCAAATCAATTGTTGACCAGCTGTGTGGCATGTGGCACTATCTTGTTGGAACCATATATCACTGATGTCAAGTCTATCTAATTCTGGCCAAAAAAAGTCTTCCAACATGGCACGATAACGAACTCCATTGACCGTAACATGGTGATCATTTTCATCGATGAAGAAATACGGTCCAATCACAACTCCGGCATGAAATCCCCACTACAGGTCACTTTTTCGAGGATGCAATGGGGACTCTAACGTATATATTGCTTACTGAAAAAACAATTAACCCTTTCGGTACCAAGGTGACACGGTGCCACAAAATTAATTTTTGCGATTTTTTAAAAACTATCCAATCAATTTTTATAAATTTAAGGTTTTTGAAAAAAGAATTGATGGTTTTTTAATTTTAATCAAAAAAGTTTACAAATATTTTCTTGATAATGGTACTGTAGCGGATCAAATTGAAAAAATTATGTTTTTTTTTTTTAATTTCAACCGCTCAAAATTTTTACAAAATTTGATATTTTTTAATATGTTATTGGAAAAACTATTTACTTTAACATGATTTCTCATATTTTTAAATTTTTGTTTACTTTTTTGGAAATACAAGTTTTGCTATGGGTCAATGCTGACCCTAAGAATTTTAATGAAAACTTTTTAAGAACTTTTTCACAATGAACTGGAGGTCAAAGAATGTGAATCTGGACTCGGTTTCGCTCTAACGATTTTAGTTTTTTTACGGTCAAAAAAGGGTTAAGTGAAAAATTAATACAGAGTTACTTTGTCTATCTTTAAAAAAATATTTAATAAAAATATATAGAACAAGTTCGTAAAAAATCCCATTGAGGGTCACAGGGTCAGAGGCGCAAAATGTCTGCTTCGATCAAAAATTGTAACAAAGAAATTGGAGTCAGACAATACGCATTCAGGCTCGGTTTTGCGCTATCTCCTCTGGTTTTTTTATGTTACCGAAAAGGTTAAGTGAAAAATGAGCTTCATCGCAGAAGATGATTTTTCGATGAAATTCTGAATTTTCTTCAAACTTTTGCAGAGCCCTGTCGGAAAAGTTTCGGCACTTCATATGAACACGAGGTTTAACTTCTTCAATTAATTTGATCTTAGGAGGGTTTAGGCCAAGATCTTTACTAAAAATTCGCCACAATATGAACTGAGAGATACTCAATTTCTGCCAACGGCGTGGAATCGATTAATTTGGCTCATTTTGAAATGCAGCACTTACGGCTACGATATTTCCTGTACTTCTGATGGTGCGTTATCTCACTGGTACTGGAACATTCAATAGTGAATATGTTGATTCCAATTTATCCACTATAGCACGATTATTACAACCGAAAATTGGAGTAAGCGCTTTTAAAGTAGCGACCACCGACTTAGAATTTCGGTAGTAATTTTTAAACTTTGCTCGTTCGTGAACATCACCATGATAAAAATGGAAAGCTTGAATGACGTTTTGACATTGCCAGATCAAAAGAAAAAAAAAATTAAGGATGCGTTTGTGTGTTGTAGTTTTCGTATTACCCAAACTCTGTAAGGGCTGAACAGCGAAGATTAGCTAGTATATTCATAAAAATAAAAACAGCAATGAATTTAAGTTAATTCCGATTTACGACGCAAACTTTTTTTTTTAAATCATTAAACATTTTTAATCTCTTCAAATATTCGCATCTTTATTTATATTTATGCAAAAATTTTTCAACTCATTTTTGCAGATTTATTAAAATTATTTATATTTAGCTCTACAACTCATTGACATTATTATTCATTTGCTTTTCTGCAAAGATTTACAATTATAATTTATCATGCTTTTAAAATACTTGCATGCACACTAGGACGGTTCGATTTTTTCAATGGCCGCTAGAAAACATTTTGGTATATTTTTTTAAATTTGAACATAACTTTCGCTTCACCGATTGAAAATCAAAAATTACGATTTTAAAATTTTTTTTAAATATTTTTTATAAAAACAATTTTTTTTAATTTTTAAAGCCCATCGGGAAATCGAAAATTTGAAAAAAAAAATCGATCCACCCTAATGGGCATACATTGAATGTATTTAAAAATATTTTTCATTTAAAGCGTCTAATAGTATTTTCTGGTTAATTTAAAATACCATACATATTTATTTACAAATTTGAAAAATAGAAATTTTCATTCAATTTCCTTTCAATTCGGCATGCCATGGATTTGTTATTTGATTTTGAATATCAACAACGAGTATTAAACTTTAAGCGGGGCGAAACTTTCGCGTATCAAAATATTAACGTGTTAACATTAAAAATTAACAACTTTACTTTTGATGAGAGTGTGAAATACTAACACTTTTCATAGTGTGATACATTTTTTATTTTTAGCAACAAACACAAGTATGTTAGTGTGTTAGTTAAGAAAAAATAGGAAAAAATCGGGTTTTATAATTTTTTATTTACCTAAGATTAAAATTGATTTAATGTATGTCAATAAACAATTAAATAGTTAAAAGTATAATTATCATAATTATTCAAGAGGGAATACGATTGTATTTGATAAAGCAAAACATTCAAGTGAAAATGATTACATGAATGCGACTCTGTGTTTCATGCAACCTTGAGCGAAAGTTAAAGCGTCAGTAGAATGATTATGTAGAATGGGACAATATTTTTACAGCGATTTCTTCTATCTAATAGCGTGGCATAATGCTATCCGAAACTTTCTCGTTTTTTTTTTTGCCATCCACGAGGATTCTTGCGTGCGCAACCACGAATTTGTGCGCGTCAGTGGATGGTCCTATTATGTGCTCTAAACTAAGGAGTGCGCACGAAAGAATTTGTTGGAAATGCCTGATAAAAAAAAAGCATATCATCGTCTTTGGTTTAATAACAGATGAAGTTAAAATAATAATGGTTTTCATTTCCAAAAAAGTGTTTGATGAAAATGAATACCATTGTGAAAGTTTTTCAACAAAATCCGAAATGAAGTCACTTACAAATTTCCAAAACTGGTAAAATGTCGCATCAAACCGTTAACCCGGTTTTTGAAAAACTTTAATGACAATCTAAACATTGATCGAAAGGTGGGATTTGGCAGAAAATGTGAGTTAGAAGATTTTCGCAAAGCAAGTCAAGTAAAAAACTGTCAAGAGCATTTTTCAAAACCCAAATGCTTCGGGCAGAAAAGTAGCTCAAAAATCCAGCTGCTTTGAATAATTTGTCCACAAAGTGAAAAGGGAAGCTGATCTAAAATCGTACAAAAATTTCAGTGTTACATCGTGAATGACGGAACATATATGTATTGGCGGATTTTTTGCAGCTTGCAGGCAACCACTTTTACGTAGCAGATTAGCGGGGAAATGTGTCAGAAAAGTGTCAGGTTCTCAAAGAAATTTCTCGTGTGGCTGGCTATATGTAACTGTGGTAAAAGAATTCAGTCGTATGTAACTTCTGGGTCAAGCAACACGAATATTTATGTTGTTGAGTGCTTGCAAAAAAGGTTAAAATTATTTGTGATGCAGCATAAAGTATTCCATTTCTTTTGGCCTGATCTGGCATAATGCACCTATGGAAAACAGCGATGAAGCGTGGTACATACACCAGCAATAATATCAATATTTTACCCAGAGCTGAGGCCAGTGGAACGTTACTGGACTCTAATTAAGCGAAAACTTAAGAAGGCGAAAGGTATATCAAAGAACACAAGGAAATTTAAGATTTAGTGGACAGGAGCTTCAAAGAACATTGACCCTTTGACGCCTTTTTTTAAATTATGGTTACTTAGGTCTTCCACAATCTTGAAACCAAATTCCATGCTTCTATATTGATTTGTTTGCCCGTTATTAAAGGTTAAAGAATAGCTATGGAGCAGTAGACAACCACACTGGATAATCTGATTTCTCTAATTTTTTTATTCTCATATTATATTATGTTATCTATCGAAAGCAAGAAATTTCAAATGTTTGGCAACCACCAAATGTGAAGAATACCTAACAGAACCGAATACAAAAAGCGGTAAAAATAAAATTTGTTAAACACCTTATTTATGCCATATAAAAGCGAATGTTGCATATACTCAACATTGGTTATGAAACAGTTAATGAATCAACATAAAAGAATTCCCTCCATTTCTGAAAAAGTTCTAAACTTCTTAAAAAACATTATAATTAATTTTTTTTAATTTTTTATTACATAAAGTGAAGTGTAATAAAAAAAAACCTTTCGCATAATTTGAATTCTCGGCTTATTTGATTTTCCTATGTTAAAATTTTTTCGTGCGCACTCCTTATATGCAATGCGAGTAAACAAACAAAATCAACTCTTGCAAGAACAACACTAACAGCACTTTCTCTCTCTCTCTCTCTTATATTTATATATGCATTTGCACTAAAATAATTTTTTGGAAAAACAACACTACTTATAATAACAGTAAATTCCTTTGAAGTCAATTACTCACTAATTTGAGATAGAGTTTTAGATGAGATTGAGGCAGCCGACGTCTCTGCTTATGTTGCAAGAGCCTGCTTCCCATAAAAAAAATTACATTCATATGAAAAAAGTCCGAATACAATATCGGTTATCTCAGTGTCAGTTTATATACTCTCATTGCCTACTCTCTTTCTCTCATATGAATTCTCTCTAAAAGAATTGCACAAGAAGCCACCCAAGCAACAACAACCAAATGCAGAATAGTTTTATTTACCAGACATCTACAGGAAATTAAATCAAAACTATTTATTTCATATTTTAGCTATCATAAAGTCAATTTCCTCGATAGTGAAAATGCTAATTTTGAATATTGATATTTCCAATTTTTGATTATATGCACGAATTCAAATTTATTACCATATATTTTGTATTTAATTTGAAATAATTTAATTCAATAATTTTTTTCTTTATTAAATTTTTTTTAAACTAAATTTCATGAGCATATATATACAAAATAAATTAAAAATAGCTCCCTTTACCCACTTGTGTATTTATAAACTTTTATTAAGTATTGCTTTTTTTTATGTTGCTTCATTTCATTTACTGTATTTAAATATAGAAAATAATTAATAATAAATTTTGCGGCGCACTGTTGGTATTTTTATTTGTGTTTTCCATTTTTTTTTTACTTTTTCTTTGTTGTTGGGGTAATTTGAGTTTATTATCCATTTAATTTGTATATGTTTTATAATTTTCTATTTGCATACCTACATAATATCATAAATTATTTTACGCTAATTTGCAAAGCAATTAATATCGGGGAGGTGAATTTGATATTGTGTGTTTGAATTTATTTGAGGTTAATTATTATTTTTTTTGTTTTGTAATTCTTTTTCAGAAAACTTTTTATTGTTTATTTAAGTTGGTATTAATGTTTCGAAATCAAATATATATATATATATATATATATATATAACCAATAAAATAATTTATACGTACATTAAAGAAATAATAACCAAGAATTATAGAAGGATTTGTTGTCTCCCATACAAAGTAAGAAAACAATACCTGAGCATATGCTGAAATTTAGTATAAAAATAAAGCAGGATTTAAAAAATAAATAAATCAGTTCGTAGTGCAACTACAACCGATGATCGTTCTTAATATAAAGCTTCTATAAATATTAAATTCTGTCAATTTTATGCTAAATTTAGGCCAACTGTATTCAGGTCTTCTACTTGGTCTGTTCTATGGATATGAGATATTTGTTTTCTACATATTTACTGCCGGCATACGAATAGAATACCTTCTTAGGCGGAGCGTATTCCTGTATTTAATCAAAATGGCCTGGCAAGTTGAAGTTAGACAAAGGAAAAAGAGAAGATAATGGCAAAGATGTCGATGTTTGCAGCGTAAGGCTGTAGAAATCATACAATAGGAAACCACCTTATCTGGAACCTCGCTCAATAAGTCAGTCTCAATTTTGACTGCGTCGGTGGTGTTTGTCCGTCTCATTTTGCAAATTCGTATAAGCTTCATATGAATTATTACCGCTTTTGCTACTAAGCAGCTGTGAAAAGTGTTCTCCACATAAACTTATGCAATTATGTAAATATCTGTGTTCCTCTTTGGGCAAAGAAGCCTCTGTTTTCAAACTATTTTCCAGTATTTTCAATTTTCAGTCCTTATTACTGCCACTCACGTTCACTTCGCGGACCCCGTAGTATCTGCGGACATTGAATACGATCTTCGGGTCTAGGGCAAAAACGAATTTCTCCCGGTCACGGGATATTATAAATAGCAGTTATTTTTCGACCCATCCATATGTATGTGCCACTAGTCTGGTGCAATAGATAAGAGATCCAACAAAATAAAACTCTGTAGGATACGAAGATCAGCTTGTCTTGGCACGAGGCAGATGCCCTCCGCTTATATCTATATCTAACGTTTTTTTACATCTGTTATCCCATCACTTCAACAATTAGTGCAGTTAAATTCACGACAGGGATCGGGGGCTGCCATAACATAAAAACATAAAAAAATCCAATAGCAGTTGTCGACCATAGTCACCTGCTAACCTTAATACAAATTACTTAACTTTTCTAACTAAAGCGGAGTGGAAGCGTAACTTCATAGCGAGAAGCCTCGATGTGAAAATCTGTACCGATCCTTCCAAAATGAACGCGAAGTCAAAGCATCTAAAACTCTCTAAATCTATACGGCCACCTGACTCGGCTAGTTTATACCTAGCTATAAAAGAAGCATCCAGGGCAAAAATAGCTCTCTTTGTCAGAAATCGAGCTGTTATCAATGCTTTAGAATCCTTAAATATAAGATGATACAGACTCTTCACCTTAGCTACCTAAATGTTGGACATAAGTTAGCCCTACCAGAACCAAACAGTTACTAGAATATAGTCGACCTGACATGTCTAGGTTTGTAGTAGTGCTCACGGGGCACAAGTCGATAGAATCAATACCTAATGTCGCAGCTGCAAAGACTTAGGCAAGAAATTCTTCACTTTCTATGCATCTATCCAGTTCTGGCTACAGTGACGGAGTCTTATGCCTAGTTGCACTATGTCAAATTCAATCAAATTTGCCAGCATGTTGGCAAACTTCATATAGGAAATTCTCTCTTTGACAGGGAATATGATATGGTGGAAACCAAGCATTACCTCTGTTTGTCGGATTCCACCATACCGGCGAATAAGAGACAGCGTGCCAAAAGCTTTTTGGCATGCAAGCCCAATATGTTTTTTTTTTTTGTCGCCTCGATATTCCGCTTCCAACTTAGCTTACTGTTTGGTAGTCGCTTTGATCGATTATTGATCGAGTTACATGAATTTTTTCTACGCAGTGGCCCTTACAGGTAGAGCAGAATCCGATCAGCGAATTGCTTTTCTTGGAGGATTTTTAATCTTGGAGGCTTGAAATTGCTATCCAAAAGCTTGAGGCCAGTGTAAAAAATATTTTAATTTCTATAACAAATTCTGTATTCTGCGCATTAGTTTTCGTACATCAAAGTTACGTCGCATTACGACCAGGGGGGAGGGGTCAAAATTGGCCCAAAATCACGTTGCGTAATATGTGAATGGCACCTAAGCTCCGAACACAATGGCTACGATAATGCATCACGACGACAACTGTCAACATTCATATCTTATGTATTTTTACGAAAACAAACACGTTCGCTGCAACACTCTGACGACGCAACACGGCGGCAATTGCCGCAGTCGTCGATTTCAATCTATTTCTATTTTGGCCTGAGGCAGACTAGAACGTAAACAGATTATTAACCGTGAAAATAATTTCACTTTGTCTATTTCTATTATTTTCGATTCTAATTAACTGAAATAAAATAATTAATGCAAAGTTTAGGCAAAAATTACTGTTTTCAATTTTTATATATAAAGTGGAAAAAATGATATGAGAAGCTCAAAATCGCAATAAATGAAACTGAACTAGTTTGCATTTATTGGATTTTGTTTGTTGGAACTCCTCATAAGAATGAAATATTAATCAAGTAAGTGAGTTCTGTCGTTACTGCGTTCATTGTGTTTAAGTCGCAGTTAACACGATAACATTTGCTGCAGTCGTCAACTTGTCGACGTGTTGCAGTATTTCTGTCGCCTCTATTGTGTTCGGAGCTTTCATCTTACAAACTTCATTTATTTATTCAAAAGTAATATAATCATAAATTAAAATACAACATAAAATTACAGCACTAGCAAAAAGGCTATCGGCAGAACAAATTTTAATATTATTAGCCCTATTCACTCTTTAGAGTAAAGTGCTGAGTAACGAAGTAAAAAAGTAATACTTTACTCTAGAGCGTAAACGAATCTAAAACTGAGATAGTGCACTCTCTGCGATCAATGTTCCCAATTGAATGCGCTAGCAACGAAACTTTTCTTTTTTATTTTTTGCTGTCGTACAAATCATGAAGTAGGCAACACTAATTTTCTCTCTTACTTAGAGTAACAGAGTAACAAATATTTTACTCAAGGGTCAATCCAGAGTATAAATGTAAAGTAAGGGTAAAAGCAAATGCCGTATATTTTGTTGTTGTAGAGTAATTTTGTGTTACACTTTTAACCTGTTACTCCGTTAACCAGCACTTTACTCTAAAGCGTGAACAGGGCTATTATAAAGTTTTTTACACGGAGATCTTCTTTATTAATAAAGGTGTGCAAGGCATAAGAAAGACAGAGAGAGAGAGAGAAAGGATACTACGCATAGGGACATCATATTGGACCACTATTTAGCCACTTAAATTTTCTATAGATGCCTGTTAAACACAATATTGCCAGAATTCGGGCAAGCCCATTCCTTTCTTGTTCATGCAACTAAAGAAGCTTTCCTCGTTTTTGACTTTACATTTCCCCATTTTTATCCCCTTTTTATATGTACATAAATAGAAACAAATATAAATTTAAGTGTTTTATTTCTTTTAGGAGTCATAGAAATTCAATGAATAACCTTCTTAATAAAAAGCTGAGTCAAAAATAAAGAGTTTTATTACATTTATTACTTGTGAATATGACTTCTGTGTAACAGCAAACATTCCTTTTCAATTGCTGAGCATGCTACAACACATAACTTAAAATATTCTAGGCTTTAATTGCGGCTGGAAGTTGATGGACGGGAATCTTGATGGGCGGGAAGTTGATACCTTTAATTCTGAGCAGCTTTCGTACGTCTTAATACATCTTGTAATCCATTGAAGCATAGTTATGAAGTTGCTGTATTATACTGTTACTCATTACTCAATTGAACACATTCATTTTTCATACGCACATTCAATAGAAAATATTTTTGAGCCAAACAAATTTAATATACTTCGTTTTGAGTTTACAATCTCAGGCTGACTCACACAATTGCAAAATGTATTTAAATCATTGAAGATTTGAAAACGAAACTTGCACACATTTCTGTTGACTTTGTGGCGAAATGGAACTTTCGCACAATAGCACTGCTAATCGAATTTTCCCCATTTTTAAGATTGTTTTCCCCCTTCTGCCATTTTATGTTAAAAATTTCCGGAAAACGGAGGAAAATACTCTCTTCTGGTAACACTGGTTTAATACCGCATCTATTGTTGTTCTGCATTTGGTTGTTGCTTCTCTCGGGTTAACTCTTACGAAACTCTTTTAGTTCCTTTAAAATATGAGAGAAAGAAAGTATCATTGAGTGCATGAACAGACAGTGAGAGAGCAGACATCGTCATCAGACTTTTTTCATATGAATGCCTTCAGTTTGTGTATGTGAATCGTGCTCTTGCAATACAAGCACGGTTGCCACTTTGGTCCTTTTGGACCAAAAGTGGTCCTTTTATTTTCGTTTGGTCCGCTGGTCCTTTTTTTTCTGAATTGGTCCTTTTTCAAAAATACATATTAATTAGAGAGGGCAGGCCCTTCCCGAAAAACGGATTTTTGGCATTAAAATGTATTCAATAAATAGTAAAATAACAAATAAAAGAAACTAAATGGATACATGACGCACTAAATTCGGTGGCCATTTTGGTTCTATTTCGAGCGAATTTTTACTTTTTTTAAATGTGATTTGAATACAAATACCTTGACCTTTTAATTTGCGCGACACAAGTGCAATTTATGAATGATGTATTCAGTTATAGTCATATCTTTTTTTTAGTTATTTTTACTATTTTTTGAAAAAATTTTAGCGACAAGAACCCGAACCAGGAAAGGGCGGTACGCCCCAATTCATATTAACAAAATTTGAGTCAAAAAGTGATTTTTAATCCCAATCAGAAGTGTTATCTGAACATTTACCAATAATTTGAAAACAATAGAATAACTTTTTTCAATACGCCTGCCTAATTGAATCCGCCTTGCTGGCAATGGCTTCGTCAGTAAGTCTGCCATCATGTTTTCAATCTACTAAGTCCTTTTGAAAACAAATTCCAGCGTCTTTGTGCTTTTATTGGCCAGAAAACTGAAAACTTCTATGCTTCGATCAGTCTCAAGCAACTTTGTCTTCGTACAACTTAGTTGGTGCGCTCATTTGTTGAATAAATCCACTCAAAATTCGCCGAAGTCACACGAAGTCTTTGCATGCTTCTGATAAAGATGTGAACACAGACCCGGTCGGTGAAAGAGCTTCTAAGTTGCTGACGAAATCTACTTTGGTTTCGATACTACTTAGTAGTAAAGATTTAGCAACGCCATTCTGTTGAGGAGCATATGGCACTGTTTTTAGTTTTGAATACCGTTTTTTTCTTAATTTCGGGGCTTTCAAGACACATCTTCTTTTTTCTTTGATATCTGATTTCAAAAATGACTTTACATTTGTATTCATCTATAAAAGAATATACTTTCTGCCCTGTAATTTTTTGATTTGTCGACATACTTGATTTATTTATCGTGTCCCAAAAATGTTCTTCTTTGTATCTGAATTGCTAACCATTTTTTTGTTGTTGTTTTTGGTATTGTTTAATGTGATATATGTTTTTACTATATAACAATCTCTTAAAATATTATAAGCAGTTTTTACACACTTTTTAATACATATGTTCTATATGAACTTGGAAGCACTTTTTTTTGTTTTTTCTGCTAATATATAATGTGATATACTTATGTTTGTACTATATAATAATCACTTAAAATACTATAAGTAATTTTTATATACCTTTCATAACATATGTGCTATATGAATTTCTGAGCACTTTTTTTGTTTTAGTTTGATGTGAAATATGTATGTATTCTATAGCAATCGCTAAAAAATATTATAAAATTGTTATACACATTTTACAATGTGCTATATTTACTTGTTAAATAAACCAAATAATTAAAAAAAAATTTGGTCCATTTTTTTCCATTTTGGTCCTTTTTGCTTTTGTTTTTGGTCCCAAAAAAAATTTTGGTGTGGCAACCGTGAATACAAGCAGAGACGTCGGCTCTCTCAATCTCATCTCAAACTCTATCTCAAATTAGCGAGCAATTGACTTCAGAAGAATTTACTGTTATTATAAGTTTTTGCAAGAAATTGATTTAGTGCAAATAGACACATAAATATAAGAGAGAGAGAGAGAGAGAGAGAGAGAGAGAGAGAGAGAGTCCGTGTTGTTCTTGCAAGAGTTGATTTTTGTCCTGCTTACTCGCTTAACGCGTCTTGAGAAAATAAAGAGAGTGAGAGAAATGAGTCTGTTGTAATTCAGTACGCTCCCATAAGAAGTTTCACTTCAAAAACGTTTTTGTTCAAAAAAAAAATGTTCGTTATTTAATAAACCAATAATATTTTTATTAAAATTTGTTTATTTTATTCCTAAAATGAATCTTGCTCAAAATACTACTTTGCTGTTAAAATTATTAGTCAAAATATTAAAAAAAACAGTGTCTTAAAATTATGAAACGCACCTTATGTTATGTTTTAAATTAAGTCCTTAACTTTAAAAGCACAAAAAAAGAAAACGCATCAACTATTCATATGAACTGAAAGTTGAATCACTTATGATTTTTCCTATCTTGCATTATTTATTATAATCTTAAACTCAGTCCACCCACTTCATGCTATTTGTATGCTACAAATAGCATGTTTTTTTTTTTCTTTTTCAATACAAAACCAACTTTAAAAAATAGAAATTTGTACGATAATTATGAAATAAATCATTACAAGATTTCTCTCTTGATATAATGAGAACGCTCTACAAAAAAATAAAACAAAAATAAAAACGTTTGCTTTATGCAGAGGTGGCATAGAAATAGTCTTGCCTACATATGATTCAAAGATCAGCGCATATTTTTGCAGCCGTGTATCCTAATAACTTTTAATTTTGTTTATAGCAATTAAAAAAAAAACAAAATCAACAATTTATCTAAGCATTTTCTGTGTCTGTTTCTATTTCTGCTTCCGTTTGAATTGTGTTTACATATGTGAAAAGTGCCGCACATGTTTCGCATATTTTCAGAAAATTTCTTCATTTTTGTGTTAATTAACGAAAAAAACGAAAATGATTTATTTCATTTATTTTTTTTTTTTTTTTAGATTGCTCACTTTTCGGATGCAATGATATGCACATACTTGCTGCACATATGCATAGATATGTATATAGATCGACAAGTAGACACATAGACAGACAGCTAAAGTATCAAAGCAAAGCACAGAGCTAAAGTATCTATGAGATATAATTGCAACTCTTATGCAGAGACTGACGCTCACGCAACTTGTATGTAATGTAAAATGAAAAGAGAAAAAAAAATAAATAAAATAATTTAATTTAGTTTTTATGGCAAATCTACTTTTAGTGGCATGTGAATTTCTGTTGTAGCTATTATAGCTTTTTTGTAACTTATTGGCCACGTTCTTGTTTTTTTTCTTACATTTTCTTTATTTTTTGATGGTCAACGTCAATGAGAATGGGCGCGAAAAATATAAAACTCAAAGCAAAACAATTCGTTTACAATAACAAAAAACAAAAACAAGCGCAATAAAAATGAAAAACTTAAATTGTGCATTAATTTGTTGCGATTAAAAGAAGCAAGCATACAAACAAACAAGAACAACAAAAGCGAGAAAAAAAAACTTTGAAAAGTAAAAAGGCATAAATTTTCTAAATCGCAATGAATTTTCCGCTCATCGCATTTACTGCTTTTTTTGTTTTGGTTGTTGTTATTTTATTTCTTTTTGTTTTGCTGATTCTTTTTGTTTTTGTAGTTTTCATTATACCCTGCATTCAGAAAGTAAGAGAATACTCAATACATACATACATACATATATATATATATATGCATATATGTGGTGTACCTCTCAGAGTATAAACTCGCTCTCATCAATTGCTTTGCTCTCTCAACATTCTCTTCACGAAAAACTTCTGCAGCAGAAACGAATAAAGAAAGGGAACAATGATAAAGCGAAAGAGAGCCAAATCGTGAGAGCAATGGTGCTCTTGAGTTAAAGAACTTTTTAAAAAATGAAAAATATTAATCTCCCAGTCTTACCCCTCCCCTTCACTGCTCTACATTCTTGATTGAGAATTTCTTGATTTCTAATTGTGTGAGTGCGTACGCATATGTGAATACTAATTTTTTTTATTCTGGTTCACTCTCTTCAACAAAGAAAAAGTAGCAATTATGCGAATCAAATGAGAAATAGATATAGTTATGGGTCTCCTAAGATCTAATTTGTCTGAGCCAAGGGCGTGTTTAATTTCAGGTTGTCTGCCATTTTACATCATGTATAAACATTTTTCAGGCAATTCGCAACTTCTTCGTCAACACCTCGGCTTGAAAGACACTACTGTGATCAGACAGACGAAAGGCTGCTCCCAAATTTCATTGCTTAGAAAATATCCATGCGCCTAGACTTCTATCCAGTTTTAAACAATCGACTTGTATAGAAATGTTAATAGAAGTGAAAAAATAATTGTCGAGAAAGGGGACGACCTCGATAATCTAGTAGGTAGTGCTCTTGACTTTCACCCGGGAGGTTTGGGTTCGCTTCCCGTTTTGTTCTGGTGGTTAATTCTCATAACCTTCTTATATTTGTTTTTTCACTATTAATATGAAGTGTATGAGAATTATAAGAAAGTGAACAACCTCATCTCTTGGTAGGCAATGGCAAAACCAAGAAGTGATAACAAATTGCCACACTGCCGTTCGGAACCGGCGTTAAACTGTTGGACCAACCATGTGGTATCACATATCCTAAGTGTGTCTGTAGATCAGGCCTAAGTGTGTCTTTGGACAAGGGTATAAGAAGGGTGCAGTTAATGTTTATAGGTAACAAAGGAAATTCAAGGAAAATTTTTGTATTCCCCCAAGAAAAGTTCAGATCAGTGTCTAACTTAATTTAGCCTAGTAGCCGAAAGAGGTCTGCAAGAGTTATGAGAAAGAATAGCGTTCATTGCTAATGCATGATCTGCTTTTAAAGTACCTGTGATCAACAATGATGTCGTTCTCTGAACCTTCTTTAATGCCTTCTAGTGGCTTTTTAAAAAGTTTAATTAGATTGAGAATAGAATTGCAGTATAAAACCAGTAAACAATATGTGATTTCATATCCCAAAGCAGCCTTCTGAATAGGGCGATGGCTCCCTGCTTTCTATCTAGAACAAGTTCAAGATATTTCATCTGGCCCGATTACTTTAGAATGACTCCTTTAAGGCTCACAGTGACAAATGGTGCGATTCTATATTTTTCAATGAACTGGATCAGTACAATTTTAGCTATCATCTAATGAAAATGAAAAAAACCTAATTATGGATACTAAAATAGTAAAAACATACCGAAAATATCATGCCTGGTCTGAGTTACTTTGATAGAAATTGAATAACTTAGACCAGCATATCAACGATGATCACTTATACACTTATAAAATTATCGCTTCAGCTCTTTTTCTATGGAAATGAGCTAGGTACTTTTGAAATTTGTTATGCTCTTAAGCAACTCTTCGATCGACATTGCCTAATTGAACTTAGAATGATCTTTGGAGTAATTATCGAAAGCTCCAAAGCCAGCAAGGCTTTACTCCTACTATTGCAATAGAGTCCTTACATTGTACTCATTCACTTTAATGTGGCATAAAATAGGTGTTTAACAAATTTCACTTATAATTATATATACATTTAGTTTAGTTAGGTATTCTTCACGTTCACTGATTGCCGAACATTTGAAATTCTGTAATTTTTTTTTTTTTTTAATGTATTTTTTTATTGTATTTGAAGTCCAGCTAAAAAACTAAGTGCAAAATTTTGTAGTAAAATCTTTTGCACTATATTTTGAAAAAAAAAAAAAAATGTGTTTAATTATTATTATTATATGTTTATAAAAGATAAGAGAATATGAAGATGACCTCGATAGTCTAGTGGATAGTGCACTAGACTTTCATCCAGAAGGCTGCGGGTTCGATTCCCGCCTTGGTCTGGTGGTTAATTCTCATAAACTTCTTATATTCACTATCGATATGAAGTGGATGAGAATTATAAGAATGTGTACAAGTACACACCTTGGTTGGTAATGGCAAGACCACCGAGCTGATAAAAAATTGCCACATAGCCGTTCGGAATCGGCGTTAAACTGTAGGTCCTACCATCGCCACTGTGGTCTAGTGGAAGAGTGCCAGACTCTTGTTTCTGGAGACCCGAGTTCGATTCTCGGCTTGGGTATGTTTCTTATCTATCTTTCTTTCTCCCTTCCTTTCTTTCTTTCTTGGGGCTTTCGTACAAAAGATCTTATAGGTCGCAGTGCCTGACTTTCGAGTCGTCCTTCCTTCAAATAATAATAAGAGAATATGAAAATAAAAAAATTGGCGAAAAATAGTTATCCAGTGGTTTGGTAGCAGTTTCATAGCTATGTTTTTTAACCTATAATAAAGGACAAACAAATCAATGTAGAAGCAAGAAATTTGGTGTCGTGATTGTAAAAGACCTAACCGTAATTTCAAAACAAACGGTTTCTACCAAGCCCCATTAAAATTCGGGCGTCAAAGGGTTAACATTACACGTAATAGTGCATGGAGTATTCGTTTTAACCTCCAAAAGAAGTAATAAAAGAGTACACAATTACGAATAAGAGCACCACTTTCGCCTTCTCTCTATCTCGATTTTTAAAATGAGCAATTGAGTGGAATTTCCACCCTTCCATTTCCTTCCGCTATTTGTTTCGTTTTTCTGCTTTTACACACACCGATGTTTGACCTATTTTCTCTTTGCTGACGAGAAAAGGGAAACGAAAATGAACGAGTCAAAATCGGCTGCACCAACGATTTTACACTGATTTTTGCATATCTGTTCACTCATGTAAAATCGGTTGGTCGAAATTGTTGTATATGAAAGCACTCGGCGATGAAACAAAAAAAAAAAGCAAAAAAGAATATGAAAAAATCGGCCAAAAATTGGTGTGTGTAAAAGCAGACTTATTATTGACTTGAGTGGATGTATTGTTTGAGAAAAAAAAATTGTAGTTGATACTACAAATTTATTATTATTTTATTTTTGTAGCAAATTTGTATAGACTGGGAACTAGCAACAGTTAAGCATTACTTTTATGTATTTCTAATGTTTGGTTTTCACTATGTCATATTTCCTGTCAAAAAGAAAAAAAAGATAGAATTCCCAATATGAAATTTGCCCACATGTTTGCAAATTTGATTGAATTAGACGTAGTGAAAACCAGGCATAAGCAGAGTACAAAAAAAGTCGACCAATACCGGATACAAGCTTTTTTTTTTCCTTGTACGTTATTGTTGCTATTGCACATCTGATGCCTTCATTATTTAACTTTTTGTAAATTTTTATCTTTTATCTTTTCGCTTTCTGTTGCTGTTGTTGTTGTGATTTGTTATTCTCGCTCGCGCGGTAATCATAAGTTTACATCTGTTCCTGAGAACTTTGAACAGTAGCAGGAAAATACAGTAGCAGCAACAACAAAAAGAGAATCATGTTTGCAATTTGTTATTTTTATTGTTGCCTTTGTTGTTGCTATTTTCTATTGCATATAATTATTTCTCTTCTATTTTTTTCGTTAAACGCTGTCTGCTTAACATACATATGTAGTAGTATTTTTAGATTTATGCTTTTATTGTTGTTGCTTTATTTATGTATGTATATATGTGTGTAAATAAGTAAATAAAAATTTTTAAATAAATTTAAAATAAAAAATTAGTTAGTATTTAGTTTTATACAAAAATTGATTTTTATTGAAAAAAAAATTATTTTCAAAAATGGTTTTTTACTAAAAGAAACACTATTTTTATTGTGAACTCATTTTTCTCTGCATGTCAAATTAAATATAACAATTATAAAAACGTGTTGATCCTCAGAGGGAAGATTATTTTTTGTCCATTATGTAATTAGTACCATTATTAAAGATTTATATAGCAGTGGAAATTTTTAAAATAAATAATGTGTACTACATAGGTATAACAACTCAACAATTAGCACTTTAACCACTTTGGGCCCTTTCCTGTACTGCATCTGGGTACCAGTTGAAAAAATAATTTTTTGGAATTTTTCAGTATCTAAGTTTAGATGGATTAGTTACTTCTTAGTGTTGAATAAGAATTGAAAAAAATGTAAAACTCGAAAAATAAAAAACAGAAACTAGAATAGTAGAATTTATTCAACAAATTTTGAAAACAAAAGGATTTTATTTACATTTTGTAGTATAGCTACATTTGCACATTACAAAATGATTGATGAAATTTTATTTTTGATATAGAAATTGTAAAGAAATTCGTAAATTTTAAATTAAAAGGTATATATAATACAAATTTAAATATAAATATCCGCTCCAAATCCAAAGGTGATTTTGGGTACAAGCACTGAATCTTCCTTATAAAACGAAAACAAGCTTTCATTACACTCAAACGAAACTACTTAAAAAGAAACGAAGTTATACTGGTGTTAGTGTTTAGCGAACGACGACATATGGCGATCGGCTACATACACTCAAGCAGATTTTTCTCGGCGAACACACCATGAAATTGTTGTTGCACCGAACACAAAGTGAGAATGTTTACTCACTCTCTCAACGAACACGATATGCTGGGTGAAGTGAATAAGGAGCACGCCGAGCATTCAGGGTTGCAATGAGTTATTTTAGAGAAAAGTATTTTTACATACAAAATAGTATTAAATAAAAGAGTAATTTCGATCAAAAGCAATTCTGTAACGAACTCAATAATACCACCTACACCGAGCACGAGCGTAAAATGTGATGTGTTCGCCGAACAGCCAGCACCAACATAACCATAGCCTAAGTGTAGATCAACAGTATCAACAGAAGAAAAGAAACAACAAAATAGAGAGAAAAAACTGCAAAAACTTTAACAGAATGTACTACAATTGTTTTCTAAAAAATAAACAAAAAAGTTTCTCTTCTACCTGCCTGCAGACACATTTTTTTTTTAATATAAGCTTAGATATCAGGATTTTCAAAGAACACATTTAATTTTGGGCATTAAAAAAACTTCAAAGAATAGCCCTAACAATCAATAACTAATTATATTTTTGTGAAGAATATAGAGAACTTCTACCAATCTGAATAAAGTTAAGTCAGACTTTCTAGAAAGAAAGACTTTAATATGATTTTTTTCATTATGGATTATGATCGTAGACATTTTTCTTTTCATTCCCTAATTAAAATATTTTGCTTACAAAATCCAATCATCAATCTCTTTATTGATGTTCTGAAGTAGAGCTTATGAAAATATCTTGGAGAATTACAACAACGGAAACCATATGCAAGAAAGTTGCACTCTTACATTAACCCTTTCAATCCAAAATAAAAAGTTGTAAAAAAAGAAATTATTCGATTTGGATTATTCAGCATACCGACAATAGTAAATCAGACATAAGTATGTTTTTGTTTGAATAGAGAGCGAAAGCGTTTAGCTCTTTAATGACAGTACATAAGCCGTTGTCATTTGTTCTCTGAATAATTTTTTAAAAACAAGACTTTTTTAAATTCTATTTTTTTGATTACTTTACATTGGCTGTATTCCAAAAGGCATAGCCCAAAAACACATGATATTTTTTTACGAAAATATTTAGGCTCGAATACTTAGTATTTCAAACAGTACGTTGGCCTGTTGTTTAGATTTTGATTTCTGTATATATTTTTATAGTGAAACTTTTATAGGCGTGTTATGTATGTGTAAAAGAGTAATATTATATTTATGAAGGTACATATGTATTTGCACTAAGAGTTTTTTTTTGCAAAAACAACACGACTTATAATAGTGGTGTTGTTAGTAAATTCCTCTGAAGTCAATCACTCGCTGATTTGAGATAGAGTTTGAGATGATATTGAGAAAGTCGACGCCTCTGCTTGTATTGCAAGATCCCGATTCACATACAAAAATTATGTTCATATGAAAAAAGTCCGAATACGATATCGGCTCTCTTAGTGTCGGTTCTTGTACTCTCTCTTTCTTCTCTCTCTCTCAAATTAAAAAGAAAGTATCAAAAGAACAAAACACGAATTCTAAGCTTCCATTTTTCAATTGTATTCACAAATTCAAATTTGGCATATTTTGTTTTTAACTTGAAATAACTCAAAGGAAACTTTCATTTAATATAAATTTATTCAGTGCTGCCTTTAAAATTAAAAAGAAAGTATTACATATATTTACTTTATATAGTTTCACTTTTACAGTGTGGTCCCATGACACATTTATTTGTTTTTTTTTTTCTATAAAACTTGCCGCCATATTAAAAATGAGAACTGATAGCAGAGAACATTAAATCGCCGTTAAGCATATGAGTAATAAAAAGAGACTATTATTGATATCAACTTTGTTATTAAGCTATGATTGAACTTTTTCTTTTCTTCCATACACCGTTACTAGATTTCCATGTAAAATTACAGCAACAACAACAAACACATACATATAAAAGAGAAGTGCATATAACTACCTTAAGTCAGCGCATTAAAAATAATTGTTGTTCTTTCTTTTTTGTTTAAAAGATATCTGCATAAAGATATAAACCGTTACTTTTACAGCAATAACAAAAGTAAAAGGCCATCAAGATTAATGGGATGGGCATATGACTGTGAGAAGCAATAGGTGTTATAAAAAATTGTTGTTTTCTTTAAAAAGAGAGAAGAGGAATTAAGTATTTCCTTTCATCTTTATAACTGCTTCAGAAATTAATAGTGATGAGTAGGGCACGGATTTTAATGCATTTTACTTCTTTTTTTTTAGTGTAAGTAAAGATTGCTAGTAAAGATTCAGGAAAAGTAGAATACAAAAATTTAAATTTTATTTTATATTTATTTTCATTTTAATAATTTGCATTTAATTTGTTGCCAGTTTTAGATTGTTGAAGCAAAATGGAAAAATTATTCAGAAGCTGGTGAAATCAGATCTCTCATCGACTGTCTCATCAACTCAGGTAATTTTTTATGTAGTATCTAGCATAGGTAACGCTCGTATCTATACAGTTTTTCGCGGTAGTATACCGCTTTTTCAACTCCAAAACCGCATACCGCCTTTTTTACCAAAATACCGCGTTTATACTAAGAAAAAAATATAAAATTTTTGAACACTACAAAATTCAAATTTATCAATCGCAATGCAAAACGTGTCAGAGAACAAGGGCAACTCGTTGCAAGAACACCTTTGAAAGAAGTGGAAACATTGAAGGCGATTCTTATCGTCAAATGTAACTTGAAATAGCAAAACCAGAATCGCTTCGTCAAATTTCTTCAAAGCACAAATTCAATACAACTACAAAAGGAGATATAAAAATGGTGAACGAAGACGATTTAGATGATGGATAAATTGCTTTCCTGGTTAATTTTCATTAAAAAAAATTTATACCGCGAAATATACAGTTTTTTTCAAATTGATTTACAGTTTTTTTTTAATTTTTGGTAGAAATATACAGTTTTTGGTCGGATAAAAGATACGAGCGTTAAGCATAGGTGAAGATGAAATTTCATATTTTTAAAACAATTTTGTATGACACTTTTAAATATATTGAATATGAATAGTTATGCGCGTCACTGTTCTTGAACTTTCAGTTTGATTTTAAATCGTTCATACATTTTTCATATCAATCAGTATAATTAAAAAAATCAAAAAAAGATAATCACATACTATAGTGGTTTTCCAGCACTATGATTTAAATTCATGAATATTTAATTAAATTTTCAACACACAAAATATACCCAAAATTATAACACTCACGCGTATCTAAATTGATTTTTAATACTAAATATAATTTTACATTTTTCAATTGATTAGATTAAAAACATTACAATAAAGTTAGTTTACGCAAGAAACTTTCCATTTTTTTTTTTGGTTAGTGTGTGTAGTGTAGTAAATATTACTTTGTTGTTGTAAGCTAAAAGGGTTGGTTTATATGGGGGCGTCAAATAGCGATTATTCAGCAGGCGTGTGCCGCTAATGAAAAATCACAACAATCGATTATCATTCTAATTATTATTATTTTATCAGCAAAAGTTGTAATTCGTAGTCACTTAAAAATGAATAAATTCGAAAAAAAAAAATTGCTGTGTAATTATTTATCAATCAATTTTTATATTCAATTGTGCATAGTAACTATATGTATGTTGTCAAACGAAATGTCAAACATAAAATTAAAATAAAAATTATGGGATTTTGTTATAACTATAGCAGATATGATTTGGTCTATATATCTTTTTACATACATATATTAAATCAAATGTAAAAGCCCTTTCTACATTTATACCATATTTCAAATCATTTGACAAATTGTAAAAGAACGAATTTTAAGAATTTTTAATGTCAAATAAATTTTTATTTATGCTGTATTCTATTTAAAAAAAAAATTATGTGTCTGCAGGCATTCACAGAAGTGAAACTTTGTTTTTTTTTTTTTGAAATCTATTAGAAAACATTTATGTTGGAGTTTTTGCAGTCTTTTTTTCTCTATTTTGTTGTTGCTTTACTTCTGTTAGTACTCTTTACACTTATCGGCAAAAACACGACGTAGTACACGTATATAACATAAGAGAGAAAAGGTCAGCTATATGCAATCAAGCACAGACGTTTATGAAAGAGCCGACTCTCACTTAACCATATGAGATAAAACTGCTAGAAGTTGACTCTCTGCTTGATTGTATGTAGCCGAATAACAACTGCATAACTTCGTTTCTTACTGGTTTCGTATGAGTAAAACGAAAATGCGATTTTTCACCTGACCGTTGCTACCGAAGTTTTCGCACTCTTTCTTTCTATTTTCTGAAGCTTTTTTACACATGAGAGGAAAGTTTGGCTATATGGAATTAAGTTCTCTCACTAAAGCACATGAAATAAAATGCGAGAAGTCATCTCTCTGCTTGATTGAATATAGCCGATCTTAATATGCTCTCGTTCGCTAAAGCCTTTTCTACATTTATATTTAGCATTTGGCATTTGATATGACAAATCATTTGACACAAAGTAAAGAACCATTTTAAAGAATTTGTTAATGTCAAATAAATTTTTATTTATGCTATATTATATTTTTATAAAAAAAAATGCGTATAAAAACTAAAAATTATGTGACAATGTGACAAATGTGTAGAAAATGAACCCCCTTAAAAATTACAAATACAAAACAGAACAAAACGTTCAAAGAACATTAAATCTTTTTAGCTTATAACAACAAATTTGTAAGATTTTGTGGCATTTTGAATATTTTAATATTAAAATAAATAAATGTATATATTTGTAGATATATATATAAATATACTATATGCTTAACTAAATATAAATAAATAAATAAATACATTTAAACATACATACGCTTGTGTGTGCGATGACAATCAAATAAATATTAATAAAAAACTTTTAAGAAATCTTTGAGATAAAAAATAAGCGATTATTATTATTTATTTTTAGGTTTTTTCTTTTATTCACACAAACCGAAATGTGATTTTTTTTTTTTTTTTTTTTTTTTTGTTTAACCCACATTATCAACCAACCGTTTGTTGGCCAGACAGATATTTAACCGAAATCGAACTTTACACTTATTCACTTGCCTAGTCGGACTAACAAGAAATTCACCTTGCATTGACACTCAAATTATATGACATTGATTGATATATACATGTGTACATTTGTAATTAAAAGTGAGACATTAATTTTAAATAATAGACTTGGAAATAATTAGGCGTACAAAATACACATAAAGAATATTTTGCAAAAAAAAAAAAAAGTAAAGTTATGAAATTGTGAAATAATATTTAATTTGAATGAATGATCGAAAAAAATTATAGAAAAATCGAATGACGTGTATCTAATATATGCAGATAAAACAGTTGAGGCAAGTATATATATATATAATCTGATATGATATGCTCTGATGCCAATCAGTCGACACTATAAGAACCATACAGACTAATTTCTAATACCTCTTTCCCTTAGATATCTTAGGGCACAACAAGCTTTTGAATCTATAGACTTTTCTTATATCAAAATAACCAATTGTCTTCTTTAGAGGCACAAGTGGGTTAAATATTTCATATACACACACACAGACACGGCATTACGAAACACATATATATAAGTAACATTTCGAAATAAAATTCTTATATATTATATTAAAAAAAAAAGAAAGAAAATCTATACTTTTTTTAATTCCATTTCTTATTATTTTTTATATTAGTATGGCAGAAACAATAAATAAAAGACTATGGAGAATATATGAAAATTCAACAATTTGATCGAAGAAAATTTAAAAATTTATACAATAGAAAATATTTTGTCTTAAAAATTTATGAGTAAGATTACTTTTTGATCTGTACTTCGATCCCCTACCTCTTGAGCAGAGAAAAAAAAATTAATGTTTAATTAAAAATAAACAAAATTAAAATGATGGGGTAAAGAAACTACCTTGAAATTAAATTAACAAAAGTTTTATATATATAGAACTTTTTGAGTGAAACAAATTTAAAATTTAAATTTGCTCTTAAGCCCTAAAGGGTTAATTCATCTTATATATTACAAAAACCAAAACTCCATTTGCAAGAGAGAATATTTAGCCCATTTGCATGAATAGCACTATTTATTTGGAATTCGATAGAGAGTGATAAAAATTGTTATTGTTTTTTTTTTTTTCTTCTTCTCAAACCTTAACAGTTACAAGAGATGCTTGCAAAAATTACAACAACAAAATTAAAGCAAGAGAGAAGGGCCTCATGATTCTCTTGTGAATTTCAACTGAGTGTGATAAAAGTTGTTGCTATTTTTGTTATTGTTTTCTTTATCTGTTAAATCAAAAGACATAAACCAACAACAATAAAAAAAACGCATGCAAGAAAGATAGGCATGTATGAGTGTGCGAATGGCACTCAATTGGGTGTTATAAAAATTGTTGTTGTTTTTTTCTTTTTCTTTTTGTTTCCAAAAATAATGTATAGTTTTAAGACCGTTATTACATGAATTGCTTGAATAAATTACAATAACAACAAGACGCAAGAGGCAATTTTATTTTCAAAGAGAGCATATGAGAGAGTATGAGTATTTTTTATTAGTCTATAACTTTGATTGGTACCAGGGCTCGGACTTCACTTCACGATCGTAGTAAATTTACTACATTTTTCGGAAAATTTTAAATTCTGTCCGTCATTCCGTTAGCTCAAACGATCTGATCCCACTGTTTTCTATAAATCCGCACGTGTCAAAAGCGTGAATATGGTAACAAAGAAAACACATATGCAAAAATTGTTCAAACAAAATAACCGCAATCAGAGGTATCTACCGTGAGCAGGAAAGAAAATATGAACCGAGCACATGATTTTAATGATTTTTTTATGTTTTTTTGTTCGTTTATGTACTTTTTTTTTAATATACATACATATTTTTGTTATAAAAATATTTATTTTTTATGTTAGAAAAATTTTTAAATTAACACTAGAGTTCCTCGATGTGTTAACGGAAGTGTATAACCGTATATTTGAGTAAGGTGACATTTCAGACATTTCTAAAAAGAATATACACCATTTACAAGAAAGGCGACCCAAAAAATGCCAAAAACTATAGAGAAATATCCCTTTCAAATGTGACTGCGAATATCTTCACAGCAATCTTATGGGAGCGTTTGACAACGTGGGTGAATAAAAGCAATCTGCTCAGCGAGTACCAATCAGCAACAAAGGCTGAAGGAGTCGAAAATTGCACAAAGTACAAAATGTTCGAAGCAACGGCAAGAGCTATTATGTGTTACGCCCTTCAAGGCGTAACCTTGGAGGCTGTCCAAGGTACTTTGCACCCCACCGATGTAACCAGGACGATAAGTGCACGCTTTGCAATAAGCGAGAACGCGAGGACACCGTACATTTCCTGGCTATTTGTCCTTTGCTTAGAGAGGTCAGGGTGCTTTATTTTAAGAAGTCAACCTTGACGAACACTGAAAAGCTGACAGTACACGGAAAAGTACCTATTCGATGCAATCTGGTACAGCCGGTAAATTATAAAATGAATTGGTAAAATTTTCCAAATATTTTTGTAAAATTTTAGCTGCTTTACTTGATCGCTGTTATAGATTTTTATTGGAAAACAAATTTAATTTTTCTCTTTAAGCATTTACGTAATTTGTAAACTTATAAAAACTAAAATTTTTCAATTATTTGTCCAAAAAATCAAAATTGACGCACTGGAAAATCACAAACTCAAAACGAATCACTCGATCAGACATTAATAAAATTATAATAAATTTTCTGCGATAGTTTAAAATTAAATTAGAAGGCATTTCATTTTCTATTTTCTTAGAAAACAAATTAAATGACATTAAGCAAACATCAAAAAAAAATTCGTCTGATATATTTATGAAGTGATCTGTTTCTTTTGTTTTCAGCGAGAGTGACTAACACCAACACATTGTCAAAAAAAAATAACACAAAAAGAACTAATAAAAATGAATGAAATGAAATGAATAAAAAAAATGTAAAAATTTAAATTTTTTGTAAATTAAAACAACAAAATATTGTTTAGAAAACTTTTAATGCTACTTTAAGTTTGTTGTTTATTTTTGTATGTCCATCAAAAATTGACATCCTTTTTCGTGTTAAATGGTATGCAAATTTGTTGTTATTATTCAAACACACACACAGGGAGAGCAATACAGAGAGAGAGAGAGAGAGAGAGAGAGGAAGAGATATAAGAATGTTGAAAAAACACACATGCAAACATATAGATACATGTGTGGGTTTATAAGAGAACACGATTTTCTTCTGCATAAAAGTGTGAATTTAATTAAATTTAAAAATAACGCTGTAAAAAAAAACGAAAATTTGCCAAAATATAAAAAACACCAACAGCAAAAATCTATGAGAGAAAAAAAAAATTGTCAAATTTCACAAAAATATCTACAAGAAAGAAACTTGACAAAATTATAAAGTGGCAGTGTGGCAAACAGCATATAAGTTGTTGGTGCTGATGTTCTTGGTGCTGTTGTTGTTTTTTGTTGTTTTTGTTGTTTTTGTTGTTTTTGTTGTTGTTATTATTATTATTGTGGCATCATTAAATTCATGAAATTCATTCAAAAAACAACAACAGCAAGAGCAAGAACAACAAAATAAACCAGTAGCGGCATCAGTGACAGCGACGTTGCGTAGCTCAAAAAATGCCTTTGCACGCACACACTCAACTTATACCCGCAAACAAATAAACATACACACTCAAAGCAGAGCCGAGTAAAGCAGGGAAGCTAGCGTATTTATCTGTGTATATCGAAATGGAACTCTGAAAGCAACCAGCAATCACCAACGCAGTAAAGTATCTGACGCACGCCAAATTCATAATTTTGATTAAAATTAAAAATAACTGAAATTTCGACACAAACCCGAAGATGAACAGAAGCTAAAAAAAAAAAAAATAATAAAAAAAATTTTTTTTAAAAATACTAAAAAAAAGAAGAATTTATTGCTTAAAAGTTATAAAAATAATATATAAGTAGACAGACCGCCACACACATGTAGTATGTATGTATGTATATATTTAGCATTTGAGATCATTCTCGAGGCGCGCATAAATAAATATACTAAGCATGAATAACCCATAGATACTTGCCGCACTTAAAACATATTAAATAATTTTTGTAGAAATTAATATAGTTTATTTCTTTTATTATTATATTTTTTGTTTTTGTTTTTTTTTTTATTTACCGCTCTTTTGTTGTTAGCCGCCGCTTGCCTTTAATGTTAAATAAAACTATACGGTGCTGCTGCTGTTGTGTTATAACTTTGTGAAGATATATATTCAATCTTTCTTCTTTTTTCTAAATTATAGATTCATTAGAGACATAAATATTTTAGCAAATACAGTAGAGTAACGTATGCCAGAGTGTATCGAATGAACCGATACAATTAACACTATATTTCACAGACACACATACATGTGAGTGTGTGTATTTCACACATTCACTCACTCCACTCGTATATAAATCAAATTAAAGATCAGTTGGTCGAGCCGCGCGTTTGGTCACAATTTTCAATTCTTTTTAATTTTTTTTTTTTTTGATTACAAATAAAAGCAATAATCACAAAATCACAAAATTTTTTTTAAATAAAAATAAATTATCAACGTAACGCAACGCAACACACACGCGAACTTGTTCGCCTAAAGATATGTTGATGGATGACAGCAAGAATAAAAAAAAATAATTGTTAAATTTTTCTACAATTGCAATCAACAACGCAACAACAATCAAAAACAGTTTAAAAATTTTCAAGCAATTTTTTTTTTATTATTATTATTTTTCTGTTGCCGCCGTTACAAACGCTCGCACGTTTTTTACCGCAACCAAAACGAACGAACTACACCGGAGGAAGTCGCCGGCACAACTAAACTTAACTAAATGTCCAACTCAATCATTTTCACAATATGAGAACAAGTACACGTCCAACAGGCGACGGCGGCTGAGGCAGAGGCAGCAGATCAGCAGCAGCAGCGATAACAACAACAGCAATAGCAACTGAGCAATGAAGGCAACACACACGTATCAATGAATGTATGTGTGTGTGTGTGTGTGTGTGGCATTTTCAAAATGTTGACAACAGGCAGCACAAACACAACAAATGACAATGTTGATGACAGGGTTGCTGTGGTTGTTGTTGCTATTAATGGTTGATGGCAACAGCTACTACGCGACCTTAGCACAACTGTCGAGCGATTTGTTGCTGCTACCTCCCATCAACAATTTATGCATCTCAACAACACAGAGTCATGTGTATGAAAAAGTTGCACAAATTGTTGTTTGTGTATTATAGTTTATACTCATTTTCTTTGGCTCTTTCTCTCACACATTTGAATTAAAAAAATGTAAACAGAGAGTTTGTTTTGATTTTTCATTTTGAGAGCGAGAGAGCGCGAGAGCAGAAAAGAGAGTAAGAAATAAAAATAGCTTTAAACATATTTTTGTTTACCATTTCGAAAGCAGAAGAAGAAGCTTGGCATAGCTTTTACATATAAAACGACAGGAGCGCCATGGCGTATGTGCAATATTTCATTTCAATATGAAATTATTTAAATTGCATGGCAATTCGGTGGCGTATGAGTAATATTTTTTTTCCTTAACTTAACTTAACTTATTTGGATGGTAATAGGCTCATAAATTTAAATAAAACTAAATATAAGATATAAAAATATTATTTTTGTATATAATATTTATTGGTTAAAAAAATAAAAACGCAAAGATTAGACAAATTTTTTAGTATATATGCAGAAGTAAGTAATAAGCCGCTCATGGCGTATGAGCGACGTTCGTATCTATACAGTTTTTCGCGGTAGTATACCATTTTTTAACCAAAATACCGCGTTTATACTAAGAAAAAAATATAAAATTTAGTTTTTAACGCTTCGATATTCAAATTTATTGGGTGTATAACTTCAAATTGAGGGATTTTTTTCAACAAAAATATTGCTTTATTTTAATAAGAAATTTAATGAATAAATTATTCAAATTAGTGCCCAACGGAAGTTATGATATTTTGCCATCTTTTAGGCAATTTATGGATTCGTTGCAAAAAAAAAACCGTCCAACCACCCAACCGAAGCTATGGTAAACGAATCAATTCAATTTATAATTCAACTAAAGTATTCCAGTAAAGGTATTCTGCATCTATAGAAATACATAAGTTGTAAACGGAGAAAAGTCTTCAAGTTATACAATGCAAACGTTAGAGAGAACAATGGCAACACTGTGCGGCTATACTTTTGATATGTGTGGAAAGGCGCTTCGTCAAATGTATCTTGAATACTCAGAACAAAGCCGAAATTGCTTAGACAAATTTCTAATAGGACTAATACAATACAACAACTACAGAAGGAGATATAAAAATGAAGAACAAAGATGGATAATTTGCTTTCCTTGTTAATGTTCTTTGAATAAAATTGATACCGCGAAATATACAGTTTTTTCAAATCGATTTACTGTTTTTTTAAAAGTTTTTGGTAGAAATATACAGTTTTTGGTCTGAAAAAAGATACAAGCGTTACGTATGAGTACATTAAAAATTTTGCAAACAACACTCAGGGCAAGTTTCTTCTATCTGGGCAGAGTACAATGGCCTCATGAACTCTGAGCACCATGAATGTATAGTACTTCTTGCCCACCTCTATGTCTGATCTCTTATCAGTTTCACATTGCTAGCTTCAACCAAACGCTCATCATTTGCTACCCTTCTTTGGGTTTAAAGTTGAATTTTGAATTAAAACTTTATTTGAATAACAAGGGCCGAATAGTATTTCTAATTGCCTACTTTTTCTGCGTTAAGCCAAAATCAATCTCTAGTTATAGCACAATGAAACAAAGCAATACGGATAAGTTTTTATATGAAAAAAAGAAAAATCAACAAAATGTGAGCCTTGTTCTCTTACCTGCGCTACCGTTTATTTTTGTAACAGTCACGTGTTATTCTTAGAAAATTCCTTACGCATATTCTCTGTAATTGAGAAAGAGAGAGAAAGAGCGCACATGTTGACAAATATGTTTAGCAACATTTCAAAGCTTAAATGTTGCGCAAGCACAAAAGCTGTAATAAAAAAGGATGCCAGATTGATGAAAAAAATGAAAAATAGAAGAAGAAAATTTATTTTATTTATTTATTAAATTTAGATAAAACATAAAATATTATAATTAGAGTAAGTAAGGCACTGAGTGCTGGCTACAAGCACTCGACCTTCGACTTATACATATTTCAGTGACCAAATTGTATGGTTATTGTCATTCGAAATTTTCATAAAGAAAACGCCATATGTATTTGCCACAATTAACTTTGGACTTCGTAGAATTAGTGATATCTCGGCAAATAAACATCATTCATAAACATTCATCTTATGCGGTGATTTTAACATCGATATGTTATCTCAAGCAACATGCAATCGTCAGTTAAGTACCATTTGTGATGATAATGGTGTTAAAATTATAGTTGACTTGCGCACAAGAATTACTAAAGAAATTGCTACACTTATTGATTTGTGTATCACTAACATTAATAAAAACAAAGTGTCATGCCAAGTTTCAACCGAAGAACAAATCTCTGATCATTCTTGTAATCCTTGGGAATACCGAATTACAGATAACAGTAAAAGTTCGCTGAGTAAGAGTGTGACAAAATTATAATGTACTGGACCTACGGCAATCATTAGAAAATAAAATATATTCATGGGATTTTGTAATTTCCAATGATATTAATACAAAAATGACCTGGCTATTGAATGTTATAAGTGAAGCGACATCGCAATTTATGTGCGTAAAATCAGTTGGAACCAAAAAAGACTTCTTTGACAAGGAACTCAAAAATATGCGATTAGAAAAAAATCGTTTGTATAAAATTGCACAGTATTCCAATGATTCGGTCGACTCGTCAACAAAATGGCATGAATATCAAAAACTTAAAAATTTCTTCAAAACTACAATCTAAACGAAAAAATTCGAATGTAACCAACGAAAACTTAGTGAGGTTCAAAGAAATATGAAGGCAACTTGGAAAGTCCTAAACACAATTTTCAACAAAGAAAATAGTGAAATAACCACAATAAAACGAGGCGATGAACTAATTGATGACCACCAGATTATTGCTAATGAATTCAACAGTTATGTCATTAGTAGTATTGTTAAGCTGAATAATGAAATTCACAGTCACAGTCCCAGTACGAAGAATAAACCATGATCAGCCCCAAAATTTCATTTGAATTTCAAGCAGTTTCTATTTCGGAAATAAAATTATTTCACAAAGAATTGAAAAACAATACTGACGAGTTCTTTTTAAACCCAAAAGTTCTACTAGATGCAGTGTTTGTCCATCTCCAATGAATCATTAAGCAATGGCGCTTTCCCAGACGTACTCAAGAGATCAACAATTACTCCAATTCAAAAGAATCCATGCTCATTACTAATCACGGATCATCGACCCATCAATTTATTGAATTGTATTGAGAGACTTAATGAGTTACTGCCCTTTATGCAATTCAATCACTATGCCAATATGAATAATTTACTAAACGGCAATCAGTCCGGCTTTGCATTCATGTGAATCAGCAATCAACGACGTTTTATTTGAATGGCGAGCATTCGAAACTATCGATCCAATGTTACTTGTTCACAAGCTAGCCAAGTACGGAATGACCGGATCGGCATTGAATTGGTTCCCAAAGTAATAGAAAGCAGGCCCTTAAAATAGGTGAACGAATTTCGAATGAGTTAAGCAATGATCTAGGAGTTCCACAAGGCTCAATACGTGGACCGTTGTTATTTATTCTGTATATAAATAACGGATTCAAACACCTGTAGAATTCTAAATAAATTATTATTATTATTATTATTATTCTATAATTAGGTGGTTAAACCACAGCGTTTTTTGTAAAACTTTTTACAACATCTAAGTTTCTAGTGTACACATTAGTTAACATACTGGATGGTAATGCGGACTTAAAATAATGCATTCAGATAGTCTGTAAAGGGCACGGTTGTTGTGTGTTACCCAGCTCAAGAGAGAGTTTAATGTGCCCAAATCCTTGGTCGAACAAAAAGAGTAGTTTGCGAACGGGAAGCACTGTTTGGATAGTGGGATTTTATGTATTCGGTATTAATCGTAGCGTAGCGGAGCGTAAAAATCGCCCATTCAGTTATTTTTATATCCCTTAAGTGGGTATTAATCATTTTGTGGGCATCTTTTTATCTTCCCAAGCGGAGAAAGCGAGAAAAGACAAGGGTCGGCCCTGCGAAACCTGCTACAGCGTCTGCAGCCAGTTCATTGCTTTGTATGCCTTTGTGGTCCGGGACCCCAAAAGAGTTTTATCTTATTGGAATGGCCAATACATATATTTCTTATTTTGCTAACCATTTGGATGTTATTGTAGATGTTTTAAATAGCTTCGATTGTTGACATGCTGTCGGTATAAATCATGAACTCGCCTCTGCTGTGTTTAGCAAAATTTAATTGTAATTTTTATTTTCGTTGACCCTAACTACTTTTCAATGAGGAGCATTTTTCACCAAAACGCTATAATAGATTTCGCTATTGTTTATCAGGTATAGCCAATAACGAAATAAAGGTAAAGGAAAGGGGGGTTGGTGGAGCGTTGTTGTTTCCGTAATTTTTTTCTCTCTTTCATGATAAACAACTTCTCTTAACTATGAAACATTTACAAGGTAAAATAAAAAAAAATATTATATTGATCCCCCATATACCAAAATTATGGGTTTTGGCTCTTATAGCGGAGATCCCAAACGTGATAGAGAAAATGTGACTACATTTTATCTAGGACGCCATAACTCATTGTTCGGTAACACAAGATATTTTGTTTCCCCCACTCGACAAGACTCTCCTTTTCGAAATTGGAGAAAGTTTCGTTGTCTTGAAATTGAAATTGAACAAGTTCGAGGATAGGAAGTGACCTTGTCTGAAACCTCGTTTGGTAACAAATGGAGTGAAGCTTTTGGTCTTAGGTAATCTTATTGTTTCAGCCGATCGATTACTATTAAGATGTTGACCGACTACTATTAAGTTTTGGTCGTCGGTTGTTCACGCCCCTCCTCACAACAAAGTCATCGCCTCACCTGCCTATACAAAATCATTGCCGCTATGCTATCTTTTGCTCACACACTCACGCTAGTATATCAATTTCATCTTCGTCATCGTTAGAGCTCACATCATCACTCTCTCTATCTTCGCACATTCTGCTGTAGCAGAGCACAAGCAACCATGACGTCACTGTTGTCGCCTGTTATTCATCGCTACAAAAAATCATACGATTTCTAACTAACAGTAAACCTTTTTGTTCTAGTTTCCACTAAGTAACATGTTACATTATGCTTCTAAATTTAGTAGATCTTCGACTGTACAAAACAAAAGTTCAATTTCAAACCTAAGCAAAGTCTTTTTGTATTTTAATTTGACCAACAACTGTAGAAAACGCTCTACAGTTCACCATCGGTATATCAATGACTACAGGCAGAGGACCCGGTCTCCAAAACACTAACCAAGGGTCTTAGTTTTTCGAGAACTCACACACTTTTTGCTTCACGTTCTCATGTTCTACCTCTCGCCTCCATTGCACCTTAGCAACTCGAACAGTGAGATTCGATTTGCGAAGAGTATAGCTGTTGGTTGTGTTTGCAACTGTTCGACATTCAGCTTTCTTTATGCAAGTATCTATACACGTTTTTCTACACGGAGTCGTGGCTAAAACCAAGTAGTGGCTTCAATCTATGTTTGCGTCACGGATTTTGTGTACGCCAAGTACACTGAAAGCGTATCTTCTGTCGATAGTATCAAAACCAATCTGGTTCCTTGTTACCAGGAGACAATGATGTTCCTTTATAAAAAATCGATCAGTCTCATACCTTTTCCGGTTGTTTCGTCTTGGATTCTGAATTTCTCGATCTTCGGACTAAAGGAACTTTCCTTTCCCACCTTGATGTTATGCCGAGGAGCGCGTAAAAGTCATCGCTAGTCGCGTCATCCTCCTCATCTATCGAGATATTATGAGGGGCTGGTCCACAAGGCATACTTATCTCGAAAAGCGGCTCCTTGTGATACACACATTTCAATCAATGGTCATTGCGTAAAAAAAGGAAAATTTGTAGGGGTGAAAATTCTATAGGATCCCCTTCAGAAATATATGGATCCTCCAGTGGTCGGAAGTAATTTTAATTTCTGAACTCATTTAAAGGTGGTACGATACCAATTGGTTTAATATATATATATGTTCATTTAACTCCTTCTGGAGCCTTAGTTTTGTGCAAGGACCCTCATATTCTACCACGTTAGACGTTATGATCGCTTTTACGCTTAGCGTTTTTTTTTTTAAGTCAGCGGTTAATGAAGGTTTGCAGGCGTGTTGTAATTACTTTGGTCACTTTCCAGTTGGTGTATAGTAGGTCGGCTTTAACGTTCGAGTTAAATACGCGCAGCTTGGTATAGAGACTGATCTTGTTTTACTACATCGGGGCAAGGATGCCGAAAGAGGATTTTGCTTTATTAATGTGAACCCATTTAGGTTTATTGATTTCGTTTTACCGGCATTGACCTTGATAAGCTTCAGGTCGTATGAAACTTGTATGAAAGTAAACAGATACCGTCAGCATAAGCTAGGTAATTCAGGAAAGTGTTGTTTATCTGCTGCTAAATACCTCTGAATTGGCTGTCATTTGAGAAAGCAGCACCCAGGACATCTTCGATGACAAGAAAGATGACGATAGAAGAGAAAATATAATTTTTTTCGATAGTTTCTTTTTCTGTTCTCAAGCTGTCAGTGACTGTTCTTTATGATAGATTTAATATACAATCTTTTCAATAAGAGCGTGTACGGCCCAATTCCTTCAAAAAATACCCAAAAAATTCAAAAAAGAATATCCCACATTATTTTTAACATATTATTTTGACATATCAATATAATGTCCAGTTACCATAATTTTTAGTAGTTTCTTGGTAACGCGAGGTCATACTATTTATTAACTAGCTTTTCGGTGTATGATTGCGGTAAACACCGCCATTTTGGCTTAAACTGTCGTTTCAATTGGACAGTGCTGTTAGAATTTTTTGTGCTCATCTTAAGCTTAATAATAGCTCAAAAATTTTCAATGTGGTTAGCATGTGGAGATTAAGAAGCGCAGTCCGAAATTCTTATCCAATTTTCTTATTTTCACTTACTGCACAAGCGACTTTAATGTTTAGGGTCCTGCTCTCTTAAACTACTCAATTTCGATTTTCTTTCCCAAACCAGTTATTGGCAGAAAATAAGAGTCTATGCTGGTATAAATGGATTATGTACTGGATATTCAAATTTCTCGTAAATATGATTATCCTGTCGAAACTCTGTTTTGAAAAGCATCCCCAAACATGAGCTTTTCCTGGATGCTTAACTAATCTTAGAACCATCTTACTGCCCGTAATGGACAAGGCACGTTTTATGGTACCTGCTGTCTTTAAAAAAGATACGTCTGTAAAGGGCACATCGCTCCAATCATTATCCATACGTTCCACAGTCCACTCCTGCCGTTTTTTTGTTTATATTGCCGTCAGTAAGGGTTTGGTTATGGTAGCTCAGAATTTAATCTGAAATTCATTTAAATGACTTTTGATTGTACTAAAGGATATATGAATGACCTTCAGCTCCAGTTTTTGTTGTTGTTGAACTGCTTCAAGTGTTATGGAAGAATTGGCTTCAGAAACTCTTGCTATCACCGAACCCTGCTGCGTTGATGTTGGTGTAGAAGCACAATGATTTGGTAAGTCGTAAATATTCTGGTGTTTTAAAAAAAGCTGGTTGCATTTCTTTATGAACGCCTTCAACTTCTTAAGGTATTTGCAGCACCTCTCTAGGACATTCTGGATTTTTTTGGATGTGAGCAAAGTATGACAGCTTAAAAACGTTTTGCATACATGGAGCTTGATTTGAAAAATTGCTTATAAAACTAGATTTTAGTTGCGATTGTTTGAAAGGTTATACAGCGCAATTCGCAATAAAATGTTGAATGTTGAAAATAAAGTACAACTTGATACTAAAATTTGTTCGTATAATTAAGCCGAATACGCTCTTGTTAAAAATACTTTATCTTAATGTCCCATTACCTCCTATAACTTTGAAGAGTTTCTCGTAGCTACATATATTTTTTGTGTTTATCGTTTTAGTGAAAGTGGCAAAGGGTAAACCCGCAAAGATACTTTTTACTTACTTACTCAAAAAACGTGTAGAAACCACTAAAAACGTACACCAAAACACAAACAAAATTTTTTAAGAAAAATATTTTTTGATGAAAACGTTCTAAAACTCACAAAAAAGTCGAGAAACCACTAAATATGCAAAAAAAAAAAAAAAAAAAAAAATTTTCTTGAAATTTTTTTTTGAAAACATTCTAAAAACTCATAAAAACTTCTAGAAACTACTACAAACGTGCGTCATAAAAATCAAATTTTTTTTTCTGTTGAAAACGTCTAGAAACCACTAAAACGTACAAAATTTGTTGAAAACGTTCTTGAAATTTTTTTTTTTTGTTGTAAACAATTTAAAAACTGGTAAAACGTCTAGAAACCACTAAAAACGTACGCCATAAAAATCAAATTTTTTTTGAAAATTTTGTTTGTGTTGAAAACGTTTAGAAACCACTAAAACGTACAAAAAACGTTCTTGAAATTTTCTTTTTTTTTGGTGAAAACATTCTAATAGCTCATAAAAACGTCTAGAAACCACTAAAAACGTACGCTAAAAAAATTACATTTTTTAGAAAAATTTGTTTTTTGTTGAAAACGTTCTAACAGCTCATAAAAACTTCTAGAAACCACTAAAAACGTACGCCAAAAAAAAGACAAATTTCTTTTTGAAACATTTTTTTTGCTGAAAACGTTCTAATAGCTCATAAAAACGTCTAGAAACCACTAAAAACGTACGCTAAAAAAAAAAATATCATTTTTAAGAAAAATTTGTTTTTTGCTGAAAACGTTCTAATAGCTCATAAAAACGTCTAGAAACCACTAAAAACGTACGCTAAAAAAAAACATTTTTTAGAAAAATTTTTTTTTGTTGAAAACGTTCTAACAGCTCATAAAAACTTCTAGAAACCACTAAAACGTACGCCAAAAAAACACAAATTTCTTTTTGAAACATTTTTTTTGCTGAAAACGTTCTAATAGCTCATAAAAACGTCTAGAAACCACTAAAAACTTTTGTCTTTTTTTTTTTTTTGAAAACAGGCGACTCGCAAATCGTAATAGGGTTATAAATGAACAATAATGCCAGAGCAATAATAAAAGTCATATAACAAGCAGATCAGACAATCGTTTCGGAGCCCGCTACGATTCCTCATCAGTGATGCAGTCGTTGAATAAAAATTATACATAACTAAGCCGCTCTCTGAATGTGTCTCTGTGTGCCTCACTCTTTTGTAAAACAGCTACCCTTGTGTCCTCTACCTAAAAGCAACAATAATAAAATACACATTGAAACAGTTTTTTAAATCATTTATTATTCAATTGCTTCATTTTTTTTTACACATTTTCCAAAATAATACATATATATAAAGTATGTATGCATGTATATATATATATATCTATTTAATTTCAAATTTTGGTACTAATACACATAATAATACAATTACAATCATGATCATTGCTTATTAAATTTCATTTATTTTGTTATTTTTTTTAAGTAAATTTTCGAAAAAATATTTCGCTTAAACTTTTTTGACTGGTATTTCAAAAAGGGTTTCCATAAAGAGTTTACTCTTATTTTTTGAATTTTTAAAAATTTTGGTGTTTTTAGTGTTTAATTTTTATGATGAATATGCAACAATTTTACATATGTTTTTATATATGTAAATATATATAAATCTATAGGCATACTATATATTTCAAATATATTAATATAAATTGGTAGGTTTTAACTTTCATTATTTATTGTTGCTAAATTCTTAATTTTTGTTTTTTTTTTTCAAATATTTTTTTTTTGTTTGAAATTATTGCAAAGATATTGTGTAAATGTAAAATTAAAAATGCTTTAAAATTTTAATGGGGATTGGGATTTGGTTGATTTTTAATTAAAGAAAATTATTTTTTTTTATTTTTTTAGAATATGTTTTTAACATGAATATGGCATTTTTATTTTATAAATTGAAGTACGCAATCCTTAAATTGTAATTATTCTTAGTTATTATGATTTTATAATTTATTATAGAGAAGGCATAATTGTTTTTGCTTGCTTTTTGACATGGGCGCGTGGCAGAATGTTAAAAAAAAATTGTATAATTTTCTTCTTTTTTTTTAATTCTTTTTATTAATTATCAAAAATACTTTCCTGTTTTACTTTTTGTTTTTTTTTTATTTTTTAAATACATGAAAAGAAAGTTAATGAAAAAAATGCAGTAAAAATAATACCAACAAAATAAAAAGGAAACAATTATATCTTACAAAACGTGAAAACAAAACAGAAATACTAGAAATGATCAATTTCGTTGAAAATCAAAACCGAAACTAAATTGAAACAGCGCGATTGCTTTATTTTCAATTAAAATTCGACTTCACCACATGCCTGATGTTTAAATTTTATAAAAATTAAATTACAATTACAATAGAATAATAGTAAAGTTAATAATAATTGAAATAGTAGACAGTAGTATAAAAAAATTAAGTAGCAAACAAGTTTAATCAACAATAATGTGTACAAAAAAAAATTAGACATAATAATTAAAACTCAAGACAAAAACCAAGAGTTACTCAAAAAATTCTTATTACACTTTGATGACTTTAAAAAAAAAAATACTAAAAATACAAAACAAAAACAAATATAACTAGACTTCAACATTTTTGTTCTTAAAGAATTTTACGAAGTACAAATTAGAAATGCGTTAAATTTTTTTTAGGTATGTATGTGTGTTTCACATTTTCGACTTGAATACAAAATTTGGTATAATTTTACATCTCATTTTCGACAACTTGATTTACAAAATTTGGTATATTTTTTCAATAGAAATTTTTATTATTTTTTTTTTTTTTTTACTTAACCTAGGAATGTGAGTGAGCTTTAGCCCATAATCTCTATGCCAGACGAGAAGTATTGATGTAGTGAAAGGGAAGAGAAAAAATAATGTGAGAGAGTGAGATTTGTTTCGCGTTTTTATTTGTTTTTTTTTTTATATTGAGTACATCTCAGCGAAGAATTGATAAACTAACTCTCTCATTAAATTGTTAATTAAATTGGTGAGGTGTTGTTTTGAGAGAGCGAAGAGAGCACCTGCAGATACCTGTGCTCGTGTTTATTCCGCCTTGCTGGCAACCTTATTCTACTGTGTGCTCTCTTTAATATTTATTTACACTCTGCATACATATACAGATTTGTTTTGTACACACGTACTAGTGTGTGATTGTTAATTTGTACACATAACTGATACTGACAATTGCTCTCATTTAAGTTTTACAATTTCTATCTTCTCAACACCTTCATTGTTGTTAGTATGATTTACTTCAAAACTTGCCGCCATGTTGAAAATGTAAGCAGAAAGTAGATAACACCATTGAACATATGAGTAATATCATTGCAGAAGAGTGAAACAAAAGATTCATTTAGGAGCATTGATATTGTTTTTTGTTTTTTTTGTTTTTAGCATGTGGATCATTATTCATGATTTCTCTCTGCAACTGTTCTGGTCTTCGCTTTTTTAATTTCTTTATTATGCAAAGCTTTTTAAATAAAAATAATGAATTAAAGACAAATATACAAAGTACGCAATTTTTTTAATAACAATTTTCTCTTAGCCCCTTCACAATAGGGTTGAAAGTGTATTATATTCTCTCAACATTACCGAGAAAGTTAAATTAAGTAAGGTAAAGTAAAAAAAGAAAAAAAAGAATCGGACTTTTTATTGCTTCAGATAATAAGACTTTTTAGTTTTGCATAAATCACTTTAAAGGTAATTTCTAGGTGGTTTTTCTTCGATTGGGTGCCGACACTACTTGTCTTTTAATGTCCACTTCTCGCCAAGCACTATCCTGAGCGCGGAACTGCACATCCCTAAGACTTAAACAAAAATTATTACATATTGCTATTATTAATTAATAAACCAATTAAAATTGGGATTGCTTTGGAGTAAAAAGAACAAACAAACAAAATAATGTTTTTGTTGTTGTTTTTAGTTGTTGTTGTTGATTTTGTTTGTTTTTTTTTATATATAAAAAAAATACATATTAAATACGTGGTGGTTCAACTTAATTTTCCAATCTTTTTAGTTGAACCTTCTTACTTTTTTGATTATTAACTTTATCATTTTAATTTTTTTTTTTTTTTTTTTTTTGAGGTTTTGTTGTTTTTTGTTTTTAAGTTGTTAATTTACTCCCAATCCTTCTTTATCTCAAAGGTCCATTCCCATTTCAAATGGATATGCTTATCGTCATCGGTGAAAAGGGACGATACCGAGTAAGTACCACGCGCCATCAGGCCAGAGGGTGCCTCTTCCGATGGAGTCAAATAAAATTGTATTTCCTTTTTGGGGGGATACGAGCCAACCATGTGTGTCATTTTATCAACTATAGAAACATAAAGAAAAATATTGAAATGTATGAGCAATATAACAAATGGAATATATGTATGTAAAGAAAATAAATTAATTAATATTTACAAAATCAGAAAATAAAAGTTTTACTTTATCTTACCAATAACTTCATTTGTTATTGTTGATTGAAGAAGTTAAGATTTTTGATTTCATTTTTGTTTAGTTTGTTTTTTTTTTTTTTATACAATGTCACATTGAAAAACACAACACACGCCACAAATAATGAATGAAGTAGTTACAAATAAACAAACATTAAATTTAGTGTTAATATTTATATCCAAGAGTTTTTCAAGTAGTTGTAGGAAGCAGTTAAAGATTAATGCAAGAAATAATATAAAACAAAATAAATTATATTAGTGTTAGGTAAAAATATAATAAATTTCTCTTTTCAACACATGATTAACATAAATATTGTCATAGATATTAATAAAATATAACAAAAACTAAACAGGCCGCAAAGTAAAACTGAAGCTTTGTATTCACGCATTTTAAGGCGAATCAAGTGAAAAATCGAATTGTGGTAAATTTGTGAAATGCTGGTTCAAACAAAGGTAGTACATATACTAAAAATACCATTTCCTTTTTATTTTTGGTTTATCATACATAAATGAAATAAATGATAAATGGCATGCAAGGGTAAAAAGAGAATGCAATGAAAAATGTAATACAAAAATGCATACATATGTAAGTAGGTGCATATGTAAATGTAAGTAGCTAATAGCGCTTAGAGAGCATAGTGAATTATTTTTTTTTTTCTTTTTGCATGTTTTTTGTGACACTTACCTGGCACACCCAATCGATAAGTCTTTTGTACATATTTAAGGCCATGAACAATTTCTCTTTGCACAATAAAATCAATGCGTACCTTGTAGTGTACGCCTTCCTTAATGACGAATACCTAAATGGTAAAAGAAATAGAAAGATAACAAGAGAATTATTTAATTAAAACATACACAATATAAATACGATAAATAGGATTAAACAAAAGCATAGGCCAAGGTAACATAAGATGAAATGATTTACATATGAAAATTTAACATGTTCACGATGAGTTTTTCACCGGTGAAAACCAAAAAAAAAAAAACATACATAAATACGAGTGTATCACAAGTGATCGCAAACCAAAACTACTGCCTAAGACGATTAGTTCGAGCGCTGTTAAGGCTGTTTTGTCGGGTTAAGCACTAATCAGAAGTTACTACTTCTACTAACCATCGGTTAAAGTTTGCATTAGCGCTTAACCCCACATTGAGAAAACGGCCATTAGAGATATATTATATTATGTGTGAGCAGTTATGAGTTGAAAACAAGCATATTCATGCACATTTTACGAAATATTCATCCGTATCACCGCGGTTTTTTCACTTCTCTCTACTTTTTCCTAAGTGTTCACCAGTGATGACACAAAAAATGTAAATACTCTTAGCATTTGATTATTTTTTGCAAGGCGCTTTCAAATGAAACTCTGCTTAGTAAGCATTTACTACAACACATGCTCTCCGAAACTTCTTCTTTTTTTTTTTTGAAGTGAAACTTTTTATGGGAAGGTACTGAAAACTAGGTCGGTAGCCTTTTGTGGGACGAATTATTTTATTTTGTTTGACTCTCTATGTACACATCAAAAAATTACAACAAACTCATTTCTTTCACTCTCTTTATCTTCTCAAGCAACGTTGTTGTATGTTCGCATTTTTTAAGTGAAACTTTAACTCTGTTCACGTACTTTTCCATCAAAAACTTTCAGGGAGAAAGAAGAAAGATTGAGAAAAAAATTCTCAGAAAAAGTACGTGAACAGAGACCTATTATAAACTTTCAACTAAACAGCCGATCTATTTTTTTGACAATTAATTTTTAGAGCAAAAAAATATTGTGCGGTTTATAGTTTAATTTAATTAATTTAAAGAGTAATTTGTTGAAATCATTTCGAGTGGCACACTTGCATTCACAAATACTTCCACTTTTCAAATCACAAATTCAATTTAACAAATTTAACACAACAAAATTTTTATTGACCTTTTCATATTTGACAGTTCTTTTTTTCGGCAGCTGAAAATTTTTGAAAGTAAAAATTTTACTTTCTCTTTTTTTTCTCTCACATTCTTACGCTCTCGTTTTTCTCTCTCGTTGAAAGTTTTTCGTGTACGCGAACTATTAAAAACTATTAACAATTGTTCAGTGTTATTGTTGTGTATTATTTTTTTTTTTAAGTGAAATGAAAATTTTGCAAATGCGTTTTCGTTGCACTAATAAGAAACGAGGTTATGCAATTGTTAGTATTTAGCGAACGAAGACATATGGGGATCGGCTACATACAATCAAGCATAGAGTCGACTTCTCGCAGTTTTATATCATGTGCTTTGGTGAGAGAGCCGATATAGACACCTCTCTCTGTCTGAATGAATATAGTTTAACTGTCCTTTCATGTGTTATATGTGTGTACTACGTCGTGATTGTGCCGAGAAGTGTAGAGTATAAAAAAAGCAACACAAAATAGAGAGAAGATCGCAAAAACTTCAACAGGTGTCAATGAAATGCGTACGCGCCAAAAAGCATTGAGAAAGTAATATGAGGAAAAATTCTGTGTGTGACATTACATACGGCAGAAATGAATATAAAATACGTACGGAAGTTTCACTTCTTTATTGTGTAGGGGCTACACGTTTTAGGTTTTTTTTTTTTTGCTTAGAGCATTTCCAAAAAGTTCACAAAATACACTTAATCAACTCTATAACTTTGTGCATAAGATTTTTTTGAAATAAAGCATTTGCTTTAATTTATAATGAAAATATTTTAACTGTGAACTTTTTTTTTTTGGTAAGACTGTATTTTCTAAAGGATCCAAATTGTATGACAGGGAATACATTTGTCCTGAGGGTAGTTTTTGTTTGAGACCGCCTGTGATACAGTCATCCCTGAGGAGGGTTCATGTTTTAGTTTTGTGTTTTATCAGAAACACTTGCATGTGGTCGATATTTTATGTATTTTCTTAAACCAATTTTATTCATATTTTAATAACGATTGCCTATAGTCTTTTCATACCTTCTATATTTTCTGTTTTAATCCCTTAAGTTCAAAAGACTACTTCTATACCGCTTTCAGCAAATCGGTTGTAACTTTAACCCTAACAGTATTTTGTAGTTTAAGTCTTTTTGAGAGTAAATTGCTTTGAACTAGAAACCGCAAGTTTCTTATTTTTTATATCAGCAATTTACTCTCAAAGAGACTTTCTGAGAGCAGCATGCGGCAATTTGCTTGTAGTAGTAAACTCCGCCTTAGATTTGTTTTTCTCTCTCTCTCTCTTTTTTCGTTCTTTGCTCATATCATTTTTATACTTCAACAACAATACGACTAAGAATGCAGTTACTGGGTGTGCTTGCAGTCTTTCTTCCTCTCTTTTTTTCATGCTTGCATAAATTCTATGCGAAAATTTCTAAGCAACAATAACAATGCCGATAAGAATTATTATGTGCATATATGTATATATACATACGTATATGCATGAACTTGTTATATACCCCGTTTTCGTTTTGATCCATATTTCATGCTTAATAACACTGTGGATGAGATAATAACATGTCAACCAATTCGTCTTCAGTTCCATCTACTTATACTATACTGCAGTGTTGGAATCAACTGAACACATATCGATTAATGAAGACGCCGAACGAACTGGCTAGAAATTATTCGTCGGCCAATCTGAGGATTACCATGGAATTTCATTAAACTAATTCTTAGAAAATGGCGGAATAGCAATGCGTTACATTACTGGAGAGGCCTTAGAGTTGAGGGTGGGCGGGACTAAACCAAAGCTCTATCTCAAGAAACATTGTACTATACCCGGGATAGAGCCAGTATAAGAGAATAGGGAGACAAGAAAGAATTGTGAGGGGTGAATAATAAGAAGGAAACCTAAGGTATCTCAACCCCGTATTTCTTAGTTAAGAGAGCCCTTAGCAACAGGCAAGCCAAATAATTTCGAAAATACACTTAAATTGGCCTAAATTGGCAACACTGGACAATGAAGCCAGCAATATTAAGGGGAATTTATGTAAAAGGTGATAGCAGCCGTACAACAAATTTACCGTGGCAACAACAACAGGGCTTTGTTATTGCGGCCATAATTGCGGAGCACTCTGAATGTCAAAATCAGCTGACGAAAGCAGTGGTACAACACGACACTGACAATACATCTTTCTTGTTGCTGCCATTATGGCGGGCGAAAAAAAGTAAATAAACCATCAAACGTAAACAAACTTTCGAAAATCAGAGTTACTCAAAACGAAAAAATAGCGCCATAAAAAATCAAAAGAATGTGTTGCTGGTAACTCCACCTTACATAATTTCTCTTAAGCCTTAAACACAATTGCGACAAGTGACGGGAAACCCGTTGACGGTTACCCGCTGTCGAAATTAAAACGCACTCAATCGAGTGGCACAGAGTTAAGGCGGGACGGGTTTCTCATCGACTGAGATCTGAGATGTGAAAAACATAATAATTTATGTAAATAATAATAATTAACTTAAAAATACAACAATAAAATGAGTTTTAATGAGTCGCTAATAGAAGAAATGCGAAAGTATATAAGTTTGCACGATTTGTTCATGAAGGTCTACAGAAATAGATGAAAAATACAATTTGGGAACAAATTTGAAATACTTTAAATTCAGGCTGTAAGTATAATATATGAGTTCATTATACTTATTATATTTAGATGCACGTACTTACAAACAGAAACAAATTTCACTTCAAAAATAATTTTCTTGTGAATAGCAATGACAGTTGATTACCCGTCAACCAGTCACCCGTTGCAATTGTGTTTGAGGGTTTACCCGTTAGAGCAATTAGTACCTTTATAAAAGGAAACAGCAAATCAATAATGACTACGTTTTATTTCAATGCATTCGCACTCACTTCGATAGACAATCGTTAACATTCTCTGCTGAGACGTACTCAATATACTCAAACATATATACAAACACACAACAAATCATACCTATTCTCTCACACTAGCGCCTCTTACCTCTTTATAGCAATATTCTCTGCGCATTCGTAATCTAATCTAAGATGTGGCTGATGTCACAGGGGGATTCCTCAAATCTGTGTTAGATATCAGCCCGAAATCAAGTGAATTTATGAATTGTAAACAGGAGAACTGCCTTTATGTATTATACAATATAACAATAGATTGAGTTTTAGGGTTATGTTAAAATTTAGAATGGTATTTGCTTTGACTGATCATTTCCATTCGGAGACCAATTGAGGTCGCCGGGTTCGACATAAAACTGTAGGTCCCTTCCATTCGTGTACAAATATAACTCGTTTAGATGCAAAAGGCTTGGTCTAGATACCCCCCAAACACCTCTTCAACTTAAAACAACTCAAAACCAACAGTTCAGTTTGGTGGCTGCTACAAAAAAATACATGAATGTAACTGAAACTTCTTGCGTTTACATAAGGAAATTGAGGCTATTAACCTTGCAGACTAGAGATTGAGCTCACCTGCTTTTTCAGTTGAGTTAGATCACCAGTTAAATCCAATTCCATATCTTTGCGTCCCTCAACGACTAAAGCTAATTTTTTAACAATTACTTTACGCTGATCATTCATATCTGTATAGTATAAATAAAAAGGAATTTATTAAATGTTTCCAAAATGTTTAAATTCTTTTAATTTCACACCCCTAAATCACATACCAACAATAATTTTCTCTGCTTGCGCAGCACCCAGCAGCGCTTCTTTATAGCGTCTTAAGCTTTCATCCTCTTGATCGGCAGCCATTATCTCTTCGATAGTTTTCTCTGGTGGTGGCTGATAGTTGGCATCATGGACATCTTCATCATGAAGTTCATGATGTTGCTCATGCGATTCTGTAGACATTTTTTAATAGTTGTTGTTGTTCTTACTTCAAGTATGTATATACTTTGAAAATGGAATTTCGCGTGAAAAATACACACAACGACACTAGAAAAGAAAACAAAAGAAACAAAATATATTAATATTATTCTGTTAAATGCAGGAACAGCGGGCGGCAAGAATATTGTAGAAGAGGAAATGTTTGTAACACTTTTAAATTTATCAAAATTACTCAGTAGAAAAGTAGAAAAAGAAGAAGAAAAATCATAGAGAATGACCGCAGATATGGTGCATAGAATATTCTTAGAAAACACAACATATGTTTGGTCGTTCTAACTGTTGGCATGTTGGGTGGGTCATGCGTATTTTTAACATATTGTACACAAACAAAAAATGTAAATTTTGACGCCATATCGCCACCATTTAATTCAAATACCACACAGTGGACATTATCATGTAGATAAAAAAAGCAAAAGTAAGAACAAAAAAGCAATGAATTTTTTTTTGAATGCTTTGTATGTAAATTAATCAAAAAAACGCTTATCGTTTATATATATATTAATATCCAAATCATTTACTTAGAAAAATTATAACAAAAAGAAAAAAGATTCGGTGAATTGAAAGAAATGAATAAATTTTTTTTTTATATATACATATATACGCTTATAAATTACCAAATAACAACGAAAAGAGAGAATATAACTCGCTAACTCTTTCGCATTGATTTACTAAAAATTCTAATTATCGATTAATTTCAATCATTTATGTCAGCCTGTGTGTATGTGTGCATGTGTATTGCCTTCACATCACTTGTGCCTGAATGTTTGTTCGACGTTCACCTTCACCATCACCGTTGACGTCGTGGTCGCCGCCACAACCACCAACCACAACATCGTCTTCCTTCATCGACAATTTGCTCATTTTTAAAAATTATTTCTGTATTTGATTTTTTCATGTACTTTTTAATTTTTGGATGAGTTTACAAACGCAAAGCATATGTATTTTGTATTTAAAATTTTACGAGTAATTTCAATCAAACAAAACAAAAACTTTGCACTACGCAAAGCAAAAAAAAAAAAAAAAAAGCGAAAACCATAAAATGTTGATTGAAAAAAAAAACCTTTTGTGGATTTTTCATATTTTTTTTATTTTGATTTTTCCCATTTATTTTTCTTTTTGTTTTCATTCTATTTACTTGACCATATTCGCAGATAATAAATTCAGCATTTACTTTTATTGCCAACAAGATAATAAAATAAATTTAATTCATTCAAGTTGTGTAATTTTACTTTTCTCTAATGAAAAATTGAAATATTGAAAAATATTTTGTAATTTTTGGTAGACGAAGGTTAAAGTAGTTTTCTTTTTTTTTATTAAATTTAGCAGACAATTTTCAAGAATGTTATTTGAATGTTTTAGAAAAGTATTTTATTGACGAAATGAAATATGAATAATATGTATATAGTTATGCACATATGTATGTAGGTGTAAAATTATCTAATCAAATATTGTATATTAATTACACGATATGACGGCATACAGATTAAAATAAGCCTCTATGTTAATGCATTGATAGTGTTGATGGCCTGACGCACCTACGTCCCCTCTTTGAATGCTTATAGTAAAATTATTTTAATTTGCAGACTTTTTTAAATTAACAAGAAGTTGTGCTTAATTTTAGAACATAACCTATAAGGATTTGCAAGAAATCTAAAAGAGGAACGAATGAATGGGGTAAGCAAACGGCATACACATACACGTTTCTTTTTTAACTTGACACCAACTTAACGCCATAGAGAAAATTTGTAGGTCATAAAAAAATTGACAGGTGAAAGAAAGGCAGTAGGCAAATTCAAAAGGAACAAGTCAAATACTAGAACTAGTCGATATTTTTATCCAAAATTAACATTAAAGATTTTTAACAATTTTTGTTTTTGAAAATACATATATAGGTACAAAATTAATTAATTAGCTTTAATAATTCAAATGCCATAATAATCCAGTTAAAACGTATACTAATGTGCATATCAATCTGTTGACTTTTTAAGTTTTGCCAGTGTTCGTACCGCTCCATACACTGCAAAACACTAACTTCATCTCAGAAATTAAAAAAATGGACTTAGTGAACTCTACCAGAACGCCGACGATATAATAAATGATTTGCTGGCACTGGCTTTAATCTTTAACATTCATTTCAAAACATATTTCTGATTTAAAGTGATTCCAAGTTCCAAAATCAAATCGTCAAACAAGAAAAGACAGGATTTCAATATTACTGATCATGAAGGAAACCTATTAATATAATGCGCTAGTTTCTGTCTAGTATAATTTTGCGCTTTGCATGAATTTCATGATAGCACTCTTAGCAATGCTTGTAACATACATTGGGATAAGCGCAATCCGTTGTGGATATACGATGTAGAATGTGCGGATGTCCAACAATCTTCGAGAGTAGCTGATCAGATTAAACCAGGAATCACTAAAAGTATGTCTAAAAATCAAATTAAGAATACGCAAATATAAAATGCAAAACAACACGTAGTTGGCCATAAACTGAGAGACCAACGAAGACGTTGATCAGTTCAAGCACTTAAGAATTAGGGGGGGGGGGGGGGGGGGGGGGGGAGGGGGGAAAGATGTCAAGAGCCGTATTAGCAAAGCTAAAACAACCTTCCCCAGACTGCGCAAAGTATAAAAAAAAAAAAAATGTAATAATGAACTTTGTGAACTTGATATCGAACAGTTCAAGAATATGTGTTCCAACAAAGTTAGATATCAAATCAGAGCCATTCATACATGAACCAATTCACCCGCTTAAGCACTTTTTTGTAGATTAGTCATATACAAATTCCACAACAATTATGATAGAAAAACCATTTCCCGCATTTAGAAAATATAGGAAGTATAAAGTTCGATTACGCAGAATTCACAAACATAAACAAGTCAACACTAGCAAAGTCAGGCAGGAGATATGCAAAATGTTTTCCACTAAATTCGAAATGTTTTATTTATTTATTACAAGAAAAATAATGATAAATCATTAAATTACTGAATTTAGAGGAGCACTAGCTGCCAGGGCCTATGGCTCGCTTTACAATATATTAGTTTATAGTTTTAAAATAACTTAATTAAATTTTATCAATTTCAAAAACAAAAATAAAGAGATCAAAAATGACAATCAAGACATACATACAAATACACAATTGTGGTTTACCTACGCAAAGAAAGAAACCCCTCTTGACTGCACTTGACCCCCACGAGCAAGAGGAAAGAGGAAATAACAATGTTTGATTGAAAACAAAAGCAATGCGAGTGTGAAGAAAACATTTACACACTCACCAAGTTGCATGAATCACACGTACCTACATACAAAAAAAAAAAACCGGCGCATGGACGAACGACCAGATGTGGACGGGTATGAAAGGAAAATGTGCAAAAATTAAAGAATGAAGTTATTAGCAGAAAAAATATTTTGAACGCGTACATCTCACACAACAAATAAATGGATGTCGTATAGGTGCCAGCACAGTGGAGTTAGCGAAATGTCAATGGTCGTCCCCACCCTTTTGCCGCTGCACCAACGACGGATGGATGAAGTCTTTTTATCAGATCTTTTTTTTCTTCTTCCTTTTCTCTACCCACCTTTTACAATTTTCGGCAGTTTTATCACTTGTTTTTGATGCTTATTATTTTTTCGGAAGCTTTGTTGCAATATGAGAAACTTAATTTGCACGAAATAAGTTAATATTTTATGTTTTCTATAAAATTATTTCAAATAATTTTTAAGCAATAATTTCAAAAAGAAAAAAAACCACGCAGCACAAAAAACGAATCCGCTAAACACCGATAGGAAAAAATTTTGAACAAACGTCGGGCGAAGAAGAAAAAACTCGTTGAAATTGGTATGAATGGATTTTTGCTCGTTGATGATTTTGCTGGAAAATTAATGTATTTTGACGAGTAACGAGTGCAAAAGCGTACAGAGTTGTATTGGTGAAGTTACAAGAGTTGGTCTAAATCATAAACTTACAAAAACTTGTCCAAGATTTTTTGCAAATTTAAATTAGAATAAAATATCATTTCAAAATTATGTAGAATACCGATGTATTCGTATAACAATAAATAAATTGGAAATTATCCCCTAACAGGCAAATCGCATATTCCCTCCTCCTGTCAACGGTTTCGATTGATTTAAACTGCGAAAGAAAAGCAACATTGTTCCCACAAACAGCTGATTGCTGTTTTCAGTGTTTTTCATCATATTTTCCTTGTCGTCTTTTTTTGTTACCGCAAGCAGAACGTAAATAGTTGTGTAAGCATATTTGAAAAATTCCAAAAAGATAAAACAAAAAGAAACATTTTCCCACAATGCAGTCTTCACAGTATCTAAATCAACTGAACGTCAACGAAAAAATGAGCGAACCTTGGCCAGAAGATGCCGTACTCTATCAGCCATATGAAGCCGAACAGATTCTTCTGGCGGAGAACGCGAGCTGTCTTGGTGTGAAAGCCTTCTTGAAAATGTGTCAGCTACAATTCGAAGTGAAATCCTGTGCTAATGCTGAATTCATGAGTCCTGGTGGTCGTATGACAAAGTTGCCATTTCTACGCGCGGGCGCATTCTTCGTTGCAGAATTCGAACCCATAGTTAACTTTGTCGAACACAAAGATGTAGCGATTGGACAGTGGTTAGATGAAGATGAAAAGGCAGATATGCGTACATATGTTTCGCTAGTAGAAAATATATTTACCATGGCTGAATTGTACATTAGTTTTATAAATAAGCAAGTCTACGAAGAGGTGACCGCACCACGCAATGGCTGCGTATTTCCATGGCCACTTAGCACACTTCAGAATTTCTCGAAACGAAGAAGCGCATTACGTTTGTTAAAAGTTTACCAGTGGAATGATATGAGTATTGATGATGTCATTGAAAAGGTGGAAAAGTGTTGTGAGCAGCTTACAAACAAACTTGAAGAAAATAATTCTCCATTCTTCTACTCTGATCAGCCATGCGAATTAGATGCTATTGCTTTTGGACATCTCTATTCTATAATTACAACAAAATTGCCTAATATGGCGCTGGCTCAGACTGTGCAGAAATTCAAACGCTTAGTGGAATTTTGTCGTTACATCGATGGAAAATACTTTCAAATGAGGTCATTATAAGTGACGTTCAAACATGGCTCAGCTTTACTATTAATTTTCTCTCATTTGCAATCAATGATGCTTTTATTGTTGTTAATTTGTTCACAAAAAAGGGTAATTCTTAAAAACGAAACTTTCAGTTTGTAATATAATACACATACATATACCTACAATTTAAAGGAACTTGCCCTTTTTCGATTATTAAGAGTTCTTTAAAAATATTATTTTGCATTAATTTTTTGTAAATATCCCATTTATCTACTTGTCGAATTATGTACACAGAAATTGTAAATCACAAAAATGCTTTTTTACAGCACCTAAGGAAATCAATGGAGTTTGTCCTACAAGCTTAAATCTAAATTTCAGAATTGTTACTGACTTATGTTTATGCTTGACAAATTTATGTAATTTTCTTTTTTGCTTTCTATATATTTGTCATTGTTTTTAGCTTCAATTTATATTTTAAGTTTTAATTTAGTTTTACCTCGAGCGCATTTCTCTTTATGTCAGCAATTGTGTAACTTTATTGTTATTCAAATGTTGTGCGTACTCTATGTATGCATCTATTTTCAAGAGCACAATAAACCAAAACCATATGAAGTTAATTTATAAATGTTTTTTCTTACATTCTTCTATTTATTTTTTCTTTTAAAATTATAGCAAATAATTTTGGATTATTGTAGTTAGCATTTAGGTATGAACATCAGAAACACAGGAATGGAACGAAATATTATATTTTTTAAAATATACTTACTCTTGCATATTTTAAAGTTTTCATTGTTATTATTATACATTCAAATTTATACATATTAAACTGGTATAACGACCGAGCCGTATAACTAGTTTGTTTGCTATTTCTTTCGAAGATTTGGGATTTTTATGCTTTGACCTGCAGTTACCACAGCAAACTCTCATTTAATACATCCTAGTTTTTTTTTCCTTTGGTTTTTTTTTATTTCATTGCAATGTTATATAATTAAAATATACTCATTTCAGCAAGCAATTTGCTTTTTAGTGAATGAAATTTCCTATGAAAAGTTGGATATAGTGAACGCAATCCCGTTGGAGAAACTTAAGCATATTTCCAACCACGATTACAATTAGATTAAATAATATAACAAAAATATGATGAATTTAACAAGTCGATGTATCCATGCAGTAGTATTTAAGTCAACGTAAATAAAACATATACTGCTTTTCCTAAATCAAGATCACCGTATAAAGTTATTTACTAATCTAAAAGTGATAGAAAGAAATCCTAATTATGCTCGCTCAAACCTAAATCGGCAAGGTGTTAGCTAATTGACCTAAATCCAGATCGAAATTCCCACCAAACTTCATACCAAAGCTCAAACCAAAAGTAAACCAAAATCCAGACCTAACCTTGGACCATGAGGAAACCAAAATCTAGAATTAAAATTCTGACCAAAATTCAAACCAAAAAATGAGACTGAAATTTAAGGCAAAACTTTTCTCTTTTACATGATACAAAAAAACATACAGGTTTTCTGAGCTCGTTATTTATAGTGCGGACGAGAGAATTTCGTTGAAATTCTGAATTTCAAATTTAGGTGGACACACGACAAAAAGGGATAATTGGAGGAATGGCAATAAATTGTTCTCTGACTCCATTATTTTATTTTTTTACTTAATAAATATTACAAGAGCAGTTGTTATGAAAACAAAATCCAAAATGCCTAAAAAAATGTAATAGATGTTACATTTTTCCTATTTTTTACAACTTTGTGTTTGAGGCTTACTAGTTACTTTCGGCATTTTAAGCGTATTTCGTTGAAATCTTTCTGAAACTCAGCATTTCATTTGGCAGTTTTTATACGACAAAATTCCGCAATTGCCTGAAATTCCAATTCGTGTGTCCTCACTATGAGGGGCCGTTCACATATTACGTAACGCAATTTTTGACTAATTTTGGCTTCTCCCCCACAGCAATTTTTATGCAAAAAAAAGAAAACTTGGAAATATCCAGAGCAACCGCTTTGCTCTCACCTAAGCCATGGACACTATTGTTCCAGTTCTCGGTGAGAACCGCCATGAGATCGCCCGTTGAGTGATTACGGCGGAAACCGTATTGGCGGTCATTAAGCAACTCATTTCGCTCTAAATATTTGACCAAGTGAAAGTTAATTACACTTTCCATGACCTTGGCCAGTGTAGAACAAATTGCGATGGGGCGGTAATTCACCGTGTCCGTACTCTTGCCCTTTTTAGGAATAGGTTGAACGTTTGCAATTTTCCAACAAGACGAAAATACACCTGTAGTGTATGAAATGTTAAAAAGATTGCATAACGGTCGCGCCAATGTTGACGAACATGCTCGCAATACATGGGCTGGAATGCCACCAATGCTGATCTGCAAGTCACACTAAACCACTAGTTATCTTTTGGTTTAATGCTAACCATTTTATTAGGAATGAAAGATCGCATTCCTAATAAAATAATTTTTTCTACCATTTTAGCACTGGCTTCTATGCTTTTACCGAGAAAGCACAATTTCCAATTGAAGTGGTCAAAAAATTTAAAAAATTTATAATAAAGCCACATTACTCGCTTTGGGGCTATTGGCAAAGTGTCATGGATTCTAGAATACGGAAAGGATGCTAAAATGGTGCAATGGACCGAATTTCCAAGAGGTGCGTGGATACTTACCTCATATTTGTCATGATGGAAAGTAAGAAACAGGTCAAGGATATTATGCGCTTGCTTGATATGTTTGCAAAATAGAAGCAATCGAATCAGAAAGGAGATCTAACTTATTAAAAGTAAGATTCCTATCTGAATTCGGGCTTCTATAAAGAAAACAAAAGTGCATCAAATGTGACTGGATGTTAAGTTTAACTCACTCGTTATTAAAAGTGAATTTCGAATTCATTAAAAAAAGTGGTTTGAATTCACTTTAGCAGCAACAAGTGAAATAGAGCAGCCGACAAAAAAAATTGATCAAGTATAAAAAATATGAATGAAAAAAAAATTTCAAGGGGAAAGCATGAAAACTGTTATTTCTTTCTGGCACAGATTTAAAAATTCGGACAAAATCATATGCTGGAATCCAAATCACAAGAAAATTATTTGTTTTCAATGAGTCAACTCTAAATTAGATTCCAGTTGGATTCAAGAATACGAACATTTTGACTTTGTAAATGCAGCAACGAAATTGTTGCGGTCACTGTTACCAGTTTAACAAAAAAAAAAAAAAAAAAGCAACAAAACCCCGCTAAAAATAGAACTGAAAGATTCTTGTACTACTGAAATCTGCAAAATGGTGGTGGATTCAAGTTGATTTTTGTTCTCAATTTATCATTTTTGATCAATAATCATTTTTGAGCAGCACTGATTACGTGTAAATATTTCTTCTCAAGGGGAATTTCTTCTGAGCATATTGAAATGTTTTTGTACTCTCTCTTTCTCTCTGTGAATATCAACCAAATGAGAGAGTGATATTGAAATCTATTAAAAAAAAGAAACATAATTTTAATTAGTTTTATATTTTGTAGTTTAAATTCACATATTAAAAATATTTTTTTGCATTTTATTATTAAAAAATAATTATGCTTACATTGTTGTTGTTATTGCTACAATAATATTATGTTATATGAATTAAATTTGTATTTTTGAATGATAAACATTTCGAATATCTTGCTCTACATTCACTTTCATTAAATTTCTGGTATATATTTGTAATAGTGTGAGTGTATGAGAGGAGTTCGTATATAGTATGTGTTTTAATAATGATTAAAATGCACTTTAATTGCATATAAGTCTATTTTAAATATACTTAATAAAAACAAAACAAAAAAATAAGCATATAAAAGTTTTTTTTCTTGCTTTTTTTTGAGTTGATTTCAACTTTTATATTTCCGTTTTTTTTTTTTGTTTCTTTTTTTATTATGTATAATTGAGGGGCACAGAGATTGTTCAATATATCAATACGCGCATGTAAAAGTATTTCAAGGCGGCTTAAATGATTTTGTTTGGTTTATATTAGTATAATTGGGCACTGCTAAAATATTGTACCGAAATTTCAAATAAGTCCAAAAACTAGATAGAGCTTAGAATGTAGAATAAATTATTTGTAAAAATAAATAAACTTTGAATTGTTTCTACTAAAAAGTATAAAAAGCGACTTGAGATACTTTTGCACGCACCCATCAATATACAAATTACTTAAAAAGTAGAATTTATTTAATTTATAATTATTCAAAAAAAAAGGAAGAGTTTTAAGTTTTTGAAAAAGAAACACAACAAAAAAAAAAAAAAAAAAAAAAAAAGAATCACGTGTCAAAATGAAAAATCATAATTTCCAAGTAGACTTATGATTATGGTAACAGCAAAAATTTAATTTTTTTTTTTCATATAATTTCTGTAACTTATTGTATTAAAAAATAAATTAAAAAGAAATTCAGGCTTTTTATGAAATCCAGGTTCTATCGAAATTGGATTTCAGACTTTGCCTTTTTGTGTAATTTGTCAAAAAAAATATATATATATAAAATCAAGAAAATTAAGTAATGGTATAGGATTTAAATTTAATTTAAAATGTTTAAATGTAAATTTTTAAAAGAAAAGTGTAAAAAAATAATAATAATATGGAGTTTGTAACAGCATTATTTGAAATAAAAATTTTAATATGAACTTTTTTTTCTTGAGAGAAATAAAAAACTCAACAAAAACAACAACAACGAAAAAAGAGAAGAAAAAAAACGCGACGGCAGGGTACAGCTCAGGCGCATAAGCGCGCAATTTGTGCTAGCAGTAATTTCAAGTTGACGAAATTATTACATGGAGCAAAACACGCACACAACGCACAAAACTCAACGCTTATCCACTTTGGTGAGGGGCACTGAAAGACGTGTGCGCAAGGAATGCGTCGTCGTTGCCACTTTGCCGGCACCACCGCCACTTGTTCTTTCATTTTTGGTTGCCGTTGTGTGGTGATGATGCTCTGATGCTGTGGAATTGCTGCTTGTGCCTGCAATTGATTGACGACGTGTTATCAAACGTTTTGGCAGTGTTGTTGAGTTTAGAGCTGAAGATGAATTGGAGTTCATGGATGTATTGTTGATGGCATTCTTGGAGTCTTGCTGCTTGTGCGATGCTGAACGTGTTGACGTCGAGAGAGAGACAGCGCTGACGCCAACATGACTATCGCTACGATTACGTTTGGTGGCAGGTTGATGAGCATCTACGAGGTAGAAATAAAACAGAATTAGTACAGGACTTTATTTTTATGAAATTATATATGCATTAAACCTTTTTTTTTTTTTTAATGTTTGTATTGAAATTGAAAAACTAACACATTATATAAAATCACATTTCTTTTATGCAACAAAATATACCATTGGATGATTGAATAACATTTTGTTGTAGTATTTGTTATTGTTCTCTAAAAAGCTGCGCTAATGTTTTCTTTTTTTTTTTTTTTTTGGTTATTTAAATAAAAAGAATATTTTTATATCAATTTTCAACATTTTCGGCCACAGCATTTATTATTGTTGTTGTGCTAGTTGCTTCGTTTGCTGGTAGCTCATCATTACCATCATTATTATTATCACCATTATCATCATGATAACCATTATTAATAGCATGACCATTAATATCATTCTCATCATGTATATCATCATTTTCATCATCATCATTATGTTCTTCATTAACATTATCCTCATCAATATCATCAACATCATCATTATCCTCTTCTTCAGCTGCAATTAAGAAGAACAAAACATAATGCTTCCTTACTTCAGTTTAAGGCTCATATAGAAAAAGTGTTTTTTATTTTTTTTATTGATTGTTTTTGTAAATGCGATGATAACCAGTGATGAGCGCAAAAAAATGCAACTGAAATGTTTTTTTTTTATCTTTTTTGTTGGTTTTTAATGTGCAAATTAAGAAATAATAATATAGTAATAAATTATAAGTAAGCCAGTACGATTGTCCTATGCCCCTTGATCCATTGATTGTGCGCTGCTCTGCATGAATGTTTAGATGAGATTGATGAATGATTTATAACGATTCTTTGTATGATGATTTTATTATGAATGAATATTGAGTAAAACCACCCACACTTCGATCGAATGAGTTATTTACAGATGATGCTGATAATGTCAACCCAAAATAAAATATAATGCTTTGATGTGAATACTCTTGAGATGAATGCAAGAGAAACTGAAGTATATATTTTAGTTTAAAAGCTAATATAAATAATAGATAAAAGTAGATGAATAGCAGTTTTTAGTCGTTTAAAATCTACCAGTCTTCGATTCTACTAAAAAAAAATATATAGATTTAAGTGATTTAGTGTAAAAATTATACTAGAAATTCTAATAGAAGAAATCCCCATCCATTTTTAAAAATTGTTTACTTGCTCTATAATTTATTAAAAAAAGCTAGATTGGCCAATCTCCTTAACCCTTTCAATGCCCCAATTTTAATAGAGATTAGTTGAAAGATTTTATGCAGAAAACATGGTTACTTAAGATTTCCACAATCATGACACCGAATTTCATACCTCTACATATGCAAGTTTGTCCTTTATGAAAGGTTAAAAAACATTGCTATGGAGTAGCTGGAGCATTCATATTCAACTATAAGAGCGTTGGATCAACGACTTCGTGGGTTTTATCCGTAGAGAAAGAAAGCACAGTGCTTCGTGAGACAATCTAACAGGAAATCAGAGGAATTTCTTCAGAAACTGAAAAGAAAGAGCCTGAGATTACTGGTGGATGTCATCACAGCGCACAACACATGTGGTCAGCATATGACTAACATGGGCGTCATCATTGATTCAACCTGCCAATCGTATCTTGAGGACGACGATAATCAGTTTAAAGTTGTTGGGTAGTGATGTCTTGAGTATGACTGAAGTCCATACTCTCCCTCTTCCTGAGCTTTTAAGGTTCATCAGTGAAACAAAGACGTTCGAGGTTGAAAGACCGTAGACTTTTCTACTTCCCATTTATCCCCTCACATATCTTTCCTGTCCTTCTACTTTCTTCTACTTGGGTATAGTACAATGGTCTTCGACCATTCGACCACCTTCAACTCTGGTGGAGTGTTACCATCAAGCATTTTTTTCCTCCCTTCTATGATAAATAACTTGCTCTTAACTATAAAACAACTCGTCCTCACTGCTCTGCACATAGTAATAGAGACGGCTGCCAAAAGGCGGCCAAGACCTACATTGGTCAAAAACCCTTGCTGGGTATAGGAATTCAAACCTTAAAGGTCATGCTAAAAGAAGAGACATAAAACATAAATTAAAGTGAACTGAGGCTAATAATGGGCTTCCTTTCAGGGCGCTGCAAACTGGGGGAGCATATGAAAGACCTAGGTTTAAGTCAGGGTAGCACTTACAGATTCTGTAAGGAAACAAGGACAAGGAAACATCCGAACACATCCTAATGCACTGCGAGGCAATCACTCGCAGGAGAAGAGGGGATAATATAACCTTAAAGCCACATCAGTTACAGTTACAGATTTCTAGACTGGATTGTTTAAAAAGGTTACTTTCGTACGTTACGCTCTTTTCAAATCAATCAAACAATTAGCTATGAACCATGCACAAGGAACAACAAAAAATTTATATTGGTCCCGCGTATATCAAAATTATGGGTTTTGGCCCCGATAGCGGGAATCCCAGATGTGATAGAGAAAATCTGAGCAGTGTCCGAATTACTCTTAAGAGGTTAGCCTTTCGCCATTTGAAATTTACTGTTCCACTGTTATTCAAAAATAATATATATATATATATATATATATATATTTTCGTTTACCTGATTATTTTTAAAAAAGTGTTGTGAAAACATGGGTGACAAATTGTTTATAACCAGGACAGGCAAGAAAAGAGAGAAAAAATGAGAACTAGTCGGTAAGGCCCCAGTAACCGGGGCTATTATTTTGCGGAAGAAATCTATTTCTCAAAAAACAAATACCAAAAGAGAACCAAACTACTCGTTGGTGTTTGTTTTGTCATTTGTGTATGCAGATAATTCGTTAGATAATTCTGAGAGATGCCGTTACTCATGTCTTCTCTCTCTCTGGCTCTCTCTCTCTCTCTCTCTGTCTCTCTCTCTCTGTCTGTCTCTCTCTCTCTCTGTCTCTCTCTCTCTGTCTCTCTCTCTCTCTGTCTCTCTCTGTCTCTCTTTCTCTTTCTCTCATTTATTATTTACTCCCGCTTAAGCAATGACTTTTGAGCGAATTTAAAAAAACTTCCTACGCTAATATTTTGGAACTGGCTTAACCGATTTTAAATCTGATAATTTTTGGCTAACCTACTCGTCAAGCTCTTTAATACTACTAGTAAATGTATAGAAGTAATTTCTTTTATGGTGCATGTGTAACATGTATTGATATTGTACTCTTCAAAAATATTATTACACTTATTAAAAGAGTTTTTTGTTACATATGAGGCATTATTCCTGAAAAAACCCAAATGAGACACGAAAAGTTTTTGGGATTTTTCATTTTTTTAGGTTAGGGACGACATGTAACATTTTTCGTGGAAAATAATATTAGATTCATGTTCATCAGCTGAAACTACACAAAAATAGGCACTTTCCGTCGTTTTATGCTGATTTGGATAGGCGTGAGACCCGAAAAACAGCCTTTTTGGACATTTTTTGAGGTTACGGACAACATGTAACATCCCCCGTAAAAAATAATATTGGAATCATATTCAGCGAAAAAAAATATACGAAAAAAATTTTTATCTGTTTTTTTATGATGACTTGGGTAAACGTCCGCTTGATATTTTATGGTGAGGTGGTATGCTTGCAGCCGCCATATTGGTCCGCCATCATGCAAAATCAAAAAAGGCCTTGTTGCATTTGAAACTAGAGATAATAAGCTTTCATTTGAGCCCAAACATGCTCTAAAATACCTTAACCAATTTAGGACAGGGGGAGGGTCTCCCATTGACAGAGAATGTCCCATTTATATATTTGATAATTATTTACATTTTGTTTTTTGTAACTAATTTTCATAACTTTTTGATTAAGTTAATTAATTTTTTGCAAGCGAATTTATGTACTTGATCAACCTATTTTTTCTGTTACTGTTTACTATATAGTATACTTATGTATGCTTACATATTGCACTATAAAATCATAAAAATTTAAAATTTTATAATTAAAAGAATAATACATAGAAAAAATGAGTTATTTTATTGCCAGTAAATGCATTAGATTTTATTTGGAATAAAAAAGCTCTAGTAGCAGTACTTGACAGAGGTTTTTCTTAGTCTAACAAGATTAATTTTATTGTCATAAAAGAATCCAACAAGATTATTTTTAGGTATATTGCAAACACTCTTCAAACAATCTTGAGCGATTGAGAAAATAAATTTTTTCTAAATCTTGAAACAATCTTTTGGAATTTAAATAAATTTTTCAAAAACAATCTTTTAACTTTAAAAACGTATGTTTTCTGAATCCTGAAAAATATCTTGTCTGAGCATTTACATGAACGTTCAAATTTATGTGCAAGACTGTTTCAAGTTTCAATTCTAAATTATCCATAATTCTTGTTTTCGAATTTTTCATCAAAAAAGTAATAACAGTTATGTCCTTGACACAAACACATGAGTTCTCTCTTTCAATTTTGTATGAGACAAGTAATGGAGCTACGCGTGGCGTGATCTTATATTTTATAATTTTTACACAATATGCGATGACTCTCAGAAAGAGGGTAGTGACAGGTTTTCTTTACTACGCTATCTTACCATTAACTGTAGTAGGAAGGACCCTTTCAGTCATGGCGTCCTCAACAGAGGACAAACTTTGACAGCAAGTAAATATGTTTTAAATTTCCTAACCTAGTAATAAAATTTTATATATTCAGTTCTGTTAAGTATTTTTTATGTTTTTGGATTACTGAGCATTTTAATTTCGTGCTTATGTTGTTTTTTAAAAGTTTTTGTGTTTAAAGTCAAGTCAAAAATCTATGGCTAAGTGGAAATATTACTTTGGAAAAGATAAAAAAAAAATTAAAGAAAGAGCGTTAACCTTTAATAAATAACAAGCACGGATATGAAGAAGCGTTAAACTTATTTATGTTAATTTTAGAAGTCCTAAGTAATCATGTATTTCACGCAAAAGCTATCTATCGATCACAATAAGAAACATGAACTGAAAGAGTTAATGTGCTATTAGCCCAAAGAGGTAAGTTAGTCAAATGACAGTTTTGAAACTCTTATTCTATTCATTTCTGAGTATTTCCGTACCCTAGAATTTATATTGTTCGCATACTCGATACCAAAAAAAAAACAGAATTCATTTCATCCCAAATTGCCAATTGATATTTCAAACTAGAACTTCCTAAAGAAACACAAGATTGAATGTAAACAGAAAAAGGGATACCGCTAATTTAATACAGAAATTTTAAAGAAAATTATTTGCGTAGAAAGACCTACAATTTTTAGTTTAGTATATGTTATAGAATACTAAATTAGTTAGAAACAATAATACGTTATAGAACAGTTTCTCTTGCATGGTATGCTGAAAATCAGTGTATAGTATAAACAAATCTAACAAACCCTTTTGTAATTATGATAATTTTAAAATCTCAACAATAGAGAAATACATAAAATAAATCTGTGGTGAGAAAATCCTACCTTTAATTGAGAGTCTACGTTTAACAGCCTGAGATTTCGCATCGGAGGCACGAGTTTTATCCGTTACTTTATTTTCGCTCTTATCCTTTTCTGTGCTACTGCCGCCTACAGAGGAGCTGGTAGAATATAAGGAATTTCTCTTAATACCATTCTCTGAGCGCTTCTCCCTTGTTGTTATATTATGATGTTCTTCCTGAGTAGCAGATTTTTTGGCAACACTTTTACTGGGACCTACGCCACCGTTTGCCAATTTTTCCGAGGCGTTGAGACCATTTTGCGGATGCATACTAGCACGTTTAACAGCGGTAGCTGAACGTTTCGCAGGCGGATGCATGGTAGTCTTATTATCCAAAGAAGCAGAAGAAGCAACAACAGCGCCGGCAGTGACTGGGGTGGTGGTGATGGCATTTGCAGCTATATTTGTCCCATCAATTGCTGTTGCTGCTGTTAAGCCAGCAGGTGGTGGCGGTGGTTGTTTTTGCGGTGATTTGAGCTTTTGTTCATCTTGTTTATGTATACCAATATCGAGCCAATATTTTAATTGAGCAGCACGTTGTTTCGACATTAATTCCTGACCTTCCGAATATTTACTAAGCATTCCTTGTAATTTTTGTACAGTTTTATAAACAGTTTCAGGCGATACTAGGCCATAATCTAAGAGCGAGCACATATGCAATATGAAATTTCGATAGAGATTCTTGCGTATGACCTCATGTCCATTCGAGTCAAGAAACATTTCGCATGCCAATGGTAATTGGCAATCGCCCACATAGCCATGCTTCATCACATGTAAATTCCACAATTTCATAAGCTCTTTTTCACCTTCATTGACATCTGAGAATTCATCGATCATTTGTATAGTCTTCTGACGCAACCACAACGGATCACTTTCACCCTCGGAATCAATGTCAAGCTCTTTGGGGTGCACTGGCAGGCAGGTCTCAGTGTGATGGTATAACCTGAAAAAAAAAGAAGAGAAACAAAAAATATATATACACAAATTTGTTATAAGCCACAAATCGTTTCCTATGTTCTCACTCTCTCACTCACCTATTATGCCCGGTTATGTACGGTCGCTGATTACTCAAATCATCCTCATCCAATACCAAAAATTCATCTAAGCAAGTCTTTTGCCTGCGCGGGCGACACACCAACAAATTCGTCACAGAAGTGCGTCGCACCGGTCCACAAGTACGTGCAAACGAGCAGCCCGATGGACCGGCCAAGTCGTATGGTGAGCCCGCATATGAACCATCATAGGAATCATTGATGGTCACGTCAATGCGTGCACCATTCACCGCTGGCTGATATGTGAAATTAAAACGCGCATGACACAATTTCAAATGCTTTAGCAACGCATACAATCGCAAGCAATCTAAGCCACACCATGGACAAATCACCTCCTGAGTGTATTCGGTCTGTTGACGTGTATTATTGCTATACAGAAAATTATAAACAATTTGGATTTTTTCCGGTTTAAGTAAGCCCTTAATACAATTGTTATTATGATTTATTTGTGATTCTCCTTCAACAACACCATTTGGTGTTGTTGCAACTCCATTTTCCATTGCCGCATCTACGAATCCACCATATTTATTTAAATCTTTTGAATCAATACTGCTCGGAATTTCCACACTAGACCATGTCAAACGAAATTTCAATGTTGGGAATTGATTGAACACATCAAATTTCATCGATAGCGGAATGTAATTGTCCGGCAATGTTTCCCAGGTGCGTTTCTTTGGCGAGAACGATTTTATGCTCATTGAGGTAAGCTCTTGCAGTGCTGCTTCATAGTCACCTTCTGGAATGCAGAATAGATTTTTTTCGAATACTATCAGTTCGCAGCCATAGATTTTTGTATTGCCTTTACTGCGTTTACTTGGAGTTTCTATAATAGAATGAATGAATGAAGCTGTATAGTTTTAGTTAACTTGTAATTAATGGAATTTAAAATATTTTACCATCATTTTCGACATTATTCTCTTGTTTACTTATGAATTTCGATGTGATTTTAATACGAAAAAGTAATTTATATATTGTGTGTTGATCGCCCAAGGGACGCATGGATTGTACTGGTATACTAATCGCTGAGAATTGACCGATATCTTCGTGTGGATTGTAGATTACATTGGAGCTATGACTCTATATCGATTTTTTGATTTTTATAAATAAAAATAAGAATTGGAATACAATTTTTTATAAAGAAAAATAAGAATTGGAATAAAATTTTAAATTCCACACTAAGTTATAGTGAGTATTTGCGATTAATTATAAGTTTAGAAACCTACATAAAACTGATAATTGTAAACTTTGCTTACACCATCAAGCATGACATGCAATACGTGCAATTTATGTATACGTTGTAATAAAAAATATAGCTTCCACTTTACTTTGAAATTTGACCATAGCTTTAGGGTGATTGATGTTTATACAAACATTATAAATAATAATACAAACAAATATACGCTCATCACAGATATATTCAATGACAAAAAAGGAGAGCACGAAGTAGTGCAACCAAGTCTAACTCTCTTACTTACCAAAACCTCTTGAAAATCTGAGGTACTATCTTTCCTCTTGCTCTTTGTGATTTTATACAAAGTTGATTCAACGCACACAACATCACCAGCATTCCACCATTGATCGCTGCTCGTACTTTTGTCAAATAAGCCATTATAAATAACATTAAGATAATTATTCGAAATCGATTCCGAGTTGTTTGTAACTCTATCCAATATAGAATTAATTTTGAATGAAGAACGTTTTTTGTTATTTCGCGACATACGATCTTTCATATAGCTTAAAGTACGATTGAGAAAAATGGGCTGTAAATAAACAAGATGAAATTAAAAATACGAAGACTTTCCATCTCGCGCATTTATTCCTAACTTACGCTTGTGCCATGACGATTACGTAGAAAACGATAAATTTGTGTGGGTTCTGTAATATTCAACATACGGAAAATTAATTTTAAAAGTTTATCTCAAATAACTACTTACTTTCGAATGCTTGCAAAAACAGTTCCTGCTCCTGCTGATGTCCAATTAATTTGGTGGCATCTGCACTAGTTGCTGCAGCATTAGAGCTGCCTACACTACCGCCGTTAGCTGCTGTTGAACCTCCTGCAATGGCACCGGCGTTCGTTGTTTCCTTTTCACGTTTTTTTGGTGGTGCCATTCTGAAGCGCTTTATTCCTACACCGCCTTCCAATTTGTGCTGTTGAATTTTGCTTGCTTGCTTCTGTTTGAGGAGGTGGTGGCGGTTGTAGTGTTAAGTAAAGCGACGCGCTATGCTCTTCTGCCTGCCTTGCTGAGTTTACTTCCTTTTTCACGCTTCTCTTATATGTTTCATTTAATTATTCTTTGTTTAGTTAAAGTTTCCTAATTTTATTAAAATAGTGAATTTAATTTTTCTTATAGATTTTTCCTATTTGCACTATTGTAAATGAATTATCGGCGCGAAATTTTCACACGGCTTACTACGAATTCTTCTTCTTCCTCTTCGCTTGCTTTGTTTCGTTTTGACAGCTGTCGAAAATGATGCTAAAAGCATAATGCTGCCCAATTTTCAGAATTTTCTAATTTTGTATAATTACAATTGGATTGTAGAATAATAAGATCTGAAATCAATTTCCACAATCATTTCTTATAATCCAAGTGTTCTTCATATATCCGTGGTATGCCTTGATCTCACTGTCAATTTAACTATTCGGCTTTTCGGCCATAGTTAAGGGTGTGTCTTATCCACGTTTGGAACTTATGAATAGGTTGTCACTGAATATTGTTTTAGATCAGAACGGGCGCAAACATGAATGCCTTTCTGAAACATAGAGAGGTAGAAAAAATAGGTAGTAAGAAAGAGATAGAAACTCACCTGTCTTGCGCCCGTGTGAGAAGCCTCTTATTATCGCATTGTTTTTGCTGTGGTTAATTCCATACAATAGTATTGGGAGCATGATGTGTTTTAGTAGTGTGATCTTTAAACTTGTTCTTAGGTTGTTGTTGGGCTACTCAGTACACATCATACCAGAGACTGGTGAACTCTGCCAAAAGCCTTCTCCAAATCTATGAATACCATGTGTAGGTTTTCAGGTTGCCATTTTCTGAATTTTGATAATTATACCATTCGGCCATTCATCTGAGAAGCTTTCACATCCCCGGCATTGCTAATTAGTGGATACAGCAAATGCAACCATCAAATTTTTTCACATAACTAGATTATGTATTATTTTTTCCCCCAAATACTTGATTGCCGATTCAATAGTCGAATGGGGAGTTTGTTACTCTAATGGATGTGGGTTCAAGTCTCCGGTGACCGGAAACTATTTTACACAATAATTATTTTTTCGTAATTTATTAATTCGTAAAAAAACGCTTTAAAAATTATTTTTTAAGCCCAATATTAGCCCCTAGTTCATTAGTCATTCAATAAATAAATCAATAAACAAATAAATCTGTGGCCAAAAACAATAATAGCATTAGTCGACTTTAAATCGAATTGAGTTATAAATGCTGTCATATCCTTCTTATTGCAATTCATATGTACATAAAATCCCAGAATTTCTATGTTTATAAAAAAAGAAACGTATTCGTTTAAGTAGAGTCGCAAAAAACGGCAGCCCTGTGATGGCACACAGCAGCTTTTAAACAAATAGGCTGATATAAAAGAAACAAAAATGGAAAAAATAAGCCAAAAAACAAGAAAAATGTAAAATATCTCTGTACCATAGAATTCATATATTGGCCAAGTTTGCGAGGTCTTTGCGGGTGAATTCATAGCGCAATTTTATCTGGTTTGTGCAAGAAATTTTTTATACAAATTTTGACAGCTGATTTGCTAGCTCGCAAACTGTGCAAAATGCACAAGTGTTTGCATGTTGCAGGAATCCCCTAATTGTTTTTAATTAATACTTTTATCTATTGTACAATTGGACAAATACTATCAAATCTTTATATTCAAGGGCGTATGGCAACACTAATAAAATTTTCTGACTTCTGACATTTGGCATCTTCCCTCATTCTGAAATTGGTGTGATTTTGTGATTTCATTTTATTCTGCACACCGCCTGTTTTAAAAATTAATAAAAAGTTTATAAATCTAACAAAAACTAAACATGAGTATGGATAAAAGCAGTGCCGCGTTAGTAAAGAAACTACAATCCGAATTGGAATCTTATCAAAATGCACAGAAAAGTAAGTAATTGGGTTTGCTTACAATTTGGTTCCTCAACTTATTTTCAATTCTTCACTGCACAGCCTGCGTGAAGTTAGTAAAACAGCGCACATTGCTCGAAAGCCAACTGAACGAAAATAAGTGCGTGCTTGATGAACTAAAGCTTTTGGGACCTGATAATAAAGTTTATAAGTTATATGGACCCGTGTTAGTGAAACAAGAGCTGGACGAAGCACGTACGAATGTTGGCAAACGTATCGAATACATTAATAAAGAGCTTAAAGGCTCCACGGACACACTGGACAACATAGAAAAGGAAATGAACAAGCATCGGGAAAACGTACAAAAGTTACAGCAGCAGTACCAAGTGGCAGCAGCCATGAAGTAGAGCCCTAAAGTGACGAAAGGATTATGACTCACGCTTAGACCGAAGAAGAGAAAAGAAGCAAATCAAATGGAAAATATAATATATTCAAAAAGATGCAAATGTACTACCAAAAATGAAATTATGTTAAAATAACGCATTCAATTTTCAACAGAATATTTGCAATAATTTATAAAAATCATAAATAGAAATCCATCTCATTTTAAGAGACATATCGTTCGTTAACTTGCTTTGGAAAGGCAGTAGCAACATTAGATTATTCAAAATTCAAATAATATAAATGGAAGAGTCTCGGTTTTAAACTTAAATTGAAATTGAACATAATTGGAAATTCTAAAAAATTCTCGTATTGCCCTTCCAAACTAAGTTAAATATTCAATATTAGAATGGGTTTCAAGACAATTTGCCAGTTTTTGAATTTCACTTGAATAGTACATACAAGGACGGGTGAAAAAACGTAGCCAGTAGCTTATTCCCCATTAGAATGTAGTTCAGCGAGCATTGTCGATAATACAGATTAATAATTAGAAAATATCTAGGGCAAATTCAGCAAATGGTAAAACCTAGGCAAAACTCGCACACACCTTAAATAAGGGTGTAACCCTACTGTTATCGATATTGCATGGGCTTGGAAATTTTATATCACTCAGAATACAATTTTGATTAAGAGGAAAGGGACATTGGCGCATTTGGCAAATATGTTTCGCAGGAGCCAAGTGTTAATAAACTACTAAATTTCTTTAGAATGCAGTAAATTAATTATTATTTTTAGCTTTAAATAACAAAAAAATGTTCACGAATACCTTGCACCTATGGCCTTTAACTGTGGAGGTGGTGGTAAATTTTACCCCACCTTGTGAAATAAAGTGCCAGTTTTGTTGAACTTAAAAACAAAGTTTTCAAATTTTAGATTTATTTTAATTAAAAATGTTATTACCTTGTTTTCAATAAACAAATAATTATCAAAAAACCTTTTTTTTACTAAAATTTTTTAGTAAAGTTAAAAGGTAAAAAATTCACTTCCATAGTTAAAGGTTAAAATTATTTTAATAGTATCTGACTAGTCGCTCAGCTTCGACTAATCGATCAGCAGTTTGATTTCTGTTAATCGAACACTTTCGTTTTTTTAAAGTTTTAACTGTCAAAACAGAGTTATTGGACTTTTTTTTCTTTTGTAAAAAACGAACGGACGAAAAACAATTTTAAAAAAGTCGGAGGATGAGAGCAAAGCTACATCATCCATATGTGGAACTGTCTTGCACTATAAAATGCCCACCTTTTCATATTTCCTTACCAAAATCGGCATTTTATGAAAAATATTGATCTTATTTAAATATTTTTTTATTTATAACTGTAAAACTTCAAAAACAGCAAACTTTCTTGCATTTTGTAAATTCGTCTTCTCCAGCAAAACATATAGGTATATTCGACTACCCGAATATCAACGGTTAACTTACTAGTCTAAAGTGAATTATTAATCGAATATCAGAATCGAATAATTCTTACCGAATATTAAAAGTCTAATAATTTGCTATCAGTTTTAAATCGATTGATCGAATGACAAGAGTTAACAACAATTACGAATCTTTCCTTCCGGCATTAAAAGATATGAACAATTGGTTACTGGGATGTACACGTCATAATCTGAAATGTCAACATGATACGTGCTGCCACCGTCTTATAACCTTTGTAAAAAATAGTTCAGGAATTTCCATAGGTACATTTTTTTCAGTATGGCAACGACATGTTTTTGACAAAAATGATATTTTGTGCTTATTTTTCTTATTCTGCCACGCAAAGACTTCTTAAATTGGGTTGAAAATTCTTGATAAGTGCAGCAAAATCGAGTTAATTAAACAAATAATTGAGCTTAAATCGCGAAATTGTAAAACCACAACATATTAAACGATAAGTGCACGTGCAATTAAATACAAAAAAGAATAAAATCGAAATGGGTTCAAGCCATAGCATAGAAGTTCCTGGTGGTGGTACTGAGGGATACCACGTACTCAAAGTACAAGACAATTCACCGGGGCAGAGAGCTGGGCTTGAAGCTTTCTTCGATTTCATTGTGGCTATAGCAGGTACACGCCTGGACCAGGACAATGATATGCTGAAGGAGCTGCTGCGCCAAAATGAAGACAAACCAGTGCGCATAACGGTGTACTCGAGTAAAACTCAAACTGTACGCGAGCTAACGCTAACGCCCACCTGCAATTGGGGTGGACAGGGTCTGCTGGGTGTAAGTATACGATTCTGCTCGTTCGAAGGTGCCAATGAGAATGTGTGGCATATATTGGAAGTGCATCCTAATTCACCGGCTGAAATAGCTGGGCTGCATGCATACTCAGATTATGTTATAGGCGCAGATGCAATACGTCACGAAAATGATGACCTCTATATGCTGATCGAATCACACGAACAACAACCATTGAAAATGTATGTGTACAATCTTGATGACGATGCATGTCGTGAGGTAACCATTAAGCCCAATTCAAATTGGGGTGGCGAAGGAGCGTTAGGCTGTGGTATTGGCTATGGTTACTTGCATCGCATTCCAGTGCAACCTGCTGCTGCTTCAGCGAAACCACCAACAACAATTGAACCAGTTAATCCAACTAATACATCGGCTGGAATGGAAGGAACACCAACAGCATCTACACCATTAATTTCACCATCGTTGCCTTATGTGCCACCACTAACTAATACGTTCACTCTACCACCTGCGGCGACTAATGGTGCCGATTCTATTAAAACAACAGCAGGTGGTGGCGCCGAAACACAACCCTCTCAAAGTGTTTTCAAAGCTTATTTCAATCCTGACAACGATTCCTCAACGGATCCAGTTAATGCTGCTGTTACACTCCCCAGTGAAGTACCGACTCAAGCACCATCCCATGAAATTACAACATCGTATGCATCTACGACACTTCCACCACCGCCGCCAACATCTACACCATACTACCCCTCTACTGTGCCACCACCCTCCAACATTTACATACCTGGAGTCTATGACCCCAATCAAGCGAACATCAATACCAACAACAGTATACAGCAATTACCATATCCCCAAGCTGCACCACCAACTTCGTTACCACCACCGGCACCTTTGGTTGGCGTACCAATGTTCTCGACGGCAAATCAACAAAATCAACAACAATATATGTCTGCACCCATGGCTCTGTCTTATCCAGCTGCACAAACTGTGCCTTCATATCCACAAGTGCAACCATCGATGGGCGGACTATATCCAACTACACATATGACACCAATGCCACCACAAATGTTACAGCAACAACAGCAACAAACGCTGCCTCCGCCTCCAATAGGCGGCAATATGATGTCAATGCAACACGCTCAAACGACCAACAATCCACCACCAACATCCACTACGAGCTCGTTACCTCCGCCACCAACAGCTGCACAGACATTCGCTAATTAAGTTCATATATTTTTTAATTTTATTTCTTCAAAAATATCCGCTTCTAATTTGATGCATCATGCTACTACTTCTGCTGATGTTTTCTTTTATCCTTTAATATTGCAATTTAATATATGTTTAAACAATTAGTTTATTTTTAACAAAAATACTAAATACTTATTGTGTGATCTGATATAATCGATTGTATTGCATTTGTAAATCATGTTATTTGTATTGTATCGTATGTGCATGTATAAAAAGCTGAAAACCGAAACTGTTTCATTACTGTTTTTAACATCCAAAATGTATAAGTAGAGGGTAAACGTTTCCTTATATTATGTATTAGGTAACCCATGACTATGATACGTGGTCAGCTGTGTAAATATGTATATCCCAGCAGCTACTTAACTCTTTTTATATATCATTGTATATAGACTGCAATATTTCATTTTGATAGTTCATGTATACATACATAACAATAAATATTAGATATGATGTCATTTATGGTTGTGGTATAAGGTGACATTTTTCAAATTGAATTTTGTTTGCCCGAAGAGAACTTGACTGATTAACAGAATGTGTCAAATCAGTAAATGGTATGTACATAAGCCTGTTGTATGGATTAGTAACACATACCACTAAGTAATTTTTTAAAACATGGCCTCAAGATGACAATATCTACACTATTTCAAAAAAAAAATTGCAAACACAACTTCCAAAGTATAATGAAGAATACGGGCCCAATTGCCTCCTATAATAAATGGACTTGGCCAAGTAGTTCCGGGGTGCAGATCCAATCGTTCCTGGAACTACCTCTTATAGTCATGCTGCTTGGTATCTGGGTCATCGCTGGTTCTCTATGCAAATGAACCTATAAGGACTACGAAGTTTGGCCAGACGCAAAGATACCAGAATAGCTACAAAACAAAACTTATGAACTAAAGCTAGCCTCAGAAAGCCTTTGTGTATACAAGGCACATTGAAAAAACTGAATTTTTTTAAATATATTGGATGCTTTAAAGTTCATGTTTTGAATTATATCTGAAGTTTTTTCTTTTTTTTTTTAAGGGGATAGGGGTATTGTTACAATGCATTTTGTTGATTTATGAAATGAAAGGATGATAAGATAATGGCAAGGCGAAAGATGGAAAAAAGTTATGAATTAAATAAGTTCATAGCTGTCAGAAAAAATACACACTGGGACCTTGTCCACGAGAAATCCATGCTGGAAAGAAACAATTTGGCAGTATCAAACTGTCATTAGCATAAGGTTGCACAAGCCACGCTTTGTGGGTGTTCCAAGCAGTCAGTGCTTATACCAACAAAGCAACTTGTTTTTATATTGTTATTCTTGTAGTGCAGCTATCATCTATTATAATTTTGTCATAGTCTGTTCCCTTACTTTTGGACTAGCAAACTTGTTAAACTGGCTAATACGAGCGAATAAGAAAAATTCTCTGAGGCAAAAACTTTGAAAAGTACTGGAACGCATAAAACCACAAATATTGTTATTGACAAATTTTTCTTTTATAAAGAAGATATTTCAAACAAATTTAAAAAGAAAATTTAAGAATATAAAGTAATTGAGGTGCTGAGTTTACAAAACCAATACTTTCTCCAGATCAATAATTGTCTATTGAAGAACGTTTCTTTAACTGAATTTGGCTTTGATGAATATTGGAATTTCCAAATATTTTATTATTATTTATTCACCTTAGGTTTAGATTAACTCTGTTTTGATTTAACCAAAAATCAGAATGGCCTCCCGATTGTTTACTGCACGAAAACAACTCATCATCAATCCCACTTGTCCCAATACACTTTGTTCCTTAGTTACCTTTAAAGGAAAAAGTATCTAGTACTTTCAATCGACTAAACAAGTAGACAAAAATCAAACGTAATATTTTTATGCTTTATTCTCTTCATCAAATCGAAAAAAACAATCTTCCGAAACGTAAAGAAAAATAAAAACCAATGTCCAATTTTGTTTACCCCGAGGAAGTGACATACTTCATTGAAAGCATACGTCCATTTCAAATAAAGGATGTAGGCTCTAAGAAATGGTTGGATGTGCATGAAATGGTAATTAAATTGAGTCAACAAGCAATACTGGAAGCGGCCGAACATCGGGAAGAAGAGGTCAAGGAGTTTCTAATATCACGTGACAAACTAAAGGTGTTATCTGTTTTCAACATTTTTGTTCTCTTTTTCTATTTATTAAAATGGGTATTTTGATTCTCAGGTACTTATACACGAGGCCTACTGCATATTTTTATGGAAAACACGCGTATTACCACATCTGCTTAATATTGATCCGAATCCGCATGCTACTTTTCTTATATATACCGTATTCTATCATGAAGGCGCTGTAATCTCGCTACTGGATACTACACTCTTTCATGAAAGTGCTTGCGAATCATTGCAAGACTCAGCTATAGATTTGGTGGACTATTGTGCGCAAGGAGTAGCGCAAGTTGTCGGTTTGGTTAGGTAAATTTGAATATTTGACACTAGCTAGGATTTAGGTTTGTACAATTTAATTTGTTGCGCTTTTAGCATGGGCTATCATGAGAACGATTCAAGCGTAGATGTGGATGAGGCAGTACTCACTGAGTTGGAACGTCAGAAACGTGATTTGATTTACAAAATTGGTATGCGTTGCATATCGATTTTAAATTATTTAGCCGATAATGCTGCTGCATTGCCAATAAGTGCTACACGTCGCATGATGATTACACATGATATTCCATGGTTAATGGCAGATCTGCTACATTTTCGTGTATGGCAGCGACGTACTAAGAAGGGGCTGCAGAAGTACATAGGTGAGTTTACGATTACTTTGAGATGAGGGAACATGTGATTTAAGGTAATGTCGTACTACTTACATTTGATGTTATGCTCTACTTATATTTGAGGTTATGTTATACTTAATATTTGAGGTTATCTTGATTTCAGATGAAAAATGGGTTCCTGTGCATGGTGATGATATGGCCAAAGTGGTAAAACATGAAGCACAAAGTTGGTTTTGCATGCGTCAATTACTTTTTAACGACACTCTCATGGAATCATATGAAATGAACGAAGAACGGCGCAAACATTTAACAATAGTAAAATAATTTCCTGTAATCATTTACGCTATAATTCGATTTTAAGAATATTTTGTTTTTTTATAGTGTCAAGGTCTTCTACATGAAACTATACTCGATCAATTGCCGCCACTTGTTGAGCTTAAGCAATTCCTTTGCCATTTGGGTGTTTCAAGCGGTAGTACTACAATTGGTAGTAAGAATTCCAAAGCTAAGACTAATTTGGTATTGGAAGAAGTCCCCGAGATACGGGAAAATCTTATAAAAGAAGCAGAGCGTGCTGGGGGTTTCTTGGAGATAGCGCAAGCACAGGAAAGTGTTTTTCTGAGCAAAGATAAAAATAAAATTCTGGAAATGGCACAACGTTTAAACTCCGCTTATAATACAGATTTACTTGCTGAATTAGAGCAGAAGGCAGCGGATGAAGAACTAGCATCGACATCTATGGCTGCGGCAGGAGTAGACGGTAAAAAATGTGGAAAATGTTTAGCGGATGCGGGAAAAAAATGCTCAAATTGCAAAACTGTTTACTATTGTTCAAGGTAAGATAAATTTTATTGTAAATAAATAAATGTATACACATAAAAAAAATTCATGGACTTCCTGACCCAATTTAGTCCTGTTGGGTTGAGAAGTTAAGGCACATATATGTATTTGCAAGAAAGCGCCTTCGATGTCAAGTACGTTCTGGTTTTGAAAGTCTAAAAAATTCGATCAAAAATCACTATGTTTTATAGTGTTTTGTTTGAATTGGTTAAAAGGCGGCCGAGAAATGGTCGCCGTGACGTTGTGGTTATGGGCTAGACACCCTGGATTGAATAGTCAGCACGATCAAAAATCAAAATTAAACAAATTGTCAAGAGCTAAAACTGCCTTAGAAAAGCTTTTTACTTCGCCGTTTGGATTCGGCATCAAATTATAGCTCTTTTCCGTTCGTGTACAAATATAGCTCTCAGAATTTAATGCCCTCCAGGGTCAAATTTGGTTTCATTGTTCTCAGAAAATATTTATTTTCTTCTTTTTCTTATAACCCGAAATTATTTAATTTTTTACAAACATCATCAAAACTAAAGAAATTTTTAAACTTTTCCCCATAATGATTAAAAAAGAAAGAAAATATATTAGCACTAAAATGGCGAAATAATAGGTTTAAAATCGAAGAGTTAAACAAGAAAATATGTTATTCGTCCAATCCTGGAAACCATAGCAGGCATGACTATACTATATCTTGGGATGTTCCGCTCCTCACGTACTTAATCATTTTTATGTCAGCCCAGTCATCCCTAATCTTCCATTGGCATTGACAAAATCGACTGGCAGATTGGTTCATCCACATTAAACATTTCATTAAAATTCCCAAAACGAATATGAATTTGTAACAGTTATTGCTGGCATTCACAAGACAGAGTACACTCTGGTATTAGATGGCATTTACACAGATTCTTGAAAAATCGATGTGTGCCTTTTATCTTACCGCTCTATGGATCTAGCCCAAACAACAATCGCTCTCGTTCGCAAGGCCACATCATCAGACCTAAAAATACTAAGTCTGGACGACCGACCCTGATCAAGTTCAGTCGTTATAAATGATCAGAGCGCCGCCAAAGTAGACTCATGTTGGTACCGAATACATTGTAAATGCTGATGTCGGTACCGAAGTGGATATCCTAAAACGAATAAATAATGTTGTCAAAAGTCTGGCGCAGCTACGTATACAGCACTAAAACAAAGCTACGATTTTTTAATTCCAACGTCAAGTCGGGCCTACTCTATAGCTGTTCAACGTGGAAGGTAGCCAACACCATCACAAGGTTACTGCAGTCGCTTGTGAACAGATAACTGCGAAGTGTACTCCGAATTTGTTGACCAAACATAATTTCAAATAAGGAGTTATACAGACGAACCAACCAACAGGAAGACATCAACACGCTTATCAGACGGTTAAAATGGCAGTGGAATGGACATACTTTGTGCAAATGAGCAATATGCGCGCCAAGCGCTAAAGTGGAATCCCCCAGGAAAGTGGGGCGACTACGGATGACTTGGAGCAGGATTATAGAATCTAAGATGAGTTCCATTGGACGTGGTTGATATGAGTTAAGGAATATTGCAGAAAATCGTCATATGATTTTGAACATGACTGCACATTCCAGTTTTCTTACAAGTTCGTGAGTCCCGTGGTTTTCCTGGAAACTTTAAAATGACTGCTCTGATGAATTTAAAAAATTACCGTTATTCTAGACGCTTCTTCATAGTTTTCAAATGTTCATTAGTGTATCCAAAAACCTAACCTAACCTTGGCATTATGAATAGGATTCGAAAGAGAAGAACGAAAAAAAGAGAACATGTTTTCTTCAAGCTTATTTGATAACCCTACTCCTTCTGTAAATAAGAATACGATGTGATCGTCGTCGTACATAAATCATTTTAGGGGTATTCATGATTTAGAGCTCTTGATCAAAATAGAGAATTATAGGCGTGAGAGAATGAAAAAGTGTAAAAGAACATAAATTTCGCAGGACATGTATTTTGTTTTCGCATAGCGTTTTTCATTACTTTTTAACCCAACATTGCCAAGAACTCCTGCAACCAATATGATCTATTGTACCCGGTTCTCCTTGTTTTTTTTTTTTTAATTTTAGTTTTTGAATAAACTCTTAAGCTAGTTGTAACTTTGGCTGTGATTTTTTTTCTTCATAGCTTATCATTTATAGCGGAAGTTTTAACAGGTGCGTTTCATGGCAATTTGAAGGATTCTTTATTGGCATTCACATGACTGTTCCCAGAATAACTTGACTCTTTATCATTTACCTTCTTCATCCTGCTGAATTTTTGAATTTTGAAAATAAAAATTAACATAACTTGGCCATCTGATTTCACTATCGCTCGAGCTTCAATTGCCGATTAATGCGATTCACTAATACTTAAATTTTAAAATTATATACCTTAATCAGCGTTAACTCATTTAGCTTTTCTTTTTGCAGAAAATGTCAACAGGACGATTGGCCAAAACACAAAATCGACTGCATCAAAGTGGGAATTGAAGCATAATCCAATTTTTAACACGATTTTAAAATTAACTCCATTCACTTTCTGGATCACTCACACTCCATATGGAGCAGCCGCAGTCGAATTAATTCACAACTTTAGTTTGCTTTTTTTTCAAATATTTTTTGTAATATTTATTTTTAAAAAAAGAATTTTACTTTTCAATACAACACCCACAGGATGTTGTTGCTGTGTGTATATTTTTTTGTTTTAGTCACTTGATTTCATTTTGTAGTTGTTGTTTTGAAAATCGAAACACGCACACGTTATTCTCCTTAAAATCATAATCGGCTACAAATAAACAAAACAGCTTAACTGTTCTGTCTGAGATGTTCCTTGACAACATCCAGAGCAGGTGTTTCCTCTCCGAAATCCTTGATGACAACAACAGAGCAGCCGCAAACCTTACGTGGCTTACCCTCCTTATCGATCTTGCAGAGACCAGACCATTCGCCCAATTTCTTGTGTGAATCGACACGGATCAATGGAATTTGATGTTCTTGGCAGAGGGCTGTAACGAGTTTCTTGTACAGAGGCTCATCGAATGACTCGGCGAGAATGGCGAGAACAGCTTGGCGTCTATGTATGAGAGGGATAAAAATAAATAATTTGTTAAATGAACTCAGATAAATAAAAATTAAATACGAAAAACTCACTTGTCCAAAGCTTTGCAGGCCTGATGAATACCATGGACTAAACCATCAGCAATCAGTGATTTCTTGAGCACCTCTTGAAGGGCTGTATTAATATCCATAGCATCACCAATGACTGGTGCAGCGGAGGGAACATCTCTGTATTGACACAATAAAAACAAAACACATCAATTAAAACGTGAAGTACAAGCATTTGCAATAAATTCATAGCAATTTCTATGCATATTCAATCAAACTTTTGCTAGTTTTCATTATTTCACTTTGCAATATTTGTCTGTCCGCTTGAATTTGCCTTCAATTTCATCACAATTTTCTACGATATTCCTTCCTACTTACACATCAACGTCAGCCATTTTTTATTAGATTTGTCGTCGCAGTACTGAAAATGTAGAATGAAATATAATTTATTAGTACGATGTACAATATAAATTGGAATTTAAATTGAGAATCGGCTTTTGCTAAAAATTTCATTGCTTTCGTACCTTTTTGACAACCGGAAAGAAAGAAGGAAAAGAGTTCGCACCGCCAACTTAATGTTGTCAATTACAGTGCAGTGGCAAATGAATTTCATGTGGGCGACATCTGTTATTGAGTAGCTTGTGTGTTCTTCTTCTTCGCTTCATTGCTATTCAGAGCAAAGTAGACGAATGTGGAAGAAATCACTGTCAAAAACATATGTTTTGTTTTGCAATTTCTTTCTCTACCTTACATTCGTATATTTTCATTCTTCAAAAAGTATTAGAATTAAATTAAAATAATGAATAATTTAACGCGTTTAATGGCCACTTGTGCCCTAAACACACATCGCCATGCACTTACACCAGTGGCTGTGGCGTTGCAGGTGCAACGCTCTAAATGCAAAGTTGTCGAAAAACCGAAACCCGGTGCTGGGGTGCAATTTCGACGTATAGTACATTTTCCCGAAGAATACACAGTGGCACCGTTGAAAATTACACATTTGGCAGGACGCGATCCCGTGAGTGGACGTATGGTGGCCAAAGGTATTGGTGGTGGCATAAAACAAAAATACCATTGGGTGAAATGGGTACGTGATGGTCCTTTGGAGGGTCCACCACAACTAGAGCGGGTCATAGAAGTGATCGATGATGGGTGTCGTACTGCAAAGGTCGCATTGGTTGCTGTTGGAGATGAGCTAAAGTATATTTTGGCTACAGAGAATATGAAAGCAGGTGATCTTATTAAGACATCACGTTTCATACCAAGAATACCAGGTAAATTGGAGTTATGTAATTTTACGTGTAGCATCGTTAGTACTTATGTGTCTTTACTTTAAGATGCATTAAAAAAAAAGATAAATAATTTAATCTGCACAAATGTAAGAAGTATTTAACTGTTTCTAATTTGCAGTGCGTCCAAATGAAGGAGATGCCTTCCCACTGGGTGCTTTGCCAATTGGCACTCGTGTACACTGTCTGGAAAAAAATCCTGGCTATCCGTGCCATTTAATACATGCCGCTGGTACTTACGGCACTATATTGCGCAAATTTGATGACCGAGTAGTGGTGCAGCTACCATCGAAACGTGAATTTGGATTCGATAAAACATGCATGGCCACTGTTGGTAGGCACAAAAACCATTGTGGATATATACTTTAAAATACTTAATTTCTATTAACTTCAGGACGTGTCTCTAACATTGAACATAGTAAAGAACACATTGGTAGTGCACAACGCAATCGCGAACTTGGCAATCGTCCTCGTTCAGGTTTATGGAAACGCAAAGAAGGCAGACATGGACGCAAAATACGAAAATTGCCACCAATGACACTGACTACAGCACCACGAGAGAAACCCACAGAAGCTATTAAACTAACACTGAATTTGTAAAATTTGTTAATTTTTGATTTTTAGTTTAGCAGAATATTTTGTTTGTTTTTAAAGTATCTTATTAAAAGTTGTATGCTAATTACTAATGGATATCTGATTGAAAGGAAAATGTTCACTTCCGTGTTTTCTTCATTGAAAATCCTTGTCCCTGGAAGCTTTCCGGTTCGGAGTCGTCTTCAATTGTCTTTGATATACGTTCGCTTATTGGCTTAATGGAACGATCGAATTTCAAGTAACCAAATTGATAATCGTAGTCGGGAACGCCACGTGCTAAAATCTGTAATAGGGAAAAATTTAATTGAGGATATCAGAAATCATTTTTTTCACTTGAAGTTTTTTTTTTAATTCAAAATATAAAACATCAACCTTTTTAACTACTGGTGCATCCAGTTGATTATCCTTTTTCTTTTTGCCATCCAAGCGTACTCCAGAACCTTTAAAAGTCTCAACAACTTCTTCCATAACGTGATCTTGCGTCTCTTCAGCAGGCTGTTGATCCGCACGCTTGGGCATCATTGGTTCTTTATATCCTACAGGCGCCTCAAATTCAACCTAATTGAAAGCAAAAAAAAAAACTTATAAATATGTTCCGTCAAACAGTAATCCGTCACATACATTCATATCACATTCGATAATGCTCACTGCATTTCCTGGACGCGTTTCCAACACACACAACTCATAGTCCTTCCGATTATACTTGATTTGTATAACATCGCCAGTGGTTAAGCATGCAAAATTACGTAGAGCATTTTCGAGTACTGCTTTTGGATTTGTAATATCCAAGAAATTTGTATGTTGTGGTTGAAATTTAGAGAATGTTGCCACTGGCAATGAGACACTTTCGATTGTTAGTATATCGCCATGACCCAGCAGCAGATTATCCATCATCCAGTTGGGTAAATAGCATTTACCTTCATCGGCCACGAACTCTAACACGCCGGCATGTGAAGTGCGTCCTTTTTTGTTGTTAATCAGCTTGAAGAGCATGGGATATTCAACGTTGAGACGTGTTAATGTGTCCAGAGCAGATGGTGGCATAATAACTGCGCAGAAAATTAAAAAAATATTATAAGCAAATTTTATATTGATTAGAACACGTGGTGGTATTTATTTACTTTTTCCTCCTTTTTCTACATCAGAGCGTTCATTTCCTGGTAATAACGCTACGGGAAAACATTTATATGCTGCATGGAAATTGCGTGCCCCATCGGGAAACATCATGTTGAAGCCATTAAATTGAAACTGTAAAAATATTTGTATATTATTCACATTTTTGACAATGTGTCGCTCATTTTCTTACCATGTTTATTAATTTTCGTATTCTTTAATTTACGCAATTTTTAAAATAAAAATCTTTTCAAGTTTATAATTTGCTTGACTTGCAGTAGCGAGTTTTGTGTTTTCTTTGTTTTGTTTTCTTTTTCGCTTTACATTCGCTAATTTTGAAATGTCATGCACACGATGCATCATTCACAATAGAGTACAAATTCACAGAAATACTATTTTTAAAATCTATTTTTTTAAACCATTTTTCTCAAGTAAAAATAAAATGCAACGAAAATGTAAAAGTTTTTTATTAATAAATCTCAAAGAAAAATATCAAAAATTTAATGTAGAAATATTAACATATCAAACTACAAATCAAACTTATTGACAACTCTGAATCCAAAAACTTATTGCTAGGCATTTTCATCTTTTGTATGTCAGTGTTCCGCAATGTACTGAAACGTGTTCTAGTAATTCCTATTCGTCAATACAGAACCCACATAATGAGATTGAGTCCCCCCTAATTTATTAATGTACGAAATCTGTTCCGGTTAGAATGAATATGGAATGCATATATATTGCCTTATTATAGTTTCCTAGTAATATAGATCTTGTTTGGTTTGACTTGTTAAATCAATATATCAATTTTCATAGTCTCCTAAAAAGTAATTTATGTTTGCGATTATCGATCATAAATTTAAAGTTCTTAAGGTAGTGTGTTAACGTAAAAATTCCATGGCAACGGACTTCAATTTGTTAACCCTCTCCATGTCAATAATATTTTAAAACCGAAAATATGTGCATATACTAATTTGATGGTGCTGTACTTATTCTAAAATTTGTAATTTAAACTCATAAAACAGATGGTAAGTTTTCGGTGTATGTTTCCAAAATTTTCGGTACATGTAAAAATGGAATAGTAGAGAAATTTGATGTCAGAGTTTTAGTAAATTGAGGTAAATGCTCAAAACAATCACAAAACTATTTGATAACAATTATGAAATGAAGACTCCTTTTTCTATGCCAGATATCTAAAAATTTAAATTTATCGTAAATTTTTGGCCTTCAAACGTTGTAATCATGTAATGTCGAATATATTAGACAAAAACACGGAAAGGGTTAATGCAATGCGTTAATTTCGATATAGCGTAGCGTGAAAAAGCGCAACGCATTGCGCACTCAATTTGTACATGCCCTTTAAATGTCAAAACACAGCGGAAGTACGAATCGGAAAATAGCGGAAAATTCGTTGAGCTTAATTGAGAGAGTGACAGTCGAAAAATTTCGCGAGTGAGAGAAAGACCGGTGAGTAATTACAGTGTTGTAATATAAAAATATCTGCAATAGAAAAAAGTACTATGTACTTTCATGTAATCTTACAAAAATATTGTGAAATAGTATTATAATTTGAAAACGATTTGTCAACGGCAATCAAAAGCTTATAAAATATTTGATACCACTTACGATTTACATTTGTTTAAGCGGAGAAATTATTTATTAGAACATGTAGTTATTAAGTTTGCATGTACAAAGTACAGTTGCTACTATTCGCGCAAACCACAAACAAATTTCTCATATCCACGAAATACCAAATACGAAACGCCAAAATACAATATGCATGAATGTTTCGATAAAAAGGCGCAAAAGAACAGAAAATGTCATCAGTTCGGAGTCGTACACTCTTGAAAGCACAGTAAAAATCTCTCAATTGTCGCGGTGGAAAATTTAATTTCAAAATTTTTGCCATTCAAGTGAGTACATATTCAAAGTAAAAATTAAATATTTACAAAATGAAAATCAAAACAGCAACGTGTTATGCTAGAGTTAATAGCCAATATATGCATAAAAGTGTTAAAGAGGTTATCAGATTTGTGAAAAATACAAAACAAAAAGAAAATCAATTTGAAGAAAATCATGTGAAAAATTGTGTAAATGTGGGCAGCAGTCGGTCTCCTCCAGTTCACTCAGTCAGTCAGTTGATATAACAAAAGAGTACAATGAAAGAGAACGCGCGTCGACTGCGGGAGTATCCTTTTGTGTATATGTGTGTGTGCAAGTGTGTAAGTGTGCGCTTATGACGACTCCTGTGGTGTAGAGCAATTGGCGCCGCGTGTTGAAAATATATGTATTGGAATTATGCAAAATTTATTTAATTTCAAGATATTCTAGTATTTATTGGTTCAAGTTTCTTAAATTCTTCATTCATATAAATGGAACATTTTAAACTAATTTGCTTAAAAATAGCCCGTGTATATGTCATTATATATTTATTCGGTTAAAAATCAATACATGCAAATTGTATTAAAAATTTGTATGATGGCGAAAGTGAATGAGGAGTGAGTGGGGGAGTGTGAACAAAAAAAAAAGAAGGAATTAGCATGAATGTACAATAGGCGCGAGCATTATAGCTGCTTGTATGTTTTAAAATTCATAAATATAATAAGAAAAAGTTATATTTCTTTATCGAAGTCTCCCATCTCACAATTAATTATGCAATTGGAAGTGTTAGCCGCCTCTAAAAAGAGTCCTTGAAAGAGGTGAAAATAATGTATATGTACAGATGTATGTGCGTGTTTCGAAAGGCGAAAACAAAAAATCCATCAGCAGCAGTAGCAGCTGTGAGTCAATCTGAACAGGAAAAAAAGAAAGAGAGAGCGACTGTTGCTGCGGCAAATTTTTTCTTTCCTTCCACATTCTCCCTCTCTCTAAGCTTAATCATTTCGTTTCACTTTTTCTCCTCATGCCATTTCGTCTGCCCTTGAAATATGTTATCCTTTTTTCTGTTGTTGTTTTCGATTTCCGTACGAAATTCTAAACTCATAATTACAAGTTTCAAATATTAATAAAGTTATATAAAAACTTTTTTCTTCCATAGTTTTTCTGCCGATAATTTTGTTGGTATTCATTTTCTCTTTCTTGAATTTTGCGTAATTCTCTTTTTGTGGTTGTTGTTGTTTTTGGAATTTTTGCTTTTGTTGTTAATTGTTCTAGTTTTCCTGAATTTTTGGCATTTTTGTGCTTTTGTGTTGTTGTTTTGCTCTCACATACAATATAAAATTTAATGTGAATGGAAACCGCACGTTTTTATTGTATGTATTCCACTATTTCTGTTTATATGATAGGTACATTTCTGATGTACATTATTGGTTAAAAAAGAAGAACAGAATTCACGAAGGAGGCAAGCAATATACCAAGTAAGAAAAAAGGAAAAATCTAAATATCGAGAGTATATGCAATTTTTGTCACAAAAGAGATCGATTTTAAACCTATAGGTGAAGGCATTTGCCCTTTATTAGGTACGAATTGTTGTCCCCTCACATAAAGCTATTTAATTTGACCCAAGGAATAAGGCAATGAGTCAGTTTATCGAACTAATGCAGAAGTGGTTATTGAAGCAAAAGCTCAAACTGAAGTAAAAGCTCACAGTTCTTTGCGATATTTTGTAGACAGAAAACGAGCACAAAAGTATAATTATTACTCATAGTGATTATTATTATTATTTGAAAGTTGGGACGATCACTGCGACCTATGAGATCTATTGTACCAGAGCCCCAAGTTATGAAAGAAAAAAGATTGAAAGCTAGATAAGAAACCATACCCTAGCCCGGAATCGAACCCGGGATTCCAGAGGCAAGAATCTGGCACGCTGTTACTATACAACAAAGGAGATGGTTGGAACTCTAGTTTAACGCTGTTTCCGAACGGCGTTGTGGCAATTCGATATCACTTTGTGGTTTTGCCATTGCCTATCAAGAAGTGTACTTTCTAATAATTCTCAATCACTTCATATCGATAAGAATATAAAAAAGTTATAAGAATGGTTCACCAGACTAAGACAGTAATCGAACCCGCAACCTCCTGGGTGAAAGTCTTGTGCCTTATCCACTAGACCATCGAGGTTGTTTAACACAAAAAACACAAAAGTAAGGTTACCCGAGATTTGACCCAACAAATGCCACTTTTTTTAATTATAATTTCTTTACCCCCAAATATTATAAAAGGGAGAGTATAAAATGACCAGAAAATGCTTAATGCACGTTTGGTAACCTTGTTTGAGAGTCAGATTAAAGCCATTTAATTGAGGACTTACTTAAGCCAATAAAGCCCTAACAGCAAATTAAAATCAGCTAAATTGCTGAGCAATTGTATAGAAAATGAATGTACAAAAGGAAGTCTTAATTTAATAGAAATTCTCCCAATAAGACCACTGCAACTACGTTGCTAATTAGTGTTGCCATTTGAGCGATTTTGTAACTAAATTTAGCTTCTTTTTTCTTATTTAACTATAAATATTGTGTTTTAGCTCTTTATTACCTTTTTAGCTTTTTTATATTGTGCTTAGCTTTTTTTTTAGCTAACAAAATATTTACTCTGATTATACATCTCTGCGACTATTTCTAAGAAGCTTTAATGATTCCAAACCGGACCTTTTTTTTCTGTGAAACATGACTCTTGTAAAGGCCGCTCGAAATCTTCGCCCAACGATATAAATGTGGCATTAACGAAGATCCAAGATTGAGCCAAGAAATGATTCCAGCTCACACTGCTGGAAAAAATAAAATCGTTATTGCTCTTTCAGGCATGAAAGAAAATCGCCCGCATCATATTCACAGCGCCGTGTGATTTCTGGTTGTCTTCAAAAAAAATTTACGGGCAGTGTTCAGTAATAGGTCTGTTCCCGTGCTATAAAGTTTTAGTCCGTTTTCCAAGTTTTTACCATTTTTTACTTGAAAAGCGTTCTCGTACATAAAAGTCTGGTAAGTGAGAGAAGCAATGAGAGAGGAAATGATTTCCCCTTTTTGCTGGCAAAAACTTGAAAAATGTCAAACTGTTTAATAAATGACAAATTATCAGCTTACGATAACAAAAAATTACAAAATATAAAATTAATTATTATGAGAATCAAATAAATTTACAAAATGGTAATTGGCAGAAAAATTCCCAAGGGTTTTGTAAAAGTTTTTTTGATTCAAATTGCTTTCAAAAAGAAAAATTTGTCATAAATAACTATTTTGGTTTTAAGCGTTCCCGTACCTTTTCTAATTTTTGTCTCTTACTGAAATTTTTTTGTATTTGCTCGTATTTGACACTTTTTCAAGTTATAGCCCAAAAAGTAAGGGAAGAGACCTTATGTAGAGAAGATGAAAAATTATGAAAATTATCGGTTCTTCTCTAATCAACTTATCGAACTGATTAGGTCGAAATTACCGGCGAAGTGAAATATTTATAGATTTCTTATTTTAAAATTTAATATACACCTGTATGTCTAGTATTTACTAATAAAAAGTTAATGCGTAAGTTTTCACAAAAACAAATTTAGCTTTTTTTGGCCACAAATTTTTTTTTAAGTCTACAGCCTCTACAAATCTCTGGCAACACTGCTAGGAAATCTTTTTAATCTTTTAGGGTTATAGGTCGATCATATTAACTGATGTAGTGTCGGAGCAGGTAAGCATTTCTCGCGATGCATTGTTAGCTAATATGTTTAACATGTGGCTTTGTATGATCAACTTTCCGGTACTTAAGACTATGGGAGACAACGAACGTTGTGTCTAATCTTCTCCAGTTTATTGGAATTTCCCGGAATGTCATAATAATTTTTTTCAAAATAAACGTTCATCTTAAATCTCTAAGATATAAATATAATTAAGGCAACAAGTAAAGACTAACTTGAAAGGAACAGTATTTAATCGCCGATAACTTTGCTTGAAATATCGAAAGGGCAAAATATTTTTTAATATTCAAATGAGATACATTTTTAATTCTTGCGTTCAGTTTGGAATTGTCAGTATAGCACTGTACGGTGTTTCTAAGCGAAACTATAACCACGGCGCACTTTTTTCTGTCTGGCGGTTTTGATTCAGTAAAATATAAGAGTGCTTGTGAGCCCATGCTCAGACTATGCTTAATCTTACAATCGCAGTTTTTGTGTTATGTCATTTCTAGCAAAATCTAGAAGAAAGATATCGCTACCTTAATTTCCAAAAGCCCTAGCATCAAATTCCTCAAAATCGAGTTTTGGGTTGATAATGATTAAGAGTATCCATCTTCTTCTTTACTAAAAAATTTAGAGCCATACATTGAAATCTTAGGTTTTTATTCTTGAATTTGAATTACGAAATTTTAGAAACAATACTTCGAGTTTTAAAATGTTTTTCGCTTCTCTCTTAAAATTTTAAAAATGGCTATAGTGACTTTAGCAAATTAATCCTCTAGTTCCCAAATTTTTGATTGATTAAAAAAAACTGGGATTGATAAATCTTTAATTAAAAAGCATAAATCAGATCTTAAAATCCTAAAAAATTTAATGGGCTTGGTTTTTTGAGGCCGGAAAGGTTGAATGCCTAATAGTATTTGTTGTTAAATAAACTTTTTATCAAATAATTGAATATTTTTTATTGTTTTAAATAATTGAATATTTTGCATAACAAATTCAAATTCCTAGCTCCTCACAGCTAGTTTTTTATCTGGCTAGTATGATGGGAAGTATTTTATTTTTTTTTTTATTCTTAACTCAAATTCTCAAATTCAATCAAAATAATTAATTTTCCTATTTTCGCTAACGTCTGTAATACGCATCATAACTTATAACTGATGCATTTTTTTAAGAGCTTGGGAAATATGAAGCATGGTCCCCACGGCCCTGGCAAATGTAATTCTGAGTGCCTCTACTTCCAGTAGATACGATATTATCTGCCACTTACCTCACTAAATTCCCTTGGTCGAAGTTTAATGAACAAAACCGTTAGATGGTATAGAAATATTGGACTGATCAGTGTTATATAGAGCCTAAGAACTATTTTGGGGTGTAGACTACATTTCTCTCAAATGGTTCTTCATCACGAATAAAACGCAAATGAGGCTTTCTTAACTTTGTCTTAAATGCTCTATTTCTGGTTTAATTTCCTGTCAAATACAAAACTTAAAGATCTGTAAGACATATTTGTTTATATTACCTCATGAAACTTAATTTGAATTCAGACAAATTGTTTTTATAGTATAAATATAGATATCGATTATATACTTTGGGAAAATTTATAAAAAAAATTCTATAATTATATAATATATTAATGCATTCTGGAGAGGCAAAAAGAAACAATATTTTTATTTATACATTCATATACACACATATGAAGTATGTATGTTTGTACATATAAATATTGCTACAATCAATGAATATACTACGTTGTAAAATATCTTGAAAATAGGTTTAAGGCTTCTTTCTTTTAGCAGTTAAAAATACCTAGGTAACTGCTTCTTTAGTGTAAAACACATCTAAGAAGCATTGATTGGTTTCCATTTACATATGTGACAAAAATAATAAAATTTCTAAAAATAAAGATTGAAAGGTTCTAAAGTCGTTGACTAAGAAAAATGAATATTTTGAATGAAATGCAAACACTTTCGTGTATTTCACCTGATATAAAAAAAAATAACTTAATTTACGTGCATACGCACCTACGTAACAGAGAAAGAAAGCTTCGAGAACAGTGTGGGATGCTGTGTGTTGAAGCCCTTGCTATATGTGTATGTGTGTGTGTGAGATGCGTATGAATATTGTGTAATTTTCTATATGGCTAAAGCTCTTCTTCCTCTTGAACTTTTTTTTCTATACAATTTGATTGATGAGCATGAGCAAGTGGCTAGAGCCGAACCGGCAAACGGTGAATGGAAGAATGAGTGCAAATAGCAACAACAACATAAGTTTGTTGTTGTTATTATTAAATAATACTACGAAAAAAAAAACAAAAATAAAAACAACAGCAAAATCACATGCCGCTAAATAAAATATCAGCCGATAAACTCGTGTTGTATACATACATATATTTATTTTATATTTTTTCAGTATTTTGTAATTTATTTATTTTTAATTCTTCGAAATTTAAGTATTTTGATTTAACTTCTGACTCAGCAAATTTTTCGCGGTTGTTGTCGGTTTTTATAAACGTCACGTTTATTTCATCATAAATTTATTTGAATTGTTTTTTGTTTTTTTTTTAATATCTAAAGAGAAACTTCTCGTTAAAATTATTCATTGCTGTAGAAATTCAGTAGTTTAATTTTATTACTGCATGCACTTAATTGAAAATTTTTCAATATCTAACTGTGTAATAGAAAAGAAAAACAAAAATATCTACAACAATCATTTCTCTGTCAATTTCAATAAATGCGCTAATTCTCTCAAAACTATGATAAACAACAACTTGTTGTATTTCCCCTACCAATCTCTACCTTCTCCCAACTCGCTCACGTCTCTCTCGCACACGTGTTTCGGTATGTATTTATATATGCAGTAGCTTGCTCACCAATGGAATTTACACATTTCCCTTTTTTAATCATCACATAATATAAAGAAATAAATCTTAGGTATTTACTGTATGGAATAAAAGTATGGTGTGGAGTCAGCGGTAGATTTAGGGGGAGCAGATTGATGGGTTCATTCCCCCTTTTCGCTGCTTGAGAGCTTAAACTCACAGAGATAATTCGTTTTTTAGTGAATATTTTCCCTGAATCCTATGATATCGTTAAGTTTAAGCCTTCCCTGAATCGTAATTTCTTTATCTTTCTCCCTCCCAACTAATCTACCTCCCTTTTCCTCCCAACTTATCTATCTCCCTTTTCCTCATCAACACAATGCATGATTAGGGGTATCCCTATGTATTGCTGATAATTAAAAAAGGACTGCGATATTTTTGGATTGTGTCAGACCCTCGAACTAAAGTAATGGCTTTCCGCAGATTTTTTGACGCTGAATAAATGTTCTGGCAGTAAGATCTTCTTGAATTATAGAAAGTTCAATTAGGATTAAACTTCTGGTAGCTAGTGCTCTTATATTAGTCTTAAAATTCCACAGGGAAGTAAAATGTAGACCAAAAACTACTCTGGAAAACACATATTAGTGAAATATAAAAAAAAGCTACTAGATCATTTATGACTTGTAGATCGATGCTATGGATGTAAACAATGGTTGTACGCCTTCCCTATATTTACTTATGGATCAGTAATCTGGGAGGAAATAACAAAGTAGCAGACAGTTATCGACGCGCTTAATAAGCTATAGAGATTTGCTTGTGTGTGCGAAACTGCCGCCATGCGAACTTGTCCGACTGCATCCATGGAAATCCTATTAAAACTTACACCTCTTCATATTCATATTCAATCCCAGATGCTAAGGATGTCTGTTGTAATCAAAAGAAGCTTGATATTATAGAAAAACAGCATCCTGAAATTGCTATACCGAGAGACAGCATGTAGCGAAAGTTTAGTTTTGAAAAACGATTCAAAACAGGGCTTAGTAATTAAAAAGAAATGGCAAAATATATGTAAAACGTATAAGATAGACCAGCATATGATAATATAGTACACAGACGGCTCTCTCACTGAAGAAGGAACCGATGCATTAGTATCTGGGCCGAGAACAAAATACTCTGAGCCCATGGGTAGATACATCAGTATCTTTCAAGCGAAAATATAAGCTATTGATAGGTATACATACTTTAATCTCAAACGCAACTAGCGGAACCAAAACATTGTGATCCTAACCGATGGTCAAACGGCTATCAATGCACTTAAATCTCACCAGGTCTCCTCAAAACTGGTGATGAAGTGTTTTGATAAACTAAGTACGCTTGAGTTATATAATCGAGTTTTCATCCCTTGGGTTGCGGGTCATATTGGGGTTAAAGGAAATTAATCTGCGGATATACTAGTAAAGAAAGGAGCATCAACTCCTTTCGTAGGTTCGGAGCCATTCTGCGGAATAGGTAAAGGAACACTCTCTATACTAATTAGGAAAGAAGAAGAAAATCAAAGGCAATAATACTGGGAATACAGACCAGGACTAGAGCATTCGAAAGCACTATTGGAAACCTATAACCTAAAACCCTTCAAGGAATATATGAGTTTGTCAAAGAATAGTCTTAGAATCATTACAGGAATTTTAACAGAATAGAACTGGGGATTACATCTAATGAATCATGTAGGTTTTGCAGAGAAAATAAGAAATCTACGAAGCACATATTAGGACAGTGCCCCGCACTTATGCATATTCGTGAAAGAAATCTGGGATGATCTCAGATGATATTTTCAACTCCATAGAAGTATGATCTATACTAAAATTTACTTATGGAAATACTGTAAGTCCATGAAGGGGCATAATATATCTTAAAGGTGCCAATAATATTAATAAATAAATTGTAATAATTAAGCTTATCTTTTCGAGACGATAGCTTTTCATAGTTGATATTTACTGAATGAGGTAGGCGGTAAACTTAATTTACACCTAGTCTGTGCTGCAGGACGCCATGATTGAGAGATATATGGAATACTTGGCGACCTCTGATAATATTTTGTCTTATTTGCTCAAGCAGGGCTCTGTGTAGGTAGGCTGCCCCTTCTGTAGCCATTACCTTCTGCTCCCATAGCAACTGTTGATGATATTTGAAAACTAAATATTTCTGAGCACAGTTTATCTAACCTAAACCTCTTAGTATTGCACTTTCAGTTCCAGAACTACTAGAATGTGCTCGCAAGTCCTTAAACGATCTGAACGTTTTCGGTTCGAAATTGAAGAACAAGTTTTTAATCATATCCTGCCGAATGTTCCAGTTTTGTATTCGAAATTTATCAACGAAATTTTTGGTAATGGTTTTTTGAAGATTTGAAACGCTAAAAAAGTTAAGTATTTTTGAAAATACGAAAACTGAAAATTGACGAATTTTAGTAGAGAAAATCTAGAAAATATGTGAAAATATGTTTCTGGATTTTTCTCACTTTTATTGTAACATTAAAGGATCCCAATAAAAATTGTTTGACTTTCTGAAAAGTCCAATATCAACATAACTAAATAAAATAAATTTCTAGAAGATCAAACCGCCCATTCTCCATGACTATGTCTTCGGCTCTCAGGTGAAATCAAAATTATAATTTTCCCTACTGCTGAATTGTCAACGCAGTCAGTCGCCAAGATTAAACTATTCAAGTTGAGGCATCTTTTTCAATAGCAAACGACATACTGGCACGGAAACGTTTCGGAATATCAGAATAACATCGCACTCCTTTTAAAAAATAATTTACCCTACGCTACTGTTCTAAGTGTAAACATTTTGTTTTTATAGCATAAAGCTCAACATTTATCACATTACATGCATTCGCAAGCTATTTTCAATTTATTTACCTACAATATTTTCCTATTTATTTATTTTGTTCTATTAAGTGGCGGCGATGAAAAGCAATGAAGCGATAGCGTAGATGAAAGGGGACTTAGTTCGGAAGCTAAATGGATCAATTTCGTAATTAAAGTAAAAATCAATTACCATTGTTAGTTTCTACATACTTACAATTTCATCTATATATATAATGTATAATACATTATTTTATTGCTCATTTAATTAGTCAACAATTTTTGAAATAATCAGTACAATGAATTTCAAAATGTAACTACTTTGAAATTCTTGTATATGAGTCTGGTGAATACAAAACTGAAATATGCTTTTATTATTCTTCTCATGCTCATCGTCTTGCGTTTAAAAATCGTTCATTCGTTTTGTGCTTCGATTTTTAACTTTTACATAACGCGGATAATGCTTCATAACTCAAAATTTGAAATTTTATCAATGCAGCATCAATTATTTGAAGGTGCTCGTTCAACTGAGAAAATTTGATTATACCTACTGGAAAAAGCTACAGCTAAGAAAGCAAATTTATTATTTTTGCGTTTCATACCAAATACCCTAAAATAAAATTTAATTTTTGAATTATGACGGTATTAACGATATGTACAATTTATAACCATTTTCGCTAGGAAATTGTATTCTCAGTACATTAAGTACATAGTTGATTGTTTACTTACTTGAACATGCAATCTTTAAAAAAGAATTTACATTCTTTCAATTTTATAAAATTAAATCAATATTAATGTAACCAATGCACAATGTCAAGGCTATAAGAAGAAGGCAAGGAGGAAGAAGAGGAAAAATAAAATAACTATTTTAAAAATTCCGCAACATCATTACATCTCACATTGTCAGCACAAATTAGTTCGTTCTTTTAATAGACATACATTAATATCAATTGAACTGAACTTGTTTGCTATTCAATGTTTTTGTACATGGTATTTTATAGTCAATTATTGCTAAAGGGTTAAGGGCATAACAATTCAGTTATTTGGCGTGATGCATATGCCAATAAAGGTACGTCGTACTAACCTAGATATCTCTCTAACTGTGTTTCAGCGATTTCTTCATTTATTTATATTTACATCATAGTGTTTTGGATACTTCAAAAATCATGAAAAATATTCTCGAGACTTGCAGAATAAATTTATGTTAAGTAATTGTGATTCTGATGTGATTTCCATCATCCATAGAAACAATTTTCAAAAGTAATATGGTTTTGATCTACCAGAACTGATGAGAAAGTTTTTGTATCAAGATACTGCATATACCTAAGTAGTCAAAGTGGGATTAAATTTAATTTTAAGATTTTTGTCTTTTGTCAAAGACCTTAAAAAAAAATAGAAAAAACACATAAAAACTATTTAGAAATTGTGTTACCTGAAGCTTTAATTGAAATCTCTTTTAACGGCCTTAACCATTTGACCTATTTTTAAGAGGACAGTCCTCTTTTTTTATCATTGGATTTTTTTTAAAGAGAATAATGGTTATATAATTTTTTTTTATCATTAAAGGCCAAAAGTTTAATTTTTGTCTGTATTTATTTAAATTGAAAATTTATTTTTTCCCCTTTCACTTCCTTTGTCACTGGGGGCTATTCTTAAAATTTTTTAACATTATTTTTCCGACGTCCAGGTCGTTTGTTTATAAAAAAAAATGAAATCTTTAACTTAAAACTGTAATTCTAGTTGGGATGATAGCTACTGATATACAACAAAAAATCGCGCCAGCAGTTTTTTCTAAATAACCTGCGTCAAGGAATAAATATCGCCTCGAGAAAAATTGGTTTAAAATTATTGCTTGTTTATTTTTCCCCCTAATAGAATCTAAGCTTCTGAGAATTTCGGGGCAAAAAAGTTTAGGTATATTATATATACTATATATTCTTTACAAAATACACTGTCGAAAAACGCAGAGAAAAAATTTGGAGAGTTCCAAGGTACTTTTTTTTTTTGATTGGTAAAACATGGTCACCCTACTAATGGCCCAATAAATACTTTGGTGCTGCAAAAGTTTATTCTGTATTTACACACTTGGAGTTTTGATATTTTGTTTGTAAGCGAAAGAGGCAAATCGAAAGAGGAAGCGGTCAGCTTCGGTCGATTTAACCCTTTAATGCATGATTTTTTCTTTTTAAGAAGAAAAAAAATATTTTTATATGATCACGAAAATGTTAAGAATTTTGGAAATTATTTACCTGTTTGCTAGCTATCGAGAAATTTCTATCGATTTTGAATAAAGTTTTAACATCAATATATTGTTCTTAAGACTGGAATGTTATATTATTCATTAAATTGTAATAAAGCCGAGCTAAATTAATCCAAATAATCTATTTAACATGTTTTAATAATTAAATTTTCACAAAAAACTCAAACGTTCACAGGGCTATGAAAACTAATACGAGATGTTTTGTAAACTTTCAACCATAACTATTAATGTAATGGGATATCTGACAGTTGAATGCAAAAAAGTTAAACCAAAATAGAGAATGTACACAAAATATAAGAAATAATTAGAAATTATTTTCACAAAACAAAATTGTCATGAAATGAAATAAGCATATCATATATGATATGTCATACAATAAAGGGTTAAACATTGGTGTGAAAATCTCAGACACCGAGCCATCAAGATTCAAAAATTTTTCAGCATTTGGTTCATTTCCCATATTCAGTTCATGAAACATATTTATATAAAAATAAAAACTTATGACTTCTTAATGAGATTAAAATTGAAATCCTTTAAGACCTCAAAAATTGATATAATTAGATACGAATTCAAGACTTAGGTGGTCTCAGACACAAGTAGAAACGTAAATAAACTCGAAATTGTGGTTTTAAGGATGGGATAAACTATTTGTTCTGTAAGTGAGAGTAATACTAAACAAACAAGACTCGGTTTTAATCAGAAAGTTCTGAAAGGAATTAAGTTATAAAAACTGAATATTCAGTAATGATAAATCTGCTTAATTTTAAAAAGATCTATTTTCTGATTTTCGACAGTGCCGGGCATTGTACCGGAGCGCACCCTGTGTAGTAGTACAGCACACCACCCATTATGCCATGGCAACTACACTCTTGTGAAAATTAATGTGGACAACACAAATTTTCTTTGAAAATTGTTTTAATTTATTAAAAAAATAAAATAAAATCAGTAACATATCGGACGAATTAATATTTAGTGTGTCCACCTTTGGCTTCCAGTATCATCTTAAGGCGTTTTGGTATAGATTCTACGAACAATTTCCAAGTGTAAAAGATTTTCTCATATCGGTACCACACTTCATTCACTGTTCGAGTAACTTGATTTTGTTCTCCATCTTTCTAAGTCTTGCCTGGGAGATGGACCACAAATCCTCGATTCGATTGAAGTCTGTCAATTTCAATAAATGCGCTAATTCTCTCAAAACTATGATAAACAACAACTTGTTGTATTTCCCCTACCAATCTCTACCTTCTCCCAACTCGCTCACGTCTCTCTCGCACACGTGTTTCGGTATGTATTTATATATGCAGTAGCTTGCTCACCAATGGAATTTACACATTTCCCTTTTTTAATCATCACATAATATAAAGAAATAAATCTTAGGTATTTACTGTATGGAATAAAAGTATGGTGTGGAGTCAGCGGTAGATTTAGGGGGAGCAGATTGATGGGTTCATTCCCCCTTTTCGCTGCTTGAGAGCTTAAACTCACAGAGATAATTCGTTTTTTAGTGAATATTTTCCCTGAATCCTATGATATCGTTAAGTTTAAGCCTTCCCTGAATCGTAATTTCTTTATCTTTCTCCCTCCCAACTAATCTACCTCCCTTTTCCTCCCAACTTATCTATCTCCCTTTTCCTCATCAACACAATGCATGATTAGGGGTATCCCTATGTATTGCTGATAATTAAAAAAGGACTGCGATATTTTTGGATTGTGTCAGACCCTCGAACTAAAGTAATGGCTTTCCGCAGATTTTTTGACGCTGAATAAATGTTCTGGCAGTAAGATCTTCTTGAATTATAGAAAGTTCAATTAGGATTAAACTTCTGGTAGCTAGTGCTCTTATATTAGTCTTAAAATTCCACAGGGAAGTAAAATGTAGACCAAAAACTACTCTGGAAAACACATATTAGTGAAATATAAAAAAAAGCTACTAGATCATTTATGACTTGTAGATCGATGCTATGGATGTAAACAATGGTTGTACGCCTTCCCTATATTTACTTATGGATCAGTAATCTGGGAGGAAATAACAAAGTAGCAGACAGTTATCGACGCGCTTAATAAGCTATAGAGATTTGCTTGTGTGTGCGAAACTGCCGCCATGCGAACTTGTCCGACTGCATCCATGGAAATCCTATTAAAACTTACACCTCTTCATATTCATATTCAATCCCAGATGCTAAGGATGTCTGTTGTAATCAAAAGAAGCTTGATATTATAGAAAAACAGCATCCTGAAATTGCTATACCGAGAGACAGCATGTAGCGAAAGTTTAGTTTTGAAAAACGATTCAAAACAGGGCTTAGTAATTAAAAAGAAATGGCAAAATATATGTAAAACGTATAAGATAGACCAGCATATGATAATATAGTACACAGACGGCTCTCTCACTGAAGAAGGAACCGATGCATTAGTATCTGGGCCGAGAACAAAATACTCTGAGCCCATGGGTAGATACATCAGTATCTTTCAAGCGAAAATATAAGCTATTGATAGGTATACATACTTTAATCTCAAACGCAACTAGCGGAACCAAAACATTGTGATCCTAACCGATGGTCAAACGGCTATCAATGCACTTAAATCTCACCAGGTCTCCTCAAAACTGGTGATGAAGTGTTTTGATAAACTAAGTACGCTTGAGTTATATAATCGAGTTTTCATCCCTTGGGTTGCGGGTCATATTGGGGTTAAAGGAAATTAATCTGCGGATATACTAGTAAAGAAAGGAGCATCAACTCCTTTCGTAGGTTCGGAGCCATTCTGCGGAATTGCCAGGTCAATCCAAAAGGGTTTCCCAGTTGGCTTTGTTTAAGGCATGCGTCACCACTTTGTTTTCTAGTCCGATGATGAGAAACTTTCAGCAGTCAGAAAAACACGCCAAGGCATACATTTTTTGGGGTGACTTTTCCTTTTTTAGTTCAGGATCATTCGTACCTATAACAGCTATGATGAACAGCAAAATGACTAAAGTTTTGCAAGATCGGATGTTCCCTGAACTCTCAAAGATAAATTTGGGAATCCTAAGTTTTTAACAAGACCTGACACATTGCCATGCATCCAAGATTGTGGAAATATTCTTTGCTGACAGCGGCGTAACCATTTTGGATTTGCCTGGCAATTCGCCGTTTCTCAATCCAATTTGTGGTAAATCTTCAAGGCAAGATTCAGGAAGATAAATTGTAAAAACCAAGTTATTGGAACAGTGAATGAAGTGTGGTAACGAGACGAGAAAATGTGTAACACCTGCAAATTGTTGTTAGAATATATTCCAAATCGTATTCAAATGATACTGGAAGCCAAGGGTGGACACAGTTAACAATAATTATTTCGATTTGCTTCTAATTTTATTCTTTGTATAAATTAAACATATTTTTAAAGAATATTTTTCTTGTCCATATTAATTTACACAAGGGTATATAACCGAATAATATGTACAGTCATGAAAAATCGTCTGCTGAAGGTTAAATAATCATCTCCTCAAGCGATAATTAACAGATTAATGAAACTGAAACTAGCCAATATGCATAGTTTCAGATCTATACTTCCTAAAGTGGGTAAAATTTTTGTGTTTTTCTTTAGTAATATTATTTTTAGTTTGTGGGGGAATCCCACAGACAGGAACTAGTGCCTAAAATATTGAATATTCTCCTTCTATGCCCGGGACTGAGCCTGGGATGAACCTTCAAACAGAATGTAAGCTGTCGTCTTCTATATAAAGACGGCATTCTGTCTCAATAGACACGCCTAACTTTTTAGGTGATCTAGATATGCATTAACCACTAGTAGTATAAGTTCAAGCGAAAAAAGAAAAGCTCGAAGAGAGAAAAGCTCTTTAATTTGTCCAAGACCTAGAACAAGTTGCAAATTTGTTGGCCATTTCTTTCTCGTCCACTCTTCAACGATCGATTTGAAAAGGACCCAACTGCGTTCGCAGAATAAATCGCAGCCAATGTGCATAGTTGCAACCTCTTTTTGAATCCTTTTATGCCCGAATGAAACCCAGAGTACCATAACTACAATCAATGCTGACTATAGCGCTTTTGTTTGCTTGCTAATATTATCGCAATGTAGTTTGCTGCTGTATCACATTGCATGTAAAAAATTATTGGTACGCAAACAATACACAAAAAAAATACAAATAACAACAAAAACTATTAACAAAATTAGAAAAAATCTGTCAAATAAAAAAAAAAAAAACAACAGAAATAAAGAGAAGGATAGAGAAAGAAAATCATACGTTTTTATTGTATAAGAATCTCGAAACACTAAAGTTTTATTTCATTTCATGTCATCGTTTTGTTTACTTACCTGCGACGAAAAGGGTTTGGAAAAACAAAATCAACTTTATTTTTAAACCTTTGCTTTTGTCAGTTATTTATTTCTGACATTGCACCAATCAATTTACAGTAGCAGCAAAAAAAAAAAAACAATAATAGCAGGCAGCAATAATGTCAACAGAGAAATTGAAAAGCGGTGGCATGGTATAACATTGAACTACTATACAGTAATTTTCGGTTATAACGTGCCCGCTTAAAATGAATTTTTAGTTATAGCGAGCCAATTGGCGGTTAAAACTTTGTATCAATTAATAATTGCTTCATTTACATTAAACAATTTTTTCGGACTCCTTGAAGTTCTTTATTCGAAAAATACCACATGCCGTTACCAAATGACAAATCCTGACAGAATGGCAACTATAGACATGACAAGAAAACAAAACAAAAAAGCGAATCTTTGTGGTATTGTTCCAAAATCACAATGAAGCTGCCACAGCTCACGTAGACATATATTTACCTAACTGAAGATTAAGGGTGGTGGTGGTGTTTTGTTACTCAACTCAGTAGGCTAACACGCTAAAGCTTCAGTTCAAGCGCAAAGTGACGTTTATGCAGGTAGGTGGTGGCATACGCTCATCGCCTGAAATTTTCTTTACTGCTACCATGCCATCGTGTGGTATTTTTTCTATTATCGTATTGTTATTTGTTTATTAGACGCGTCATAGCTTTTACTGTATGTTATAGCTTTATTATACATAAACTGCCGGTCTTCCTGCCTGACTGCTTGCCTGCCTGTTTGCTTTTTATACATACATACATACATACACTTTTATACCATTTTCTTTTTGCCCACTTCCTATTATGTATTATTCTCTTAATTTTTTCACAGCTGCTTTTTCGTGTTTATACCCTTTTTTTATTATCTTTATTTGACCTTCATATAAATTGTAAAGGATGCTTATGTATTATGTTAATAAAGTCTTTTACTTACTTTTTTGTTTTTCTTGTTTTGCTTTTTAATTTGTTTTTGTTCTGGATTTTTTTTTTGTGTGTGAAAATATTTTACTTATAATTAGCAGGAGTAATTAAAAATTACTGCTACTTAATAAAATATCTTTTGAGAAACTTTTTCTATTTATTACATAAATTAATGTGAATAAAAAGGTATGAGTTTTAAATCATAAACGTATTGACGTATTGGCCCATTGTGTTACCCTATGGGGCGAATTTTTACCTCTTGATCCCTCCCAGTGAAACCATTTTGTGCTTCTTTTAATAAAGCGTAGTATGTCTCTGATTTCAGAGGCTGCAAGTTCTCTGAGTCTCTCATAGAAAGCTTCTCCCAAAGGTTTTAGTCTGCGTGCTGGTAGAGCAGGGCTACAGCTTCTGCAGAAGTTATTGTAGACAAGCCCAGTTTACGAGCATGATTATCAATGAGGCAGTGCCCGCTAAGAATACGAAGTCAGTGAAGGACTACTTGCGGAACGCATTCAGTCTCAGAGCAAGATACTGAAGCTGAGGTTAGTTCAAATAGATCTATTGGTAACAAATCGAAGATAATGTACTGTTCCTTGGAAGGTGTTGTTTTCAGGGCTCTTGTAATTAATACTGAAGATAGTCGCTTTGTCTAATTCTTTGTGGTGGGTGCTCTTTGAGATGGTTGTCCACCAAACAACTACGCCATTAAATAAAATAGGGCATATGACACTGGTATGTAACCACATATTAACCTTAGATTGTAACCCCCATTGCTTGCCTATACTTAACCTGCACGCATAGAGAGCTATTGGGGCTTTTTGAACCTTCTCTGACGTATTTGCACTCCAGTTGAGTTTCCTGTCTAGGATTAGGCCAAGATATTTAACTTGTTCCGATCCGATAGGTGTTTTACCATGAAGAGTTGATGGAATGAAATTCGGTAAAGAGTGTTTTCGAGTTAGTACAATAATGAGATAAGATTTGAGGTGATCGAATCACTGCCAAAACTCAAGCTTAATTACTCTCAGATTTTGTTCAGTTAATAAGATTTATTAGTAAAGAATTATACAATTAGAAAAATTACACAATAAATGAGTGCCGAGATGAGCAGCAAAAATAAATCGTGCAATGAAAGATAGGATGAGTAAATGACAACCGAACACGTGTAGTGTGCACGCAGATGATAAAAAACGAGAATGTCGGAAGTGCCATTTTTTTTTTTGTCTCCTCTTTCTATTCTTGTTCCACCTATCCAAAAGTACGCTATTTTGCAACACTATTCAAAAAGAGTTGGTGTTGATAGTAGAGTTGCATTTTAACATAAAAAAATAATGTTAATTTGTCAATAAAACCAGCTCAATTTTGAATAATCAAAATCCTAATTAATCGAATAATTTGCCCTCAGAAAAAATTACATTTTCCATAGTCTGCTGCCATGCAGTAGCACTTTTGTGTACACTTGAAGGCATTTTGTACCAACCATACCTCCCAATCGCCAAAATTTGTTGTAGAAAATTTTTCTAAATTTTTCGGGATAAACGGCATTTGTTACAGCTTCTAAGATTATCCCCAGCCTTCTTACTAAATTTGCATAAAAACAAATAAAAAGTGCTGCATAGTTTTAGGCACGCGATAATTTATACATATTTTTTGAATTTTTTTGCTTGGAACTTACCATTTCTTTTTGAGATATTTCCGGTTCCGCAAATTTCCGCTAAATAATTCAAATGAGACATGTTTAGTAACACATCAGTAGTCATTTTGGCGTGCTTATCGGATTGTAGGGGAGTGGAGCACATTTCTAAACTCCCGGAGAAGTTCATTGCAGGTGTAAAAAAAAAATAGTATACAAGTTTTAATTTTGATTAATTAATAGCAGAATGTTGTCGAAGTTTAGAAAACTTGTACAACGTATTATAGTCTTTCCATAACTTTAAACAGATGTTTGCAAAATGTCTTTCGTTGTAAAATATTTTAATTTCAATTAGAAAACTCATTGTGCAGATAGTGATTAGTGTTCTGGACTGCTATGCAGGATGCCTAGGTTGGATAGTCGGCACGGTTCAAAAATTTTTAAATAGGAAATACAATTTTTTCTAGACGACACCACCCCTTGGCTTGCAATGGCAAACCTCCAAGAATAAAAATTGCCTAAGAAAAGCTTTTTACTTTGTCGTTCGGATGCAGCATAAAACTGTAGGATCCTTCTATTCGTATACAAATATAATTCACACTATATGAATGGATGTTAAAAGCTAGATCTATCCCCTCTATTTTGTGCCATAAAAGAAGAAGAAGAATATGGTTTAGTAGCAATCATAACTTGTTATCTGCGGAACTTTCACACATTTCTAACCATTTTGTGTTTCAAGCTTAGGTAATGTTTCTACTACATCTGCTCGTAAAGATCAATAAATCTCTAATGTTCCTCTGTACTTCCAATAGATTAAGATCTAATAATACTATGTAATATGATGTTATCAATTTCAATTTTTTGTATTAACAATTTTATTTGTATCTTAAATAATTAAGATCAATAAACTGTCAGTGGTTATATGTGAATACTTAAATAACAAAATAATTGCGGTTTAATGTTTTTTTCTCAAGAATCATAAGGGACAATTAAATTAATATTAATGTAAATTATATGTTGTTTTATTTTATAACTTTCTAACTAAGTGATAGGCTACAATATTGCGCTATTAATATTTTTATAAGGGAAAAGATTAAATACACACTTAAAAATGAATAATTTTGATTGTGAGGGTGTTATGTTATTTTTATGTCTCCTTAGCAATTAAGCAAAGAAATAAATCAAATGATATCTCATTTATATATTCATTTGCAAATTATATTCTTCAATTAAGCAAAATAGCTTCGACGCCATTAATTAAAAGAAATGTGCTAGTTGAGTAGAAATGTAAATGAAATTGTTTATGTAAATAAATTCACAATTTCTATTATTAGAATTTATAAATATTTATAAATGATATGTATTTATATAGGAGACATTCCGCATCAGCGAACAGTTTTCCAATCGCCCTCCAATAAATCACTGAATTTAAAGAACATTTTAGAAAAATAATTCAACATATAAAATAATTTCTCCTACCCCATAGGGATTTGTATCCTCATACAGATTCCTAACCCCATACACATTGTCCTGGAAATTTGTAATTTTGAATTTTAGTAGGTATGAACATACTTATATGATTCACAACAAAAAACGTGGGTTGATAGGAATCCGGCTTTAATTTTGGTCTGATTTTTAGACTGAATTTTGATTTAAATTTTAGTCTAATTTTTGGTCAAAATTTAATTAATTGCTTTATTTTTGTTCTGATTTTCATTTAGCATAAATTTAGTTTGAATTTTGATCAGATTTTTGTTCATTTCTGCACAATTCCTCATCAGTGATCTTTGTGATAGTTCTTAGTCTTTCAACATCCTATATAAGCTACTAATATTTGAAATCGTAATCTAGAATTACAGATTTGATTTTAAATATCTTCACTGAGATATTGAAAAAAAAAAATGTTTTTATTGTTTTCAAAAAAATGCATTAAAATGCATTTTTAAACGATATAGAAATTTGCATTTTAAGAAAATTGTAGATCATTTAGTAAAATATGTAAATTAAAATGCTTACATAAAAATTTAAATTTTTAAACCAAAGAAAATGGAGTTTGAGTAAAGCAAGGAAGTTGGATATTTGTTCATGTATGCCGCAGCGCCAGACGAAAAAGAGAGCCGTCAAAAAATTTGGTGATGCGTTGACCTTTCTGGTAAAAAACCTATTTTCCAGAAAAGAAAATAGGTTTTTTACCAGCCTCGGACTGGATTTTGTTCGCTCTGTGGGCTAATCGAAAACTTTATTCCTCAAAACAGTTTTTGAGTTTTAGACTATAGAGCCTTTTCAAGGTCGTTGTAAAATTAATTTTTTTTTGGTCTCAACATGAGAAGTTGTCAATTGCGCCTTCTTTTCTAAATTAAGCGTCTCAATCCTCTCGTTTGTCTCGGCTTACGTTCTGCTGCACGTACTTGTTTTTTTTTTTTGAGATATACACCCTTATGCTAAAATCCAATTTTGCGTACATACGATTTTGGAGCCATGCTACGCTAAAAGGAAAAACGGTATGCTGCAACCTGATCGTGAGTCTGTATGGTGTTGCCAACTAAAAAACCAAAATTCAATTTTCGAAATCAGCTGTTTTGGCAGAAATAAGCACAAGAAAATAAAAAAAGTATGAATTTTGCAATATTTAATAGAAAAATTGATATTTTTCTATTAATCATACAGGAGGAAGAGGAATCATGCAAAAATAATTTGGAGTTCCTACGACTGCTTGCATTCTATAGCATCGATTGCATGGACACATACCGCCGTTCAAATGTGTGATGCCGTTTCCAACCCACACACCACAGTTCCTCTAATGCAAGACGTACTCGTATGCATTTCAATCAATGCAATGACAGATTCCTCCAAATCTTTTAAAACATGCACCCTATTTGGTCCGCCACCCGTTGCCTTAGTATCTGTCTTATTAGTCGATAATCTCCGGTTGATACAGCACTTATAGTTCAACCACACTTTTTTCCAAGGAACTAGCGATCCTTAGTTGGTGGTTCCAGACTATTCAAAAAACTTAGGACATCTTTTGCCCTTTTGGCAAATCCTTAAGCAATGTCAGGTCTTTCCTTCATGAAATCTACAAGCCTTTCATACTACGCATGGTTTGTTGTGATTTTCGACCTGGCAAAAGTGCACATAGTAAATTTATATTAAACACCAAAACTTACATATTTTAGGTTTTTTGCACTTGTATGCATGTTATTTAATTTTTTTTAATGGCAGATCTTTTAGCTCCGACACATATGCCGCTCAAAACCGACAAATTTATGATCCGTTCGTTTTCAGGCATACCATCATTCGAACTTCGAAATTATGAAACAACAACAAGGATTCTAACTTACCGTTTTTACAGTTCGTACGACGTTTTCTAGCATAGGGGTGATAGTTTTTCAGTGCAAAATAAAATGTTTCCATTTGTGCTAAAGATTTTATGGTATTCTCAAAATATCAGCCATTAAAATTTGTAAAAGAAAATTCGCAAAAGCCGCAAACCAATGAAAAAAGTAACATTTTTGAAAAATGGCAGAAAAGGCAAAATAAAATTTATTAATTTGGAATCAGGGGGGCTTGAAACGCGTATATACTTTATCAGACATCATGTAGTATTTACCAAAAAAAAAGAAAGGATAATGGCTAAAATGATTTCATCATCGCTAACTGCAATCCGTCAGAACGTAACTGGTTGATTGTCTCCATTCAAAATAAAAGATAAGAAGATTTACGTTCAATATGAACAAATATTACAAACACACATTCGTAAAATAAGAAATGTTTTTTTTTTTTCTTTTTGATTTTTTAATTCATATCAGAGCTTGCACGAAAATCAAGGACAGGGAATCGGTTAATTTTGCTATGATCATTCCAAGTTCCTTCGAATATATTTTATTTAAATCACTCTCTTCTAAGCTTTAAATTATACCAAAAAAATGATTTCCAAGAAATCAATCCAAACTCTACCTACATAATTATGTTCATAATTAGTTCATGCCAAAAATATCAGATTCCTTTTTATGCTTTTTCATTTTGTTTTGCACCGAAATTTCTTCTACAGTTTATTAAAGAATTTACCACGTTAATAGTAGAAAATGCAAATCAAAGCAAAAAATATGTTATGGTTCTGTTTTAGCTAGTTGGTATTAATTAATTCATATGTATTCATTAATTTGAGTAGCTGATTAAGAGCATATATACTTCAAACTTAGAATGAAGAAACTTTAAGCCAACATTTTTGTGGCCATGAAAATTTAAAAGTACAGTTTACTGCTTATAAAAAGTTGAATTGAAAACTTTAATTGCTTTTATTTGCTTTACTGTTAAGTGATTTTTAGACAATGACGTGACAGCCATTATGAAATTTACATGTTTACATTATTTTGCAATGATAATGATATTTAATACTCGAATAATGGAGCAATTCGAGCACAATGCAATTGTTTTGTTACACTTTTGTAATTGTTGTGCATTTTGATTTTTATTTGAATCTCATCGCTTTAGAATTGCCATTTCATTCATGAATATAAAGTAAATAATTACTATATACTGTACATCAAATAATAATGAAACAAAAAAAAAATAAATATATAATCAACTCAATTACTTACTAGGTATGTATTTTCCAGTATTGAACTTGAATTTTCCTGTTAAAACAATATTGTTTTGGATTATTTTAGCTTTTACTAGTTTGAAGCGGACACTTTCCTCACACAGCTCCCACACCAAAGCATTGTCTTTCTTTATTATGCAAATTTTTCGAGATTTTTCGAAATAGATTCTTTTAAACCGTACATATGCAAATTTTTTTTTGGAATTTTTTATGTGTTTTAATTGAGCTCAATTAATAGCTTATTCAAAATGTAGACAAGAAGAAGCAAATTCTATACCTACATAATAATTATAAATCATTGCAATTATTTATTGATTTTCTGTAGTTATTGTTGTAGATTTTAGTTTTTTTTTTACTAGTATATAACCCAAAGATTTGATTGATAATTTGATTTAGTTTAAAAGTGTCATTTCAATTGTAAGCACAAGTGCAACACTCGGTTTATGTTGCAAGTATCTATAGGAGTGACGGCCAAATGAAAACTTTTGTAAAAAAAGCTTTTAGCTCTCTGATAAATTTACGAATAAGGTGCTCGTGCTTAAGCTACTCAGTTTTCACTGTCTCTATTTTCGTTTATAATTTAGTGCAAACGGTTTTTAAATACTAATACAATGCCCGACACTGATCCATAGTAAGTAGTTTTAGAGTTACATAAATCAATCGATTTTGTTTTATTTGAAACCTTTTTTTTTTATAAAAATTAAAAACAAACGTTTAAACTTCATAATATGGAAACTTTTGTTGCTCACATGATTTGAGCACCCGATGCTTTCCTCATGATGAAAGTAAGCTGTAGACGCTTGGCACCAGGTTTACTACCTAATTATAATATTCTTACCGTGATCCACACTCCTCAAGCTAAAAGGGAGAAAATATGATTTCTTTAACATCTGTCATCAGCCATCAGTTTTTTTTGTTTATCTGGAATCGGAGGTCTCCTCTTTTCTTCCTAAGTAAAATGACAAAGAATGATCATAACAAATAATTGTGTCCGTTTTTTACTGCCTCACCTAGAACCGCCAAGTGGCAAGGATAAAAGCTTTTTAACAGTATAAATACAGAAATCTTTAATACTAATTGAAAAAGGAGAATGAAATTACTATTTACTACTTGCGCTATCGATTTGTTAATTTTTTAGAACGATCTTCCTGTAAATATTTCTACGAATTGTTCTTTATTGATTTTTTAAAAAGCGTCGATTTACAATGTGATACTACAGGAAATATCAGTGGGATTGGAAAAGGAGGTGTAATACCTCCCATATTATCTGGATATTCATTATAAAATATCCCAGGAACAATTTGAGATACGGTATCAAAATTTAGATGCCCGTGCATTTCTGGGGAGTTACTCTGTAGTTTGATTCGAAAGAAAATTTACTCGAATTCGAACGAATCCCCAAAAATTTGGCCATCTTTAATTTGCTGATAAAATCGCTAAATGTGAATGTTTTTATTTCCAACTTTAACAGAATTTTCAGAAGTAATGTCTTGAACTAAAAGACAATACATTTATAACATATAGTGAAGCCAGTTATTTTTATTAGGCCGGCAAATTGTAAAAGTAGAAAACTATTCTATATTGTTATTTTTGTTTACAAAAAATTATCCGTTTTCAATGAAAATGGCAAAGTATTAAGTTGTTCATTTTAATTTGACTCCTAATACTGTTGCTTTGTGAAATTATTATCCAAAAAGAATGCTACGTCCTCATTAAGAGGAAGCGGTGTCGGTTTTTTGTCTTTCGTGAACAGTGTTTTTCTAATTTTAAAAGCTCGGTTTGGGTACTTAATTCAATTCTTCAGAACAGTTGCTAAATCTTTATTTCCTTGTTTCCCAGTTGACATACTACCTGCAATAACCAATAAATTACATTCATTATGAATTAGCTTGCACACTTCTGATGCATCTCTTCTTTTTCCACGATCCGACGATTCGGATGAGTAGTTTATTATTTCAGGATCTGTTATTCCAGCTAGCCAAACATTATGTTTTGTCCTAAACTTTACCATCTATGGCCGTTTTTTCTACTTTTTGTCAATATCTTGGACATTCTTAAATAATGTCGTCTCTTGCGAGTTTGTAATCTCACCTTGATTAATATTTTCTAGCAAATAGCAGTACAGAACGGAACCTTTCGTGTTTTTTAATCATTTTCGAATGCCATATTTCAAATAATTTTTTATTTTCTATATGATGCTTATCTAGAAAAATCTAATTTTTTTTGAAAGATGCGAGAAAATGCAGGACATTTTAGTTTACTTATATGTAGAATTAATTGTTTAATCTAAAAAAAAAAAATATATATCGCGTGTGGTGCAAAGTGATGTGTTTTTTTGTTTGCTTAAAACAAAAGTGACGAACGTAAGTAAGGTCATTGCAAAAAAACTGAATTTATTGCTAACACGAAGCAAATATTTAGTATTTTCTTTCAGGCATACTTATTTATTTGTTTTTAAAAAATTTATATTCAATTAAAATCTTAATTTCATATGCCTGCCATTTAGCGTAGTGCTGTTTCAGAAATAAAACAAGTACAAGTCCGTTGGATTTGTGGTGTCTACTTTACAAAAAAGTTAAAAGTAGTGCTCTCTTGAAGATTTAAATTTTGAGGTTTTGGCCAGAAAAAGTAATCAATTTCCTCATAGTGCTGTGTTAGGTTATTACTAGCAATAAGGGAAGCATGTAAGGCAATGTAAAATCTTATTCACAGCAGAATAAGATTTTACATCTTTATAGTCATTGAAACTGCTATTAAGGTCTTCAACTCATTGCCAGTAATAGCGTGTTCCAAATTGGTGCAACAAAAGTAAAATTTTTATTTCAAATAAATATTCTAGGCGATGATTAAGGACTTATTTGGTAATTACGATGAAAATAGTGCACTAGTAATTCCACAGGTATTACTTGACACACCGCAAATAGGAATAGACTGGGGTCTGCGAAACAAGTTAAACGACCTTGAATATGCCGATGATGTGGTTTTTATCACGAACCGACATATAGATATGCAAACAAAAATCTCATCTGTCGTCACTGAATGCGCCAAAGTGGGTCTGAATGTTAACAGTTGTAAGGCGAAATCGATGCGAATCAACGCTAGTAATGATGCAGACTTTTACATCAATAACACGAAGGTAGAAGATGTCAACCGGTTTGAATATCTGAGCAGTAAGCCAACAACGGAAGGTGTCACTGCAGTAGACATCGACAATCGGCTAAAAAAAGCCAGAGGTGCGTTTGCGGATCTTAAAAATGTGTGGAATTCACGTGGCATGCATCTTGAAACAAAAGTGAAAATCTTCAATGCTTGCGTTAAAACAGTTCTGCTGTATGGATCCGAAACGTGGTTTGAAACAGCTGCAGTTACACACAAACTCCAGACATTTATCAACAGATGCCTGAGGCGAATCTTAAGGATATGGTGGCCAAAAATTATTAGCAATGAACGCTTATGGAGTTTAACAAAGCAACAACCGATTGCTAAACAAATTACTAATCGTAAATATGGAAGGTTGGGGCACATGCTAAGAAAGCCAGTCAACGCTATATCACACACTGCACTCGAATGAAATCCTCAGGGTAGAAGAAATCGCGGACGACCAAAAACTTCGTGGAGAAGGACGATCTGCAGAGAGACAAACAAATCATTCAACGAATTGAGAGCAATATCGCGGAATAGGAACAATTGGAAATCTCTTGTGATTAGACTAAGTTCATAAATTAATAAATTTCTGAACATGTCATAATAATAATAATAATTCCACAGGTCAAAAAGCTTTCAATTTCTTGTTACAATGGTGTAAATTACACTGCGCAATTTCGTTAATGTAACGTAAACAATATAAAGAAATTTATAATAATATTTATTCCAAAGTAATTTATTTAAAAGCTTGTTTTTTCAATTATTTTCTATTTTAAAAACGATTTTGTTTGCACGTTTATGCGGATTTTTTTATTTGTCATAACCTCAATCAACTACCATGAAACTGATGACATTTTTAGTTGTGCATAATTTTTTTTATTTTATTATTGGCATCTATCACACAGTGTTTATTAAAGGGGAAAAAATAGAACACATTTTTATGTAAATAAAAAGTATATGACGGATATAAGAAAGTTGCATACCTGATAGTTTTTCGCAAAAAATAGAAAAACAGAAGTAAAAAATAAAGGCTTTGAAATTTTCCGACTCTTTTATATGCGTCATCTGCTATTTATTTACACGAAAGATGTATTCTATGCTTTCTTTCATTCAGGGCCGGATTTATAATTTTAAGCTTTCAGTATCAATATTTTGTAGGGTTTTAAAAAATTTCTAAAAATCAGAAAACTATTACTCCGTAATTTTTGTATATTTTTTATAATTGTGCGGAGATTCTGGCGGGTAAAATTAACCCATCGCAGCTCAAGCCGCAATATAAATAAAACTGCCTGTTTGCCTAAAATAAGACCTGAAGCCTTATATTAGTAGTAGTGATGTGACGAGTCGAACTCGAGTTTGTACTCGAGTAGGTGAGATGTCCATTTGATTGTCACAACGAAAGAAAATTAGTTCGAGTGAATTACTAATTCGCTGATCACAGCGAATAAGAATGTGCTGTGTAAAGCATGTCAAATTTATTATTTTCAAAATATGTAGCTTTAAATAAGACTATATTTGCATTTGATGCTATTTTTCATAGTTTCGATATCAAAATAAGTGTGAAATAGCAAAAAGATGAGAGGACACAGTTAGAACTCATTTCTTCATTTTATCTCACTTCATCTTCGACTGCTCCCATTCGTTTCAATGCTGGTAAAAACTGGACTCCGTCATTTGGAGTTTAAACAACTTGATGCCATCGACTAGAGTTTCAACAACTCTATGACATCAATTCGAGTCTGAGTTTTTCTTTTTGGCTAAACAAACAAAATTTCACAAACAAGAAGTGATTCACAGAGGTTTTCCAAAATGATTCAGCTCACGAACAGTAATCGCTAGTGTCAAAATATTTTGGGAATCATCATAAAATGAACCGATGTTAATTTTTAGAGAGGTGTATGGGGTTTGAGACACTTTAATATATGCTTTTTGTTACAATTTATTAATACTAAGATTTCCTTATATTTTCTTTGATATATTTAATTAATCCATTTTCTTTTCTTTCTTTTCAGACATGTTACTGTTCTCTTTGATGGATTATAAATTATGCTGTCCTGAACGTCAGGTGCGGCATTCTAATAATTCTAACACATCCTTGAAAAAAATTAATAACACTTCAACATTTCCAAACTTTAACTCTTGCACACTTAAATTAGCCTCATTTTCTTTTCTTTCTATGGAATCCGACTAAATGAAATGTTTTTATTTGTATTTCTATTCGTAGATAACAAAGTCAACAACTACCACAACAACAACAACGCTCTTCGCAACATTATAACAAGAAGTTTATTAATATTATATAAATAATTAAATTAAAACTTCTTTAACCCAACAAACAACAACAACAAAAACCTCAACAACAGTTTTTGAAAATACCAAAAACAAAAGTTAAGAACAGAGTAGAAGAGCAAGAGCTTAAATTCTTACGGAATTAACAAAAATATAAGAAAAACACAGCAGAAGAATCGAAAAATTCTTTCTTTCTTTTTGGGAATATTAAAAGCTGCGTAGTTCGTAGTTCGGTAGACATCGTCGTTGTACTTACACAACACCTACACACACATACAAATTACTACTACTCCTACTTACTACATATTACTTGTTATCATTGCATACTTTTAGGCATTGAACTTAATTCACACATATTTATTTCCTCTCTCTTTTTAGAAAAACAAAAACCATTAAATCAAATCACCTCGCTCTCTAAATTTCTTTTCGATTGATTCATAAAACTCTATCTAATTTATTAATTTATTTTAGTAAATTCAGAAATTTGTACAAAAATTCCTTTAAAATTTCAATATTTTCGTAATGAAAATTGCAAAAATGAAATTTAAGCGCAAATATGGCTGTTTAAATATTTGAAAAATCTAATCAATTTTTCGAATATTTGTTTTTTGTAGTATTTTATATAAGTTTCTTCCCACTAATACACATACACACACTCACACACACCTATTAAATTTATAATATATCTCTCATATTAAAGATTTCCGTTACTGAAGATCCAATTTGTTCTTAACGAATTTATTTTCCAATCCACATTTTTCAACTCTCTTCAATTTAATTCAATTGCATTTTCTAAACTATTCCAACAGTTTTTAATTTTATTATTATCATACACACAATTTTCGTATAAGCGTTAAAGAGAAAGCGCAGCATTTGTTTCGTTTTAGTGATAGAGCATCTGTGTTTAGGGTCTCAAGACTTTAGGGTTTGCATACTTACACTTAAAATACACTCTCCTCTCGTACAAAACAAAAACTACAAAAAAAAGAAGATAATTTCACCATGGAACCCTTATCGCCGGATTTATTATGGATGGTTGTGCTCGGTTTTATAATTGCATTTGTTTTGGCATTTGGTATTGGCGCTAATGATGTTGCAAATTCATTTGGAACGAGTGTTGGCTCTGGCGTTTTAACTATACGGCAGGCATGTGTACTGGCTACGGTTTGTGAAATTTCGGGTGCTGTTTTAATTGGTAAGTCGATATTTGGATTGCAAAAAATTATTAACAACTATGTGTACCTTGTAGAAGTCCAAAAATATCTGTTTCTATGTTTTTCGTAGGCTGGGCATAGGAGCTTCCTTTGCAACAAATATATATAAAATTTAAGAAAATCCAAAACTTCGTAAAGGGGCCTACTTTGCGCCTGAACAGTTGCTTTTGCTTGCTGTAATTTGTTTCGTGGTTTTCAACCGATTTTCTGATATTGATTGCTTGAGCAATTTTTTTTTAAACGTGACGTTTACTATTCTCCAATTATACAGGAAAGAATTTTTAGGAAGAATTTTTGTGTTAACAAGCGATATTGATATTTCATCTAATTATGAGATTTCCATTTTTTCAAGAGAAGTGAAGGCTCATTTGCATGAGACCAAATGACTTCAAGTTTAAAGAAAACTTTATTTTCAACGCTAAGAGGGGAGAGGGTGTGGTGTATCCTAGTATATTTTGTTCTGTCTCGTTTTCTATTACGCTGAGGTTTGTTTTTTTTTTTTTAAAGGAGTCAAAACCACCTTAGTGCCTGACTTCCAATCGTTAAAATCTATACGGCCCTTCTGCCTGGAACCGCCGTTAGATATTAGAAGGGTGGGATTTGGCGTCACTAACCTACTATTTCTGCACAGTTTTAGTTATATACGTATCGTAGGTATGGTTGACAGTCCCCTTCCACAGTGATTGTGTTCTCCTTTTCGGAACTTTATTGAACTCACTAATACCACCGCTGTCTTTTTCGTGGCTAGCTCAAGCTTCGCGTAAATGTGCTAACGGTGTTACATATTACCTGGATCGAAAAAGCGAGGTTAGAGTGAGTTATAACAACGGTCAATGTTTGTCAAAACGTCGGCCGCGGCCGGCATCTGGCATCGCTATTGGAAGCAAACCTCTCCTTTTCCCCCGCCCTCTTCTTCCTTGAATCCCATTAGTGGACTGCAGAATTTCTAAGCCACCAACATTCCGATGTCAGCGTATCCTATGAGAATGATCTCATTCAGAAGGTCTAGTTGCGGTATACCGTTATATATTGAGTCTTGCAGGCGCACCTCCGGAGGTCTGGTACCTTTCAACAGATGACGATATGCGGTCGTTTGCGCCTGTTTTGAGATAATGCACCAACCTTTACTGCTTCCATTTTTCAGGAAATGTTCTATAGCCTCGAGAAGATTTCTGGCTTTGCCTAAATAACCGTCTCCAATGTCTTAAGCTTGCTCATAAACCCAATTCCGAGGTCCACGCTTCTGTACAACTCTTTGAAGCATTCGTTTTTGGTGGAGCGTATGGCTGTTTTCATCGTTCAATATTATTTTCAGGCCTCTCGCAGGATATATCCCGTTGAGAGATTGCACGTACGTTGTATTCTTCAACAGTTTCCTTGTGTTTTTAATTTGTTTATTCCACCAATAGACTGGCTGCCTATTGAGCCATCCGGCCACCCTCGGCTTTGGTTTGTCGATTTCTGCACTGAATCTTTCAGCTACCTCCTCACATGAATTTTCTGATGATGTGAGCTTTCTACTTCCATTTTTGCGTTGTTGAACACTTGTTCAATGATTGCTAAACTTTCCTTATTTTGTTTAATGAATGAAAATGTTCATTAATCACTAATTGTTTGGCAAAAGATTAAAAACAGTTTCGAATCTTCTCTAACGCCAGTGAATACCGCAAACAATATGGATTATGGATTCTGGATCAAAGTCACTTTTCTGAGAAAGTGTATTTGGTTAAAGAACTCTTCTAGTGTCTTTTAATGCATGATTATTTTATTTACCGAGATGCACTCAATATTTTCGTATCTCAATTGCACGAATTTGGAATATTTGGGGTTTTATTTGAGATATTTAATCATTGGTTAGATATGGCTTACAATGAGATAGTAGAAGCCGGACACATTAAAGCTTTCAACGTATTGAATTCGGAAACTGTAAAATTTTTGATTGTGTACGGTGTCTGGTTTGGAAGCAAGGATCCTCTGTTTTTTTTTGGGCATTCCCTTATTATTTAATATTTTAAATATAGTATATGGACTGGTATTAACACGAGAGGGCTAATAAAAGTTCGCTTAGATGGCAATACTGAATAAATTGTGAACAAATCAAAAACTGTCAGATTCATTTAAGTTTCACTGCAAACAGTCAACATTAAGACATTAAAACGCAAAGTTACTAAAAAAGAGTGGGTAGAAATTCCACCGCCATCACAGCAAGAGATTCAGTTTGGCATTCTTTACGGATTTCAGCGTAACCTCAACTCTATAGAAATATTTAAAACCCACGTGGTAACACAACAGGCCGCAATTGGCCTAAGTGTGTCCTAATGGACGTCCACTTAACCAACACTAACCTAGCCCTCTTGTATATGTCAAAAGTTTTTAATAGTTATTCATTGAGCCGTTGTGTTCAGCTTGTTCTAAATGAACTTGTCTTATCCCATCTATTTCCATACAATCTTTATGATATTTATAAATCTATCCTAAGCTAACTTTATGTTGAAAATCCAGGTTACCCACTTGCTCCTATTAGTCTATTCTAACAATATCTCCAAAATGAAGCGACTATTTAAACCGAGATTTTTCTTTTAAATTATCTCAGTCAAAGATTTTCTTTTCTATTTAATCTAAATTTATCTCATCTTGTTATCACTTAATTATTATTGAACCACTCCAATCAACCATTCTAAATGTTTTTCTATTCGCAAATTACTTATCTGCTTTTTTTGTTTCTTTTCTCTTCTTAGGCTACAAAGTATCCGATACCATGCGTAAAGGCATTCTTGAAGTTAGTCTCTACGATGGCTACGAGCAGGAGTTAATGCTTGGCTGTGTTGCTGCATTGGCCAGTAGTGCTATATGGCTATTGGTTGCTACATTCCTGAAATTACCCATTTCGGGTACGCATAGCATTGTCGGGTCAACTATTGGCTTCTCGTTGGTAGCACGTGGCACTGAGGGTCTCAAATGGTCGACACTTGGTACAATTGTTGGATCATGGTTTATTTCGCCTGTAATGAGTGGTCTCGTTAGCATATTACTTTTTATGGCTATACGAAAATTTATATTACGTGCTAATGATCCGTTGAAGGCAGGATTTCGTTCGTTGCCCATATTCTATGGGGTTACATTTTTCATAAATGTCATAAGTGTAGTTTTGGATGGTCCTAAATGTAAGTAGTAAAAGCACAAATGCTTTCGATATTGTAATTATGGAATAATTTTTCTAAATTCATTTTTGCTCTTGATTATAGTGTTGTATATGGATAACATACCCACCTGGATAGCCATATCATCTAGTATTGTTATGGGTCTATTGGTTGCGCTGCTAACGCAACTTGTTATTGTACCCATGCAAAAACGTAAAATCGCTAAGCAATTACATAGAAAAAATCCAGTAAAATTCAATTTTGAAGATTCTGTTGGTAAGTTTTGGTATTTGAATATCTAAACATAAATATTAATATATTTTATTTATTTGTAGAATCTTCGCCGTCCGGTAGCCCTAAGAAAAATCGTCGTCCATTATCGTTGGTCAGTGATGGCAAACAATTGCCTGCAATTGCCGAAATTACCGAGCTTGTATCGTTAACCGATAATTCACCGAAAACATTTAAACTTGCACCATTTAGCCTTGGAAAGAACAACAACGCCAACAGTGGCGGTAATGACGACACTAACGCCAATGACAATTATAAAATTAATCCAGAAATCATAAAAAAAGCAGAAGATTTACTGGGTAAAGCCAGTTTAGATAATACCGACTTAACCGTTACCAGTCTCAATTTCATCGATGAACAATATCAAAATGGTAATGGTCATCATGGCATAATATCGAACACAACAACACTGATGACAAATGGCATAGGAAATAGTTTGCAGGATTGTTTTAAGCGTTTGGAAAATACACAACAGCCGGAAGTACAGTCACCGCTACTGGGTAGCAAAAGGTTAGTAGGAAGTGAGAAGATGATAAGGTCAAAGCTCCTCTTTGATTAACCGAATTGATTGAATCCGGATATTGATTGAATTAAAATGTGTTACAAATTGATTTATCAATATTTTAATTGAGAAATCATATCTTAATATATAAAAGATATTCTTACCAAAAACTCATCTTATTTGTTTGTAATTTTGTAAATTCTTTTAACAGCACTGAGCACAACAAAGAGCTGCTTCCTAAAATGTTAGAAAAGAATGGCTCTACTCTCAACACCACCACCGCCATGAATAATAATACTACTGCCTCTTTGACAACACCAACACCACAAATAACATCAACTACAAATGATTCCGTTACTGATACAAAAGCTTTGACTCCAATTGGTAAAAAAGATTTAAAAATTGTCGAAAGTGGTTCAAGCTTGGAAATGATGATTTCCTCTACACTATCACCAAATTCGAGTAAAGTTCCTTTGATTGAAAGTAAAGAAACGATAAGTGATTTCAAAAATTCAAATGCCCATCAAAGCGATGACGAAACCGAAGAAGTCTCAATGTTGTTTTCATTTTTGCAAATTTTAACTGCAACATTTGGTAGTTTTGCCCATGGCGGCAATGATGTTAGGTAAAAAAATAATTATAATTTAATAAAATTTCATGAATGTTTTATAATATACATATCTATTTTTTCTTTTTTTTCGTTTAGCAATGCAATTGGCCCCTTAATTGCCCTGTATATGATTTACAGAGAAGGTTCGGTATTGCAGAAAGCTGAAAGCCCTATATTAATTTTAATCTATGGAGGCATTGGAATTTCTGTTGGATTGTGGCTATGGGGTAGACGTGTCATTGAAACAATTGGCAATGATCTAACAAAAATCACGTCATCAACGTAAGTTTTGGATTATATAAAAGAGAAAAGAGTTGTTTTGTTGATTGAAATCAACAAATCTTGAAATCAGTGCTCCGTGCAACCCACTGAGTGACTACTAAATTCTCACCTTTCTTCACTGGTCTGTCCGAGCTATTATCTATAAATATTAAGGTCATAGCTAGATTTATTATGGAATCTTCACAGTTCTTCACTCCATAAATGAGAGAGTCGCGAGAGTCACAATGAGCCATGTGTGCTTACGTCTGCTTTCAAGTAAAAGGCTGCTGCTCTATTTACAAAATTCGTAATGGTAAATTTTTGGACATTATCCGATTTCAAAAATTCTTATTGCATTACGTTTGTACTTGCAAGGATAAATAACAGAACTCTGGAATTTGAAAAATTTCGGCCAACAAATTTTGAAAAATCAAAATTTTATTGTCGAAATTTCGGTACTTTGAAGACCCTTTTTGAACCTGAAGATATTATCTTATTTTAAAAATTTGCTTCCACTTTTGTTCATCTGGATGTTAAGAAACTAAACTGTGCTCATACTTATAAATTTGACGCCATTTTTGAGTCTGTAAGCTCCATTGATGAAAAAATAACAAACAAGTCCTTTAAGGAGATGCTGAGACTTCAAGCTATTATTTAAATTTAAATATTTTATGAATATATAATTAAAAAATATTATTTGCGTAAAATGATTTCTTCCTTATGTCACTACTATTATTTTGACCGTATCTGTATATAATTTTATTAGCAGATTATAAAATATAAAACATAATTATTAGCTATCAAAGCTTGTGCTTTATAGAGGACGTCATGACTAAAAGAGTTAAGGTCGTATGAAATGTGCCACCCCAATCGAACAATCCCACCCTAATTATGCCCATGTGTTATATAGATATTGTGTTAAAATTTCATCTGATTCCGATAACAAGTATATGTATTTATATATAGCAGATTTTGTGGTCTTAATTTTATAAATTTTTTTCAATTAATCTACTAGCAACGGGTACCCGAAAATTTGCGGGTACCCGGAGAAAACGGATACCCGTCATAATAATACCCGAAACCCCCGGGTACCCGGGTACAACCTGGGTAAACGGGTATCAAGAGCATTAGTCCCAAGATTGCAGATGCATATCCTTAAATCGTTTTTCTTTAACCTTTTCAATGTCAAAGTATAAATTTCTTCATGTTTTTGGCTCTTTTCTATTTTTAAATTCCATAAGGCAATAATTCTGATGGTTGCCAGAATACTATCCATGGGTATCACTAAGAGAGTGTGTGTCGATTAAAAGCAAAATAGCACAAGGATTTAATTTGACCATTACTCGTTTGTGAGGCTGTCACAGACTTTACCTTGCATCCTTCGGCTCCATGCAAAGTTTATAAATTTTCATAGTTTTCATGCTTAATATCTAAAAATATTTTTAATTGTACTTCTTTTTGTAACTTAAATTCCTTGAAAAAGGGGGAAAATATAATGTTTTAGTGAACATTCAAGCCTTTCATCTTGGTCTGATTATACAAATATTTTATTCAGAGTTTTTTGCAAAATTTGTAAATAGCATATTCTCAAATAATACAGAAACACTAATGAGCTTATTAATCAATACCTAAATTTGTATTATTTTAATGCTCCTTTAGTGGATTTACAATTGAAGTTGGCGCTGCCATCACCGTTTTGTTAGCTAGTAAAATCGGTTTACCCATCTCGACGACACATTGCAAAGTTGGTTCAGTGGTCTTTGTGGGACATATTAGCTCAGCTGGAAGTAGACATGCAGCAGCTGAACGAAAGGCATCAGTTGCAGCAGCGGCAGCAGCTTTGAAAAACTCCAAAGAATTAAGTGCAGAATTGGGTGATTCTGGTTTAGTAAGTGGAAGTGCAACGGTCACATCCACAACAATGGATGGCAATCAAATGGAAATTATAACTACCATCAACAACATTGAATCCAATGCATCGAATGCAAGCAAAGAACAAAGAGCCGATGGAAGTGTTGATTGGCATTTATTTAGAAATATTGCGTACGCATGGATCGTAACTGTACCGGTGACTGCCATTTTAAGTGCGGCTATAATGTTTGTACTATGCAGCATTGCTTTGAGCTAAAAACAAAAACAAAACAAAAAAAAAAAAAACAAGCAGAGAAAGCAGTAAGCGGTATATGCTGTTTATAATTAACTAATTACTACAAATAATAATTGCGTACATTTAACAAACAAAAAACAAAACAGAGTTAATATTTTAACATATACATACATACATACAAAGATATATATATATAGGCGTATACACATACATACATATACTTGTAATATATGTATTTGAAAAAAATGGAGTTTATTATAACAAAAAAAAAAACTAAAAAATGTGTTTAAAAAGAAAAACGAAATTTGTTGTCTTAGTTCTTAATTTCATTGTCAGCATTTGTTACTTTTGTATTTGTGTTTTTTTTTTTTTGTGTTTTAATTTAACTTGGAAAGACATTAAAAATTAAATGATAACTTAAACTAAAAACTTCAATAATATGTATTAAAAATATAAACCGTTTTGATATTTTTTCAAATGATATTCAATTGAGAAGCAATCATCAATCAGTTTTTTCTATACTTTACAAAGATTTTTTAAAACAATAGTCAAAAATAAAATGCTCGTTCAATTACAAAAAATGAGAAAACAAAACGAAAAATAAAACAAAATATTTATTAAAAATTATTGCAACATAAAATTAAGAATTTAAGCAGAAATTTATTAAATTATTTGATATTTATTTACTTGTTTTATATAAGTTTTCGAAATGTACTTTTGTTTAAAAAAGAAATCGATTTTGTATTCATTTATTAAGTAAATTAGGCGTTTAGAGTTTTTCTTTTCATTCAGCATTTAGTTGTAATATGAAAATGTGACTGAATAAGAATATTTTTGGCAAGGTTTTTACTTAATATATATTGAAACTCTATTTGGATAGTATAAGTGAATTGATTGAAAAGCAAATTGGTTTAAATGCTTGACTATATTTTGAACTTCATTTAATTCCAATACGATAATTTACTATACATATAAAAAGTATGTGTATTGGGTCGAATTAGAGAATCTGTAACTGTCCACCATTTGCTACTCACCGAAACTCTATTGAGGCGAGTTATTATTGAATAATTCTACTTGAGTTATTTCTATACTGACACATTTTTAGTACTGATATTGTTAAATATAGGTCTATTTTTGAGTTCAAGTTTTTAGATTCAAAGGCTCCAAGTTCGAGCTGAATATATTTAATAGTAATATAGGTTTTCGTTACGGACTGCCTGCAATTACTGATTTAATAATTGACCATATGAGTGAAAGCAATTAAAGCATTTTAATGTTTTCGTATTTCAGTTCCGATCAAAAAGGATTCCACAACAGTATTTTATATTGATTGTAAAAAAGATGGACAAATGTACGTATGTATGTTAATGATATTTTTAGAAAATACTGAATTCAATGATATTGGTCACGTTCAGAAGACGCTGAGGCTCCGCCACTGCTACCTGTGTGTCTTATGAACGCAAATTAATCGCTTTATGATCAACAAAAATTGCTTAAGCCGTCATTTTATTGAGCTTATTATTTTCCTAATACTTCAGCTCAAGATGTTGCTGAGCAGAGGTCGTTTTCTGAACGTAACCATTATAATCTTTATAGGTGTCTTTAGAAACTTCTTGAGAGTTATTTTCGAATAAATAAAAGAGAGTAAAATAAAACGAAACAGAAAGTAAAAGTTAAAAAAAAAAGCACTAGAGTTGAAAAAAAAGAAAAAAAAAATCGTTCAGATCTTAAAATTCCGAGCGCAGCATTTCCTTATAAATAAAGTTAAGCTCTACAAAAGAACAAACCAATTTAGAAATTCATTGTAATTCAACTGTAGTTAAGTATTTGATAAAATGTTGTCTCAAGTTACGATTGTTTGATGCTTTGCTAATTTGAAAAATTACTCTCATCGAAATAAATCGTTCGTTTCTTCCTTTTTTCGTTGCAAAAGTATCCGGAACTTGAGAATAAAAAGTTGGAAAATAAAACTTTCTTAAAATTATAATTTGTTAAAAGAAATTGTTGAAAATATTTTAATTTTTTTTTTTAATTTTTTGATTTATGAATTTAAATTGGTGGCTACAAACTACGATGTTTTAAAAACGCTTACGCCAAGTTTCTATTCTATCACTATTACATATGTTTATAATGGGTTTATATCTAAATGGTTGTCTAATTAATCCTATCAAAACTAAAGTAGTAGTTGTCCTTATTACGTTTCTTCCTTTCTTATGGGTAGTTTCACCCGGGAGGTTTGGGTTCGATTCTCGTCTTGGGCTGGTAGTTAATTCTCATATTCACTATCGATATGAAGTATATGAGGATTAAAAGAAAGTGTGCAAGTACACACCTTGGTAGGCACATCTCGGAATCGGCGTTAAACTGTGGATCTAACAAAGTGGTATAACAATGGGCCGTTCTGGCCTGAATGTGTCCCTCGACAGCCTCTATAAAAAAAACCCTAGATATTATAATGTCATCTGCTGAGTACTCTGTGAAAAATCACATAGCAGAAATATCTTGGCTGAGCATTTTAAAGGTTTGACGAAAAAAAAGTGCCTGTACTGTAGGCCGATAATGAAAAGTATGCCAGATCGGATTTGAAGGCGTAATTGATTTTTGGTATTATAAAATTCCCTTCCGCCTCATTTGCTTCGCTCTCAGCTGCGAAATAGAATTTGAAATTTTTTAATTTTTTTAGTTTCACGGACTAGTTTTAATAACAGCATCAAACTAATTTTTCAAATACGGACAAAATATGTTCTGCAAAAAACGGTCCGATTTTTTGCCCTTCCATCATTTTGATGGCATCAAAACTATAACATTGTAAACTTGGTTGCAGTTAGTTGAAGTGTCCCATTAAGTTAGTGATGTGACGAGTCGAATATTTTTTTCTCAAGTTAACGAGTTTATTACTTGCCTACTTGACGATCATAGCAAAAGAGAATTCATTTGAGTTGACGAGTTCCTAATTCGGCGATCACAGTGAATAATAATGTGCCGCATTTTATGGGTTTTTTTATTTTTTTTAATACTTCAATAATAAGTTAATTATGAAAAACCAAGAAAATGTGATGATTTCATATTAATTTAACTGCCAATTTATTTTCATCAATTTGTTTCATTTAAAAAAACACTTGAGTTGACTCGTCATTTCACTAAATTAGGGTTTGAGATATAATTTTAAGAATTTGCAAATGATAGCATGGAAACTGAGAGTTCAGATATTTCTCAAGTTCTTCACTCATCCATATAAAATTACGAAATAATTCAAAAGAAAAATTAGACTTAATCAATTGGCAATTTAATGTTTTTTTCCTACTTATTTTTAAATCAAAAAATCAAGAATTTATTGTTTTTAAAACACACACACACACGTTCAAACTAAATACATTAACTAAATACATTAAGAAAATTTGTTATAAACAAAAACCAATAAAAACAAACAAAAAATCAAAAATGTCACATTTGAATTATTACATACTATTATTAAGTTAATAAAATGCATATTACAACAACAACAAAATAAATAAGAAGTAATATAAAAAAGGAAAAAAAAGTTTACTTTTCTTACTATTTATGTACGTGTAAATGTAGTTGTAAATGAAAAAATTAAAATTTTAGAAACAACATACTTGCTTTTTTTTTAGAAAAAAAAAACAAATTGAAAATGAATTTAATTAAAAATTAATGTTGTACTTTAAGTACTTAATTAATTACCTAGTTTATAAAAACAATAAAACTCCATATATTGTTAATAACAACAACAACTACTACAACCAAAAACAACAAAGAAATTTAACAATTTAAATAGCTTCAATACCTAAGAACTCAGTATTGGTATGTGTATGTTTCTTCAATAAAACAAAACAACAACAGCAACAACAGACAAACAAATAGAACTCGTATGTAGTAATATATATACATATATACTTAATAAAAACAAAAATAGTATGTACTTAATTTAACTGCAGTCACCATCTCATAACTACCGAAAAACGAAAAAATTAAATAAACAGATTTAAAAATAATATTGAAGAAATTCACACTTTTCAAAAAAAAAAAAAGTAATAAAAAAATAAATAAATAAATAAAACATCAGCAATGCCACAAACATTAGAAGAATAAATCAAAACTATTATGTTTTTCAACAAAACATTGCTACAAATAAAAAAAACTAACTAATTTTTTTACATTGTTCCTACACCAACAATAACTACACATTTTATTTGTAATATTCTCCACAAAAAAGTATAGTAGTTTGCATAGTATGAAAACCAATTGCGCCCTTGCCCTTCTTTAACCACTTAGCAGTTCCCTAAACAAACAAACAAACAAACAAAACACACACACAAACAAAGTACTTAATATGCATTACTACTTAATAGAAGAAAAAGTACTTAAAAATTGTACCTACATATACTATATGTATATTTATTATTTTTTCACACTTGTTATTTCACAATACCAAACTTCCGACTACTTACTACTCTTTTTTTTTTTTTTTTTGCATTTGACAATAATTACTTTTATTTTCTTTAAATAAACAAAATTTATAAAATTATTTAAAATTCAGTTGACGAAGTTACTAAACAACTAATTTTATTTCAGACATATTTTTAAAAATTATTACAAAAAAAATACAATAATAAAAAAAAAATTATGTATTACAAAATCGATAGATTCAGAATTTAATAAACAAAAAGAAAAGTATATATAGTTATATGATTGGTAGCATATTTAATTAAGAATGGAGAAATTCAAAATCATTGGAAAAAAAACAAATTTTATTTAATTTTATTGAAATTAAAAAAGAAAATAAAATTTGAACTATTGTCATAAGTTTGTGTTTTGTGTTTTATTTATGAGTATGTCTATTAGTTTTTTGCATTTAATATGCTAAAGTAATTCGCAGCCATCAGTTCACGACCTTGTTGACGTTAAGAATTCACCTTAAATTGCAACTATGATCATTCCGTCAATATCTAAGATAGCATCTACTGCAACTCACTTTCGCTATATCCGGAAAAGGAACAACGTGTTTGCACTCATAAGGTTAATGAATAATAACACTATACGACCAGTACACAGTGAAGATTTTTAAAAATTTTAATGATATGTAAGAGATAATATTTTAAACCAAAAATAACTAAATTTTCTCTCCGATAAACCTATGGGTTCAGGCACACGGCAACCACAAAGCCGAACTTTTATGAAAACGTTTACTATGCGTGGAAAAGGTCATATCTTTTATTACTAATTTAATTGCCATTTTTCACTTATTAACAAATAAATGTAGACAAAATGCATATGTGAGAAAAATATAAAATCTGCACAATGTGATAACAAAGAGCGGGAAAATATCAGTTTTGTGATTATTTATTTCGTTTTGCCCTCGTTCACCACTAATCCCCCTAACTATCAAATGGCTGGGAGATGTCGGTACCAAATTTTACTGCGCTGATGGTGTCGGTCAGTGTTATTTTGCTGAGGCATGAGCTTTGCAAGGATACCAAAACTAGACATTGCGGCCTACAAGTGATCTCTAATCGTGCTGTCGAACGCGACTGTATAGTCGACGAATAGGTGGTGTGTATCGCGTTCTTTTTCTCGGGTCTTTTCCAGGATTTGGCGTAGTGCGAATATCTGGTCGATGGTAGATTTACCTGGCCTGAAGTCACACTGATAAAGTCCAATCAGCTTGTTGATAATTAGCATTTGTGGGGAAAATCGGCTGGAAATTTTCGAAGAGAATAGAGTGGTTGAGATATTCCAAAGGAAAGTAAAATTATCAAGCTTCTAGTCATAGAAACAAATCTACAAAAAAGTAATTTTTAAGCATGTGCAATTCTGCGTTCTTCCTTTTTCTTAGAGGCTTGAAAAACTTTATCAGAAAGCAAGAACTAAGGAATACCTCAGTAAAAGTCATTTTGGCTTTCAAACCAAAAGGTTTCTTTCAACTGCTTAAAAATAGTAATCTTACAAACCAATCAATCCTAGCAGTTTGGCTACCAATAAAGCTTTTCGAAAGCTTAAAAACTTTTAGTTAGTAATAAACTTAAAGCGCGTGTCACCTCTATATACAAATGTATGTGATGAAAAATAAGAAAACAGCAAACCAGAGAAACCTTACGGCAAATAAATTGAAATAAAAGTAAAATGAAGAAAAGCCGATATGTTGCAATTGAGCGCATAAACTCATATCTACTAAGAGCTCAGAGATACGCTACATATGTAATACTAAGACTTCGAAAGCAACTACTTATTATTATTGTAGTTAAGCAGAGGCTATGAAACAAGAAAGATAATGAAACCGGCTATAGTAAACAAGCAAAGAAAACAAAGCCAACTTTTTTTTGTTTTAGTAAGAGAAGATTGAATGAAACAAGAGGGGGGAAAGTAAGATGGAGCTAAGCTATTCTCTTCAATTCAATCGAAGTGAGTAAAATTAGGTAAGGTAAGTGGCAAGTTAGGGTAAGCTCAAGAAAACGAAACTTGTGAATTGAGAAGAAAAAACACAATGCGCTTGTTAGAGGCACTGCCATATATTAAGCACGAAAGATGCAATACCCAGTACGGAAACAACGGTAGTCAATTGATTACTAGAGATAAGTACCTAATTTTACAAATAAACGATCAATAATTTCTGTTTTAATACTGGGCGTAATTTCTGTTTTAATACTGGGCATTTAAATAATCTGCAATTCTGAGGAATGAACCTCAGAATTATTAAATTGTATTCTGAAAATATTTTCAAACATTCTGAAATCAATTTGGAATATTTTGAAGAACTTTTATTAATTCTGTGGTTTCTTCTGTATTCCCAGAAACTATTTTGAAATATTTTGTGATACATTTGATTATTCTGAAATATTTTAAAACCAATTTGAAATAGTTTAAAATCAAATTGAACTATTCGGAAATCAATTGGTAATTTTTGACGAGCATTTTTGTAATTTTGAAACTCATTCGGAGTATTCTGCAATTATTTTGAAGTATTCAGAGGGCATTTAAATAATCTGCAATAACATTGAAATCAGTTTAGATAGTTCTAAAGAGAATTTAGTAAATCTAAGGTTTAATTGTCATATTTTGAAACTATTTTTAAATACACTGTGGTACAGTTGATTGTTCTGAAACTATGTAGAAATATTCTGATATCAATTAAAATTATCGTGAAATCAATTTGGAATATTCTAAAATCTAAATATTCTTAAATCAATTTGGAATTGGAATCAGAATTTGATTATATTGAAATCAATTTGGGAAATTCTGGAATCAATTTAGATTATTTTTAAATCAATTTTGAAAAATTACATATCAATTTGAATTACTGAAATATTCTTATTTACATTTGAATATATTGAAATCAAATTCTGGAATCAATTTAAATTATTTTAAAATCAATTTTTAATATTCACAAACCAGTTTGTAATATTCCATTTGGATTGTTCTGAAGAGAATCAATTCGGATTTATTTGGACATTTATTTAAAAAATATTCTGAAGAATATTTTGATATTTGATTTTGGGTTATTGGGATGAAGAATAATTTGTAATTGCGAGGTTCATTCGAAAAACATTGAAATATCGTGAAAGAAATTCAGTAACTCTAAGGGTAATTTGGAATACTCTGAAACTGTTTTGAAATTTTCTAAGGTACATTTGAATATTTTTAAAGCACACAGAAATGTTCTGAAATCAATTTTTTTCAATTTTGAATATTCTAAAATCAATTTGGAATATTCTGAAGAACATTTAGTAATTCTGAAAATGTTTTGAAGTTTTCTGATAGGCAAATGTTTATTCTGAAATCAATTTGCATTGTTCTGAAGAGAATTTAGTAATTCTGAAGCTTATTTGGAATATTCTGAAATCAATTTAGATTATCCTGGCATCTAAATGAAATATTCTAATCTCAAATTGGAATATTCTGAAGAACAATTTGTCATTGTATGTAAAAACTCTGAAATATTCCAAAAAAAATTCTCTAATTCAAAGGGTCATCTGGAATACTCTGAACCTATTTTGAAATTTTCTGAGGTACATTTGAATATTTTTTATTTTTTTTTTATTTTGAAGAATATTTGTATCTAAGAAAATACCTTTTACATTTGCTTAAATCGTACTGAAATATTCTGAAATTAATTTGGATTATTCTGAAATCAATTCTGCTTATTCTGACATCTATTTGTAATATTCAGAAAACAAATTGGGATATTTTAAAGAACAATTTGTAATTGTGAGGTTCATTCGAAAAACTCTGAAATATCCTGAAAAAACTCCACAGTTCTAAGGTTCATTTGGAATATTCTGCAACTATTTCGAAATTTTCTGAGGTACATTTGAATATTCTTAAAGCACACAAAAATATTCTGAAATCAATTTCAAATGTTCTGAAATCAATTTTGAATATTCTATTCTGAAGAAAAACTTATTCATTCCGATCGTTCTGAAACAATTTTTAGATCATTTTGATAAATTCCTAATCACATCTGAAAATCTTAGCAAGTGAATTGAATCGTATTTGCAGTCAACCAATAACTATTGGAAAGTCTTTGGAATTCCTTGCTGGGCATATCAACAATTGAGAGATTTTTACAATTATATCTGTCGCATGGCGCTGTAGCTACACTCCTATACATGTGCATGTTAGATACTACGAAAGTTATTATATTTTGACCAAGTTACAGTTGAGTTTTAGACGTTGTAGCGTGCGGTTGTGTTTATATTTTCGTCTTACCTTCTTTTTTCTTTGGTTTCGTTACGTTTCTGGCGCGACGTGCCTTAATCTATTTTGTCGATATGTTGGTTTCAACTTCGATTTCGTTCTGATGCAATTACAATATATTTTGTTTTTTGTGAATTTTGTGGAAATGTGGAAATACTAAGAAAAGCAAAAAGCACACAAAAAACTAAAAATAAAAAAACGAGAACAGAAACAAATTAAAGTCAACACCTGCGGCTTAAAACGAGCTTCAAGTTAGAACAGCTTTTGTTTTTTGCATTGAATTTGTTTCAGTTTTTTATTAGTTTTGTATAACAAAAGTGTTGAGAAAAAAAATGTGTTAAACAATAATAATAATAAAAAATATATTTTGTTTTTTTTTCGCGCGTGTTTTTTCTTCAAATTGGATTTGTGTTTGCAATATACTTTTTTGCGGCTAACAATAAAAAAAGTGAGTGTTTATTGCGTTTTATCTTTAACTTTAACGATTCTCTTCATAGTTTTAAATTTCTTATTCCTTTTTTTCTTATTTTCTATTTTATAATATTATTTAACTTTTTCATTTACCTTTTTTAATCCGATTTACGTGCGTTGAACTTAATTTAAAGCAATTTACAGCAGAAAAAAGGTGCAAAATCGTTACCTCATCTTTAAATAATAGTGTATAAGTTGTTTTTGCTAATGAAAGTATTTTTTAAAACGGAAGTTACTAATTTTAGAATCTTTCATAATTTTTATTAATATTTAATTGTGCGATAGTGTAAAAAAAAATATAAATATAAAAAACAATAGGTTGAAGAATTCCACAGTGTTATAAAGAATAAGTTCTGAAATATTTTTCTAAATTATTTGAATTGTTCTTTTTTTTAATGAAATCACGATTATATTTTTACGTTTTCCGATTGTTGTGCTTAAAATTTGTATATTCAAAAAATCTGTCAAATTATTTCAACAGAGGTAAAGATTATATACCAACTAGAATACAACATAGGGGGCGTGACAAAACTCATATTTTCTTATTGAACGAATTTATTTATTTTTTTTACAAGATAAAAATTTGTGGAAGATCCATAAAAATATGTTAACATTTTTTTTTTATCAATTGTATACAAAAATTGTATCATACGAAAATTATAACGCATCCACATGATTTTTCCCTCCCGATTTCGCTCAATTTTAAAAGGGACTTCTATTAGGTAATAGGAGACGGATATCCCACAGGAATTGCGAACCTCAACTAGGGTTGCCAACTCTACTGGTTTAACCCAGAATCTGATTAATTCCATAATTACTTTTGGGGCTACAGGTTCAAGTGAAATTTCTACGGGTATACAAATTTTAAAAAATTTATTTGAAAGGTTTTTTTTTTTATCAAAATTTGTATCTTATAACCTACAAATACCTTTAATGAATACACTCTACCACTAGCGGATCCTGGGATTTTCTAAAGAGGGTTTTCATTTTCATTGAACAACAATCAAAATATATAAGTTTTTCATCGGTAGAAGGGGTTTAACCATAAAATTGAATACAATGTGTAGGTGGCAACTCGATTCCAAATCGTTTTTTTTTTTGTATTTATATATTTGATACATTTGATAATGCTGATTTTTGCTCCTGCTCATTCTTGAAATAGCCGAAAAATCCTTTAAAATTTTGTTCGTGCTACAAAGGTTAAAAGAGAGTTCAAAATAATTAATTACACAGACCAGCGAAATTTAACCTTTGGAAGACGATTAAAAACAAACAAAATGTTCCTTCCCTTGTTATTTGTATTTTAAATCCGAACTTTTCTATTACGTCAGGATTTCGAGAAATTATAGTACAAGAATTTTTCACAAAATCGCTAAAAATTTTGGACAGAGATATTGCGAAGAAAAGAATAGGGATGGTTAGTTAAAATATTAAACTATCTTAAAATTCTGCCATTTACCTAGAGTTACCATATTCTGAAAAACAGGAATTTTTCGGAGGTGGAAAATGTGGCAATGGAAACAGGAGATTAAAAAAATGAAGCAAAGCCAAGCTGGAACATTTAGCTTCATATCTTACGTTCCGAACGACATCAACATCGCATTACTTTTAAACAAGTAATGGGTTATTTACTGAGTTGAGTACTTTTCTATCGATTCGGCTTTTGGTTAAAAAGTGTTGCCGTAAAATGCACTTGGGCAGTTATGTTAGAAAAATGTCGGAAAAAAGTTGGCACGATGGCCTAATTTGTCGAAAAATACTCAATGAATGTCTAAACAACGCAATGAGATATGAGGCTGATTTTTTGTGAACATTTTGTGTTAATTCTAAGTCGTGCATGAAATTTTACCAAAATCGTATGGCTGGAAATGGTACCAGGCAGAAACGGATTAAATCCAGGAACCTCTGTTTATAATTTGTTCTATACATTTTTGACTCAATTCAGAAATTCATTAACATTTGGAAAAAATTTAACTTTGAAATGTAAATTTTGATTTTAATTAAATTTAATAAATGTACTTTACGATTTTTGCTGCTGGTTTCATTATAAAATACAGTTCAAAAATATTTTAGGTTATTCCTATTCGATATCATAAACTAATTTAGTATAGATCGAAGAGAAAGTACTTTCAGTTTCTAGGAAAACTAGTAAAATAATTGCAAAAATTGTTTTTAAAATTTATTAGATGATGGACAACGGCAAAAATCTTCCTTTTCGTATTTTTGAGATAAGATTTTTCGAAACACTGACGTGTTTAAAAAATTCTGCGATCCGATTTCGATTCAGTTGTCAAATACATATAGGTCACTTTTTTGAAAATTAAAAATATGGAAATTTGGCAATATCTCGAAAACTGTTCTACTTTAATTTTTTTTTCTTACATAAAATTGGTTACTCACAAAAGTTTCAAGGGGTACCTTAACTAAACTGAACTCAAATAATAGTTTATATGGAAAAAATTATGTGCGTCAGTGGGACGCCCTACAGAAGTATACGTCTTCAGTACGTTTACATTTTGGGATGAGTGTTGATGCAATTATTGGCTCTAATGAACTCATTTGCGGTTCATGTTGTCTATCCGCATCAGTCTTTGCGTGCTGTTTTTCAATGAAACTCGATTTCTGTTGTGCCTCAAGTTGCTTGCGAAGTTTACACTCTCGCGATCTTGCGGTGCTGGTTGCTGCGTTTTTTTCACGATAGCAGAATCTGATTTTTATTGGGCCTCCATTGTTCGACGAAGTCAACATTCTCGCTGTCTCTCAGCCGCAGTTTTTGCTGAAGATTTTATCGTAACACAATCGCCATTTGTTTGTGCCTCGCGTGTTTTTTTCAATCTAAACTCGCTCATTCCTTTAGCTCTAGAAATTCCTAAATGTTTTTGTTTGAAATGTCAAATTTGATGAGAAAATGATGGGCAGCGCCCTCTATCAATTAAGCATAAAAAAATGTGGATGCATATGTGAATACAGATAATTTTTCATGAGCTATTTTTAATATAGAGCGCTGCCCATCATTAATGTGTATACACACCAGCGATGCCAACTTGCGGGGAATTCCCCGATTTGCGGGGAATTTTACTCAGCGCGGGGAATCGGAGAATGAGCTGTTTTTGGCGAGGAATTTGAAACCGTTCAGCTTTTAATATTACAATACCTCAAACAGTCTGTAGAATATTTTTGCCAATTTTTACATTTCTGAATACAATTCTGGCACATTCGCAACCAACACCATAAAAACATTGCTTTATGCAACACAGTTTATATTTAGTATTCAGACAGTCCAACGCGATCGCGTAGTGCTTCGGTTTCTCTTCCGCCGTTTAGAAAGGCTTAGCTGTGCCTTTGTTCAGCACCTAACTGTTAGTCCTTGGTGACTGTAACCTATAAACTTGTAAATTATGGTCAGCTATTATAAAGAAGAAGAAGTATATTTTATATGTTAAAAACCGATACTCAAAACTTTAAACCAGTTTTTCTCAAAACAAGGGTTTTGCCATTGGCGTGCACTATTACTGAAATTTAAATATGTTCTTCTACATTACAATGGCCCCAGGATGTAAGTTTGGTTAATTCTTTCCTCAATTCGGAACTTTGTTTTAAACGAAAAAAGTCCAATTTTTGAAAAAAATATTTTTTGCGGTCTGCCATTTTTTGAATTGTTGGTCAAATAAAATAATTTCAGTATGTCCTGAGAGTACAGTTATAATTTGTCCAATGGTATTTTTTTAGATGTTCCAGTGAGCTGCAATCACGCTCGCCATTACGTTTGACGATTTTCAAAACGGCCTCCATGAAGCTGCAAAAAACCCCTTTAAATAATTTTTTTTTAATTATTACATAATTTTTCTTGTACTTGAAGCCTTTAAATAGATGTCAGAAAACTTTTTTTTTATCAATTTATTAATCCAAGAAAAATTGATAAAAAAAATTTTAACCAAGAAAGTGCAGGACACCTTAAAATAACTCTAACCGAGAGTAACTCTAAGCCTACGTAAAGGGTATTTTTCGTTTGTATAAAATGTTTGTATGAAAAGTGCGTATCGTACTGTTATAATATGAAAGTATACCGGTGCGGGGAATTTGGTCGAAAATCGGAAAATTTCGCAAGAGTTATCGGGGAGAAAGAAAAAATGAGTTGGCATCCCTGATACACACATGCATCCTCATTTTTTTCATACTCAATCGATTGTCATTTCCGTGATAATTTTCGCTGCGGCGATCATCTTTTTCCCCCGGCGTAAATATAAAAACTATTCTAAAGAACTAAACTTAAAAAAAAAACAATAAAATTCTGATGGTGGCATCAAATTCAGGAGGGCAAATACATTGTTTTGTGTGGCTGTGTAGTTTTTTTCTTGACTTTGGCATATTTCAGGCCTATATTTTATTATAAAAGTATCCTGGCTGACAATTGAAGGTTTATGGCAGCCCTACACTATGATCTTGGAGGCTTTTGAAAAACCTTCTTCTAGAAATATACATTTATTTCAAATATATAGAAATATTCCATTTTAATTTATTTATTTATAATATCAGCATCTGGTTTTGGCACTAGTTGCTTCAAAAAAGTTTAGTTCACCATTGATTTATAAACCGAAATCAAAATAGCAAAAAATGTTAGTTCAACACACAAGTATTTGAAAATCTAACATAGGTGCTTATTAATACTGCACAACATGTGCAATGAATACCTGATTTTAGCAATCAATCTGGCAAAATAATAAAATAAATAGACGGTTAATACATACATAAATATTGACTTGATTTTTATTTTGTGTCTGTGTGCTTTATAGAGCAATTTTCTTTAAATAGATACTTGCAAGTATGAGTATGAGTATCTTATGGATATTATGCAGGTATATATTTATATCTAAAGAAAATTCTCGTACTTAAAAGTAAACAAACAAGTTTAATAATTTTGGGAAGCAGTAGTAAAGATAAAGCAACTATAACAGCAAAACTTATAACTTGTAATTACTGCACATAGTCATTTAATATTATCATGTTTGAGCTTTAAGTTTTCCACTATCCCAGCTCAGCTCTATTCTTTCTCTAACCACAATATATTGGACAATAATGAAGGCTCTGTCGCAACACTCATTCCTCAGTTTACTAACACACAGAACCATAAACACGTACACAGCCTTATACACACATGTTCACACGATCATTGGCTTCTAATATAATGTCGAAGAGATAAGCGCCTGCATTTAAGTCTAGGAGAACAATGGGAACAGTATAAGAAATAAGCTATAACACAGCAGAAGCTACCAACCAGCTAAAAGCGAATTAACTTGATAAAAAAGGCGTATATGCATTTGTGCCTCAATGCTTTTTTATTTTAGATAGTAGCGTGCTAAAGTCATTTAAAAATTGTTTTCTTTGCTATTTATATATGTACATAGTTATAGAAAAAAATAGTTAAATTTGAGGTGTGTTCATATGCATTTTTAAATTTTTTTATACTTTATTTTCATTATTTTTACTTTTGGTTTCGGCAAAACTTTTCTTGATTTTCTGTTTCCTATTGGTTTTTTTGTTTGGTGAAAATCTTTGGTTTTTAATGAATTCTTTTTAATTAGCTTTTTGTTTGATTTATGTGCTATTTTGTGCTTGAGTTATTAATAGATAGTGTTACTGAAGTTTTAGTTTTCAGTTTCAAGTTTCTAATACTAATTTATCTGTTACACAGAAGAAAATTTTGAGGTCTGGTTCTAGCACCAGACCAGCTACAAAACAAAAGAAAGGGGTGGGACTCTGAATACTGAATGATCTCTAGTTTGGCTCTAATCATATCTTTGAGATATGGACTTTAAAAGGTGAACATGCTAGGGCAGATATTTTGATTAAGCTTAGGAAATGAGATGCAAAGAGAGTATCGTGAATTTTTGGGGCTGATATTTAATTACCTCTACGACTTCCGTTAGGAGGCGCCACTGAACAGTTTTTTCCATTTTTCGGGTTCTTCGTAATAAAATAAGGTAAAGAGAGGTATTAGAGGGTACCGAAACCATCTACAAAAATACGGGATAGTAATAAAAACTCGATATCATTTCATATTTATTTTGGTCAAGGATCCTCTTCCTCTCTTTGAATGATAACATTTTCATTGAAATTTATCTTTTTATCTAATCTAAAAAGCAGAGGAGTATGGAACCACGTGTAGTTTTTAGTTTTATATATTTAGTTCAGTGTTGGGCAAGGCTCAAAGAACGGCATCAAAGTTCGTCACAATAATTAATTGCAACTTTTCAAGAATAAAACTGAATTTTTGTTTTTTTATGGGAAATGCAAAAGAAGTATACAGAATACTGCACTCGGACAAGTTTTACGTCCATTGTACTATATCTTGTGTTCCACTTTGCTATTATTTAAATCTACCAGATTTATTAATAAATATAATCCTACGATGTTGAAGAGCTCAGGTGGTCGTCTCTCAACACTCCAGTGCCAAATAAGTTTACTCTGATTCGGGCAGACACTAAGAAAGTGGTCTGTCGTCTTTTTACATTCTACCTCTGAATCACAGGAAGCATAGAAGGCACAAACTTCCAGGCCAATCATATTAAAATGTTTGGCCCAAGAAAAGTGACCTTTGTATAATCCCATCAGCTGCCTTAAGGGGGAAGGCCACTGTGACGGGCCTTTTATCTCATTAAAGTTTATATACTCAAAAATATGTATACAAAATTTCAAGGCGAAATTCCAAAAATTGCCTGAGTTACAGTCATTTTAGTGATCGTAAGTAGACTGAACAGGGCCGTAGCCAGAAATTTTTTTCGGGGGGGCTTTCATTCGAAGAAAAGATTCATAAATAATTTTTATCAAACTGACTTTTAAATACAATAAATTAAATCAATAATACATTTGATAGACCCTATAAAATTAAAATTTTAGGAAAAATTTTCCGATTTTTTTTAATCTTAACCTCAAAAAAATGGCCAAAAGTGACAAAAAATTCCCAGAATAATCAAATTAAATTTTTTCAAATAAATATTATTCAATGTGCATTCTAGTGCATTTTTTTTTATCGTGAGGGACATAATTTCATTAACTCATTGACTTCCCACTTCTGATGATGTACCCAACCTCAAAAAAGCTACCAAAAATAGTAGAGGCTCATTTTTTTCAAATGATCATCATTGGGAATTTGAGCCATTATCAATGATAAGAAACCCGGATGAGGTTGGCTTATATTCCCTAAATTCGTGAAGTCACAGCATTGAAAGAGATCTTTCTAGTCGTGGTGCTCTGAGCAATAATGCGTTATAAAATTAATTTTAAGATAGGTTTTGCTAATAAGATGGAATTTTTGCGAAAGAATTTTTCACGTTGAACACGAATCTGAGCTCAAAAACTTCCCATCACGTAATGTTTTAGGAAAAAATGGGGTTCAGTCTTATTTTACAAGGATCCGATAATTTTTTCTATTTTTATTAATTTTTAAACTTTTCAAACTGATTCAAGACGAAACCTCAAATCAAAAACAGTTACTGACCCAGAAAAACTATGAATGCAGGAGTGCTCAGTATCACCTTCTCTTTTTGAATCCGTAGTCAAACCTCATGTCGAAGAAAACAAATCGGATTTGATCGCTTAGTGTAACTAAGATTTCAAATTTATTTTTTATATTTGACTTTTTAGATAAAAAACCGATGGAAGTAAAAAATATTGTTAAATAGATTTTATTTTGACTTTTTTCCATCCATTGGCAATTAATCTAAAAAATTAGAATCAAGTTTCCACATTTCGGGGGGGGGGGGGGGGTCAGAACCCCCAAAACCCCCCCTAAATACGGCCTTGAGACTGAAAACTTGAAGCGCGTTTTTCTCGAAACGACTTTTTTCGAACTGGTCGCGTCGATAACGCGATCAAATATTAACCGATTTTCAATTTTTGTTTTGTTCGTCTTTGCAGTGGCTATCGTTAAGCGTAGCCGATTTTCAAATTTTTACTATTTTTTAAGCTCTTTTGAAACAAAAAAAAAAGGGTCGAAAACATGAAAAAATTTTCAATCAGTCGCCATTTTGTGGAAAATAAAAAAAAACGTTACGTGCGACGAGAATTATACTCATAAGATATTAAAAACTAAAACTTTTTTTTTTAGAAAATCCGTTGTTGAAAAATCGACGCGACCATGGAGAGGAAAATTTTTTTTTCAATATTTTTGAATAAAAATTTATGGAAATATTGTTAAAAGTGCATTTAATAAAATGAATATAAAACGATCCCCATATTCCTTTATTTGATAGATAAAAAAAAAATCCCGAAAATCACTCATTTTTCCAGCCGTCACAGTGGCCTTCTCCCTTAATGGTGGTCTTGATGGCTGTAAACAAAAAGAGTGCAGGTTCTGGGTTTAAGAAACCAGTTTCCGAATCCTTTCTGGTCAGAAGGTCATCAGATTCATTTCCTGAAATTTCTGAGCCACCAGAAACTCATACCAACAGCAGGCTATTGCGTTTTCTACCACAATCAAGCCTGGATTTACAATGCATAACCAGTTCTAATGTGGTTAGAGGATTAAGTTAGGATTTAAGCCCAGCCTGACTGTCACTAAATACACAATGTCATCGCGACCAATTTGGCCCTCTAGCTAAATTCTAGTGTAAAGCGTTTGTGGAACATTTTAAAATTCTTTTAACACTTTCCTCATACCCTTCTTCGAAAATCAATCCGTTATTTCCATTCTTACAAGACAGTAGGTGAATAAAAGACGATGCTAGCAGAAGGGTGCTGTGAAATCCTACACCGACGCTTTCAAATTAGGGGGTAACTGTTTTTTTTTTTTTTTTTATTAATTAGTGTAGTGACTCGGTAATTCACATGTAGGAAGTAACAAATTCGCTGAAATGTAATAAAGGAACTTTAGTCAACGATGTATTAACCCATTAATGCAAAGAGCTTTTTCTCAAGGACTTGCATGTCAATTCAACGGCAAAAATGTGCTTATTTTGTTCATTTGATAACCCTTAAAATTCTGATACATGTAGTTCTCTCTAAAGTTTTCTTTTTTCCTTGTGATATTGCAAAAGTAAAGTTATTTTCTTGGAATTAAATTCCAATTTAAAGTATGGTCACGAAATAATTTTTACAAAGTCAACGCTACATTATTTCTATATTTCTAAAAATGAAAAAAGTTCAATCCGTTACGAAAGAGATGACTCGCAATTGACAGGCTGAGAGGAAAAGCGGGCTAAAATTTATATAAGAGTAAAATTGAAATAATTTAGTGTGTCAGTGCAAGAATGGCATAAGTAATACGGTTTAGAGTGAAAATGAAACGCCTTAAAAATAAGAACAAAAATGGTATAACAATTCTTTCAGAGCAAAAATAGCATAGTTTTTTATTCCGTTTTCGCTCTGAACATATTTCGTTTCACTTTTGCTCTGAACATATTTCGTTTTGCTTTTGCACTTAAGTAAAATTATTTCACTTTTTTCTGAACGTAGAGGATATACCACTTTTCCTCTCAGCCTCTCAAATGAGGACAATTCGGTTTTATATCACTTTCGAATGATAAATGACAGGTTGAGAGGAATAGCGGGCTAAAATTTATAGAAGAGCAAAAGTAAAATAATTTAGTGTGTCAGTGCAAGAATGGCATAATTAATACGGTTTAGAGTGAAAATGAAATGCTTTAAAAGTAAGAACAAAAATTGTATAACAATTCTTTCAGAGCAAAAATAGCATAGTGACTTATTCCGTTTTCGCTCTGAACATATTTCGTTTCACTTTTGCTCTGAACATATTTCGTTTTGCTTTTGCTCTTAAGTAAAATTATTCCACTTTTTTCTGAACGTAGAAGTTATACCACTTTTCCTCTCAGCCTCTCAATTAATACTGATTTTTCTCTGATTCACTCGTAATAACTTATTAGAAGTATTTTACAATATTTTCCGAAATTTTTTTTTTTTTTTTGCATTTTTGGAATTTAACTGAAAGGGAATCAATTAATTTCGAGGAATCATTCCAACTAAATTGGAATTTAATTCCAAGAAAGTAATTGGTTACACTTAAATATGAAATTCCTTTCTATTTAATTCCTTTAAGGAATTGGTATATTTTTAATTACAAAATACAATTCATTGTAATGGGATTGAAAATTTTTTCAACTCCATTACCAAGGAATTTAAAAATTTTAATTATCGATTATCCTTGTAATGGAATTGAAGCTCTTATCAATTCTATTACTAAGAAATTGAAAACAAAAAGTACCAATTACAATTCCTTGTAATTGGAATGGAGATGGAGTTTAATCCCTAATGGATTCATTACTACCCAACAAAGTTTGGTTTGATTACCTTCTCTAGTTTGGCTATGGGCCAATAGGTTTATTTTTAGTTCTAAGTAGAGTCTCTCTGTCCAACCTATGTACAATACATGCTGGAAGTAATGGAATTGCTTTCATTCATAGTCTGCCAGTACAAAATCAAAGATTATCTACTATTTGATTAATTATTAATATTAAACGTTTGAGTTCGTAGAGTATATCCATTATTTATTATTCAATAATTTCAAAAAACAATGCAAAATAAACTGCATTCCAAAAATTCTTTCAACATAATAAATTAAACAAGCATAAATTTTTATTTCCACATTTTTTGATATCGCATTCTTGAATATCAATTAAAATAGTTTCCTCTGATGTAAATGTAGTAGTAAATATTAGTTATGGTAGCAAAATAGCAAAATTGCACTGACATCCACTTTCAATTTCAATTGCAATCAAGAGTGCAATATTTTGTATTTTTTTTTCGTATACAATTTAATTTATTTATGAAGCAAAAATCAAAGCGGCAAACTGGTTTCATTCCAAGTTAAGCATAGAGTTAGCTAGCCAGCTGAGCAGAGAGCAAAATATGTGCGCATAAAATTGCAATTTTCAATTTCAATTTTAAATTTTGTAAACACAAATATATTTCCAAACTCAGTGTAAGAAAAAAAGAAAAAAAAGTTTTAGTTGTAATACAAGAATTACAACTACTACTAGTATGTAGTAGTTATTGTAATAGATTTAAGTTAGCTGTGGTCAGTGGCGGATCTAGAAGAAAATGAGGAATAAAGCCGCTTCCAAAAATGTGAATGCTTACAGCTGTGAAAAATATTGAACTATGGTCTGTATTCTGGTCGTATTTTAGTTAATTATTGGTTGGAGTTTTGATTTCAATTTCGGTCAAATTTTTGGGATTCATTTGGTCGAAGTTTTGTTTAAAGTTTTGCTCAAAGTTTTGGTCTGATTTTCGTTATAATTTCTGGTCTATGGTAACTTTGATCTAAGATTCGGTGTGATTTTTGGTTTGAATTTGTTCTGAGTTTCGGTCTACTTTTTGGTCTGAATTTGGTCGAAGTTTTTGTTACAACTTTGGTTGGAATTTCATATTAATTTCTGGTATGAATTTTTGACTGGCTTTTGATTTGATTTTGGGTCTAATTTTGGTCTTAGTTTTAATCTGATTTTCGGCCTGATTTGTGGTTTTAGCTTGGATTTTGTTTTGGCCTGGTTTTTTGTCCGAATTTCGATTTGATTTAGTAGTCAGAATTTGGACTTAGTTTAGAACTGATTTTTGTTCTAGTCTTGGTCTCAGTTTTGAACTGATTTTTGGTTTTAGTTTGGCCTTTATTTTGGTTTGATTTTTTGTTAGAATTTCGCTTCAATTTTTGGCCTGCATGGCCTGTTTAATTTTTGGGTTTGATTTCGGTTATAGTTTTGGTCTAAATTTCGATCTAATTTCTGGTCTGAATTTGGTATTAGTTTAGTTAGATTTTTGGTTCGAATTTCGTTGCAGTTTGGTCTGAATTTGGTCAGAGATTGGCCTAAGTTTTGATCTGAGTCGCTGTTTGATTTTTAGCCTGAATTTTGGGGTGAACTTTGGGCTGATTTTTTGTATGCATTTAGTTTGCATTTTAGTCCAATTTTGGGACTTCATTTGGCCTGAGTTTTGGTAAAAGTGTTGCTCAATGTTTTGGTCTGAATTTCGTTATAATTTTTGGTTTGATTTTTTTCTCAGTTTTGATCTAAGTTTCGGCCTGATTTTTGGTCTTAGTTTGGTCATTATTTTGGTCTGGTTTTTTTTTCTGAATATCGGCTTGGTTTGGTGGCTTGAATTTGGTTTTATTTTCGGTCCGATTTTTGGTTTAAATTCGGTTTTAAATTTGATCTAAGTTTCGGTTTGACTTTTGGTTTGAATTTATCCTGAGTTTTGATCTGGTTTTTAGTCTAGATTTCGGCCTGAATTAGGTTTGATTTTTGGTATGAATTTTGTTACATTGTAACTTGAGCTAATTTTTTATCAAATTTCTGGTCTGGATTTTAGTCTGGATTTGGTCTAAGTTTTGGTATACATTTGGTCTCAGTTTTGATCTGAGTTCCGGTTTTATTTTGAATCTGAATTACAATCAGATCTTTGGTATGAGTTTTGGTTTGAACTTAGGTCTGATTTTTTATGTGCATTGAGTTTGACTTTTAGTCTAACTTTTGATTTGAAATTTGTTTTTTTTTTGTGCTTCTTTTGGTCTGAATTTTGTTGTGAATTTTAATCAGATTGTTAAACTAGTTTTTGGTTTTGATTTTAATCTAGTTATTTATCTTATAATATCCTATAATTCCAGCCCTCTTTAAACTAAAATTCTAGTACCGCCACTTGCTGTGGTAGTTGCAATGTAGCAATCATATTACTACACTACTCTATCCACTGCAAGTAGCAGGTATGTTGTAAATTGCAACGCTGACTTATGTATAAAGTGCATAAATTTAAATGCGACGGCCGCCAGCTTCAGCGGCACGCTCTGGAATTCCAATTTCTTAACACATTCTACCCGCCCGATACTCCCAACCAAACACTTGCATGTTTGCTTTGCTTTCTGCTATGTGTGCTCTACATTAAGTTGGCATAAATTTAATTTTATTTTTGATTTTCAAATTCGATTTCATTTTTTTTTCTTTTTATTTTATTTTCTTTCAACATTTTCAATATTGGTAAATGAACGCAATGCATATTGAAAATAAAAACAAACCAAACAACTTTCAATGCAAATTATGACAATACAAGCAACAAAAAAAAATATATATATATATATAAAAATAAAGAAAAAATAATCAAATCAAAGGAAAACTAAAGAAAAAGTAACTTACTTAATTTACTATGCTAAAGTATCTAATATTTAGATGCATATGCATAGCATGTATGCAAGGCATGAGGTAAAAGCGGCAACCGACCGGTATGCAATGCAGTGTCATGCTATACACTCTACATTGTGGTAACGTTTACTACATATCCACACACTCACACACACGTAAATGTTAGAAACAAAGTATAGGAATTTTTACTATGCTTGCTTCTTGTAATTTATGCTTTTGGTTGTTCAATTTATAATCAATTCTTCGAACATTAAACACAAAATCGCCGCCTTGGGATTGTTTCGTTTAAGAATATTTCTTTTTTTTTAATTTTTCTAAGCTATTAACTAGTGAAGGTGCATAATTTTATATAGTCTGAGAACAGGTTAGAAACATTAACATTAGCATTAAAAAATTCCATTTGAAACAAAACAAGTTTATACATATGTATGCAGAGATTATGTTCGTGAATCATATAAATTAGGCGTAGTATGTAACTATGCTGCTGCACAATGTTCTTCTAGAAAAGTTTGGCGCCTACAATCTCTATGCTCAAGCATTTGTCACAGTTGGAGTGCAATCGTAGTCAATGCCTGTTTCTTATGTTTTAGTGAAATATGATGACTTATGTAGCTAGCTAGATACTAATTTTTCTTTAACTTTTAAGCCCACGTTTTTTTTTCCTGACGCAATTAGTAACTTAGGCACAATATCATCTGAGATTTTCGTCGACCTTTGTTGCAAATTGGAAAAAATATGTTGTCTGTGATTTGAATACCTACACACTACATATTTTGAAATTAAGCAATTTAGCTTCTCAATGTGCTGCTTTAAAATTAATTAAAATATAAGGTTTCCGTGGTTCAATGTTTTAAATGAGTCTATGAAATTACTCTCAAATGAAATGTGTGAGTTTTAAAAAATAAATAAGAGATAAATAAAAAAGTCGAAAATGTTTACTTAGATTAAAATGGTTGCTCTTTAATGAATAATTACTTAGCCCCAAAAGAGATAGATGCTCGCTTGTCTCTTTCTAACAACCTATTTTCTCTACCTCTCTCTTACAGACAGGCATTCATGCTTGTGCTCACTAATAATTCAAACAAAGCTTGAGAAACATCAACCAAACTTGGTGCAGACATTTTTTATAGAAAGATGCAGCTCAAGTTTTTAAATTGGCAAAAACGGTCAAGTAGGCGTGGCACCACCCATACAAGTTCAAATTTCAAAAAGCCATACTGAAGGTAAGCTTCGTTGGAATAGCTTTAGAAAAACTGTGTTAAAAACGATTAACCTCGGTCAATATCAACACCAACTTCCCAGCCAAGTAATATTTTCTCTGTTTATCTGTCTGTGACCGCTATAACTTGAGCAATCTCAACACAACTTAATGCAGACATTTTTCATAGCTAAATTCAGATTGAGGTAAAAAAACCGCAAAATTTATCATTTAGACATTGCACCTTCCATATAAACGAAATTTTTAGGTCTCTAGGGACCTATGATATTTTCAACGAAGCAATTTTTCAATACGGTTAGACCGAACAGCATCAGCCTACAAGACTTCTATAAATGCGACGAAAATCGGCTTCCACACAATTCTGTGAACTCTATACCAAAGAAAAAAGAAAAACAATTATTATTAAATCACACGCTATATTAATAGAGAAGGTCTCTGGGGACCTTGTCAGGCTTTGACCGTTTAAAAAATTTTCGGTTATCGGAGGGTTGAAAGAAACACTGAGTCAAAATAAATGAAATTCGGTAGCTTAGCTTAGAAGCTGAAAGTCCTAGTTTCAACGTGGGTTAAATCTTTATTTCAAAAAAGATTTAACCCACTCAGTTCATCCTTTGTCTACCTATTGCCAAATAGAAGCATAGCATAGATGTTTTAATGTCTTAGATTGCTTTAAATGCTAGAAGTTTATTTCAATGTGAAATGCTTATTCTGCCCTTTTCAGCAGCTTTATATATAGCAGCAACTTTAGCTTGAAACATGGCAAAATTTATATGTAATCTGAAAGAGTAATTTATATTAGTGCCGGAAATGTAGTAGCCTGCTCCAACTCCCCTAACACTTTGTTAGCCATTTGCATACACATTCGTAACATCTTCTGACATATACTAGAGCCTCTAAGTGCACAGATACACGGTTAGTACATATTACACGAGTTTACACTAACCCGAACTACTCGAGTATTTCAAACATTTGCAGTTCGGTTCATAATGACTACACATGCAGTTAAAAATTCGTGTATCTACACGAACCTTAGTCTAAAGCATCAGTATGCGTATTTGAACATTATAATACCTAAGCAACTGTACGGGTAAATGATGTTACAATGATCGCTGTCATTGTGCATATATACGAATTTTTAACTACACGTGCTAACTACACATGTAGTTATTGTGAACCGAGCTACATGTGTTTAAAATGCTCAGGTTCGGGTTTGTGAAAGAAAACTGAACGGTATTTAAGCGTTCGTGTACACGTGTATGCTTAAACACATTCAAAAACTAATACCCTAGTTTATACGTTCTCGACGCCCAGCTTTCTCTTGGAAGAAATTTGTGAAAAGCCTATTTTCTGGAGTCTATAAAATCTAGAAATAATTTTTCACAATTTTTTTTTTTTCTAGTTTCACTGGAAATTTGCTGGCAATATTTTCTTTTCGACTCAAACTAGACCAGGTTTTTAGATTTTAATCCTATCGTTAAAATCATCAGAATTTTGAAAACTTCTACTTAAAATAAACCTTTTTGCTATATATGTTCAGCGAAAAATGATTGGATCGGAAAGGATAAAAAATATTTTCGAGCGGTGTCGAAAATGTGTTTGGCATTTCAAGAATATAGTTTTTTTTTTAAATTGCAATGGCTATTAAATTTGGATCAAAAATTAACCTAGAACGATTCAAAATCAAATACAAAATTTAAAAAAAAAAAAAATATTTGTAGATTTTGCAGGCAATAGAAAATGAACAAAATCGGCTTTTTCTTAATTTTTGGGTTGAGTGTTTTCAAAATCTTGACGTGATAGACAACTTCTGCTTCTCGATTCGGTTTCAGCCAACAAATATGCAAAGGAAATCACAATTTATTTCTTATTATCTTAAAAAACTAAAATTTTGCAGACCTGTGTTTTTACAGGTGATCCTGAGTATAACGAAATACTATCCAAATTACTTAATATGGCAAAATAATTGGTATCTGAAGCGATTTATTTCGTTAAGCCTGCGTGTGAGTTTAAATACATCTCCTTTAGCAAACAAATCTATGAACACAGGATATGCATTAGTAGTTATACTAAGTGATTTTTTTGATGCAGTATTGAGTAATTCAGTAATGCCAATACACAAAAAGCGCTGAATATTTTCCAGCTTATTTGTATTGGATTTGTTATCTAGGGACTTCCCTCAGATCATAATTGAGTAACGTAAAATTGGTGTTACTATAGAAAAGTAGATCCAGTGAGTTACTTTGCATGCATTATTTACCTTTTTTATTCACTATTGGATGTTATGTTTCCAGCTCAATTAACTATCAAAAATAATTCATAAAATTTGTATTCCATTCACTTTACGCACTATGTAAAGTATTGTTGGTTTTTATGTCTCTGAAGTTGGGAATTTTATATTTCCTTGTAAAGAGAACTAGTTCAGGTTTTTGCGGAGTTATATTAAACCTATTTACACATGACTGTAAGTACACCTCTAAGTCATTCACTCATTACGTTTCGAAAATTTTCAATGGTTGTAACAAAACCTGAAATTTTTCGGCATATCAACATTTTCTAAACCAAATTTTATATAAAATAAAAAAGAAAACATTTGTAAATATTTTTACAATTTTTTTTTTTATGAATTTTAGTTAAAAAACACATAAAACGAATATCAAAGAGTTTAAAACAAAGGCATAGGAAAAATATTTCCTTAAATGCATCAATTATTTTTTTATGAAGCTGATGAAGCTGTTAGCGATGCTAGTGGATAATGGTGGAAAGTGGAAAAACTTGATACTAAAATCAAATTAAAAAACCAAATTCCAAAAAATTTATGAAGTGGAAAATTAATTTCCTTGCGCTCCTACAATAGCGACCAAAAACAAAAACCAAAAAAACAAACAATTATGAACAAATTTAAAATGAGCGAAAAGTGGTTGAACTTGTTTAAAGCTAATAAAACAGAAAACCCAAACTCATAAAATTTATTGAAAATATTTTTTCTTATAAAGGAAAATCAACTAAAAAAACAACAACAATAGCCACATATAAAATGACAACAGTTGCATTAAAGAAAAAGGTTCATAAACTTTATGAAATATGCGGAGCATATATGAAAATGAATTGTAAAGGATGGAAGCAAGGAAGGTAGAAAGAAAATAAATGTGGGCAGTGTATGCAGCAGTTGTTATTATTTTGTTGCTATTGTAGAAAAGTAGCAGCAAAATCAGCAGCAACAACAATTCCCATTACAATTGCATTATAAGAAATAATAAATTGCAAAGGAAGCTGCAGAAAAAGAAAAACTTGTGGTGCAATTTTTAGCTATACACACATACATAAACATTCAAATGTTTCCTGCACAAACGCATACAAACATATTTTATTGCAGAAAATTACTTATGAAGGAAATATTTATGTTGTTGTACGCAAAATTATAAATTGTTGTAAGTTTTTCGGATGTTGATTATAATTTTGTCAACGTAGAAAGTTGCCGGAAAATATTTATTTTCTTTATCATTTAACAATTTTGTTTTGTAAAACATTAATTTTGTTGTTGTTTTTTTTTTTTTTTTGGATTTTTTATTGCACTTGCTAGTTTAGTTTGGTGATGTTGCAATTTATTTTTTTACACCTTCGCATGACAATTTTGGTATATAAAAATCACTGCTAATATTGTCATTTTTCCGACTCATTATTTTGTTAGTTGTTGTGGTTTATAGTAAACTACTTAGTTATGCATGTTTTTGTTGTTTGAGTAAAGTATTAGTGTATTATTTTTAAAACTAATTACAATTACGTAGTTATAACTTATATACATATATAGGTACATAAATGTTATTGTATGTTACTTTATTATGTTGTTGTTATTATTATGATGCTATTGTATAAGCAGATTTATTTTCATATTAGTGTTGGTTATTAGTGGCATGCAACATAATACTCAGTATGTTGACAAATTATTATAAGTTTTCATTAAAGTATCTGGCACCTACTTTTATGTTGTAAAATATTGAGCAAATTTGTTATGAATTGCAATAATAACAAGTTACTTAACAATTTATACTTTCATTTGACGCCCAGTGTATATAATCAATGGTATAAGTAACTTTTACTGTCTTAGGCAAAGTTCAAATCTGCAGGAAATTTGACGGAAGTTACTCTCAGAAACTCTTTTTGAGAGAAAATTTCTGATTTAAGCTCGATTGCGGTAACCTCCGCTATCAATCTAAATGGTATTTTTAATCGACTTATCCAATTTTTTTTCTTATACTTCTTTTGGGAGCTTAAAGCTTCTACTAAGTATCGTGCCTAATATTAGTTTCGTTAATCATTTTGTTTCATCTGGACAGGAGATTGGCCTACCTCAGATGATCCTGAGCTGATGGGGCTGCCATCTTTTGACGTTGTTCATGATCAGCGCTTTCATCAAACTGTTGCGCATCTGGGTTTGTATCAAGGCTGACATGCATTTACCCTCAAGATGGCAGTTTTGTGTATGTATTCGTCATAATGTACGTCGCACAGTGGTCTGAAAAATTGTTCTAGCACAACAAATTTTTGTAGTCAAATGGCTTCCTTCCTACCTTAGTATTCGGGGGGAAACAACAACGGATAAGGAATAAGTAAATCAATATTATAACTTGAAATCTTGTAAAACACTTTTAAAAAGCTTATGTTAAGATTGCTTTCTTAACAAGCAGCTCCATACTTAACAAATGTTCATTTAATCCAAACGCACAACAAAATACTCTAGACATTCTAAAAGTGTACCAATATTCACCAAAAACCGATACGTACACTTTACACAACGGAATTCTGAAGAATAAACGAAAAATCAAATATCGGTATATATATCTTCGCTACACCTTGATATTCAGCCCTAACAAAAAACCACTTTATCGTCGCAGGAACAGGACGAGTCTTGACCTTTTTAATGATCATGAACGATCACTTATCCAATAGTGTCCACATTCTTCTTAATATACAAACCTTTATAATTTTTTCGATATGGTTCATTTCAAGCATTTCCTTTGTATTAGAGGTGTCATGTTAACATACCATATACATTCCTTTTTACTCTGTGATGGTAGGTAAACAAATAATAAAATAAAAAATAAATAAAATAAATAGTAAAACCAACATTTATTACTTTATCTTATTTTCTTTTATTCTTGCCCGCCAGTACTGATTTTCGATAGCATTAATATACTATTCGAATGAAAGTTTTACAATTTATAAATTCTTATATCAAGAGAATGCAAAAATTTAGCAAAACTAATCGAAAATGCATAAAAAAATTACACATAAAGGTTTGTTCGACTTTAAAAATAACGGGAAATAACGCCATCTGTATGTCTAATTTCGTATTTGGCATACAGATGGCGCACTCTCCCATTTAAAGTACATGTTTCTTTCTACTATTATTTCTCATTCATATTTGGCAGTTAAATATTATTTATAATTTTATTAGAAGCCATATGCAAATAATACTTCCATACTAAATATTCAGATAATATGGGAGGTGCCACACCACCTTCTACAAACATTACCAATCGACGTCTTTTATACTAAATTTTAGTATTGTACCGTAAATGGCTTCAGATATATACCCAAAAAAAAGCATGTAGTTTGTATGGGAGGTGTCACACTTACTTGTAATTTTGAGCTCAGACATTGCCTATCTTACCTTAAAATTTTCAATTATTTTAAAAAAATAAAATTTTAGAAATTAATTCTATATTATATATCTGTTTTTTATCTTTTAAAATATCTCTTCCACCAAAAACACCATCGAAATTAAAAGTGCAGCATCTGTATTAATATATCGGTATTTTATAATTATATTACGCCATGTTAAGGAAGTATTCTACAATCATGTTTTCAGAAACCAGATTTCTTTTTTTTGCGTTTTTCGATAGTACATGAAATACATGATGTAAATACTGGAAAGAAGATGTTTTGCATGGCCCTAGCATCGCTGATTGAAAAAAAAAAACGGTGACCACGTTTTCTCCCGAATTTTAAATTCTGTCAAGTTTGTGTTACAGCTGAACCAGAATTGACAGGCCGAGAGGAAAAGCAGGCTAAAATTTATATAAGAGCAAAAGTGAAATGATTAAGTATCTCATTGCAAGAACGGTACAAGTAATACGGTTTAAAGTGAAAATAAAACGTCTTAAAAGTAAGAGCAAAAATAGTTTAAAAATTATTTCATTTTTAAAGTATTAAAAAATGTCAAAAAATCACAATAAAAGATTGTCAGAACTCCATTTTATAAATTGTCAAGATAAAAACTCCATTCTAGTTCACCGGATAACCAAAGTCCTACAAATTAATATAATCCAGCATTTATCTTTTTCAGATAAGCAAAACTTGAGACATAATGGTCACCGATGACTTGTTTCGTTGGGGGCATCTCTTCAACCGGGTGGAGTGGGTACAACTTTCAGAATATTTCCTCAGTATTTTAAAAGTCAATAAACAATTACCAGAACTTGCAATTAATTTGTGAAAACTGCTTTGAAAAACGATCATCAAAGTGGAAGACATTAAATAACATGTGATAAAATTAACCATATTTACATAATAATATTGTATTTATTCACATTGCAAATTATTTACGCGCAGTGTAAGCAAAGCCAAACTCATATGCTATTCCAACTCTCAAGTTGTACCCAAACCACAGTTATTAGCTATGGTCAACATATGGTCATCAAAAAAACACAAAAATTAAATGACACTTGAGTTAGTGATGTACAAGTAACAGCATCAAGCTCAGGAGACCAACAACGAAAACTAAAAACTAACGATAAAGTTGACCTTAATTGATTAATTACTTACAAATGTTTTTTTTTTTTAAGCTTTTGTAATAAAATGTTTTCTGTATTAGCATATGTTATTTGTTATTTTACTAAGTGTTCAGTCCTTTAACCCTTCTGTTGGCACCACTTTTGTTTGTCACATTGCTACCACCACGGTCCAGCCAGACCGTCATATATTTATACCATCATATATTTATTTGAATTTCCAATGCAAATTTATGTTAGAAAAATGTACATGTTTATTGAAAAAATATGTTTTTAGTTTTTAAAAAATTTCACATTTTGAAATCTTTCACATTTTGAAATGTGAAAAATTTTCACATTTGCAAACAAAACACTTTAAACTGTATGTCTGAGGAACCAAAATAAGGAGATGATAAAGGTTTACTTTGTGGATTCTAATTTTAAATTACAATTCCAATGGTCGTTTGTGTAATGGTGTGTGTTGATTCAAAACTTTTGTTTTCATAGTAAAATAAGTTTATACTTCAAAAAGAAAGGATGATAATATTTATATGCATACAAACAACTCTTTGAACACGTTGCTAACGATTAAGTTAAGCAAAAATATCGAAAAAAAATATGAGAGAATGCATACGGTCTGGCCAGACCGTGGTGGTACCAATATGACTATAGTTTTAAAATCACCAAAATCTCGCCTCCTTCATACCTCAAGACTCCGATTTTTTTATAAATCTATTTAGAAATAGTTATTTTCGGATATCACGGACTTTGGAGATCATAGTGATGTTACAAATAACAAAATAATGTCAGCAAAGTTGAAAAAGTTCTGGCCAGACCGTGGTGCCAATATCAGGGTTAAGGGGGTGTTCTCAATTAAAAGGTTAAAAAGAAGCGTTTTTTCGTGAATTTTTTAGAAGGAGGAAAAGAGAAATGAAACCATTGAGAACTCAAGGTATATTTTGGTATATATTCAAAGTTTATAAATTTTTTTTTTTTGTTGCCAGTAAAATAATAGATTGCAACAAATTTATTATTATTATTATCTTGCCGCTGTAGAAAAAATCTTTAAATTATGATTTTTCTTGGGATTAAAAAAAAAATGTCTTTAAAAAAAAACACTTTAACCCTGTAATGCTTAGCGGTGCTATATGGCACCTTGTCACTGAGCCGGGTTCAAAAACGATTTTTTCTCAAGTTACTTTCTTGACCTATCTACTTTGGTTACCGCTTGTCCTCAATGGGTTAAGGTGCTATAACAATTATTCAAATAGACTTTTTGTCTTTGAAGAGAATTAAATTTTTTGGACCTTCTAATTCAGGACACCTCCTTAAACCGCAAAATTTTGCTTTTCCTAAAATAAAACTTAATATTCATAATCAACGACCCTTATGCACTAATTGGTTCGCCATTTTGGATCCACCATTTTGTTTTTCTAAAAATAGACTTCATATTCGTGATCAGTGACCTCAAAAATCACCATATACTGAGTTTCGCTAGAATCAAACAATATCTTCAACTTTTGGACAATTTTTTGGGGTTTGGGACGATATATCCTGGTATTTGAAGATCTCAAACCTAACGTTACATGAGTTTGTCTTCTGTCTATAGTAAAAGAAAAAGCGAACTAACTATAAATCATAACAATAGAAAAGATTTTCGCAAAGTCTCTATTTAAGCTTTAATTTACTTATTACAAGTTTTCTTTCAAAAGCAAAAAAAAATATTTTCAAAACTTTAACTAGTCACTTAACAATTTTTATCTACCTAAAATTCCTTTCAAATATTATCCATGCATGCATGATACCAACAAATATATATGTAAACTTGTAAGCAATTCATTTTTTTAAAAAATATTAAACACTTTTTCTTTAGTATTTTAACTTTGCACTAATGATTTAATGATTTTCGTACTCAAGCATTTAGAGCGAAATAATTGACCAGCACAAAATACACACATGCATACAAATACACTGAAAGTCAATTAACAAAAATAACAAGAGTTTGCTATTGTTTTTGCTGTTGCCATTAACTAATTGTGTTAATTATCGACATTATTGACCACCGTAAAAATGCAAAAATGCAATGTAAAAGTATTCAGCAGTTAGTTGATATTAACCAGCTAGAAACAAAGCAAATGTACCAGTAGATACACAAATACAGGCATACAAATAGATAAAATTAGGGTGCGTCGAAAAATAATTAATAGTGTCTCTCGGTAACGGAATGTATTTGCAAAGAAAACAGTGAAGTGATAAAGAAATGCTTATGTAAAAACTGTTTTCGGGTTTTTTGAAATTTTCTTAATGATCTACAGATATTGTTTAGAAAATGGAACCCCCCAGTTAAGCTGCATACATACTGAAGTTCGAAAATATAAGGTGAAGTTTTTGCCAATTTCAACTTGCACAATGTTTAGTTCTATTGGGCAGTAGTCACAAACGCTCCGAGTTGGGGGGGGGGGGGGTTAAATTTTGACATTTTGGTCATACAGCCCCTGTTTTGATTCAAACGTTTAAAAAGATTAATTAAAAATTTTAATTAATTCAAAATGTGACCATTTTTTTCAAAATCAAAAATATTTTTTTTTTTTTTGTCGAAAAAAGCTCAGGCCTTTTCCTTTTAGAATTTTTAAGTCCAAAAGTGGGCTGAAACTTTTTTATCTATCAAAATTAACTTCGAATAACTCGAAACATCCGAGTTTCACTTCCTTGATCACATAACTGAAAGTCAATTTGGTGACAATTAAAAAAGAAAGCTTAATAAAATTAACTTTCATTTAATGTTTATACCTAAACATATAAAAGAATACAAAAATTTAAAATATTCTAATTTTATGTATTTATGTTGTAAGTAAATAAATATAATTCTACTGTTTTACTATTACAATTTTTCATTATTATTTTTCGCAGGTAATTTTATAACTAAGACACATGTAATTCAAATGACCTCAAATACTACAAATGAAATACTTTAAAAAAATGCAAAAAAAAACCACACAATCCTCACATTCATACATTTTAAATTAACCTCTTTTTCAACGCGATTTAATACCGGCATTTATAAAAATGCAAGCAGCCAGTCAACAATGGCATATTGACAGTCAGTCAGTCAGGCAGTCAGGTAGACAGTCAGTCAAGTGCTGCCCTAAGCAACAACTCTACATACGAGTACATTCACTCTATATTACACTTCACGCATGCGCGCCACACACCCAAGAAATCAAAGAGTATGTAAAAGATAAAAATATTGCGCCTTTTTGCCCTATTTCAATGTGTAATCGTATTATAAAATAAAAAAAGAAGAAAAATAAAAAATAAAAAAATTTGCAATAATAACAACAAACAAATGCTAAAATATTATTACAACCAAATTTGTTATTTAGTTTAGTTTTATCAGCACACTAACACAAACACAAAAAAATACAATTAAAAACTGAAGGAACTAATTTTTGTTTGAAATATGGGAGCGTTTGAGCGCATTAAATTGGTAAAAACAAATATTTTGAAATAGTAAAATTTTACTATATCGACAGTTTTTGTTTATTAGGGTGTATTGAAAAAAAAAACGTTGGAGGCCCGTAGTGTAAATTATATACGATTTAGAAATGATTCAATATCAATTAAATCGGAATTTACCGAAAAACGAATTAGTCAGTATCGTATTTATTATTTTTATGTTTCAGGCTTCACATGCAATTCATTATTGATTTAAAGTATGCCATCCGTACATATCAAGAGGTTTTTATTGATCGGTATAGAAAGAAATGCAAGTATCATTTTGGTGTACTCAACTGTGCTCTCCGACATTTGGAGCAATTCAATTTTTTTTCATTGAATTTTGTAAAATAATCATTATTTTCGGTCTCTGCTTAATATGTTAAAAATAGGCAAACTTTAGGCTCGCATAAATCAAAAATTAGATGTAAACTATAATATTTTTTTCTAGGGATCTTTTAGAATCCACTTTCGAAACATTGTCATTTTTTGTTTGTTTTTGTGTTATCACGCTCAGTGCGGCACCTATGTATCTATCTCCTAAACTAATGTAGATCCCATTTTGAAATTTTAAGGACATAATTTAAATACTTTAAGCTAAATGTTGAAAAAAAAATTTATTTCTAAATGGTCGAAGTTATTTAAATTCTGTTTTTAAACTTTTACTTCCGGTATGGTGCATAAAAAATATTTTAATTACCGGTCTAACTCCATAATTGAAAAGAACAGTAAATTTTCTATTTAAATTACAATGTTTAATATTTTATTGTAAAATTGTGTGTCTACATTAATATTTTCAAGTTCAATTAGGCCGAATTTCAGAACTTCACATTTTTTACGTTGTCCGCTTCACATGAAATGCTTCAAATATTAACTAACAGATTTTACACCTATTACCCAACAACCAGAAAACCTAGGTGGAGGATTTTCATTATTTTTGAAACAAAAACCTTCGTTAGTTTTGCATATAAGATGATTTTAATGATTTATAATAAAATTGTCTGAAAAAAAATTATTCTGGAATATCTATTTTATTTATTTTTTTTGTTATGAGAGTATACCAAAATTCAAAATATTAACGAAGTTATAGCACATAATCGAGAGTTCCTGTTGGTTAAATTGTATGTGTTGTTAAAACTTTAAAAGCGTTTTTCTCGAAACAACGTTTTTTTGATCGGCCCAGGGGTTTGAAGAAATTCTATAAAGCCGATTGGGCTGAAATTTGAATATGTTATTTTAAACTCCAATGGCTCTCACAGGTAGTAGAATTGTTTATTTCTAAACATAAAGCTCAATTTTTGAAATTTTTTTTTTAGAAGTCTGCCATTTTGTTATTTTTTAACAAAAAAGTTTAAATCTACTACCTGCCAGAATTGCAAATCTACAAAACGATATTCTATTTAAATGTTTTATCTCAGATCACTTCAAGTGCCGCGGTGATTGGCCGGGTGATTGGCCAGCCATACACCTCTTTTTAGATGTCCACTTTGGACGTAAAAAACACTAAAAATATATCACAAAATAAACTCCAAACATTAAAAACAGTTAAAGTTGTCAACAATAATATATTAAAAATTTAAATGATTGTATTTTATTTTGTTATAATAAAAACTTTCCGAAAAAACCTTGAAAATTAGGCCGGAATACCAGGGGGTCACTCTGTAGTTCGATTCGAAAGGCAGTTCTATTCGAATGCCAAATTCGATTCGAAAAGGTACAAAATTAAATCTGGAGGGTTACTCTGTAGTTCGATTCGAAAGAAAATTTACTCGAATTCGAACGATTGGTACTCTAGAAAACATTTTCGAATAATATTTGTGCGATATTCAGGGGGTTAATCTCTGTTGTTCGATTCGAAAGGCAGTTCTATTCGAATGCCAAATTCGAATTGAAAGGCACAAAATGAAATCTGAACATCGAACAAATATTATTCGAAAATGGTTTCTAGAGTACCAATCCTTCGAATTCGAGTAAATTTTCTTTCGAACCGAACAACAGGGTAAGCCTCAAGAAACTTGCAAACTTAGTTTTAGTCTCAATAAAATTTAAATTTTAAAAATTTATGAACGTTGAACTATTATTTTAAATGAAATTTTCAAAACAGAAATATCTTTATCTAACTGCGAATATGAATAAGAAATAATAGCAGAAAGAAGTATGTTCTTTATGGAGAGTGCGCCATCTATATGTCAAATGGGAAATCCGACATACAGATGACGTTATTTTCCCGCTATTTTTAAAATCGAACAAACCTTTATCTGTAATTTTTTTTGGATTTTAGTTTAGTTTTGTGTTTTATTTGCGCATTTTTTGGATAAAAGAATTTAGAAATTGTAAAACTTTCATTCATTTACGAATTGTCAATAAAAGGAAGGAACATAAGGTAATGAATGTTGCTATTTTAAATTCTTTTACTATTATGGTATTTCATTCATTATGGTTTTACCTACCATCACAGGGTAAAAACACAAAAGAAAGGCTTGAGGTTAACCATATCGAAAAAATTATATACTTAGGTTAATATATTAAGAAGTATTTGTGCACTCTTGGCCAAGTGTATTAAAAACACTAATTAGATTGATATCAGAGGTTACCATGCTCATATGATAATTTCTGTTGTAGGTATATATTTTTTGCTGTTGTTGTATTTTTCGTATTACCCAAAACTTTACAAGGGCTTATCAGCGAACTTGGTAAAAGATAAACTATATCATGCCGTAAAAAGTTTGGTATGCTTAAATCAGCATGGTTTGATTTCTGATCGGTCTACTGTTTTAATCTTGTATCTTTAACAGAAAACTGTCTGCTTTTCATGATTAATTCCAAGGCGATACAATAAGGCATTTGATAGGGTAAGTCATAATATTTTGATCTCCAAATTAAAAAACGTGGGCTTTCACTCTGCCTTTCTAGAATGAATCAGATTGTATTTACTTTGCTGTTAGCTTTGATTCAAATTTTGCATTTATCAGCCATTTCAACTACACAGTTTCCAACTTCTTACAATGCTCATTTTATGCTTTTAAGTTTAAAAAATACTGGAACGTAGGAGATCTATTAATTTCAATATCTCAGTTAAAAATCTTAGACATTTTGATTTTTTTCATATTGGCCGATATACTTAGGACAAATTATGGTTTAAATGTACCTATTGTTAGGGTGTTACTTGAATTTTATTGTATATGAAATTCTTCAGGTATTGAATTTACTTGTTCTAAGAACATTTTTAAGAGTACTCTCAATTCCAGCTTTTTGTGATTTTTTCTTTAATATTATTGCTTTGTTTAAATTCCCCTAACTAGTCTGCAAGAACTTTCTTCTTTCCAAAATTCATTAAAAAAAATCACTGTCTTCATGGGGGAAAAGGAGAAGATTCGAACCCGAAGACCCCCCCTTAGATTAGCTACTCCAATTTCATCTTAAAAAATTTAATTTTCAATTACTTTGGGTGACATGAACTGTGCCGACCAACTTTGACTTGTTTGCGGTTACTAATTTCCTTGAAATTACTATTGATGAAAAATCATTCAGTATTAAAATATAATAATTTACTTTTTTCATGCAGTTACCAGATGAGCAGCTAGTAAAAGTAATAAACAAAAACAAAGAAAAGAAATTTATAAATGTTCGAACTGCAACTTCGACATGCCAATGACCTGATAAACTAATACAAAAACAATACCCTACACCTTTCTTCTTGTTTATAGGTAACTATGAGTACATTCATCCGGTACCATGACATAGCTACTAACTTGTTGAACATCATATTCAAAGTAAAGAGCAAACTCATCTTATCTGAAGCGGCATCATCAACCAACCATCAACCATTCAACCAATTCAACCATACGATGTGATGTGTTGTGAAGTGAAGTGATTACAACGATAGTAGGCAAATCAATTCATAAACCAAGACCAACAAAAAATAAATTAACTTGAAAACAAAAAAACCTTTAAGCGATCTTTCTGCTGTTATTGTAGCTGAAGCGAAGAAAAAAACTAATTTAAATTTCTTCTCATTTTTCTTATCTTTTCAAGAAAGAAGAAAAAAAAAGCAACTCAGAAATACTCAGAAAATAAAAACTGATTTAAGAAAAAAGAAAAAAAAAACAATTTTACTTTCACTGCCAATTTGCCATTAACTTGATTTGCATCATTACCACTGGGTAGTACATACTACATAGTAGTAGTAGCACATGCAGACAAACAGACAGAAGGACAGAGAGACAGACAGACAGGTGGGAAGGCAGGCAGGCAGGCAGGCAGGCAGGCAAAGAGGTAGCCAGGCTAGTGCATATTCAGGCAGTTTCATATTTGTACATGCATGTGTGTATATAGTAGATATGATATCTCACAGTAATTGTGAGATATAGATATATTGTATCTGCATGTTAACTTTAAGATACCTATATATATTTGTTGTTGTTGCTGTTACTTTGTTGCTGTGGCTGCCTGGAAGCTGCGTTTACACTTTTGTTCAGTGTAGCTGGTGTTTTTTGCTGTTGTAATGTTGTTACTCTTGTCGTGGCCGCTGTAAAATGCTGTAGGCTGTTGATATTTCTTCTGCTTCATTTTGCTATGCTGGTCTTTTTGTTTAATTTTTTGTTTTTGGTTGGCCAGGCTGGAAGGTACAGCATCTCTATATCTGCATTTCTCTGTTTATTTTTTCTGCGCATGTGCGCACAATTTTCAACTTTTAGCCACATGTCAAACATCAAGTATGACTTTTTTTTGTCGCTGTAGCTGTGTCTGTCTGACGCTGCATGTGCATTGTGTTGGTTGCAAATTCATTCAGCGCAAAAAGCCTGAAAAAAATTCAGTAATAATAAGAGAAGGTGGATGAGCATTCCCGCACGCGTTTGATATTTACTCGAAAGTTTGTATATATGTACATATATATGTGGGAAAAGTACTTACTTTTTCTTAGATATTTATATATCTTCTGTTCCATAGTATTGAAAGTGAAAGAAGCGTCTGTTTTTTTTTCCTTTTTTTTTTTTGGCTTGTCATTTGCCACATTTGCCGCCATCATTCCAGGAGTTTTTTTTTGGTTTAGAGTTGGATTTTTACATTGAAAGGCTTTTATTTGTATTCGTTTTTTTTAATGGCATGAAATTGAAAGTTTAATGTTTTTGTTTTATCAGGTGAATTAAAAAAAGTTAATAAAAAATGTGTCTATATCAATTTGAAAATGGCAATAAATTTGCTATTAAATTGAATAATTTTCACTATGAAGAAAGAAAGAAATTTGTTGATTTAAAGTATTTAGTGGTGAAAAGTCATAAATAAACCAAAAGGGTTAAGTGGTTTCTCAAGTACAGTAATCTCCGTTTAATAACGTAGATTAAAATTATCAATTTCTAGTTCAATTAACCGAGGAATGCAATTTATTAAGGAATTTGAGTACATTTTGTTCAAGTTCACTTGAAATTCCACAACAAACTTTCTATAAAAAAACAACTGGTGAATTAAGTCCGAGATCGCGATATATTAGCCAAAGTGGTACTCTGTTCTCTTTCTTGAAATACTCTCAAAATGAGTCTGAAGAGAAGTCCCCAACATTTTTTTAAACAAATTCAAATGTACGTGCCATTTTAATAATGATGGACAGCAAACCTATGTTTTTCTCAAATTTTTTTGCACTTATCAATATTTTTGCATGCTTTCAGGAGTTTTTTCTCCTGCAACATTTGCTTTTATTCAAACTTTGTCGTAAATATAATGCATATTGCTTATGAAATTTCAGGCTCAACGTAAAATTTCTGCCCCAATTAAACGGTCAACCCAATTAAGCTGGAGTCAGTTAACCGTGGATTAGTGCAATTAAAGCTGAATCCATCAAGAGAAGGATAACTTCTTTAAGAGCTTGGAAATGAATATTATATATCCACTATGGCATGGTTTTCCCTCATGCAAAAGTTCCTCTCCACGTTTACTCTTTAGAATTTATAAGTCTTATCACTCACGTTTTCACCTTATTTCACTTTGAGACTCTTCAAATAAATACAAGGATAGGTAAAGTATGCGTAAATTAGTTAGTGCTGGAGAAATATGCAACAATCACTACACCTGGAATTGATTTAAGACTTTTGGGGTGATATTAGAAAACCGATTCTCATATTGAAATTGAATATTTTAGGGAATCTGCAGACTAGAGTGATAGCAGCAAAGTGGTTTCTGCGATTTCTTTCAGAAAGCCTTTTCAAAAGTAAATTGCTATAAATGAGAAATCGCAAGTTTATTCTTTTATTTTTTTTTGTTTACATCTGCAATTTACTTTAAAAGCGACTTTCTGAGGGCAACTTGGGCCAATTTCCTTGGGAATGTAAACTCCGCCTAAAACAACAAAGCAACCCTCTCAAGTTTATTTTTATAAAACACGCTGCAGTTTAAACTAGATTTTAAGGTGGGTAGAAGGACCATAGGGCTTTAATTAATTGTCATTGAACTTTGCCCTCATAGAGGAACAAGCAAAAATTTGAAAGAGAAGAGAGAATGCACAGAGAATGGGAAAAGTTTTAAGAGGGGGGAAAAAGGCAAACTTTACGCTTACCACACTCTCAAACTTTTTAGGTTTTTCAAGAAATCTGAGATTTTCAGGAAATACAGGGCCATAGGGCTATAATTCATTGACATTGAACTTTACCCTGATAGAGGAACAAGCAAAAATTTGAATGAGAAGTGAGAATGTACAGAGAATGGGAAAAGTTTTAAGAGGGGGTAAAAGAGGAAAACTTTACGCTTACCACACTCCTTAGGTTTTTCAAGGAATCTGAGATTTTCAGGGACTACCTCCAAAAGATTCTACAGACAAAACGAGTCAATAAGCCCAAAAAAAAATCATTCAAACTGAGACACCATTGATAAATTGCTTTCTCCGAAGCTCCAAGTTATAGCCTCGGGTTTGAAGAGGAAATTATTCATTATCATCATTACCCAGACCACTAGTTAAAAATAAAAATTGTGTGCTACATCGGGTATGAAAAGCTTAAAGCAATTTTGATCAATTAAATTTGGCCAATTTTAAATCAGTTTTGAAGAATTTATGTCATTCCGAGCACAGTTTAATTAATTTGAAAATCGTTTTAATCAATTTTAAGTTCCATTTAATCAATTTTTGTTTTACATATTATTCAACCTGTTCTGAACTGTCATCCGCATAGTCCATCTATTCAATCCAATGTCACACGCCTTTTCTCCAATTTGATCTATATTTCACGCCTGGATATTACATTCATTCCAGTGAGGAGTAAGAACGGTTGAGCCCTTATAGCTGCTATGGATCAAGGCTATTATTGAGATATTATATAAAGTACGATAAACAAATCCTAAGTATAAATATTGAAAAAGTTCTTTTCTTTCAAATTTCTACAAATTCAGTAAGTATTTTTCAATTGGAATCAACGTTCTCAAATTAAATTTATCTAGAAATCTGCGCCATTATTCAGAGCGATTGAATCCTTTTCATAGTTCTCAAAAGTTGTGCAAATGAGCCAATGTCTGCAAAAAATACAATGATGAAAAATCATTTAAATATATAATTTATCAAGATGTAGTTTCGTAAAGATCGTCAAGATAGATATTATTCAGATTTTTAGAAAAACTGTTGTAGCATAAAAAAAGTGCTTGCAGTCTTATATGTAAAATCGACTAAAATAAAGCTATTAAATATTTAACTCTTCACACCTTGGGTAAAATGAAATTCTCAAAAAAAAAAAAAATTGACCAATCTGCATTTATTTTTGACACACATGTGCTATTGAATTTATTTATTTTTTTCAATTTGCCCCAAGGGAATAAACTTCTCGATTTCGTTGTGAAAACTTTAATATAAAACAAAATAAAAATGAGATAAAACCTTTCGATTATTAAAAGGCTATAAAAAGAAAGTTTTATCATATTTTAATTTTCGATTAGTTAGCCTCAAGTAAAATATTTCTTTTATTTTTATATCGACTAAAATTTCAAAAAACAAAAAAAAAAAAAAAAAAATTTTGAACTAAGAAACTGTGAACCACAATCTTTCGAAGTATCATACCAGACGCACCTTAGTTTTTAGAGATTTTCTTCGTTTCTATATGATTTCTGTAGAATAAATTTTAAGCGATTTTTTTTTGTTTTCTTTAACAAAAACGCACACATTTTAAAGCGCTATTAGAAATCAATCATTCATATTAGTTTTTTTTATTTTGGTGATTATGTTGAAAAATTCATTTGTATATTCGTTTCCTATACAATATACACGCCAATATCTACAAAAGAAAAATTATTAAATAATTATGCAGCAGTAATTATGTGAGGTTCGTTGCTATAGTCTTTTGTTTTGCATACGAGCATAGATATGCTGAAATTTTATTTTTTGTAGTAGAGAATGTATTTATATTGTTATATTTATTTGAAAGTAAAGTAAAAATACACATAATCTTCTTCTAATCGTCTTTTCTTTTGTTTATGGAATCGCCAGTAAATTTTGACCTTAGTCAAATTTGAGTTATTCAGTGTGCGTTTTAAAGGGATTTGCAAATAAGGTCGACTCGCCAATCAATTATAAACATAAAATTCAGTCTTGAAGAATTTCAGATAAATTCGGACCGAACAGCTATTACGAGGAAGTCGGCCCGTTGTTTTTTAGTTTACAACAGTTCTTGCAAAAAACTGGTCTTTGGTTAGACTATATTTAATAAAAAAAGTTGAGTTTTCTGACTACACATTCTGCAAAAAGTTTTCATATTGCATATTTTACGGTTTGATTTTAGCAAACAAAATTTAATTTCCAAATATTTGATATTTTTGCTAAATATTAAAATAATTTCTATTACAAAATCGTTAAAAGGTGAATACAAAAAATTGAAATTGCTAGTTATATAATATTTACACACAATTTTCAAATACTTTATAACAGCTTTTCTTATAAAGCAAAAATTACATTATTGCAATAAAATCATTGTTTTTAATCGGTTTTGTATTTGGAACAACACTCAATTACAAACCGTCAAATATGTCAAAGATTGTACATTTACTAGATTTCAGATAAAACTTCGTCAGCTTCCAAGAATTTAACCTTGAAGTGCAAATACCAAGAATAATAATAAGCAAACGAACAAACCAGCAATAAAAGTAACAACAACAAGAACAACAGAAACAAAACATGACAAGAAAAAAGTAAAACACACGAATTGATTTGATGGCAAAAATGATGATGAAGAATATAAATCGAATGTACATGGATGGAGTCGTAGAATACAATCACTTTTATTTTTATATATACATACATACATACATACATATTTATATGTATAGGTAGCTAAAAAATAAAAAAAACTACAAAAGTAACAACAAAATGCGAGTATTACAATTCTTCAACATACATATGTCTATACATAACTAAAACAACAATAATAACAATCTTACGAGTATAAATAATTACTTAAAATTAATCAAAAATATTTATACAAATATAATGCGCAAATGCTGCAAGTGTGCAAAATTAAATAAATATTTTTTTTTTTTCAATTTTGCAAATTAAATGTAAAATTTTTTTTTTTTATATTTCTACTTTGCCAAAAATATAAAAATGTAAATAAGCAGTTAAATTTAAAAATGATCTAAACACACTTCAGAACAGCGAAAAAAAATATATGAGCTTTAATAAATTGTTTGTCAATTGTAATGTAATTAGAAGAAATACACCATGCAACAAAGTTATACTTTAAAGCTTAAAAGTTAGTGAGTAGATGTCAACAGACGCTTAATAGTTTAAGGTTTTTGGGTTTAAATCATTTAGTCTCCAACTGATAAATAAATGATGCACAAATGAGAGGTTGTCAAATTATTTTTTTTTCAACCGTTGCACAATCAATTTTTATTTGGCCCTTAAACTGTATTAGAAAAAAAAACAATGCAGTGTAGTCTCACGTAAATAAAACAATTAATTTTATGTTTTTATTGAGTTATTTTATTGTACAACTGTTTGACGATGTGTGTCGATGGATAGCGCACGATCGAATGCTTCAATCAAGAAAGCTGTCATGGCTGTTCAAAATACTGTCATGGTGGACTAAAATGCTGTCATGGCGGACCAAAATGCTATCATGGCGGATCAAAATGCTGTCGTGGAGGATCAAAATGCTGTCATGGCCACCTAAGTGCTGTCATGGCCAACATCATTTACGCCAATGACAGCTACAGAGTCTCACTTTACAGAGTTACCAGAGTTTCAGCTTAAAGAAGCCCCAAATGTCAATTTGCCATAACATCGAAGTGTAGCACTGAATTTGAGTTTATTCGAATTTAAAAACATTTTATAAGTTTTAGTGTTTTTTTTTGAATGGTGCTAAAATTAATTACAAGACAAGTGATGCAGAAATACTTTGTAACTACTTAGCTTTTTATAGGGTATCATATGTGGTAACTTTGATAATCATTGTTTGGTTTTGTATGTACTATTTTTAGAACTAATTATTTGGTAGCTTTTCCCTCTAATGATTTCACTTTGCACATGAATATAAATGATGCTGATGAAGAGGGTATTCACCGGAATTTTTGTGGTATGTGAAAACAGATATCGAAGTCAAGGAACGAGTAGTGTAATATGCAACCTGAAATATAAGGTATCAGCTACTATTCACAAACCTTTTGGTTTATATTTATTAGGGATTTTTTCACACAATTTTTTTACCATATTTGGAACCGGTTCTGATTGGTACCTGAACGATGTGAATTGGCACTTCTTCGCTACATGAGAAATAGTGACGGTCTTCCAAACGGATATCTTTGCCATCAACTTATCGGGCCTAGGCCGAAATTTTCACATCCATTCATGTTGTGTGAATAGTATATTGAGATGAGGTCTCCACAAAATACAAATAGCATTGTTAAAATTCCTTTTAACATAGAATTTATTTATATTAACGTAAATATGAAATCCTTGAGACTCGGGGAAAACAAAGAAATACGAAATATTTAGTAATTTTATACTATTCTCATGATTTTGAGAATAGTCTTGCTTTCGAGATTTTGACTGCTATTTAGTTTAACAGGCTCATCTCTAACGGCTTCAGTGGACTCTGTTTTCAAAATGAAGTGAGGTTTCTTCCTTGCTCTGCTGCCTAACAGCATCATCTACGCTCTCGTCGATTTTTCTTTTCAATCACAAGCACGAATCTATCTATCTTTCGGTTTCGTTCTTTATGCACACTTATGCTCGGCAATAACAAACCTCCGATTATTTTTATAAAATTCAATTGTATTTAACGCACGGAAGCTATTTAAATTGATAAAACCTTAACTCTAAAAAATATGAAGACTACACTGCTTGAAAAATGCAAAATAATGGCAATGACAGTAGCCTGCGTTGCCAATTATATCAGTGAAGGCTTTGCTGCAGGGTCGCAAAAATTACCATAAAACATAGTTATTTTTAAGGAATGCTCGACAGAAACAGCGAAACCTTTTTGGAAAAATCTGCTTCACATTTTCATTTTAATCTGAGGATCACAAAACATTTTAAAACATAAAAATTAATAAGTAAGAGTTGAATTTTTATATATCGTTGCCTTAATTTGCTAAGGCCTTAACATGCATTTTTAAAATTTTACAGGAGAAGCAAAAAATATTTTGTTATTTAAAGTACTGTTTTGAGAATTTTCAATTTAAACTAAAAGAAAAGATTATAAGTTTTCGGTGCAGGTCTCTAAAGTGTTTAGCTCAGCCCTTGTTTGCCCTTTATCATAATCCATCAAAAACTCGATTTCGAAAAATTTGAATTTAGAGACTTGGCAAATTAAGGCAGCGATATATCCTTTTTACCCTATGATGGTAGGTAAAACAATAATGAATGAAATACTTACCATAATAGTAAAATAATTTGAAATATTAACATTCATTACCTTATCTTCTTTTTAATTACTCTTGCCTGCCAGTACTACTTTTCGGTCACATTAATACACACTTTTATTAAGCATTCGTATTCGAATGAATCAAAAGCTGCCATCGAATGGTCAGCGATATATTCTATTTATGGAAAAAATATCAATTTTGATAAAATTTATTAAAAATTTCTGCGGGGACCGATAATAAAACTTTATTCATTTATTAAATTCTACATAGTGCTATTAAATTATCGATTTGAAAGACTTGCTATAGCTACAGGAAATATGTTTCAACTAATTAAAATAAAATACCACAATTATTTTCAGTTTTATGCCATTGTTTTGCTACCAACTTAATCTTTTTTCAAATGGTAAATTTATTAAGCTTAAGATTTTTTTCAGTTTAATTAAAGACTTACGTAGTTACTTCCCTATCACCGCATAGTCTCCCCAACAAAGCAAACCAAAGCGAAGCGAAGCTCCCACACTCATACACAGGTGATATTTGGTGATACGCGAAGTAAAACAGAAGAAGAGGAAGAAGATCTGCACAATCTTTGATTGGAATCGGTGATTTCGACTTTTTGACTGTCCGTCTGTCTACACCATCGTCTTCATCATCATCATTACCACATCAATTTCAATCAACGTGACTTTTACCCAATGCGAATTTAACTTTAAACATTTTTAAAAATTTTTCAAACTTTTGCGTTTTTCTGTTGTTATTTTTTTATAGAAATATTTGGGTTTTGCTATTATTGGCCATGATTGATTTTGGCTTTTTCTGTAAATTGACACTGTCAATTTTTTTCATAGACTTTTTTCTTTCTTTTTATTTTTTTTTCATAAATGTATTTTTTGCTATTTGTAAAATTTCTCATATTTTGCCAAGAGAAAAATATGAAATTTATAAAAAAATTCGTTGAATTTCGTTGCCGTACATTTTTTTTTGTACTGTGAATTTTATTGTTTTGTTTTTGGTTGCTGTTAATGGTTAAGATATTGCCAATTACCACAATTTTTTTTTTTCTTTTTTTCAAATGGCTATTTCGTGTTTTGCTAATGAGTGTTTTGCGTATTTTTAGCGTCATTTTTTTCTTGTTTATTGTTTTCTTTTTGTTGGTTTTAATTTTTTTCTTAAGAAAGTGAAAAGTGTGAAAATTAAAATTTTGTCACGATAAATTTATAAATATTTTTAGTGGATTTCTATGAAAAATGCATACTTTATTTTTATATTAGTAAACAGAAATTTGAATAGATACCAGTTATACATAGTTATATTATTTTTTTTTTTTTAATCATTAATATAGCATAAAACATCAAAAATTAATATTCCTCATATAGTTAGTAAGATTTTGTCTGGGCATGCACCAAGTGCCCAGTACCGAACTGGCATCCATAGATCCGGGCGCAATACTCAAATTCTTGAGGGAGACTGGACTGGATGAGGTACTCTAGGCAGATTAGACTAGAAAGAAAAGAGGGATGTACAATAGATCTTATAGGTCGCGGTACAACGACAGAAACCTCTATAATACAATACAATAGTAAGATTTTTGTAATGTCCGCAAACTTAGAAGCTTCACCTTTTTGGGCTCTGTTATTTTCATTTTTTTGAAGCTTATGATCAATTCACCTTCACTTCGGCTAATTTAAATTATAAGACTTTGCCTTTTATTTAATATCTAATCATTTGCGCAAAATTTTGTAAAAAAAATAATTCTTTATTGAATTAATATAAGATTCATACTATCTCTTCTCTCTATATATCAAAATGAAAATATGACTGTAAGTCTCGAAATAGCACCGAAACCACAGCACAGATTAACGGTTCACGATGCATAATGTCTCTGTTCATAAAATAGGCATAGTTTGAGTTCAAAATTACAAGTGGGTGTGGCACTTCCATACAAATTATATATATCTGGAACCATTTACGGTACAGTACTAAAATATCGAATAAGGACGTCGATTGACAATGCCATACTACAGGAAAAATGTTGGTGAGATTATAAAAAAGAGTGTGACATCCCCGATATTATCTGAATGTTCATTATGAAATATCATAAAACAATTTGAAGTACGGTACTAAAATCTAGTATTATTTGTCTATGGCTTTCTGTTCCAATAAAATTATGAATAATATCTAACTGCAAATATGAAAGAGAAATAACAGCAGAAAGATGTACTTTATATGGGAGGATGCGCCATCTATATGTAATATGTGAAAACTGATATACAGATGGCGTTGTTATCCCTATTTTAAAATCGAACAAACCTTTATGTATAATTTTTTTTTGCATTTTAGTTTTGTTTTTCTAATATTTGTGCATTTTCTTGATATAAAAATTTATAAGTTATAAAACTTTCATTGCAAAAATTTGGAATCATCTTGATATATGTATATATGTTGTCCTAAGTTTCCACGGGGAAGTAAAGAGCCACAACAAAACTTACAGCTTTTGTTAGTTTCAATTATTTCAGCTTCGAGGTTTCTTTTCCAAATCATTGCCGGTCTGCCTCGTCGCCGACTGCCTTGAGGATTCCAGTCGACTACACTTCAAGTGATGTCGTTTGGTGCTCTTCTCAAAACATTTTCAAACTACCTCCATTTCCTTTTAACAATTTCGATTTGCATTGGTATTTGAGCTGTGCTACGCCACAGGTTGCCGTTTGATATGGTGTCGGGCTAGAATATGCGGAGGCAGCGGTTGATAAAAACCTGAAGAGCTTGAGTATCTATCGCCACTGGGTTCCATGTTTCGCACCCGTAAAATATGAATTATGAATTTAACAATTGAGTTGAATATTTTTATTTCAATGCGTCGAGTGATGATTGAGAAACTTAAAGGCGCCGAAAGCTTGTTTTTTTTTTATTTTATTTTTTTTTGTTGCGATTAACGATATCTTACCTTGATCCTCCGCTAGCACATATTATGCTCCCAAGATAACAAAAATAGTTTATTTATTTAAGCTCCATACCTTCGAGTTGGAATTTGCCGATATTTACTTTGAGACCTACTCTCACTGCTGCTTCTTGATAAAAGAATTTATTAATTGTAAAACTTTCATTTAAATACGAATGCTTAATAAAAGTGTTTATTAATGTGACCTAAAAAATTATAAAGGTTTGTATATTAAGAATAATGTGGACACAATTGGACAAGTAGGTTAGAAATACCAATTAGATTAATATCGGAGGTTGCCATGGTCATATGGTAAATTGTGTTGAATATGTTTTTTGCTGTTTTTGTAATTTTCGTATTACCCAAACTTTGCAAGGGCCGCTTAGCAATGCTAGGCGAAACCCTGGACTATAAAATTCAAAAATCGATTTTTATAGTTTTTTTTTCAAAAAGACTCAGCTCACGAATAGTAATTGCAAGAGTTGAATTATTTAAGCAATCATCATAAAATAAACCGAAGTTTATTTTTAGAGGGGTACAATAAAACATTTTCTTATTTAGTATGAAACAGTGGCGATCCTACGAAAATAGAAAATGAAAAATTTAAAAAACCCTGGTTACACTTTTTGAAATATAAAAACGTATTCTTTTATAACGAAGTAAGCAATAATGCGTATATGTTATCACATTATGTGACGAGTGCAGAAGGTACTCATATTAGTTTTGATTTCTCCTTCTCATGTAAAATAATAAAAATTTTAGTAAGGGCCTTTCTACATCATTTTTCTCATGTAAAATAATAAAAATTTTAGTAAGGGCCTTTCTACATTAAAGTCAATTATATGTGAAATTTCTCAAACAAATGATATTTCTGATATACCCTCAACTAGTTGCTCTAATTTGTATAATTCTAAAGCGAAAAAATATCTTTCAGTGCTGTGTAAATCCAAGAGCGTGTCATTATTTCATAAATTTAGCATTTAATTAAGAGAACCTTACCATATTTGCAAAGTTAGTCAATTAGCTAATTGTCTATTTATTAATATTGATTTTAAAAAAAGTTTGATCTAATTTCTTTTTTTGCTGTATAAGGAAATCCAAATATTTTACCATATAAACCTAAGATAAACAATAAAGTTTGACCTTTATTCAACATAACTATGTGCTTAAATTCTCGTAATTTTCAATTTTATAGATACATAAACAATATTTTGTTATGAAATTTATTTAATATTGATTCATACATTTATGGTAAAAATTCATTTTTACCATTTTTGTACAGTTGTTGGACTATTTTCACTTTCATAGTAAAATCGCTTTGTATATTTATGTTTTTTTTTTTACAATACTAACGAAATGATATTAGTTTTTACCTTTTTTGATTGATTAAGAGTTTTTTAGTCTGTTTTTTGATTACTTCTAAATGTTTTTAATTCTCAGATATATTATACATACTTAAAAATATTGCTTTAGGCTTTAAACTTTATCGCATTTATGTCTCATAATATTTACCAATTCTTTATTCTATTTAATGGAATGGCAGAAGTATTTAATGCCCTTGAAGAAATATAACGAGCGTATATAAACGAATGAGTGTTTAATCAATTAATAAAATGATTATATAGAATTGAAAAAATTATTTTTTTCTTTAACTTAAAAGAAGGAGGAAGTGGAGGCAGAAATGGCATAAAAAGGGCAAAAACTTGTGAAGAAACTCTTAATATTTGATAGATTAATTACAACAAAAACCTAGAGAATGTTACTAGAACAGGAACGAGCTTTACTGTATATAAAAAAAGCTGCCAAGGGACAGAGTCATTAGCAATATAAAAGAAACTTGACCAATTAATATAAGAGATCTCAGGTTTGTTTTATTTTATTTAGCTATAATTATACACTCGTGCACCTAAGTTATTTTCTCAAAAAGTTAATTTTTTTCTAACTTTCAACTCTTTCCTTATTTAATTATATTAATTTTGTTTACATTCAATTAATTATTTTAATATTATATTATAATAAAAATTTTTATGGCTATAATTATCTCACTCAAATAAATTCATTTCACAATTCATTGCTAAATTGCCAATTTATCTAATAGATTGCAAAATGCGTTTGTGTGTTAATAGTATTAATTAATAAGAGCTTCAGCAACAGCAACAACAACAGAAAATGCCTCAAAAATTATGTTGACAACATTATAATCACTACAATCTTCATTATTATCTTCTTCATTACAAATCCCAGATTTTTCACACACATTTCAATGATGTTGTTAACATTCGTCACTTTTTAAACATACGAAATGCGGCAGGAAAAATGCCGCAAACGAAACGAAAGACTTAAGCAACAAACCATAAAAAATTGTGTCTGCTTGTGAAAAGAAATAAAAACGAAATAAAAAAAAATCAGATATACTTTGTAAAATTGAAATCGAAAAGTGCGCAATATCAAAGATTGAATTTCATGAAATGCAAAAAAAAAACACAAAAAAAAGACAAACAAATTAAAAAAAACAATAACACAAATTAAAATTATTATATCTGCGTGTAGAGACCAAATACTTACTTACATATGTACGCTATAACAACAAATCTCAGTAGTAATAATGAAAACAAACAGCAAAAATACTTCAAAATAAAATTTATTTACACTACACTTAATTGGTCAAGGGTATAAAATTTTAAAATGTTTTCTCTCTTTTAATGAAATAAATATTTTTAAAGAAGGAGAGAGGAAAGAAGGGGATGGAGGGGAAACTAGGTGTGGCTTTTCTGAGTAAACACTTTTAAATTGTTTAAACATCTTAAACCTTGAACTCTTAGTACAAAAAATACTATGAAACGAAATGGATCTTAGTCCCATAGATTTTCTTTTGACACCCGAATTTTAATGGAGCTTGATAGAAACCTTTTGTATAGAAATGTTGATTATTTTAGACTATCACAATCAGTACTCCAAATTTCATGCCTCTATATTAATTTATTTGTCCTTTATTAAAGGTTAAAAATATATATCTTTGTAGCGGTATGTGGTTCGGGGTTAAAACCGAGGAAAATCTCATACATTTTGAACATTGATCATGAGAGGCAAAAATAAAATTTAAGCGGACGAAAAAATTAAACCCTACCCCGCTAAAGGTCCATAGAATAACATTTACATATATATTTCAATAGTACAAATACTATTTAACTCAATTTATATAAGTACTTAATATAAAAAAAATAATAATAATTTCTCAATATTGGGTTAACCGCCTAGAAGTATAATATTGTTTGATTAGTAAAAAGTTTAAAAATTACTTTTGCAAATTTTTATCCAAATTCGATTATGAGAAATGAGCGCTCTCCAACTTTCCATAAAATACTTTACCACATTGCGTTTTATGTATGCAGTAATCTCTCGATTTACGTCGTGATTCGTTCCAAAATTAACGCAACTTAAATCGGAGAGCCGTAAATCGAAATGAGAAAATTTAGAGGAAATCCGATGAGCACAAAAAAAACGTTAATCGAAGTATGGCAGAGAATTTAACGTCGTAATCCAACGAACAGTGAAATAGTATTTATGTGTGGGCTAGACCAATTTTTATTTTAGTGTTAAACAAATATAAATTATAAAAAAAAAACATATAACATACAAAAAAATATGTTTTTGTTTATAATTTATAATTTGTTTAATTGCTCATTTGTTATCTTATTATATTTTATAATAAACAGACTCCCTGAGGATGGTCTTAAAAAGACCGAAACGCGTAGGAGAAAATGAAAATTAAGGACAACCTTTAATTGTTTCGAGAAATGTACGACCAGAAAAGCCCGAATAAATAACAAACAGTGAAATAGTATTATTTTTGCGACTTAAATCGAGACGACGCTAAAGGAGACGACGTAAATCGAGGGATTACTTACTATAGTTTTACTTAAATGAACGAATATGGTTAGAATTAATTTCGTCATACACTCAGAGTAAAATACTATGAAATGAATAAGATTTGCATCTTAGAGTGGTTTTCTCAATGGCCGGTTAAGCACTTACCGAGGTTAGTTGTAGTAGTTAGCTCTGATTAGTGCATAACCGGACACTGCGAAAACGGCCCTTAATATTAAAATTCTTTTATTGAAATTAAATTTAAATTAGTTCATGGAAAAACTACTATGTTAATGCTACAAATTCTTTTAAATTCATTAGAAAACTATTATATTTATAAGCGATTCTTTTAATATCTGCACTATAAAATCATTAAACCTAATACGAGGGTGGTCTGAAAAGTTTCCGATCTAACAAAGATACAAATAATTTTTTCTTCAAATGTATATTCATTTTTCTACATAGTCTCCTTGTAAGTCTATGCACTTCTTCCTGCGATGCTCCCACCTCTTCAACCCATTGGAATAGCACTCAGCGTTTTTCTCTACAAAATAGTTGCTTACAAAGATGACGGCCTCTTCATTCGACGAAAAACTCTGTCCTCCGAGTGCATCTTTTAGCGAACAAAAAAAGTCGCTTGGAGTTAGCTCTGGTGATTAAAGAGGGTGGTCAAACAGTTCAAACTGTAATTTGTTCATTTTCGTTATGGCATGCGCTGAGGTGAGAAATGGCGCATTGTCTTGGTGAAACAAAATTTTATTTTTTTTTCTTTCGTTTCCGCAATTTCTGCGTAATGATTCCACGTAATTATGCGTAGTATTGTCCTGTAATGGTTTTTTCTTTTTGAAAATAATTGATTAAGATAACTCCATGACCAAAAAACATTCACCCTCACTTTCCCAGCCCAAGGAACCAAAAATTTGCCTTTTTTTGACCCGATACCTCCTTTGCCGTTTATTGTGTTGACTGTGTTTTTATTTCTGGAGGATAATATTTTATCTAAAGTAATTAATGGACGTCAAAACTCTGATTTATTGCACCTAAACTGTGACAAGAAAGCGTAGGAAATATTTATTCGAACACGTCTTTGCTCCAAACGTATTGATCAAATGCGGTATCCAACAGCTTTCTCATGTGTAAATCTTGATTCAATATGTGACAAATACGTTCTTTGGACATGTGCATTGCCTCTGCTATCTCTTTAACTTTAATTCGACGGTTGTCTTTTGGTGAACTTGAGCGATTTTATCGTTCCGATACGGCCACGTTTAAATTCAGCTGCCCAAAATTTAACGGTGGTAAATGATGGTGCAGAGTTTCCAGCATCGTTGAAAGATATAAACTTATGTTCTTTGGTTATATCCCGAAAAAAACTACCTGCAGGTCTAACTTTGGGAATTGAATCTGGTATTTCAGTTTGTATATGATGCTGTGTTCTCCTCCTTGCTTATTCAGCAATGCAAAGCGCAATCATGATATCCGTCGACCTTCCGCTTCTGCACTTTTCAGTAAATTTGAACATTTAAGTTGCTCCTCTTGTTTTTATAGCGTGAGTAGTGGATGTGACTCGTACCAGGGCACCTGACCAAATGGGGCATGCGTACAATACCGCAGAGTTTATCTATGATGCAGAGTTCTTCATTATGCGCCTAAGCATGGCGTTTGATTTTGTCAAGTCTTCGCTAATCACCGGTGCCAGGTGGTTTTGAAATGATAAGGTGTTGATCTCAAAACGAAGCTCTATGGTATGCCACCTGCCATCATGTATTCTTTAACTTCGCTATGTGGACTCGTACATATAAGAGCAATCTGTTTGTAAAATATTTGTCGATAATATGACATATACACATCGTAGGTCAATTTTCCGTTTTTACTTTCAGGGTTATACAATATGAGTGTGATGTATTTTGTACTGTCTTTTCGCAAACGGTTGCCGCTGTGTGAATGGAATTTGATCATAGATTGCGCAGGTTAAAACGAATGATTTCATAAACCTCCTGACCTCTGCATAAACTCCTTCAACTTGTCACATGATGAACTCCCACACTTTGCCGACCTTGTTCAGCATGCATAACAGAGAATACTACGATGGTTTCGTCTGTGATTTTCTCGGCTTTGTTAGTAGGTGTAGTAGTGTAGCAGTGAATAAGATTATGTCAAAGTTTGTACTTAGAAGTTTTTTTAGACCGCCTTTTCTAGATTTTCAAACGCCTTAAGATTTTAATTCCTAAAAATTTATTATTTTAAAAATTTATTATTGAAACTCAAAAAGTTATTTGAAATTAATAAAGAATAATATTTATGTGTAAGCCCAAAGTATTAAAAATCAATAATACTGATATAAAAAAATTTTACAATTCAGCAAAATTGTAATCGCAACATGAGTAGACAACATTATATATTGCGTTGGTTAAATATTTTATTAGATAGTTAACTACATAGTGTAGAAAAAATATTTAAAAAAAACTTGAAAATATGGCAAAATTTAAATTGCCACTAAATAACGCTGAGGACAATAACAAGTACAGCAGCACTAATAACAAAATATGCAGCAATATATTCATATAAACAGTGACTCAATTTATTAAACAACAAACATGTCTCTTTTTTATTAAAAAAAAAAAAACTTGACAAAATTCCGAATTTACGTTTTTCCTTAATCAATATGATCAACAAGTTGAATCACTGTACTTGATACGTAACTATGAATATATGCGTTTGCTGCTACTTCAATTGCAGCAGTTGCTATTGCATTTCGTTGGCGACATTACCATTTTTAATATACTTTTTTTAGTTTTTTACGTATTTTTGAAGTTTTTTTTTTTTTGCTTCAGTTTATGTTTATGACATAGACTCTAGATCAACGCAATAAACCCACATTCAAAGATTTCTGTTTTTTTTTTTATTTTGTTCACTAAAAAAAAAAAATTGTATGCGTACGTGCCTCTGATTTTTTCAGCGCCTTCATCATTGTCATCATCTATCTACGTAAAATTATGCAGAATAAAAAAAATAAAAAAAGAAAAATAACTACAACATTTTGTGATTTTATTTTTTTCATCCATTTTTAAGTTGATTTTTTTTCTTGTTTTTCGTTTCAGTTTTATATTTAAATGAATTCAGTGGATTTTTTAAGACAAGTTTTGATTACTAATGAAGCTTGTAAAAATCAAAAATACAACAACAAAATATAGCCGGTAAGTAGCTTAACAACATCGAAACAAATATCGGTCTATCTTAAATATCTTAGTCTTTCTGTTTGTCTGTTCGTCTGTTTTAACTTATCTGATTTATGTGATTTTGCAGATGTATACACAAACATATACGTATATAAAAGTATTCTACATTTGTTGTATTTGGTTTTGCTATGCAACAACATTTTAGCCGCATTTTTATATAATTTATAGCAATTTTTAGAGAATTTTTTAATATTCCTACTAACTTTGGTTCGCAACTTTAAAGTGATGCAAAAAACAAACATAATTTAGTATTTTGTTTTTTTTTTTCAAAGAGCTTATAGTTTGATAGTATAATTAATGTAAATTTACATAAAAAATTATTTTGTTTGTTGCTTTAAATTTTTAAATAGCTTGGAGAGATATTGGTACATATTTGCACCCATAAAAAACATGAATAATATTTGTGAATGGTAAAAAAAATTGTCTCAGAAAGTATATTCTCTTATATAATCTAGAGCTATTCACTCAAACCGATTAATCGAAGAGTGATTTCTAGCAAGGTATACACAGAAATAGTTCATTTACCAAAGATTTTAAGCCTTGCATGGCTCGAAGAAGTTTGACATTTAGAGTACTTCAAACAGTAACACTGCCACGGTCTTCAAAGAACAAAAAAACTAGTCATATCATATCAAAACGTTCGGAGCTCAAAGTAAAAATATTTATTCCTAGCCATAATTAATTAACAAATGTCCTTGCTCATTCATGCATATTACTAAAGTTTTTAATAATGATTTCACGGTATTTCGTAAAGATTGAAATTCAATAGAATTTTGGGTTGATGAACTTAACTTAATTTTCGCCATAGCTATCTTAGACCTAATTGTGCAAAAGTTTCAAGCTTTGAAGACAGCTTAACTGTCTCCTTCAAAATCACTGATGAAGAATAGCAGGTTTTAAAACGACCGTGCGATAAGGAGTGCTCACGAAAAACGAGAAAACATAGAAAATAAAGTTTGTTGTGAATCCAAATTATACGAAAGATTTTTTTTATTATACTTCACTTTATGTCAATTCTTTACAAAAAAAAGTAGGAAGTTAAGGAAGCTTAGAAAGTTTTCAGGAACTCTCTCCATCAACGCCTTTATGGTGCTTTCATTAATGTTCTTGGAAACAGCAGTCTGCTTAATCTCAAATTCCATTATGCCGTTCGATACACCTTTCGTCTCCTTCAGTTTCCGCTTAATTAACCCCAAGGTTAAAGTCGTTGGCTGTAAGCTGCGAAAAGTCCGCCATGATGCTTCCCTTTTCACTTTACTGACAAATGATTCGGAGCAATTGAGTTTTTGGACTTTGGACTTTTATGAAAGAAGATCTTCCGATCCACATTTTTTGCCAGATACCACCTAGAAGTGCGAAAAAAGCAATTTTAAAAATTTTTTTAAGGAATTTCTGGATTGTGATTATATTTGAAAGCATTCACTTTTGGAAATATGTTTAATTTTTTTGTTTGTTAAAAAATCTTCAATATTGGCCGAGTATTCGTGCACTCTTTCAAGTGCCTCAAGTGCGGTGGCCGCTACTATTTCATCTGTAATCGTCAACCAAAACGATTATTAAAATTTACCGCATTGGTTGTTGGTTCTCTAGGGCTGACTCATGACAGAATTATAAGAAGTGGTGAACTTTAGCAGGATAATAACAACAAACTGCTTTGTTGTTATAATGACCAAGAAGTGTTAAAAATACAAAACTAAATGCTTAAAGAACAAACAAAACGTAAACAAAGATTTTGACAGATTTTAGTCTCTTAATAGAAAAAAAGTTGAGTAAGAGAGAGTAGGCGCTGCTATCAGCTGTTATAATTCTGCCATGGGTTGACTCTTATAAAATTCTTTAAATATGAGAGAAACAGAGTAACATAGAGTATATTAACAGACACTGAGAGAGTCGCCATCGTGATCGGATTTTTTCATATGAATACAATTTTCGTCGGCTCTCTCAATCTCATTTTAAATTAGCGACGAATTTACTGTTATTATTAGTCGTATTGTTTTTGCAAGAAATTCTTTAAGTACAAATACAAGGTGAATTTATAACGTTCGTTCTCCATTTGTACATTCTCTTTACGCCGCCATTTTGGCCGCAACGACAAAAACGTGTTGTTATTATTTTATTGTACTGCTGATTTTGACATTCTATGATATCAGACGCAACAACAAAGATGTGTTGTTTTTGCAATGGTGAAATTGTTGTAATCTTGCTATCACCTTCTACATGATTTCACCATGTACAAATACGTACAAAAATATGAGAGAGAAAGAGTGATGGTCGTGTTGTTCTTACAAGAGTTTGTTTATTTATTTATTTCATATTTGGTGAATTTATAACTACAAGATGGAGCTATCAGCAGTTCGCTTATCTTCAAGGTGAATTTTTACAAACTGAAGTTACCAGCAACTCATTATTCTTCTTTCTTTGTGATCAATATCATTGGCTGTTAAAATCATTGTTTACTTTTGATTGTTTGTTTACTTTTTTTCTCCATTTTGACATTCACTATAGGCCGCGACAACAAGGATGTGTTTTTATCGTTTTGTTGTATGCCTGATTTTGACATTTAATGGTATCCGACGTAACAACAAAGATGTATTGCTTTTGTCAAGGAAAAATTGTTGTAATCTTGCTATCACCTTATACATAATTTCACCCTGCTCCTCTTGTTCCTTTTGTGGTAAACAGCAGTAAGTTGTTAAAATACTGTATTTGTTGCCTTGATGAATTTTTGTTGTACTGCTGCTATCACCTTGTATATTCACATTGATATAGTCCATCAAAAAGTAAAATTCGACTGTTTCAGTCGTTTCACTTACCAACTTCAACGTTACATCGATTCTACGCTTTTACACATGTAGTCTTTAACAAATATCAATAGAAAACCAAACAACTCGTTGTTTCTTTTGTTATTTGTGTATGCAGCTAATCTATTACATAGTGCTGAGAGATGCCGTTACTCACGTCATCTCTCTCTAATTTATTATTTACTCCCGCTTAAGCAATGGTTTTTACAACGATGAATGTAATGCTTTGTGCAATGAGTGAATTTTAAAAAACTTCCGACGCTAATATTTCAGAATTAGCTTAACCGATTTCAAATTTAGTTATTGGCTGACCTACTTGTCAAGCTCTTTAAATTAATATATAATAAGATAGTGTAGCACTTCTAGATCTTCTGGAATGAGGATATAGTTCCACTAATCTCCCATTTTTATGTTTTTCGAAGATTTAACTTTAACACTTTTAAAGCAACATTTAATTCTGAAAAAATTCGGATAATATTGTTAAAAGCTTTCTTTAAAATTAGTTTAAACCTACTAAGATCTGTTAAATCTTTCTATTATTGTTAACTTTTAAGTTTTTAACTTAGTTCCAGGAACAAAAACTTCAAGAAAAAATCCTTTATAATCCTTCAATGTTAGGAGGCATTTCACTTTTCGAGATTTTTTTCTAGACAGTTCAAGTCTGCTACAACCGTAGTTAAAACTTCTGGCTGGTTTAAACTTCCAACTCAAAGCCCAATGAGCAGGGGCGAACTCGGACAAAGAATTCAGTTGGTGTTTTACAGGGTGCCACTTGAACGCCCAAAGCTCTCTTCGTTCACTTTTGATAAAGAGCATTGAAGTTGTCTCTTTTCTCTTTTTAAGAAAATTCACATTTAATCCATTATATTTTTAGCTCAAGCAATCATCAAGCCACCCCTAATACTCTAATACACCTAACACCTCTAATACCTCTTATTCAACCATTATTCAATATTAATTGCCAGTTAATTTGAAATATAAAATCAAGCTAAATTAATTAAAATTTTTCCGTTTGCTGAAGTTATGCCATTGCATATACTTGTATGGTATTTGGTAATAAAAACTGCCATTAAGAATTTTATTCTATTATTTTCCTTATTGATGTTTACCTTGTTCTTAATATTTGAAGCAGCTAACGCTAATATTTATAAAGTTTAAATACATTTTATATACATATATATAGGTACAAATATGTGCTATTATATGTACATAAATATATGTAAAAGAGTTTTGATTATTCATTGTAAATGCGAGTCAAGTTAACAGAGTAATAGTGGCTTTGAAGTTGACATAACGACATTTATGGCTATATACTTGTACATAAATATGAATGCGCATGTGTGTAAGTCTGTATGCGACGTCCTTGTAACAGCATTCAAAAGAATTTAACATTAAATTTACAATAATGCAGCAAACACAACTGCTCTGCAGTGAGACAAGAGACAAACAAAAAACAAGTTTGCGGTTGCTGAAGTCTTTCGTTTTGGTATGAAATCGTTCTAATTTTTTTATTGATAAATATATCGATGTTGAAAGCAAAAATCTTCCAATTGTATTGAAAATATTTCAATTATTTTTTATTAAAATTAAAATTACTCATGAAAATTGACATAAAACCGAAAAAAGTTCATTCACATTGCATATTAAAAATGAAAAATGTAAAAAAAATATTACAAAATTTTTGTTTTGGTTGACTGAATGAATCGACATAAAAAAATCCAAATAACAAAAAAAAAAAAAAGAAAAAAACTAAGTAAAGAAATGAAATCAAAGATGATGTGAAATATTTTTTGTTGAAATTTAATTTCAGCAAGCATAAAATCCTATTATAAAATATTACGAAAAAAAAGAAACGGTGGTGTTGGTGTGGCTAATATGAGTTGGCCCCAGGTGGACAGTTAGAAACGAATCGAAAATTTCTAAAACAAAAACAAAATATTATAAAATTATTTATGTACTAAACAAAAACAAACTGAAACCAAAACACGCGCTTAATTTGCGTTAATTTTTTTATTTTTTTTTTAAATCATATTAAAAATATTAAAATAAAAACAAAATCACACACTCTTACAATTTAGTAGTCAAATGTTTGTGTTGTTGTGTGAATGTGTGTTTGGGGAAGAATGTGTGCCACTTGTGTGAATGTATGTGAGCTTAATTAAAATAAATTTGCAATTAAAAATAAATTTTTTCATTTTCTTTTACTTTTCGGTTTGTGTGGTTAAATTAAATATAAAGAAACCAGTTTAAAATATTTTTTTTTAATTTTTTTTTTTTGGTATCTTTAGGTTTGTCGGTATTCGCACATTTTTTATTTGCATTTCGTTCTTAATACGTGCAAAATTTATTGCTAAGAAACGTTGTCGTAATGTTAACCTTTGGCTTAGAGTTTTCACTTTGAAATATAAATAATAATCTTGTGGGCTATGACCATCTATGACCCAAATATGATGTGATAAAGACTCGTGGTTAGGGTCTAGCTTTAAGTTAATTTCTAAATTTAAATTTTAAAAAAAGAAATAATAATAACCTTAAATTGTGGGGACAACCCAATCTCTTTTTAACGCCAATAGTTTATTGAATTATAAATTAATTCATTGGATAAAGCTATGAAAGAAGGAAAAGGAGTTTTAGATCATTTCATTCCTTCAAAGGTGGATTAATTCAATAGCAAGAATCACAAGAAACAGTGGACATGGAAGTCGTAATCCGCTTAGGAGTATGTAACAACTCACCTGTCGAAGAAACTAGCCCTTAAAATGGATGGCGCTTAATTTGTATACCTATAAATTACCGCTAAAGTAATTGATTTACTTTTTATAGGTATGTTATGTATATAAATTTTGAAACTTTCGCGAATAGAAGGGTACAAAGGTATACTTATAAGTGTTTGGCGTAAGACGGCATGGAGTTGCCATATAGTGGTTGAAAAATGGAAAAAAATCATTTTTTTTCATTAGCTTCAATCTTTGTTTTTTTTTCATTTTTTACTAATAAATATCTGAATGTTATGTTTTAAAAATATTAGAGTAGTATCTGCTTAAGTTTTTTATGTGGGACCCTTTAAAGTCGATCCGTGTTAGAACGCCTGGTAAGAGAGAGTAATCTAAGCTATATTTGGGGGATATTCACTCCAAAAAAGGGGAGGGAACATGACTTTCACAATACATTAATATAAACTTTAATAGTGGTTCTCAGCGATAAAAAGAAACTATTCATTTTTTACCATCATGTTGTATAGGAGATGGGCGTGGTCGTGCTCATGGCTGGATTTTTTTATTTTTACACCCTGGCATTGCATTAACATAAGCAACTTCTGTACCAAAATTTGTGACTCTACGACGACTCCTTCTATTTTTGTGTTCATTTTGTATGAAGTTCAACCGTTGTGCGCCATGATACACTTCTTGGTGGTAGTACCAAATAACCGAATGAAACCTTGGAGGAAGGAAGTGGAGAAGATTTCATGTAAGTAGTAGTTGATCACGACTTAGTCGGTCATAAATTCAAGGAAATCCGAAAATTTTAAACCTTTGGTAAGACTAAGGAGATTTTCTGGCGGTGTGCACTATGATAGTTAAGCCAATCGTAGCAAATGCTACACGAAATAGTGTGGTGGCCTCAGGTTATGCAGGGCTCGGCTCTTAAATTAATAAGCTCCAAATGCACACATGTTTTTCAATCACAAGAGCTATGGAAAACTGTCCTACTCCTGCTGTTGAGATGATGATCAGCAGTGGCGTAACAACAGCCGGGTGGGGGGGCGGTTCCGGGGAGGATCCCAAAAATTATAAACCTTCAAATAAAAAGTTGGCAGAGGTGTATTTGTTATCAAAGTTTATGACGCTTTTTGGGCTTATGTTTAATGCCCATATTATATCACTGGATTAATAAGTTTGTGGACAAGCCGAATCTTTTGAAAATCGAGAACGCAGTTTTATCTGCCAGCTTTTCAGAAGCTTGCACAATTTTAATTTTGTTTCTGACTGTTCCAGTTACAAGCCTCCTTGAAACTTTTGGCCCAGGGCCTCTTACATACTTCGATTTTACTCCACTGATGATCAGACTTGCACCTCTACACATCTTCGTAAAGAAAGGAGCTGCAATTACAGTTTTGAGACTACAGGTTTCATTCAACTTACAAAAATGTAAATGTATTTGACCATTCTTAATGAAAATCCTAATACTGTAATCTGCTGTGTCAGATTTTATAACGAGAGCTCTAAGCTTCATTCAACTTACAAAAATGTAAATGTATTTGACCATTCTTAATGAAAATCCTAATACTGTAATCTGCTGTGTCAGATTTTATAACGAGAGCTCTAAGCTTCGGCCGGAAATTTGATGTTACCTTTTCGTCCAGGTCCGATTGGAATGCCCAATTCTTCAACTTCGGTCCGTTTGCCCTCAACTGGTATACTGACGGTTCGAAAACCGATTGTGGTTCTGGTGCTGATGTCATTGGACCTAATACTGGAGTCTCAATTCCATTGGGCACTTAGTCTAGTGGTTTTCAAACCAAAATATTCAAAATTGACACCTGCGCCAGAATTAACCTTAATAAAGGGCTAAAAAGCTTAATGATTGTTATCTTCTCTGGCAGCCAAGCGGCTCTCAAAGCACTTTCATTATGAAACTTCTTTTCGAAGTTGGTGGATGGGTCTGTAGCAGTTATCTATCAATTACACAGTTACGCTTTGTTGGGTACAGGAATTTACTCAGATTGCCAAGCCGCTATCAGAGCACTGGACTCCTTTGAGATCTCCTCAAAACTAGTATGGGAATGTCTAGAGCTCTTGAATAAGCTAGGCAAGACAAATAAGATTACCTTATTCTGGTTACCTGGACACAAAGGAATATATGGTAAGCCGAGAACCTAGCAAGGAAAGCAGCGGCCAAGACATGCATTGGCCCTGAACCCACGGTAGGTCTAGTAATCCAAACCATAAAAAAGCACTCTAAAAGACAAGGAATGGAACAGTAAGTCATCCTACTGGGCACTCCTCCCAAAGCTTAGGCAATCAAAGCTACTTATTGGAAACTTCGACCCCAAAAGAGCGACTTTTTGTCTAAAGCTAAGGAAGAACCAACTTAGAATAGTCATGGGCATTCTCTCAGGACACTGTAAACTGGGAGAGTACGTGAAGAACTTAGGGGTAACTCAGGATAACACTTGCAGGCTCTGCCAAAAAGACAAGGAAACATCAGAACATATCCTAATACACTTGCGAGGCACTTGCTCGCAGGTGGAAATGATAGCTGGGGCAATATCACCCGGAAAGTAAAGACATCATAGCCTTGAAGCCACATCAACTGCTGAGATTTATCAGCAAGATTGGCTTATCTGACAGCTTATAATTAAGCTACTATCGGGGGTACAATAGATCTTTAAAGTCGAAGTACATGTTACCCATAAAAATCAATCAATCAATGGGTACCAGGACACTATAACTTTGCAGCTGCTGATGGACTATACACAGTCCTCGATCCATTTTGTGGAATCGACTGGACTTTTTTCAAATCAATCATAGAGGCATGGGTCTAGATTTAAGACAGGTCAAACCGTTTGTGACAGATAACGAAATTGAAACCGCTTCAACAAAAGATTTTGTAGCCTTTATCAAGATAGCTGATCGTCTTTTGTCTTAATTTGAGACTTTGGCCGCCCCCACCGTACCGAACAATAATAATAATCACAACGGGCATTATTTAAGAAGGGAGAAAAGTGCTCTAGAAAAAAGATCATTACTAATATTTTTCTGGCCAATATGCCAACTATCGTCCACTCTGGAAGCCAACGTGAGCAGACACACATACTAGAGTAACTAGGCGTATACTCATAAATCTTTTGAGCTTGACATTTGTCTCTCCCACAACTTTCGATGAAACTGGCTGAACAGACTTTTAATAACGTAATGGCTCCGCAGATGAGTTGCCGTTTGAACGTCTTCGTTCGCCAGCACTAGACGGTGAAAGTGCAAATACTTTTCAATTGCTGGGTAGTTAGATCAACTGTCCTAAAGCAACACAGTTGCTCGTGCTAAAAAGTTGTTAATCAATTTCCTTTCAGCTTATGAGCATCAAGCTCAATACTTTAAATTGGTAACAGAAGCCGCTTTAAAGATCCAGTAATTCCTTTTGGTGTAAATTAAAATTGGTTGTGACGACAATGACGAGATCAATGTCAATGTCAAAGCGAAAGGTTCTTATTTTTCTGAGAGCAAAGAATTGGTCTGAGAACTTGCTGGCAGTTCCAATACAAAACTCCCTCTCTCCCACCAAGGAATAGTCTGATAAGGAGCCTGCTTGCCTGGGAAATAGAAATGAATTTATTGAATTAATCTGATGAAGCATGATAGCATGATTGCACTAGCAGAGTCAAGGGTGAGGTTTACCCCGAAACCCAACTTAGATCCGCCAGCAACTGCATGCATTATAGTCTGATTATTGAGGAGGCATTAAAACTATTTATTTTTCAAGGACTTCATTCTTGTACTAGCAACCGAAATGCATGTGTCGAGAAACTCTGGTTTTTGTATTAAAACCACCACCTTGAATCCGCTAGTGCTTCATTGTATCATGTTTCTTCCAAATTTCTGCATAATTTTCTTATGCTATAGCTTCTTAAGTTTAAGTAAACAAAACAAAATCTCAAGCTTAACAAAATCTTTAGAGATTAATCAGAAACAGCGCTAAAAGAAAAAAACAGTTGACAACTTTACCAACAACAGAAAACGGTCAAAAATATTTATTTTAATTAATTTTCAAAAGAACAAACAAGACAACAAAAAAAAAAAAAAACAAAAAAGAAAGCTGAAATATTATCGTATTATTTTTCTTTTACATCTTCTTAGTTTCTTCTGCTTAGTTTAATTTTCAGCTGGTTTCTTTACAACAAGTTTAAGATTTATTTTTTAATTAAATTTTAAACTCATTCTCATAAACTTTACTATTTTATATATCTATTTATTTAATTTTTAAATAAATATGTTAATGTTTTAATTTTAATGCTGTAAAATTTTTAGTGTTTGTCTCTTTTTTCACATAATTTTTTTTTTATTTTTTTATAACAATTTTTCTTTTTATATTTAACATTTATTTCTTGTTATTGCTAGACTATTGATATTTTTGTTTTAGCAATAAAAAATTAACCTACATCTCAAAAAATGAAAAGAAAAACTAAAATCAAAACAAACTCACAGATGGACAGACATCGCGCAACTTAAGCAACAAACTTGTTTGCAATTTATTTATCTGTATTTATTTATAATAGTGCACGTTCGTTTCTTATGTCTATTGTTTTGTATGTATTTGTATGTATGTGTAGAGTTAAAAAAAACTCTAAAGCATAGAGAGACGAGACAATTATAGTGTGTGCTACGCATAAATCAAAATTGACATTTTAATGTTGAGATAATTTGTTAAATTAAAAATTATATTGTGAAAATTTTTATATCCATGATTTTGTAAAAAATAATAATTGGAAGATTTAAGCATGTAAAAATCTAAAAAAGAATTGAATGCTTGAGCTGAAGCTCACTAAATAGAGATTTATCTGCAATAAAATTCAAAAGCGTATAAAATCTCTCAGTTTTTGTATAAGACAATAAAATAGTTTATTTTAAAACTTGTTTAACGTTTAGCGTAACATAGTGTCAGTGTGCAAGGTCAAATCTATTTGAGATTAAAAGAGTCATGGCTATGAGATTATTTAGGGGTTTTCACTGGAGGGTAATTTACTAGGTTGTGGTAAAAAAATTTAATAGAATTTAATAATAAATAATATTTAATGATTTATAGTGTTATTAACACTATGCGATAGAAAAAACTCAAATGTGGATTTAAAAATGTTTTCCAAAAAAAAAAGTTGAATTCGAGATCAGCAACCCAAAATTAATTTACAAAACTTCTTAAGTGCCATCTGGGTTAAAAAAATTTAACTGAAATTGTAAGGTTTGGAGTCATTAAACTCACTCTCTTACTTAATCGCTCCCCCTCCCCCCTAACTTTTTATAAGTAATATATTCGCAAAAAAACCGTTGTTACATTTGTCAATCGTTTGATTTCTAGAGTTATGTTAAAAAAAAAGCTTAATTAAAAATAACGAAATAAGGGTAAATTGGTTTATTAAAGTCAGCAGTGCAGAGGCAAATTTACTTTATAAATAAAACGATCAGAATTAATCTTAAAAGTTTGCTACTAATATATTTTTTTTTTTTATTTAATTTATGTACATAGCAAAAGAGAAAATAAATGAAGATTTCGAGTTTTGGAGTTATTAACCCCAAAATGGCAATTCTGTTAACTTTTTTTTTCGAAGGACGTGTGCTATTTTTCTAAACCATTTATTCGGTAGTGCTCAAAAAAGGCTCTTTAAAAAACCTGAATTGTAGAAAAAAGGGTTAGTGTGGTCATTGCAATTTGTAATGTAAAAATTTTCATAAGAATTAACTTTCTCTTAATAGGGGCAGTGCATGTAAGTTTGACCTCGAAAAAATTAAATTTTCCCACTAAGGCTGTCAACTAATTCTTGTCAATCTTCCAAATAACTTTATTTTCGCTAAACATGCCTGATACCTTTGACTTCATCTTCATAGCTTAATAAAAAAAACGAGTGTAATTAGAGGCAAAGTGCGTGTAAGTTGGGCATCGTTATAAAATATCAAAAACAGGACTGAAAATTGATAAATTAAATTAAATAAGGCAATTAAAGTTAACGAAAGTGGATTAGTCGATCATCCGTAAAGCTATTAAAGCCAGGTATGCTGTCAAAAACTTTTCATAATATTAATTCAAGTTTTTCATAGAAAATACTTTTGAAGGCTTTGAGCAATGCATCGACATCAACATTCCCTCTTTCGGTTTTGTTCTTACGCTCAAATGCTTTTACTCGGCGTCAATTATCATAATTCTTGTTACACCGTCAATCAACTGGATGTGTCACACCCGAGAAACAATAAATCCTTAAAATTATACTATATTTTTTTTTAAGGTTTTCTTTTTTAATTTCATAAAACATATTTTAGGTGCAAACAAAAAAATAATATAAAAATATTCTTTTCTTCTGAAATATATTTTTTGAAACAAAAAGATAAAATCAACAAAATTAACCTTAAATCACTGAACAGCTCGGGTGTTATACACCCATGTTCATTGACGTCGGGTTAAAATGCTGAAAAAACGAACATAAATAATGTTCTTCCAACTTAATTAAAAAGCACATATTTAGAGTTATCCATGTGACCCAACTTAAACTCATCGAATGGCCCAAATTACAAATATACTAGATGAAACTGAATTCGTAACATAAGGAGGATGGAGGGGGCAGGGGGGTGGCAAGAATCGCCTCGACAAAAGTGAAAAATTCAAGAAAAATTTAAGAAAAATTTAAGAAAAATTGTCAATTCACCAAACTACATCGAAAATGCAACCAAAAAGGATGAAAAATCAACCATGATTTATCGGAGATTATTTTTTGGAAATCCCCCAAAATATGTTTTACTCTGAATAAAACTTTATTTAATGGCTACCGCAATAACTGTGGCAAAGAAAATATCACCTCGCCAAAACACATTCACAAAATAAAAAACGGCGCCATAGAAATTCATTAACATACCAAAAAGTCAATGACCCAATTTTCACTCACTTCCCCTATGATTTAAAGACAATTTTGAACCCAATGTAGACTTACCCTACAGTGTCTTATACTGCTCAAAATGTTATGGCAATCTTGCACTACCTGTAGCTGCAAAAGTACTTCGAACTTCAACCTGAAACTCTGGCAAATTTTCGGATGTGTCAACTATCGATTAAAATGACTTTCCAAAAAATATTTTATTTTTTTCATTTTCTAAACCATGTTCCTCTCTTAAGTGATAGTGCCTACTGGATTTTTGTATTAGAGCCTTGTCATTTGTTTACAAAAAAAACTAAACTCTTTTAATTTACATCAAAATTTCAAGCCAAAGTAAAAAAGTAAAAAATTGTTTCAAATGCATACATGAGGTTAACCACAACAACTAACTATCATATTCGAAAGTTTTACCCTCATGTGAACATGCAATGTAATCTTTAACCTGTTACTTTGCCTATTACCAAGTATAACCTGCATGTGATGATGTGATGCACTACGTTCATTTACACAAATGTTCTCATATTTCACGTTCGGCAGTTGTGTGGATGCTTTAAGTTTTATAATAATAAAAAGTATCTACCAATTAAAAAGGCTGTAAATTGTTAATTGAATTTTATTAACAACATTAAATGAGAATGTTAAAGAAATTAAAAAGTGTGAGTAGGCAGCAGAAAAGAAATAGTAATAAACTGATTTAAATTAGTATAAACTTAATTGAAATTGATTAAAAGAAAAGACTACAAAATTAATAGCAAAACTAAAGAAATTTATTATATGCAAAAAAAAAAAAAAAACAATTAAATAAATGTAATTTTTTTAGAAAAAACAACAATAATTTTTCTTTTGGAATGAAAAAATTCCATTATTTTTTAAGCAATAAAATATTTAAAAATTCCAAAAAAATAAAAAAGAAAACGTGTTTCTTTGCCAGCAATTATATCTATAAAACTTTTTACCCATAACTAAAAAATTCATCTCGCTTTACTTGTATATATTTAAGTTAAACTTGCTCAAATATTTTGTTTAAATATTTCCTTCCGCGGTCAATAACATCAAAGACACATACACGTATATAAACTATGTAGGTATATATATTAGACAACAACAATAACCACAAAAAGTCACTACAAGTCGCTAATAGCCAGAAATTTATGCGCCGTTTACGTTTGCCGCCGCATGCATCAGCAGCATCCAAAAAAACACTTTCCCAAAACTTGTTTATCTATCATACATTATTAAAGTAATTAAATAATAAACTTTTGTGAACTTTCATATTTATAGCTCTATAATTATTAAAAAGTAATAAAATATAATAATAGCGAAATAAATAAATAACAATAACAAAAAGTTAATGTTTTGCTTTGAACTTGAACGAATGATTGAAGTGATAAACTTTTTTGGGAAACAAAATAAATTATTCGTGGAAAAAGGATTACCTAAACAATATTTATTTATTTTTTAGTTATTAAATCAGATAACATACAAATTAAATAATAAATTAAAAAAGAAGACAAAAACTTCCTTTTTTAATTATTTGTTTAAAAAAGAAAAGGCAAAGAATTACAATTTTAATTTGAGAAAGAAATATAGATTTTAGGTTCTGATATCTGCCAACCAGTGTTGAGCAAAATTCAATCTGACTAGTTAGTGGAAAGTAATAACTAAAACTCATAACTTTAGTTGCAACCATGATTAAAAATTATTACGATTTGATTTGTTTTTAAAACAAAACACCAAGGATAAAGTAAGCAAATGTTCACATCCATTTAAAATGTTGTAATCGCAAATGTTCTTATCGCTAAATTGTCAATAAAAGTATTTATGGTAAATGGTTAAACATTAACCCAGATATCCCTAATGGCCTATATCTAGCAGACTTTAACAAGTTTTTATTTTTATGGAATATATTCTCATTTAATCAAAATCTAACATTTCTAAAGTAACTTACATATAGGACTATAGGCATATCTGTGTTAAAAGCGAGTTTTTACACATTCGTGATTTTGGCATATACACGACAAGATGAAAAACTAATTTTCTTACATTTCTAAAACTGTCGATATGACTAAAACTAATGATTTAATGATTAATAATTGCTTGCCTAATGACTAATTTTTTTAGTGTTGATTTGACTAACTATTTAATCATGATTAAATATAGTTATGATTCGTTAGTCATGATTACCATTTTAGATTACAGTGGGTAGGGTTTTTTAACATCGGATTTTCTCCAACTTGGATTTAATTCATATTTTCTCCGTCAGAGTGAAGACACAGGTTTGCATATCTTGCTTGCCTCAATGTACATATATCCCATACATCAAATTCATTATAGTTAAAATTTTTATTATTCGTGCTAGCCTGTCAATTCTGGCATTCATTTTCTTTTAAAAAATTTACTCGCACGGACTAACAAACAAAATGATATCACTTCAAACATAATTTTCTTGTAATAACAAAATGGCAGCTGATTACCATCGTCTGTCGCAGTTGTGTTAGTTCGAATGGATTTTCCGACGGCAATGGAGCAACGGCTTCACCCATGGGGTTAGGAAACTCGTTTGAGAGATAACAGGCAACATTACGAATTTTACGAGTGTTGAGTTTAAATCTGCCCGTTTGACCTCACTCGGAGATTGATTGGAGGTCATTATTGAGTGAGTCATTCAAAGCATGCCTTTTTCTCTCAATCTCCAAAGAGTTATACTGTCATCCGTAAACGAGTAGATACGGTTATTTGTCAATAACAGAAGGTCATTGAAGACAATGAAAACGGTTGGGGGAGAACCGAGCCCTGTGAAACTGCAGCATTAATGGAACGTCTATTTGAACATAGAGAAAATGGCCATTGATAAAATTCGTAATCTATCGAGTGAAGTTATTACCGACCCCATACACAATCAGTTTCGACACTTGTGCTTTATTCTACACCCGGTCAAATGACTTGGCCAGAGCAACCGCTTTGCTCTCACCTAAGCCATGGGCATTATGGTTCCTGTTCCCGGTGAAGGGCGCAATAAGATCGCACGTTGAGCGATTTCGATGAAAACCGTATCATAAAGCGATTCATTTTACTCTAAATACTTGACCAAGTGAATGTTTGCTAAGCTTTCCATAACCTTGAATAACGTAGAACAAATTACAATGGGGCGGTAATTCACAGAGTCAGTAGTCCCGCCCTTTTTAGCAACAGGTTGAATATTAACAGCTTTCCAGCAAGACAGAAATATACCTATGTTGTAAAAATTTTTAAAAAAGTTGCGTAACGTTCCAGTGATGATCAATACAAGAAACGTCATCGAGCTTCGAAGACTTATTTATGTCTAGATTTGCATAAATCATCTTGATTACATGTGTTCGAAAATATACCTCAGGCATGGCACAAGATACAGGATCAATAACTGGGAGTGGTTGATTGCAAGCTGGCAGGGAAGAATTCAATTGCTCAATTGCGATTTCCCGTACAAATCCCTTTCTAATATTGGGTTAGAGTTAGCAACCTCACCGATACAGATAATAAGATGTGAGGAAATTTGTTTCGGGATACACTCTCCCCCTTTCCTGATGGATATTATAGTTATTTCCTTATGAAATTTCTACATCCGACACTATACGAATTCATCACCTTAAAGGATGGATCATATTGGATAATATATAACAACTAACTAGAAAATTTCATCGCAGATCACAATGTAATTCTCAAAATAATTGATAGTTTGGCCCTGTAAAAAGAATGACAGTAGATCAGCAATTTGAAAGGATATCCGCAGATGTTAGAAAGGAAAACAGATTTTGATGCAGTTTAAGAAATCCACAGCGTAATGGGTTTACGAAGTTAGAAGACAGTGGATGCAATAGCTGATGATACTGCTACCATTTTGCTAACCATTTTAAATCAATGTACTTGCACATCGCATGAGTAATTAGTTTGGTAGCATTAGTTTTAGTGCTGAAAACTTTTTCAATGCTTTCAAAGTCTTTAACCCAATACCTTTGAAGGTCCAGATGGTATTGCTCCGCCCCTGGCGGTCCCTTTACGTTTGATCTTTAATAAGTCGATAACCTCTGGTGTTTTCTTTGATACCTGGAAATTATCTCATATCACTCCTATACACAAATCTGGTCTGAAACATTTTCAATTATTGACCTATTTCAAAACTCTCAACAATTTCTAAGTTGTTTGAAAAACTGATGTTTGAGAAACTGTCCTTTCTATTTAGTAAATAATGTCATATCTATTCATCAGCACAACTTCATGACTGATAGGTCAACTGCTGTTAATATTATTATTTTTTGTAATTATTTAATAAACAATTTCACTTATGGTCTCCAAACAGATGCCATCTTCACCGACTTCGCTAAAGCTTTCGACAAGGTAAATTATAAGACTCTCGTAGCTAAACTTTTCTCTTGGGGTTCCATTCTAGCCTCCTTAAATGGATTGAATCTTACCTTTCGAACAGTACTGAAACTGTTCTAAACCTATACAAGTGCTGTCAGGTATACCCTAGGGTAGTCATTTAGGTCCGCTCCTTTTTCTATTGTTTACCAATGATCTCTCACGTGCTGTGAAGCTATCGAATTGCCTCCTATTTGCTGATGACCAAAAGTTGTACCAATTCATTAATTCAGACTCATAGGATGATCTTTTGCAAATTGAAATTGACTCAGTTGCTGAGTGGTGTTCCCGTCATAGCCTTCCACCATATGTCTCCAAATGCCAAAGTTTCGCTTATTGTCGATCTAATTCACTTCGTTACTTCGACTATTTTATTAATTCTTCCTTACTCTATAGAGTATATTCTAGGAAGGATCTGGGAGTTATTCTCTATTCACGTCTAGAATTCAAGGATCATATTAACTTTATTACAGGTGAAGCTAATTCTATGCATGGTTTCTTAAAGAGAAACTCCAATGAGTTTTCTGATCCATTATTCAAAATTATCCATGAATCACTTGATCGATCACATCTAGAATATTGCTCTATAATTGGGAATCAGTCGTCTTTGTAACACTCTTCTAGAATTGAAAAAGTGCAAAGAAATTTTCTAAGATTTGTATTCCTATCCAACAAGGTGTTTTCTATTTGGGATACATTCCTTAAAGCTTTCTTTTTTTCTTTATTTAAGTTTAAGGGTAATCTTTTTTTTGAATTCTGCTTGATGAAATAAATAAATAAATTGATAAAAGATTATTTATAAAAAGTAAAAAGATATAGATCATCAATCAGTGTAAATTGCGTTTATTTGAAGCCCCATAGAAAGCACTTCGTAACAGAAGTTTAAGAGATTGGTTACAGTAGATCTTTCCAGTAAAAAAAAGTAGTAGAAGAAGGAAGAAGAATAAGGAAGAATGATTCCGCCATCTCCACAAAATAATTTTTTATTTATTACACTGTGTAGTAATTCTTATGAATCCCAGAACAGTGGATATAAATTTCTCTTTTGCTTCATATTTTTTTCTTGCAGCCTCATTTGAACATAAACTTGACTATTGACTGATGATCCCAATTATTTTATATCTGTTACTTTTGAGTAATAACTTTAACATATGATTAACATTTCTAATATAAACCACTAAGTAATAAACATTCAAAAGTATTTATTATGATTATTAAAGATATATTTCTCAATTTATTCATACTTCTATGCATTGCTCAACAGCTGCAAGAATGAGGTTAATTTTTATGTAAATTTCAAAGAAAAAAGATTACAATTTTAATAACTTAATTTTTTTTTTCTTATATTTACAGCAACTGCAAATGAAAACAGCAACAACAACAAAAAAAAAGTTATCATCACGTAAAGCAATTGACGTATGTTTTTTTAATCGGAACATCTTTAGCTTTTCAAAAGTAACAACATTACTACAATATCGAGCATAATATCAAGCAGCTGCAGCTGCAAAATACAACAATAATAACAAAATTACAGTAAATACTAAAATAACAACAACAAACGTGAAATATGAAATATGACAAATTTGAGCCTCAAAGTTTTGTGACACTAAAGCAAACGCAAACGAAAACCTAAATTGAAAGTTTTTTTTTATGGTTTACAAAATAATAAAAATAACCATAAAAGCATAGAAAAACGAGTTGTCGTTAAAGAAATCAACAGCAACAACAATAATAACAATTATAACAAAAACTGTTGGAAATTCTTTAACTTTTTTCACTGCTTCAACGAAAGTCAAAGTTACAAAAGTTTACACATTTTTAGGCCACTTTAGGCCACGTTTACAAACAAATAAACAAACAAAATAACAAAAAAAAAGTAGAAAAGAAAAGGAAAACGCTAATAAAAACCAATAACAACTACAACAAAAGCCCAGTTTTATTTCCGAATAGCAAACGAGCTCCACACTCCAGTTTCCGTGAAAGTGAATCAAACGAGAGCGAACGTAAAGTCACGAGAATACAAAACACGATTTGGTCGGCGTTGAAATTGAAGCAGACGCTAGCTAAATTTAAGCGTTAACAGTGGCAGGCAGCTGAAAGTGAATTGCATTCATTGAATTGAATTTCGTTTGTGGTTTTATTTTTTTATTTATTGGAAGTTTTTCTTTAGTCGTTATTTTTTTTGGAGTTTTTTTGTGCCTTTTGGGAATATTGAAATTGCATCAATATAAATACAAAAATGGAATCCGAGGAAATTACCAAACTGGTCGATGGAGTTTATAAGGTAAAAACATAAATAACTTTAACTTTAGTAAAAAAAAAATATCTTATTTTGGTCATCAACAACAACAAAAATGTGGTTTGAAACCAAATTTCCTGCATATCTTAGTAGAAAATCCTTTCATTTTTCCAATCAACCACAATTCGCTGTTTTTGTTGTTGTTCATGTTTTTGTCTATCTGTCTGTCTGTCATCATTATTAGCCTAGGCATATTTTTTTCTTCTGGGTGTATTCACCTCCCAAACAAGTTTCAAATAGATTTATATATGTAGTTGAATGTACGCGTGTGAGTTTTCGAAATTTTCGTTGCCTGTTTTTGGTCTTTGTATCTTTGTGTTGCATCTTCAGGTTGCAATGTTGCAGTTTTGCATTATTTTTTTTATTTTTTTGTGTAGCAACGTAGCGCATCATCTATCTACTTTAGTATTATGCAATTTTTTCGTTAGTTACTATTACAGCAATTTTGCAATTTTAGCAAATGTTTCTGCAGTTGATTTTTCCCCCTCTATTTTTTTTCTTTCTTTTTCTTCTTCTTTTTCTGTTTTATAGCCACCTTTATATAGAAATGAAATGCACATTTCATACTGTATTAAATTTGCGGAAATTTTTTACCCGCTGACGCTGAGATTTTCTAGTCATTCGTATTTAGAGTTAGTATGTTACTTTTCAACACATTTCTTTGGCGTTTTTTGTTTTTTTCAGCTTTTCAATTCCTTCTTTTTTATAGTAGTTGTTGTTGTTGAAGTTTTCTGGTAGTCACACATGCTGTGACATTAAGCTCATGTTGCATAAATAAAAATTAATTGAATATTTTTTATCAGTTTTTTATATACGCACATGCATATTTTTATATAATAATAAATTTGTTAATACTGCGCCAATTTTAGTATTAGTAAATTGCCTATACAAATGCGAAAGACTCAGGAAATGAACTTCGTTTAATTTGATAAATTGGAAATTTTGTTTGATTAATTTTTGTTTACTTTATTTCCGTAATTATTTATGCTGACATAATTTGCATTTTCTTGTTCGTTTTTGTTTTGTTTTTGTGCACAATAGTTTGTTTAAATTATAATATAAACTTAAATAAATCAATATAAAAAATCATTCAAATTTGATTAGTTGTGTTAGTGTGTTTATATTTAAACATGTTCATATGTTGTCTAAGGTCTTGAAATTCTTTAGCTCAAGCGTCTTTTTTTATATACGTAGGCGATTTTGCCTCTAAAACTGATGTTTTCCATGTTTTTATAATGTAGCCCAAAAAATTTAGCTCAATGATATTGAAATTATTTTCACGTTGATAAAAAATTGGTGAAGTTATTTTTTAAATTATTTTGTAAACACATGTAAAAAATTAAGTAGTTCCCCAAGCGAATGAACTAATTTGAAATATATCGCATGGTTTTATTTCGAATGATGCATCGCCATCCTAAAAGCTTTAACTTTGTCGAAAAAATTTAAAAACCTTACCAAAATTTAACAAAAATTGTTCATGTTGTAGCATTTTATAAATGGACGAATTTAGAAATCCAGCCAAAAATGTTCTTTTCGAAACAAACTTGATCCATTTCTAAAAATATTTCTGCCTTAAGTTGTTTTCCTATATCGCGGATATGTCTGGCTCCTTTTATGTAGGGGCTTGAAAAAATTTATAGTTTGAAACCTTTTTAATATGCTATGATAATGATTTTGGTTGTGAAAGCCAGTGAGCGTGATTCATCTCTTCTCCCAACGCCTTTTTTGTGAAAGTTTAGACACGATTATCTCGAAACTTTATTTTCAGTGAGTTGATAACACTGGTTTACAAATTAAAAAAAAATTCTTTGCTTAGAATACTTCTATTTTTCTTTTTTTTGTACTTTGGACTACTAAACTCGAAAATGTCTGTCTGTTTTTTTTCGAAGGTAGTTTGACTGTTTTGACCATATCTCGAGAAGACAACAACCAATATAATTGCAAAAGGTATTAGATGAAAGATAATTACCAATAAATATTTGAAACAATACTTTCCAATCAACCCAGTAGTTTAAGTGCAATTGGCCAAAATATCAAACAAAAAACGTTTTTTTGGACAAAAATTTAAATCGAAAACTCACTTAAAAAATGGTAAAGACTAGAAAACGTAAAAATATGCCCTATTTCTTATATTTTACATAAAGCTTGCATTTTTACATAGAGAACCTGATATATATGAACTAATTCTATGAGTAAATACCGAAGCTATGACCAATTATGTACGAAGACCAAAATTCAACTTTTTCTCTATATTTGTATTTTCCCTCATTTATAACGTATATTATAGTTTTATTCTATCTGTCTCTCCTTATAGTAGGATATATAAGAGTATATGTGGAAATTTTGTTTTCGCAATTGAAACGCTTTTTATTGAAAACGTTAGGTTAGGTTGTTAGGGCTGTTCATGAAAGAACACACTGAGACCTATTGGTCCATTGTGATACCCTTGGGGCGAGTGTTACCTCTTGATCCCCTCCTAATTAAACCAATTTGTGCTTGCAATGAAACGTGATAAGTCTCTAATGTCAGAGGTTGCCAGTTCTGTGAGTCTACCATAGAAGGGTGCTCCCAAAGTTTTGTGTCTGCGTGCTGCTAAAGCAGGGCAGTTACATATAAAGTGGAAAATGGTCTCTTCTTCCTCTTCATTTCTACAGCTTCTGCAGAAGTCATTATAAGGAAGACCTAGTGTACGTGCGTGGCTGCCTATGAGGCAGTGTCCGGTTAGAATAGGAACTACCCTACTTATGTGGACACGGTCCAGATTAATGAGCGCTTTAGTGCGATCATTGTCAGGCATTGGCCAAAACTGTCTGGCGATAGCGCAAGTTGGTTCCATTCTCCATCTGCTCTTCGTAATGTGGGAGAAGTGGTCTTTAATTAAAAGTTTACACGTGGCAAGCGGTATACCTGCATTACCAGTAATAAGTGAATTGCTGAGTGTCGTACCAAGTTTGGCGAGGTCATCAGCCTTACAGTTTCCCTCAATGTCGCTATGCCCTGGCACCCATATAAGGAGCAGGTTGTATGCCATGGCTGTCTCGTTCAGAGACGATCTGCATTGTAGGGCAACTTTAGAGTTATTAGCTGAACATTGGAGGGATTTTATTGCCGCCTGACTATCAGTGAAAATGCAGATATCATTACAAGGTATCGCATTACACCTTATCAGATTTGCGGCTTCAGTGATCGCAAGCAGCTCTGCCTGAAAGACGCTGCAATGATCTGGAAAACGAAAGTGCGCCGAAATGTTCAGGCGCTCAGAGTGAACCCCACCCCCAACCCTACCATCCAACTTTGAACCATCAGTATAAAAATCGATGATATCAGGGCGTACCACATTACTCGCACTCCACTCTTGTCGAGATGGAATATATGTGCTAAAGCTGTTGCCAAAGGATAGCGGGGACAGGGTGAGATCGACAGAGAGTGGAAGAAATTTAGTTTCACTAAGTATCTTACCATGACCATAATTTGTGTGGGACCACCTACGAATCGCATTCAGTCTCACTGCAGATATTCACTCTGAGGTCTTTCCGACTAGATCTATTGGAAGAAGATCAAAGATTGTGTATAGCGCTTTTGAAGGTGTCGTTTTCAGTGCTCCTGTAATTAACATTGAAGCAAGTCGCTGTACTTTGTGTAATTCTTTGTGATGGATGCTCTTTGAGATGACTGTCCACCATACTACTACGCCGTAGAAGAGAATAGGACGTTTTCTGATGACTTGGGACGTAACATTTCCCGTGGAAAATAATATGAGATTCATGTTCATCACCTCAAATTACACAAACATAGGCTTTCCCGTTGTTTTATGATGACTTGGGTCAGCGTGAGACCCGAAAAACAGCCTTTTTGGACCTTTTTTGAGGTGGGACAACACGTAACATTCCCCGTGAAAAATAATATTAGATTCATATTCAGCGAAACAAATATACGTAAAAAGATTTTATCTGTTTTTTTATGATGACTTGGGTAAACGTACACTTGATAAAACTAATATTTCAAGGTGAGGTCGTAGATTTGCAGCCGCCATATTGGTCCGCCTCAAAATTTTTGCTTTTATTTTTTGAAGGATGGGACGACCCGAAAGTCAGGGACCTATAAAATCTATTGTACTAAAGCCCCAAGTTATGAAAGATAGATGAGAAACCATACCCTAGCCGAGAATCAAATTAGCTGAAGGGCCGGAAGCCGGTAAAAAAAATCGAAAAGCAGATTTTGTAAAGAAATTTCCATTTCCACCATGGTATGAAATTCTTTTAACGAAAAATTGGTGTTTCTAAGTAAGACTGATGTAAGTTACATTTTTCGTGAAACTATACACTTCCCCGGTGCAAGGGATCTTTTCCTTATCTCAGGATTTTTATTATTTATTTTGTTGGTACGTACAAAAAAAAAAACGAAACGTTTTTTATGTAAAATCTGAGTCCACCTAATATATATGAAAAGTATATATAAGAGGAAATCTCTAAGGAGTTGGGGCAGGAATGTACGGGGTTATACAAAAAATATATATTTATGCAGTTATGGGCACAGGTAACTCAGTTACCCAAGCCGAGGCGCATGCCATTGAGCACTGCCTAAGGCTGTATGAAAATGGATCTGTGTAAAAAAAAAAACATTTTCATACACTCTGACAGCAAAGCGGCTTTTCTTGCACTTGCTGTGTACAAAATTACCTTTAAACTAGTTTGAGACTGCCTACAGCTCCTAATCAGTCTAGCTTCTGACAACAGAGTACAACTTATTTGGGTGCCAGGGCATAGGGGACATGTAGACAACGAAATGGTAGACGAATTTGCTAGGAAAGGCTCATCCAGTGAATTCACTGAACTACGACCACTCTGCGGCCTACCATGGTACCGTTAAAATTAGTTTAAAAAATTAATTGAACAGTAACTCGCTACAATACTGGGAAACCATCAGTAACAGAAAAGCTAATTCATTCATGCCAAAGATCTGTCAACGCTAAACTAAACAATTGCTTAATTTAAGCAGGAATCAAATCCGAATTGCCACAGGGTTCTACACAGGGAATTGTAGGGTCAATAAACACTTATCGACCTTGGGTCGAACACAAGACGATACGTGCCGAATATATAACGAGAAGGAAGAAACAGCAGAACATATTTTATGCCACTGTAAAGGTCTAATGAGGACCCGACTTCGTTACCTAGGAAATTCTATCCTACAACAGCAAGACATAGTAGATAGTTCTCCTGCTAGAGTTATTAAATTTCCTCAAAGGAAATAAACTCATAGGAGAACTATAAAAACAATAAATTCTTGATCTGGGAACTTAATGCCCACCTCCTTAAAAATCTAATCGAGTCTAATCATTAGTATGCGTTTTAGCAGCATCTACTTTGATTTTGCGATTTAAAATTGTTGCTTCGATGATTTTGTTCATCGTCTTTTGCGCTGACAGCCTGATCCCATTACAAACGCGTTGGAAATCAATAAAATAACATCTATAAAAATAAAAATTTAAATTCTTTTATTTACAAAAAAGCCATACCATAGCTATTCCCTATTACTATTTTCAACAAGAGCGTGTTCGGCCTAAGTCCTTCAAAAAGTGCCCCAATAAAAAAAAAAGAAAATCCCACATTATTTTTAAACATTTCTTTGTCCAATGCGCTGACATATCAATATAGTATCCAGTTACCACAATTTTGAGTAATTTTGTGGTAACGCGAGGTCATATTATTTCTAGCTTTCCGGCATACGATTGCGGCAAACTCCGCCATTTTGACTTAAGCTGTCGTTTCAATTGGGCAATGCTCTTAGCATTTTTTCTGCTTATATTAAGCTTAACAATTGCTTACAAATTTTCAATGTGGTTAGCATCTGAAGATTGAGAGGCGCAGTCCAAAATTCTTATCCAATTCTTCTCTTTTCACTTACTGCACAAGCGACTTTGATGTTTAGGGTCCTACCCTCTTAAATCACTCAATTTCGCTTCTTTTACCAAACCAGTTATTGGCTGAAAATAAGAGTCTATGCTAGTATAAATGGATTATGTACTGGATATTCAAATTTCTCGTAAGCATTATTATCCTATCGAAACTCTGTTTGGAAAAGCATCCCCTAACATGAGCTTTTCCTGGAAGCTTAACTTATCTTACAACCATCTTATTGCACGTTTTATGGTACCAGCCGTCCATAAAAAAGATTCGTCTGTAAAGGACACATCGCTCCAATCATATCCGAAACGGCCGTCTGATTTGCCCGTCTCTATATACATTGTTGTTGTGATGACTACATTTGTTCATTAACCTGTTTATATATAACTTCAAATAACGAAATTGACATGAACTTAAGTCATGACTTTGAAAATTAGCACCTAGATTTAATTTTCATAGTCTCCTAAAAACTATCATTATCCATATGTTTGACAGCCCACTCCTGCCATTTTTTGTTTGTTTTGCCGTCAGTTAGAGTTTGGTTATGGTAGCTCATAATTCAATTTGGAATTCATTTAAACGACTTTAGATTATACCAAGTGATATATTAGTGACCTTCTGCGCCAGTTTTTGTTGAGATTCAAGTGTAATGGAAGAATTGGCTTTAGAAACTCTTGCTATCACCGAATCCTGCTGCTGTTATGTTCCTCTAGAAGAACAAAGATTTGGTTAGTTGTAAACATTCTGGTGTGTTTAAAAAAAGTTGGTTCCATTTCTTTACGAATGCTTTCAACTTCTCACGATATTTGGAGCACCTTCATTTTGGATTCATTTGAATGTGAGCAAAAAATGACGGCTTAAAAACGTTTTGCATACACGGAGTACGATTTGAAAAATTGCTTTGACAACGAAATTATAATTGCGATTATTTGAAAGGTTATACATCGCCATTCGCAATGAAATTTTGAATGTTGAAAATAAAGTTCAACTTGATACTTAAAGTTGTTCGTACAATTAAGCCGAACACGCTCTTGTTGAAAAAAATGTATTTTCTACTAATTTTTACACCATTTTTTACTATTTTTTTCACTACTATTAATAATAACTAGTCGGTAAGGCCCCAGTAACTGGGGCTATTTTTTTTTGCGGAAGAAATCTCTTTATGCAAAAACAAATATCAAAAGAGAACCAAACTACTCGTTGGTGTTTGTTATTTGTGTATGCAGATGATTCTGAGAGATCCCGTTACTCATGTCTTCTCTCTCTCTCTCTCTCATTTATTATGTACTCCCGCTTAAGCAATGATTTTTACAACGATGAATACAATGCTTTGTTCAATGAGTGAATTTTAAAGAATTTCCGACGCTAATATTTTGGAATTAGCTAAGCCGATTTTAATTTTGATAATTTTTGGCTAACCTACTCGTCAAGCTCTTTAAATTGATATATAATTTGATAGTGTAGCACTTCTGGATCTTCTGGAATAAAATGGTAGTTACACTAATAAATGTATAGATACTACTACTACTGTTATGGCACAACAGCCCAAGAAGGGCATGGTCATTTCGCATCCATTCATGTTGTGTGAATTATATTTTATACATAAATAGAAGGGGCATACAGTTTTATGCCGAAACCAAATGACAAATTGAAAAGCTTTTCATCAAGTTTACTGTTGAGGGTTTGCAAAATAGAATTTGTTTTTAATTTGTATGAGGTCGTTTTCCATTAAGCACAATCTTCTATTGTTTTGTAGGGCTCATCAAATGCATCATCGTATTTATTCTCTTATGTATATTTAAACGTTTCAAAACAGTTTCAAAAAAATTAATTATTTATAGATTTCACCCATGAAGAATGGCTACGATCCTGCATTTATTTATGTATCTAAGACTAATACAACTTTCATTTTTTATGTAGCGTACAAATAAACACATTCAAACATATATTAAATAATGTGATAAAATTAGTTCCGTTACAAAAACATTTAAGCGTTTAAAAAAGCAAAAAACTAAAATGACTAAATGAATGAGTTTGTATGTATGCAAGTGTGAATGGCGTGTCATTTATGAAAAAAAAAAAAAAATTTGAGAAGGAAAAATTTAGTACAAAAATTAAATGAAAACTGACCACACTCAACATAGTAGATATATGTATGTATAAAGGTATGGGCTCGTATGATATTTGGCTCACATCGTTAATATGATGTGAGCCAAATATCATGTGTGGTATGTTCTAAAGGTAAAAATAAAAACTAAAAGAAATATCCAAAAAAAAAAAAAAAACAAATTAAAATAAAAGCAGAAGAAACCTTACAATAACCTAACGAACTAAACGTATAGACAACGAAATCCCTGTGAGGCCTATGACAGCAAACAAAAACATAACAACAGCAACAAGTATGGTATAAGTGAAAAAGATCGATGGAAGGTGAATGTGGTAGAGGAGTTTGTATGTTGAATTGCTGCTTTGAAAATTAAGGTGCGTTTGGAATTAAAAAAAAAAAACAAAAATAAAGAATGAAATGAAAGACACACACAAAGTTGGATGGATGGACAAGTGGAATTTAAAAGGTTTCTTGTCACACTAAAATAGGTTGCACACAAACAACACAGATGTATGGATAGAGATAGACATGCATGCGGTTGAATGGACACTACCATGTTCCAGTAGTGGTAGTAGTCGTAGAAATAGTACTTGTAGTAGTGGTGGTGGAAAAAGTAGTTGTAAAGAGGCATAAACCTAATGAGAATATGTTGCATTAGAGTGAGGCCAGGCACTTGACTTCTTCTACGACTTATTTATGTTTTGCTGTGCTTCCGTTGTGTACACATACATACATACATAGATATGCACAGATATAAGGTGGTTTGGTTATAGGTAGGCTACAAATGTAGGCTATCGTACAACAGTTAAATGGTATTTGAAAATAGACATACGCACATTATACATACTAGCAAAGGAAGCCCTAGGAATTTTTTTGTTTTTGTTTTTGTTTTTTAGTATTTAAGTATTTTATTTACGAATTGTTGGGATTGACACACAAAAAACACAACAAAAAAGACCGATCGTAAATAAGCACTACACTTTGGTAGCAGAACCCAGCAAATGCAAGCAACATGTTGCTGTGCCGGTCTGTCTTGCCTGTGTGAATGTATGTGTATTTGTTGTGCATGTAACTTAATGCGAAATTGCCGAGTAAAAACAAAATTTGCAGATAATTTTTAATTTGACGCACGTATGTAATTTTTCTTCGTCTGCTCACCAGACTTTGACTGTAGCCAATTGTGTAGTTGTTGCAATTTATTTTTACCATTTTTTTTTCTACGATTTTTCATGTTAATAATATTTTACAATTCTTTTTTGTGCTATGCCTTAGAATATCTAAAATACCATGAAATTATCAGCTTGGTTTCTTGTGTTTGTTGTTGCTGTAATTTCATTGTTGTTGTTGTTGCTGTTCTTCTAATTGGAATTCTTGCGGTTTTTCTTATGTTCATTTTCTGTGGTGCGGGTAATGGTGCTATCGCAGTAGGTGTGTCAATTGTTGTTATACTATTATGTACTATGTGAGCAACTGCAGGTTTGTCGTTTAAGTCTTTTGTTTTTTTTCGATTGTTTTTTGTCTGTTTTTTTTCCAACCTCAAAATTCCTTTACTATAATTTTGCATTAATATTTTGGAAGTTATTTTAGTTTTTGACCATTTTTTTTTTTTGTATTTTTTTTTTTTTATTTTTGAATTTATTATTATTATATATTTTGTGTTTATATTTTTAATCTGAGATTACAACGTTTGGTATTTGAACCTGGGGTGAAGAAGATGTTATCTGCAATAAACTTAGAGTGTTGTATTTATGATGCAGATTTAAGCTTTTTGTTCTTGAGGTTTTTATATTTTGTTTCTTTGACCATTTTTTTTTTTTTTTAATGTTTCTCTCTAATTAATTGGGCGCAGTCAAGTACAAGAACAGCGTTATCTTAAGTGATCATTTCAACTCGTTTGTGAATGAGAGATTGTTGGCAATATTTGCCTCAGTTAATTAACGTTAAAGATTTAAGTTTTATAAATCTTGTGTTCTTTTGCTCAGAGTGTCATCGTTCATTTTGATTAAAATTATAAAATCACTATTATAAAGATGCAAATAATTTTTATAAATCAAACTGATATAATCAACAAATGCCACAAAAATCAGATTTTTAAAGCACAAGTAAGCATAAGTAATTTAAATTTCATATTAACACATACATTTATTTACAAATTTATGATTTATGTGCCAACATAATTTATTCAATTTACATATATACATAAACAAAATTAAAATTTTTTTCTAATATTAGCACTTTCAAGTTATTTATAAAAGTAAATAAACAATTTATTAATAATAATACAATGAATGAACGTGTGTGTGTGTGTATAGGTGAACTATAATAAAATGAAATGACCTTCCTGCATGTCTAATATATTCTCCCACACCTTGATGCTACATTTGTTGCTAATAAATTGAAAAAAGATTAAATAAAAATTAACAAAAAAAACACGTTGTTATTCAATTAAATCGTTGATAGCTTGGCATAATGGTCGATAAGAAATGAGAGAGGAGAGTCTGGTTTTGGGACTTAAAGTGAAAAATTTAACCTACATACTGGTAAATCTAGTACAGAAACCTCGATTGATCAGAACTTTAATTAATCAAATTTTTCGATTTATTAAAAATTAGATTAATCGATTAAGTGTGTTTTTCATTAATTTCAATTTTGTTATTTTATTATTAATTTTGCTCTCTTCTTTTTAAATTATGTTTCAAAAAAAAAATTTGTTTTTTGAAAATATTGTAAAATACTTAGCATTTTATTTTTTCTGTTTCACTCGAAAGGCTTATTAGAAGCATTAGCAATATTTTCCGAAAAAACAATTTTTTTTGTTGGGGTTTTTGGAATTAAACTAAAAGGGAATCAATTACTTTCGGGGAATCATTCCAACTAAATTATAATTAAATTCCAAAAAAGTAATTGATTACATTTAAATATTAAATTCCTTTCTTTTCAATTACATTTTCAATTCCTTTAAGGAATTCATATGTTTTTAATTACAAAATACAATTCCTTGTAATGGAATCGAAAATTTTTTCAATTCCATTACCTAAGAATTTAAAAATTTTAATTACCGATTATGATTCCCTGTAGTGGAATTGAAACTTTTGTCAATTCCATTACCAAGGAATTGAAAACAAAAAGTACCAATTACAAATTCCCTGGAATTGGAATTGGGATTGTAATGTAATTGAATTGAATTTCGGCTGCATGCCGTAGATCCAATGATAAAGCACTACGCTGTGGACCCCTGGAGAATTTATGAATACATTTAGAGAAAAAGGAGCTACCACATACTTCTGAAACCACATTCCACAAGCTTCGGTCTTGCGCTGTCGTTAGGATTCATTTTTGAAAACAACCAAAATTAGTCATTTCCACGCCGTTTTTCACAAATAACGGCACCCATTTTCAATTGTTGTTTTTTATGGAAATTAAAAAACACAAATTAAATACATTTACATGTTTACATTTCATTGTCATCAACAATTGATTTTGTGCTTGGTTGAGTTGTGCTTGGAACGAAAAAGAGATGTCCTTATCGGATGCGGCTACCTAGTTATTTTGTCATGGTGTCGGTTATTATTCGGCAATTCGTTTTGTAGTGTTTATTTGCTTGCTTTATTTTATCTAGAAAATTTGCTGTAAATCTAAATCGGGGACAGGAACAAAAAAAAAAAAAGGAAAATCTTCATATGAAAAGCTTCTCTTGCTACCCGTTTACTGAAAATTTAAAACTGTTTGTGCAAATAACACTGTACAACAAAATGAAAAAAATTGCAATGCCCATATCGAAAGTGGATGATTCAACATTTTTTGTTTGTCCGCTGAATCCGAATCTGCCATCAGTTTTGTTGCGGCAAACTTTTCGGGCATGGGTCGCCATTTTCACCAACATTTCCATTTTTTTGAAACGAAAATTATAACATTTATATATTTTCAAGCAGACAACCACAGCTTCTAGTAACTTTAAATTTTGAATCATTATTACTTTTGACAGAAATGGAATAAAAAAAATGAGTGAATATTTAAATTAAAGGTTATTTAATTGTCTTTAAAAAAAAATATAGATGCTCTAATTTTCATTTCGAAAAAATGGAAATTTTGATGATAATTTCGGATCCATGTCCGAAAAATAAAAAAAATTGGTCATGTCTTGAAAATCTTAGATGCTCCAACAAAACTGATGGCATATTTGGATTCAGTGACCCAAAAAACCTTGGGCAACATTCACTTTACAGATGGACGAAAGGCAGTGTTGTATAGTGTAATCTGTAAATTTTTATGGCTAAGAATTTTGCTACTTGGTTATTCTTGTTTATCACCTAAAATTTAGTTTCGCTTCTCTCTCGACAATAAAACTAAATATGTTCTATGGAAATATTTGCTGATTTTGTAATTTGTTGTACCTATGCAATTCATGGAAACCGTTGACAATAAAACAAGTTAGCATTTATATGCAAAAGAATTTAGCAGCTAACAATTGTTAAGGCATAAATGCTGTCATTGTTTTTTAAGATTTTAGTTAGAAATCTACAAATACTACATACACTCATAAATACCTGAAGCGGTAGAGTTTTATTTATTTATTTATGCTAAATGCGGAAATTATTGGTAATAAAAAAAAAAAATAAAAAAAAATATAGAAAGAAAAAATCAATTTATAAAATATTTTTCCTTATAGACAATTGAAGTAATTGTATAATCTTGATGCAGATACTGTATCTGTATTGGATATAAATATATATATAGTTATATATCTGATATGTAAATACGTTACAGTGTTTACATATATGTATATATATACATATGTCCATGGTGGCATAATGAAGCAAAAACAGAATGAATGACTGAACGAATGAATGGCATATCTTTCATATCTATTTTGGAATGTGACATTTTACACTTGTTTTATTTGTTTTTTGTTTTTTTCTTCTGTTTTTAGTGGTTTTTAGTTAATTTTTTTTTTTTTTTGCGGCGACACCAAAAAACAAAAACTTTAAACAAAACAAAAAAAGCAAAATTCTTTTGGAAAAAAACTTTTGTCGCTTTTGATATTTTTTGTTTTTAACAATTTTTCAGTTTTAACAAGTTTTGTTGTTGCTTTTTGTTCTCTTTGAAAACAATCAACAGCATTATATTGTAAGTTGCTGCTGCCGTAGCTGGTGCTGTTGGTTAACTTCGAGTTAAGTTTATTGAATAAAAATAGGTACAGATATTTTAACTTAACTTAAATTTACTTAACTTCATTTTAGCTGATTTTATGTGCGTTTCTGTTTCAGTTTTAGTTTTTTATTTAAATTTTTTTTAGGGTTTTTTTTAGCTTTTTTTTTTTAAATAGCTTTTGTTTTTTCTTTTTTTTTTTTTTGTTTATATTTTTGAAAGCGTGTTAAGTACTTTTTTGTACAATTTTGTTACTTTTATGAGTTTCTCAGCAGGTTTACAACTGCTTCATTATTTTGTTTTTATTTTTGTTTCTTTTTTTCGACCAAGCCCATTAAGGATTGCATGCATTAAGTTATAAGACATGTACATACATATGTATATAGTTATTTGAAAATGTGTGGCACATTAAATTGTTGTGGCAAATGCTGCGGCACGTTTCAGCGTTGAGTACATATGATGTCATTTATTTTTAAAGGTTTTGTTTTTAATAAAATTTTGTTTTTATGATGACAATGAATTTTAAAGCTTATTTTTTTCTAAGTTCGTTGTTTTTTCAAATAAATTAACTTTAATAATTTTATTTTGAATTTTAATTGCATTGATATTTGTATGTACCCAGAGTCGCATCTAGGATTTTATTTTAGTGGGGGTTTTTGAATTCTTATTTTTTTTTTACTGTTCACCTTAGGGGTTTATTTGGTAGTAGTAAATAATTGAAAGCATTTTAACCCTTATTTTAACAAAAAGATTTTGAACCTTCTATTCAACAACCTTCATACCCCTTTATCCATATGGTTTTCGTTATTTTTTTTTAACCAAAATATGAAATTTTAGTTGATTTCTACTTCAAAAGCGAAATTTTTGGCAACGCATCTAATTCAAAGAGGCAAACGTAGTAATTCCAGATAAAAAAGAGAGTCAGGCGAGTTACATAGCGTTTCGATGTACATGGAGTGAATTACTTGCTGCTTTTTAATTTAATTATTAACTCTTAACACGTTCAAATTACTCAATAGTATTTGTTAAAAAAGAAAACAAATTTATTTAACATTGTTTTTTTATTATTATCATATTTATTACAAATAAAATTTATAATTTACAACTAAGTAATAAAAATAGTATTAATCATCTACTACTTACTTATACTTTTTTACCCTTTTTTGTAAAATGCATCTCTGAATTGTTCGTCTTACTTGTCAAAACTTCAAAATGTCTGAAAGAAATCCACCAACCTCTTCTACTTCTACCATGACCAACACGAAAAACAGCGACAAACTGAATAGCAATAGCAACATCAGCAACAAACTGAACAGATTATTCACCAACTGTGAGAACATTCGGCAGCTGTAGCGCCGTGCTGTTGAAACCATATCTCTCTCACATTCATGCGACGCAAATTTGGGAACAAAAACTGGTATATCATCATTCTATAATGGCCGTCTTTGACTTTAACCTGGCGGCCATTATCCTCTACGAAAAAGAAGAGATCAATAACACCGCCGGCGCACCAAACATTCAGTTTTTGTGGATGCAGCAGTGTCGCGAGTGCGGCCAAAAATACAAAAAAAGTTCCAAAATATGCAAATATTTGTTTACTCATCGAAAGATAAAACTTTAATTAAAATAAGTTCAAAATATTTTTCTAATGTTATTGTTATTATAGCCACTCCACGCCTCCAAAGTTCGAAATTCTGGAGGACACATTTTTTTTGTGGTAAAAATTTAATTTTTTATAGCAAATGTTAGTACTCAATATCACTTATTGGATATAGGGAGTGAGATTGAAAAAATCTTAACACACGATTTACCTAATAATTTTTTTTGGGTGTAAAATTTAAAAATTTCTTTGGTCTAGTTATCTTTGAAAAATATGTCAGTTGTTATTTTTAATGACAAACATGTTGATTTATTGTGAGTATGATCAAAATGAGTGAAGAAAAAGAAGTACGTCTTAAAATTATTAAAAATTTTCAAAAAAATCCAAATTGGTCCTACAAAAAATTGGTCAAAGAATTGAAGGTCTGCCGTCAAACTGTTTCCAATGTTATTAAACAGTTTCAGGAGAATTTGGCCATCGATAGGAAACCTGGTTCGGGAAGAAAACAAGGACCACATGATATTGGGAAAGGGCAAGGAAAGTCAAAAAGAAAAAGTGTCTGCAATGGTTAGCTACAAAAAAAAAGAAGGTTTTCAGATTTTTAGTAATGGAACTGCTATGGGAGAAGTTAAATTTTTTGGAACTAAAATTCGCAAAGTTGTGGAATTCTTGCAGTAGAAATCGTAATTTTTTCGAAACCAAGCATTTGTCGTGGCTTGAATCTTGTTTTTATTTAAGCGAAATCAAAGAGATTTGTGTGAAATGTATAAATTTTAGGAAGGGCGGAGAATATCAGGTGTATAAAGATGAAGTAAGTTTTCAACTAAGAATGTGTAGGTAATGATGGTGATGATGTTTTTTTTTCTGAGTGAGTTATATAAGTTTTTGGCTAATCATCCCTGCATTAAAGTATAGTTTAGTTAATGGAAAATTATTCTTGGTATAATATGCGTGCAACAGTATACAAAATATTAATATACGGGTTGGATATTATTAAATATTTTAGCATTCCAATTGGAATGCTTTCAGAAGATGTACTTGAAGCAAGACAAGGAAATTCGAAAGTTTCGCTTAAATAATACACGAAAATCTACTCAGGAATCCTCAAACAGGAATATATTAGTAACTATGTTACTTTCTTAGGAGCCAATTATTTCCGCTCATAGAAAAATTCATTCTATGAAAGACACAATTACCGAAAATATTTCAAAGTATATTTTAATTGAAGAAATACAAGAAGAAAGAGTTTTCTACACTTTTTTTTTATTCTGGAAATAGATTTTGGAAATTTAATTTTAAACGATTTATCATTTAGTTATGATTCAGAAAGCGAAAACGAGTAGCTTATATTCAAAGTATATCTTCATTAATATAAATTCGTTATATGTATAAGGGAAAAAACTGTTACATAAAGTTATAATGGAGCTTTTAATAGTTATTATAAAGATGTATCATTATTTTATAAACAATAGGTGTTTTATAAAGTGGGCGTGGTCGCCTGTTTATATTTAGTAGAAGATTAAAAAGTTGTTTTATAACATCCTGTGCCATGTTTTATACTTTTGGCGCCATTTCTTTGGAAGTTAGAGGTATTCTTTAAAGTAGGCGTGGCAGCCCACCCATTTTCCGTATAATAAACATTGTTATCGCTAAAACTTCACACACTTAAGTTGAGCATTCTGGTGTTTATATTTAGTATGTTTTTTCAAAATGAGTGTTTCATTCGAATGGAAGGTAGGCGTGGCAGTAGGTCAATTTTTACAATTTTTTCTTTCAAACTTTACTTCGACCAGAAAACAACATCTGCAAAGTTTCATAGAGATTGAACAACATTTACTATTTTTGGCCACAGGTTATATGGAGACGCGACACTGTGTGCAGTGGTGTCTCATGAAGCATATGTTGGTTTGTTGCCATAGCGCATGCTCTGCTTTTTCACAAAACCATTCAGCGAGAAATGAGGTTCATTGCTGAGAATGATTTTGCGATAAAAAATTCGGATCGGCGTCAAACTTTTGGCGCCGCAAATAATCACGAGGCTTCAGCTCTTAAGCCAATTTGATTTTGTACTCGTGTAGGCCGAAATCCTTTCGTAAAATTTGCCATAATGTTGTTTGAGAGAGTGCTGATTCCTGCGCATCGCGTGAAATCAACGGATTTTGGGTAGTTGGCAACAGGCACACTAACTGCCGCAGTATTCTTAAGACTTCTTGCGTTTCTTCTTCTCACGGGTACCGGAACGAAAATGTGGACTCGAACTTTTGCACCAACTTACGAACTGAGTCTAGGGTAGGGCGATTAGAGCAATTGAAAATTGGCGTTCACGCTCTTAAAGTCACGACCACCGACTCCGAATTTTGGTAGTCAATTTTTAATTATATGTAAACGTTGTTCGTTTATGTAGTTCATTGTTCTTAAATGGTGTGATGAGAACTTTCCTCTGTAACAGAGAACTTGAGGATATCTCAAATACTTAGAGTTTGATTTAAAAATGAAAACAAATAACCATGAACCAGAAAATGAACAACCCATGGAGGGCCTAGACCGAACTTTTCGCATCCAAGCATTTTGTATGAGTTACATTTGTACACTAATGGGCCTACAGTTTTATGCCGAATCCAAATGGCGAATTGAAATGCTTTTCTTAGGTAATTTTTATTCTTGGAGTGGTGCCGAGTAGAACATTGTGCGTATCAGTTCAGCACACTGACGCTAACTGCGACCACTTCAGCAAGTATTAACAAGAAATTAGAGAGCAGCTCTATTCTACTTAATTTTCAAAAAGCTGAAAGAAAAATATGCTGGAATCAATTGCACGGTTGAGGAAAAAATTCATAAATTGCACAACAAATTACAGTAAACGATTCGCGAAATAAATGAAAAATTTTCGAAAACAGCAAAGCGAATAAAATAATTACGAATGAGCTGATCGATAGACATGGGAATAAGCAGCACTACAAAATTCACGGCACATAAATATGATGGTTCCACCGCGTTTAACATTTTTAAGAAGTCATTTGAACGAACAACGTCTAGAGAAAACTGGAACGATGAAGATCGCATCGCGGCACTAATTATCTCTTTGAAGAGTAATGCTACGAAGGTACAAGAAACTATTTCAGAAGTAAATAGGAATAACTATGCAGTTGTTCTGGAAGCCTTGCAACCCAGATAAGCAAGTGACTACATACAAGAAATGTGAAGGCTAAAGCTGAAGAGAAGGCGACGATAAAGCCTTGCAGAAACACGAGTTGAACAGAAATCGTGCATAAAAGAAAACGTTCAAAGCTGTTTTTAACATGGGAAACATCTTAATATTGGCTTGTCTAATGCTAAGAGTGCGAAAAGTAGAAGCGGAGTTTCCTGTATAGTGCAAGCTGTGCAGGAAGGAGACTAATAATTATATGCGCTGAAACGATTTAAGTCATGTTCCGGTAAGAGGCCGAGTATTGTGCAAAACTGAAGAGAGCGAGAATGTCTAACTCTAAACCATCCGTTTTAAACTAAAACGAATCATTTCATAGGAGTATGAGTTGAATCCCCTTACTAACTGCCCTAGAGTCCTTATATCGCAGCCTTAAATTGCAGCCCAAGGAAGGAATTGGATTACTCACTGCGAAGGTTGGAAAACTGCAAGTGTTTTGAAAAGTCTCAAAGCTACTTACCATAGGCAAAACAGAGCTACGGCATTAGTGTTATTGTAACGCATTTCGTTGATGATGTGATTGTAGGAGTGGATTGTATAATACGCCATGGTTTTTATACTTAATAATTATGGTTTTATACTTGACAGTTAAGATAATGCAAAGAGGTTTCGGAACTGCGAGGTGAATCAGTCAAGCAAATACTTCTACTGCTAACCTAAATCCAAGATCACGATTAAAAAGGCAAATGCGAAAATGGATCAAGAACCTTGCATAACCTTTGGACAACCAATATTGCAAGTCATACTTGCTAAGTACGATTGGCTAATACATTTTAACCCTACACCACATAAGTGAGCCTAACAGTATCAAAAAAAAAATATAAAATTTATTGGCATACATTTCTTACATTCTTTTTTTTTTTTACTAAGCAAAGAATGGAATTTAACGTTATTGACATTTTTTATTTTCAATTTTAAAATCTTTATCACTTTTCACGAGTTTCCTTAAATGAGAGAATTTCTTGCATTTTAAGTTGTGAGCTTTAGAGATAATGAATTTGCATAACTGACTTTAATATTCATTACGATGTTTCAATTCCTGTAAATGAAATACTTGACGAATTTCTTACAAAACCTTGTAACTTATAAAAAACTGGTAGGTTGGAAAAAATGTTATCTAAGAAGTTTTTATTATACTTTACGCTTCATTGTTCTGATTAAAAGTTGGTACATTCAATATTTTGAATAAAATACACTCACCTATGACACTTTTTTTCGGAAATTTATTTTCAAAAAAATATCACGATCTGGGAGGGAGGTTTGATCCCAAAAACCACCCTCGTAGATCCGTCACTGCATGTACCTATACAGCAATGCCCTTGCATGCAAATATTTTATCTACATACATAAACCTATTTATTAGGTATTAACTTTGACATCATATTTTAAAATACTCATATTCACCTTGTCTTCTTATTTTTTCTTATTTATTTTAATTAGTTATTCATTTGTAAATATTTATTTATTTTTTAATTGAAAATGTTAATTAGAATAAATGACACGGATGGAATTCATATTTTTGTTGTTGTGCAGATATAAATACTTACATAATTAACGCGTACTTCTTTAACCTAAGACACATACATTAATGTATGACAGTAGTCAATATTTCATCAATAAATGTAGGTACATTAAACAATATCAAGGTACATTAAATCCAAAAAAAAGAAAACAACAACCAAACACAATACTAACAATGATTAATATTTCATAAACATTTTTTTGGAATAGTAAGAAACTAATGTAAAAATTTGTATATCTTTATTAAGTAGCTATCTATATTTGTTTTGCACGAAACTGTTTGAATTGTATTCACATTTAAAAAGCAAAAAAGAAACTTGTATTGTATATTCAAGATCATTAAGAGAAGTTGGCAGAATTCCTAATGACCTACTAATTACTATTAGTATTTCTTAATGCAAATTTGAAAAAAGAATTTATGATTCATTTTTAAAATGTTTTAATAAAAAATGTAACCTGTTTAGCATTTGTATGTTAATTTACGAACTTTTTATACAATTCTAATGAAGAGGAAATTGTTATACTAAATGTGGAGTCAAATAAATAATATATAGATATGAAGAAATTCAGAAAAGTTTTAAGTGCAGGACTAACAGAATCACAGGGAGTTGATTCAAAATGTATTATATTTAGGTATATAGAAGTCAAAGTTGATCAGTTGAACTTATGTGTTTTGTATTTCGTTAGATTTTTTATCTGAATTTGGTCTCTTTATGGTCAGATTTTTGGTCTATTTTTGGTATACTTTATGTTCCAAATTTCGGTCTGAATTTGTTGTTCGTTTGAATTTTCATATGATTTTTGGTCTAAACTTTAGCTTGAATTTTTGTGTAAATATGATCTGTATTTCGGTGTAATTTGTAGTCTAATCTGATTTTTGGCCTAATTTTGATCTGAGTTGGGTCTGAATTCTAGTTGGTGAAGTTTTGGTCTAAGTTTTTGGTCTGAAATTGGTCGAACTATTAATCTGATTTTGTACTGAGTTTTGGTCTGAGTTTCGGTATGACTTTTGGCCTCAATATGTTTCGAGTTTTAATCTGTATTTTGGTCTGAATTTATTTCCTTTTTGATAGAGTTTTCCTCTGAGTTTTGGTACATTTTTTGCCGAATTTTCGGTCGGAATTTGTTTTAAATTTTGTTCTGAATTATAATGTGATTTTTTGTCTATTTATGTTTGGCTTTTTGATTAAAATGTTGGTCAGCGGTTGGACATGGTCTGAATTATGGTTTTAAGTTTTAGTCAAATTTTTTATGTGTAATTTAACTAATTCTTAGACTGGTGTGAATTGGTATGAATTTTGGTCTAATTTTAGGTCTGAATATAGTCTCTTTTTTTGGTATCAGTTTTCCATTTTTGAATTTCAGTCTGATTTTTATTCGTTTTCATTTGGATTTAAATTTTTAAATGAGTTGAGTATTCGCCTGAATTTCTATATGAATTTTGGTCTAAACTTTATTCTGACTTTAAGTCTGACTTTTATTCTGAATTTTGGTCTGAATATGGTCTATATTGGTCCAAATTTGGTTTCCATTTTTGTTTGATATTTGGTATGAATTTTGGTCTGATTTTAATCTGAATTTCGGTCTAAGTTTTTGGTCTGAATTTGGCCTGAGTTTGGATCTGAATAATGGAGTGAGTTTTGGTTTTGATTTTTGTTTTGAATTTTAATTTGATTTTTGGTCTGAATTTTTTCCCTTCTTGCCAGAGATTTCCTTTAAATTTAAGTCTGAGTTTCGATGCATTTTTTTTCGAATTCTCGGTCTGAGTTTTGCCTGATTTTTGGTCTAAATTTTGATGTGATGTTTGGCCCGAGTTTGATTTGAGTTTTGCCCTGAATTACAATCTAAATTTTTGTCTACTAATGGCTGGATTTTTGATAAAAATTTTTAGTTTGAATTCCAGTATAATTTCCTGTCTGAATTTGGTGTGAATTTTGGTCCAATTTGTGGTCTGAATTTGGTATAAATTTTGGCTCTTTTTGGTCAGAGTTTTGCTTTGAATTTCGGTCTAATTTTTTTTCATTTGGATTTAAGTTTTTGACTGAATTGAGTGTTCGTCTTAATTTTGATATGATTTTTGATCTAAACTTCAGTCTGATTCCAAATTTGAACTTTGATCTGAATATGGTCTATATTTCAGCCCGAATTCGTCTTAAATTTTCATTTGATATGATTTTTGGTCAAGATTTTGGTCTAAATTATGATACGGATTTTGGTCTAAACTTTAGTCTGATTTTTAATATAAATTTCTTTTGAATTTTGGTGCATTTTTTGCCAAATTTTTGCTCTGAATTTTGGCCATATTTTTGGACGGGATTTGGTTTGAATTTGGCTTAAATTTTGTTCTGAATTATCTGAGTTTTTGTGTATTTATTGTTGGCTTTTTAATCAAAGTTTTGGTCAATGATTGGTCTGAATTTAGGTTTTAAGTTTTGGTTTGATTGTTGGTGTGTAATCGGACTAGCTTTTTGTCTGAATTTCCGTATGATTGCCTGAACTTGGTGTGAATTTTGGTCTGATTTTAATGTCAGCGTTTCACTTTAAATTTCAATCTAAGTTTTGTTTGTTTTCATTTTGATTTAAATTTTTGACTGAATTAAGTGTTCGTTTTAAACTTTAGTCTGATTTTCAGTCTGTATTTTGATCTGAATATGGTCTATATATCAGTCCGAATTTGATTTAAATTTTGGTATGAATTTTGGTCAAATTTTGATCTGAATTTTGGACAGAGTTTTGGTTTGAATTTCGGAATGATTCTTGGCATAAATACGTTTTGAATTTTAATCTGCATTTTGGTCTGAATTTATCCCCTTCTTGTCAGAGCTTTCCTTTAAATTTTTGTCTGAATTTGTGTGCATTTTTGCCGAATTGCCGAAATCAACGGAACTTGTCTCATATGAAAATGTTAGTGGTAGTAGCTAGGTTTGGGCCTTCCTCATCACAATTTAGTTTTTACAGTCGATTAAATTTCTAAATTTTTGTCAAAAATATCATTAAAATATTTGAAAAATCGTTTGTAAATCTACATTTAAGATAAATCTTGTGTTCCACAAAAATACTATACGGAAAATTTGACTAGGAGCTACCAAAGAGAAGAAACATCTACGGGTTAAAAGTAAGTTGTTCCACCACACAACAAAACAAAGTTGAGTTCTACACCTTATCTTGAACCCATAGGTGCTTTTTGTTTTTAGTGGCCTTTAGTAAAATTTTTCGTTGTGGAATACTTGAACCCTAAAATATTCTTTTAAAGGAGGCTTTCCAAGAATTTCTTAAAAAAAGAGTAGGAGTTAATGGGTTAAAATAATTGGAGAAAAGATTTCGCGTAAAATTTTAGTATGGGTTTCTAAAGACAAGATTCATCTTAAATGTTTATTAAAGCATAATTTTTCATATCATTTGATGCTATTATTGACTAAAATTCGGAAAATTCAATCCACTGAAAAAAATTATGATGAGGTGGACTAAAACTCAGCTAAGATTTTACTACCACTAACTAATACTTTCTTATGAGACAGGTTCCGTTGAAGCCTGAAAATGTCTGTTGCACTATGTAATTTATAGAATAAATGTAGAATGATCCATAACGACACATTTTAGGTAAAAAAAAACACGGTGTTGCCAGATGAAATTTATGAGAAAATTATATATTAAGGAATGAAGAGATTGATAACTCAATTTTAAAGAAGTTTATCTTCAAAGCATGAAACTAATTTATCCAAATCCATTTTTTTAATTAGAATGTAAAAGAAAGGTATAAAAAAAGAGTTTGTTGTAGTATATCTCACTTCCTGTGTAATTTTGACAACTTCTCAAAGTTCGGTTTCTATTAGATTCATTAATTAGGCTTTTTGAACTTTTATTAGATATAACAATGGGGTAAATTAGTCAAATGAAGTCTCAAATTTTTACACAAAACAAAATATATGTGAATACGCACTGAAGCATAAAAATGATGAGAAACATTTTTGAATTTTGAACCAAAAACTTGTGCTTGTAACTAACCTGCGCTCCGTTTCTTTCATAAACAACATTTGCTAGTTAATTTCACGTTTTTAAATTTTAACTTTTCTTTTTTACTTTCAGAATATACTGGAAAAATTCAATCCGGGAGCACGTCAATTAATCTCGGCTGGTAAAGGTTACCTTAAGGCATTGCATGGTAAGTAGAAATATGTACATAAATATAATTTATGTACATGTGAACATACATACTTAAATGTGAATAATATTACCAACTTTAAATTATTGCTAATAACGCATATAGTATTAACTGATTGTTGTTGTTATTGTGGTTATGAAAAACAGGTGCTGCATCAGCTTCACGTTTATTCAATGAGGCTTTAGCAAAAATTGCTTTGAATGCTCAGCAAAGTGGAACCAGCGATATTGGTAAAGTATTTCCATAATTCATTAGATTCAACTGCAACTTATTTATAGTTAGAATGCAAATTTTAATTGCTATTTTTTGTTTACTAAAACACAAAACTAAATATTATTTTCATTATGTTCAATTAGGTGCGGCTTTGCTAAATGTTGTAAGTGTTTACAAAGAAATACAAGAGCAACAAATGAATATTGTAAGTTTATAAGTTTATGTGCATATATGTGTATGTATATGAGTATGAGTGTGAGCTTTTTTAATTTACAAACTTTTATTTTACTCATAGTTAAAAGCTTTCTATGTGGATTTATTGGTGCCATTAGAAACAAATCTTGAAAAAGACACAAAAGTTGTACAGCATGAACAGAAGAAATTCCTGCAACAGCATAAAGTTCGTATGGAAAGTTATCAGAAAGCTGTATCGACAATGAAGAAGCAACGAAAGAAAAAGGCGAGCCCTGAGAATACCGAAAAAGAATTGAGGGTAGGTTTATTATTAATTGAAGGGAGGTATTGGAATTTAAGTGGATCTAAAGATATGGGAATTATAAATTGTTAGGTTTTGAAAAGAAGCCCAAACTAGTATTTGACTTATCTTTAATCACCAAATTATTCTCACTGATTGCACATAAAACGGATATCTAAAAGCAGTTAATGTTTTTAAGATCCTGACGCTTGAATTACGTAGTATTTTTCCCCCATAAGAAATATATAATGCATAAAAAGATCTTCATGTATTTATGAAATTGATTGATTTATATTTTTGAATACACTAAACAGGGTTTTCTAAGATGAATCAACCTCCACATTATCGATACCACCTCGTTAATGTTTGGCTACTTTTTTACAATCATTAGGTGAAGCTCTGGATAGTTTTTGCTTGATTTCATAATTAAATCGACTACCCTTAGACATAAAATATTAAATTTCTCATGACAAATTTTATTTGAAATTATCATCTCTATGATCTATGGATACTAATTATCAGGGATCATTACTTGGTATACTATATAGCTAAAGAAAAGTAGCCTGAGTGAATTTCGTTTCTACACTCAACATTTATTCTGAAATTTCTACATTTTAATTTAACTCATGAACGCTGGTATGTTGGATGGTTCGACCCACTGCCCCATCCTTGCCCTTATCTTCATCAATGACCCCCTATCGTTATCGTTGTTCAAAATACTATAGAGATTGAAATTAAAATGCATGCTGTGAATGACTTCCAATCAATCTCTGAGTGGAGTGTCGCAGAGTTGTGTTCAACTCACGTAAGACGTAAGCGTTGTCTGTTACCACAAAAAACGAGTTACTTACTAGGGGTCTAACAAACGTTCGCTTAGTGTGCGATGATTTACCATAGTATTCCAAAATTTCATTTTAAGTTTCACTGCAAACAGTTAACATGGAGGGAGACAAGCTATTGAAAAAGAGTCGGTACAAATACTAACCGCCATCACAGCAAGAGATTCGGTTTGCCATTCTTTATGGATTTCGGCGTAACCTAAAGCCTATAGAAATATTTAATGAGTGCCAAATAGCATATAGAGTGAATGCACCATCGCTTGTAACCATATCGAAATGGTTTCGGAAATTCCAGACTCTCATAAAGATCGCCCAAAATCTTCGACTGATGACGTAAGTGTGACTGTGGTGAAGTCCAAAATTGACCCAGGAAATGATTACTGAAGAACTGGGCTTGAATGCCATAGTTATACCGCGAATATTTAAAGGTCAGCGTTTTGCTGGAAAATGAATGGACTCGGGTGTGATATTAATTGCGACAACATCATCTGAATTGTCTTCGTTCTCCATTTCAATATCTCCTTCTGTGGTTGTTCTATTGTATTTGTCCTTTGAAGAAATTTGACGAAACAATTCTGGCTTTATTATGAGATATTTCTGTGGTCACTAGGCATAACAGCATAAGTCAGTTTTTTGAATTTTGCAGGAGAGCACTTTAAAGATTTAAATGCTAAGAGTAATCAATTTGAATTGTGCTATTTTTCCTTTAATATCTCGTAAACCACTGAACCGATATTCATAAAATTTTGACACAATATGAAATCGGATATGAAGATTTCAATTATAATAATAATTCGAATTCGACAAAACTCGAGTTGTGTTGTTATGCCGTGTGACCACAGATTTATAGAAATCAACACATGGATATTTAAAGTTATATTTGACCATCACAATCGCCTTCAATGTTTCCACTTCTATCAAAAGTATATTCACACCTTGTTGACATTGTTCTCTCGGACGCTTTGCACTGCGATTGATAAATTTGAATTTCAAATATCATGCGGACACACGAGGGTTAAAATGCATCTGAAATGCGGAATTTCGCCATACAAAAACTGTCGAATTAAATTTGGAATTTTAGAAGGTCGTTGAAATCCTGAAACTGCACTGAAAATACCGAAAGTAACTAGCAACCTTCAAACACAAGTTTGTAAAAAACAGGAAAATAAAAGATCTATTACATTTGTTTTGAAGATTTTGGACTTTGTTTTCATAAAAACTGCTCTTGTCATATTTACTTACTAAGTGAAAAAATAAAATAATGAGTCGAAGAGCAACTCATAGCCATTCCTCCAATTATCCATAATAGCTACATAAATTCTTGATGTCCAAATCCTATTGAAAGGCAACATTTTCACTTACAGAAACAAACACAAAAATTCTTCCTTTTCTTCTCCAAACTTATAATCTGTCAAAAACGAATTTTTTTTTGTCGTGTGTCCACCTAAATTTGAAATTCAGAATTTCAACGCAATTTTTTCTCGTATGTCCGCGCTGTTAATATAAAAGCTGTATTTTGGTAAAAAAAAAAAAAGAAGCGATATGAGGTTTTGGAGTCTAAAAAACATATACTTCCGCGAAAAACTGTATAGATAAGAGCGTTGCTCATTAGTGATTTTTTTACAACAAGCAAATGAATGTAAATTTTGTTATATTTTTCGTTAGTTCCTATCACTACTATCAATAATAACACATTGCAGCAAAAACTTAAACCTCGAATTTTCCAACGGCAAAGCGGTTCAGCACAATGAATTAATAAATTTCTGTGAAGGCACCCTTCCTCTATCATTCAACTATAGGGGGAAAGAAAACTTTCATACTGTTTGCGAAGAAAATATTTTTCAGTAAAAATTAGGATGGGTCCTTAAACATCAGAATCCCCTCCGGATCCCACATTTCCCGCATTAATGCAAAAATCTAATTTTTCGTATTGTGATGGTATAAAAATCTGCAGATCGATGATTTTGTTAACAAGATATGATCATTGATCACTGAGAGTCTCCCGCTTGACTCTAGCTTATGCATTTTAAAAAATTAATCAAATTTGATAGGCCGTTTGAGTGAATATGTTGGCGAAGCTACAAAGAAGATATGATTGATGGTATAAACACATAGAGGGCGACAGGCGTGCGACTGCATCTGTCAAAAATTAGAATGCACACGTTTTAATGAAACTGCAAAATTGGGCTGCACGACTGCATAACTCCATTTGTAGTTGCAGTCGTAGTAGAATCTATTTCTAATTTGACAGCAGCAAAGCAGAAAAAGAGAGAAGTGAGAGCAGAAATACAAAACAGAAGAAGAAGAATGAAGAAAAAAATGGTTTTATTTTGAAATTCAACAGATGCCGCTTGCTGTTGCAGTCGTTTATTAATTCCATTCTCTCAACTACCGACGACAGCTAAGAGAGTTTGTAGTTTTAATTATGCAGTCGCAAACCTGTAGTTCTCTATGCGTTTATACCATGACTCTTAAGTAATTCCGATTTTTCTAACTACTTATGATTAGAAATACTATTTTCTGAGGGTTAACTTTTCTTTCTGTCACAGAAGAGACTGTGGATTTTACTCAACTTTTTCACCGCGTTCCATATTGTACTCCGATTATTGTTTGACTTTTCTAACAACAAGAGAAAATGCGTTCTAAATTATTCGGAAACTCATAGTTTTAATAATTAATATTGAAGTTTTTTTTTTGGTAAAAACTTTTTAAAGAGTTTAAAAGAAAAATACTAAATATTTTATTTCCTCAACAGAGTCTACAAATATTGGAAGATCAAAAGCGGAAACTTGATAATTTTTGCGAGCAAAGCTATAAAAATGTAAGTGTGCAATGTTTATATAACTTCTTCAAGTACCCTTTTAACCTATTACAATTGCTTTTATTTTATTTCACTTCGCTTTCCTCAATTTACACTAACTCACATACAAAAGGCCATGACCCAAGAGCGTCGTCGTTATGGTTTCGTTTTGGAGCGTCAATGTTCCATTGCAAAACACTGGATGGCTTATCATAGTACGGGCAGAAGTGTAATTGATAATAATTTAGAAAATTGGCAAGAAATTGCTGCATCACGTGAGGTAATACCTATAGCAGCATATGAGAATAGCTTCAGCAGCGGTGGTGGCATTAAACGTATGGTAAGTGAAAGAGATAGAGAGAGAGAGAGGGAGAGTGGTTAATTGAAAGCGTTTTATCAAAGAATATATAATACATAGAAGGTGCATCACGAACAAATTTATTTGCACAAAAATTTTGTTCTATGGAGCCATAACTGCCTCCAATTTACTCTCAAAATTCAGTTGTTCTCATAAAACCAATGAGTGGTTGAAATAGTTTGTTCCTCTTTGTTGATGGCTTTGTTTAATGAGGTTCTTTCAGGTTTTTTTTTTTTTTTTTTTTGGTTTTCGTGCTAGTAATGAGCTGGTATTTTCATTATTTAGCAGAATGTATATCGCAAAGCCAGTGTGCTTTTATGTATGGCACAGATTATAACATTCAAATCCCAAGTTGTGACTAGAAAAAATAGGTATTTTTCAAGATTTTTTTTCAGGTAAACTAATAAAGTTTTTTATAAAAACTATTTATTATCTAAAAGTACATGTATTGAACTTAACTTTAACAAATCTCTATTCAAAAATATTTAAAACTTTATGAGTTATGAGCGATCCCGTCGACAAATCTAGAACATTTGAAATTCAAAAATGAAATGGATTTACTTTTATTATAAGATTATCTAGTGATTAAGCGAAGGATGTGAAAAAATATGCACATTTAACAAAATCACCGACTGTCAAAGTTAACAGTTCAATTTTAACTAAAAAACGCTGTTTCATTTGTAAAAAACAAGTTTTCCTTCGATCAATCTAGATTACTATATATTTAAAAAGTATATAAATTTTAAAAGATTCGGTTTAGAAGTTGTTGAATAATCGTGGTCACCGACTTCAATGATAACTTTTTTGAGAAAAACTCGTTTAAAGTTTCAACTTACTTTAATGTCAAGAAGAAAATTTTTTTGCAAATAACAAAGAGTCAACAATTTTCTGCGGATCAACTTAAAAATTTGTAGACATATTTTTGAAAACATATACTTTAAGCAAATGCAAAAAAGTAGATTTTTTAAAAGTTACAACGGGAGGTGCCCCCTTAAAAACTTTCTAAATCTATTGATTTCAACTTTTTATGCTTTTTCGAATACAAAAAAAAAAAAAAATATTACTAAAAAGAAATTTAGCTAAAACCATAATTTTGGGTCACAAATTGAAAAAAAAATTAATTAGGTTGGAAGGCAATATTGATACTCGACAACAACGCAAAAAAAAACAAACACATCTACCTACATATTGTCCGCAAAAAGCCCATTCATATGAAACTATACGCCGTCTCACTTGGCAGTACTCTGTAACGATATGCGAGAGCCTAAGAAAAAAAAACACCATGAGAGTGTATGGGAGAGAATAAAAGCAAAATAAATGAGTGGTTTTGCTCTTCCTCTTTACTGCGACCGCCCGCACCCGAAACGAAAGAAACATATTTTGAAAAAATTTTGAGAGATGCGCCTTCTATGTATTATATATTCTTTGGTTTTATAATACTTATATGAATTATATTTTTAGGAGCGCATTAAAGATGCAGATGATACCCATATTGTCTCATCACAGCTAAAGAAATCACGCAGCGTTGATGCTCCTTACGGGGATATGCGTACATTACATGAAACCAATACAAGTTATTCGCAAAATTCATTGCCACGCGCCAAATCGGACTTTAATTTAACGACAGGTTAGTTGAAGATCACAATTAAGAAACGTCGTGCTTGAGCTTTTAAATTCTAATGATTAACATACAGAAAGCTTTAAAATAACTTGTCAATTCAATTACTTTTTGCAAACCTATTTACAGTTAACGATCACATCGATCATGGCCAATGGGATCAACGACCCGTTGTCAAGGCTTTATATGCCTACATGCCATCAGGTGAAAATCAATTACCTTTCGAAGAGGGCGATCGTATAGCATTAGTTGGTAGCAAAGCTAAAGGTTGGCAATTTGGTGAAAACTTACGTACGCAAATGTTCGGTTGGTTCCCCATAGCCTATACCAATGCCGAAGGTGGCGCTGTTGGTGCTATAGAGAAATATAAAACCGAACGTGGCGAACGCAGCGAACGTTATGAAAATATACATTACGAACGTAATGGTGGCGGTGGTGTTGGTGGCAGTAGCGGAGCCGGTAGCGCTGGTATGCGTGGCAGCTATCAGGATCAATATATGTCTGAGGTGCATATGGATCCTGCTATGGAAAGTGATTCAACATATCGTAGACGTAATAACAGCGCTGAGGAATCATCACCGACACGCATGTTTGGTGACACCATTAATTTCCGTAATCAAAAGAAGGTAATATGGTACATATTGTTTTAATTAATACCTATTATTTAATTAAAATCATATTATTTTCATCCAAAAGTATCGCGCTTCTTCCGGTGCTAATCCGCGTCCTGGGCCACCACCCACATTGCCAGCTCCTGTGCCATCTGGATCGAATCGTATTTTAAATACATCACAAAGTTTTTGCGCACCAAATGGTGCCCCATCAGTGGTGGAACGTCGTAAACATAAATTACAAAATGGTCCACAGGCAGCACATGTGAGTTTAAGAATCTGCAAAGATTTTTTGAATAATTATTGTATTGTTGTATTAATAATAGAATCGTTTTATTACACAAAATAAACAACAACAACAACAGCAGCAGCAGACATCATCAATGAGCCATATAAGCGGTGGCGGTGGAGGTAGTAGTGGTAATCAATTAAAGCCCGCAGCTGCTGCTAAAACTTCATTACATAGTAGTAATGATAGTGGTTTTGCTAATGAGCCACCGCCGCAACCGGAAGTGGATTACTCAGATGAGGAACAAACGAGTCGTGTACCAATACGGTAAGTAGTTGAAAAGAGGGAGATTTATTAAACTGGGGTCTTGAAATTTCAACACTCAATGTTATAAACTCAAATCAATACCACAAATTAAATGAAACAAAAATATTCAGGTTTCTTAGACTGGGAAGTATGGTTAGTCCAACCTTATTAAAGAAAATATCTTACTTTTTATTTCGAAAACTCTATATTAAGAGCTTAGAGTAGAAAAAACAACCACCGATTCGATTAAAAGTAGTGATCACTACTTTATAGAATAAATGAGAACTTCATGTAGTTTCCAACAGTGTTTTCCATAATCAATCCAAATTTCATTAAGTGAGCTAAATGAATTTTAATTAAGAGCCATCCAACCTAGATCTAGCTAATTATGGACAGTGACATAGAATTTGTTCCAAGGTTTCTTTCGTATTAGAATCATTATATTTCTTTAATTGGCCGTTTCTAGCAGGTCAAATTTTTTGGAGGTAGATGAAGGTAATAAAAGATGGGCATGACAATCCCAGATCCCTGCAACCACCTAAGGCCCAATAAACACTCTAATGAGTAAACTTTATTCTTTACAAGGTAGCAAAATTAAGGATTCAGTTTAAGGACGAACAATTTTGCTATGTAGGATGAATTATGGAACCTAGATAGACATTTGTAGTAACCATGAGACTTTTTTGCATCTACTTCAACTTGAAAAATACTAGAACAGTCAGAAACTTTAATCAATTTTTATATACTAGTACAGTGAGCATAGAATCTAGGTTATGTTAGGTTAAATAGGTTTCCACTAGAACACACTCAGGCTGAAAAACGGGCCCTTGTGACACCATCCTACACCACCCTTTAAAAAATTCTCGATTTCAAACTTTTTTCATTTAAAATGTTTTTCAGTAGATCCACTATATTAACTAGCCCAAAGTCAGATAGGTCACTGTAAAAGTAATATTCAAGGGTTATTTTTCAACAGATAGCCAAGGCTGGACATGAACAAAGGTAATGAGAGATTGAATCGTCTTTCTCTACATATTTACAGCTCTACAGCTTCAACAAAAGTCGTTTGAAGGGGCACCCGTGTAAGTCTGCACTTAAAGCCATCTGTTTAGATGTTGATTATGTAATCTGAGTCACCAGTCCTTTAAAGTCAGAAGTAAAATATTTTGTTTATATGTTAGTTAGTTTAGCCGAGAAGATGCAGATTTATTCAAAGATGCACCAAACTTCGAGTCTTCCTAACCCTTTCGGGACAGTAAGGAAACCAGAAAAGATAGCGCAAAACTGAATCCGGATTCGTATTTTCTGACCCTCATTTATTTTCATAATTTTTCATTAAAACAAAAGTTTTGCGAACCTGAAGATCTTAACTTTCATGAGTCACCTGCGACCCCATGCCCCTCAATGGGGATTTTTACGAATTTTGTTGGTACTTTTTATTATATATTTTTATAAAGATATGCAAAGTCTTCACTTAACCCTTTATTGACAATAAGGAAACCCGAATACAGATTCGCTTTTGCTGCCCCCATTTTATTGTAAAATGGAAACTTAATTTCCAAAGAAACAAAAACTTTAAAAATTGTGAGTAATTGAAAATAATAATTTTTGAAAAATTAATTTTGAGTCACCGGTGTCCAATGGTCCCGAAAAGGTTAACTCCATAAACGTGCACGACAGTGGATGGGCCCCCACAGTAAGCTTTAGATCCGGGGAAATTTGCTTTCTACCTATGTATGGCTTCTAATTTAATCGACAAAATTTCTTTGAGCAAAAACGCTTTTTTATCGAAAAATAAGAAGCTCGCATTTCTTTTACTTAACCGAAGTTTCAGAAATATTGGTGACAATTTTTCTTACTTTTTAAATAACATTAGATATATTTTCAATAAGAAGTCTTATTTAGTCAGTTATTACACGAAGAAATTTATTTTGGCAGCATTGTATGGCTAGCCTATTTGATAGTTTAGTACAACCCCATAGTTGGATGCCATATGTCCAAATTGCCTAGAATATTGATGAACAAATCATCCGTTCACAGTATAGGCTGAGATTGGAGTGTTTTCCTCTCAGGCAGTACATTTATTTTTATTTCAATTGGATCTGTGTAGCTTTTTGTTTCACGTGGTGTTTGAAGTTTAGTTTTGAATCTAAATGCAACACTAGATATCTTGCTGACTCAGCATAAGGTATTCGAGCGCCGTCGAGATGAGTGTGCAGGTGTGTGTGGCGCAATGCATAAGTAACATAGACGGATTTGGACTTATTAAGTTTTATTTTCCAATCTCTTATCCACTGCGTGATCTTATCCAGTGCTTGTTGCAGTCGTGTCGTCAGCGAAGGTACCAATTACACGGAAAAAAAGATTTTTGAAAAAAACTTGTGATATTCAGAAAAAAACAGAATAATCAGGGAAAATTGCCATTTCGCCCTGTAAATTCGAAATTTCATGAGATTATTATTATTTGAAGGAAGGACGACTCGAAAGTCAGGCACTGCGACCTATAAGATCTTTTGTACCAAAGCCCCAAGAAAGAAAGAAAGGAAGGGAGAAAGAAAGATAGATAAGAAACATACCCAAGCCGAGAATCGAACTCGGGTCTCCAGAAACAAGAGTCTGGCACTCTTCCACTAGACCACAGTGGCGATGGTAGGACCTACAGTTTAACGCCGATTCCGAACGGCTATGTGGCAATTTTTTATCAGCTCGGTGTCTTGCCATTACCAACCAAGGTGTGTACTTGTACACATTCTTATAATTCTCATCCACTTCATATCGATAGTGAATATAAGAAGCTTATGAGAATTAACCACCATACCAAGACGGGAATCGAACCCGCAACCTTCTGGATGAAAGTCTAGTGCACTATCCACTAGACTATCGAGGTCGTCCAAAAAAAAACAGAATAATCAGGGAAAATTGCCATTTCACCCTGTAAATTCGAAATTTCATGAGATACTCAATATAAATTTATGGGTAAACTGCAAACATTACAGCCCAAAACTTAATTATTACAGTTTCAGAAAGGAAAATATTCAAAGTGACATGGAAAAAATTGAGTTGATAAAAAATACTTAATTACTATTGAAATATTCTATGATCGGCAATTAAAAATTACTGTGCAAACTGTAAAAATTTATGAAAATATTTTTGTTTCATTGCTTTCATTTTTTAAATCACACATTTGCTTTGTTTGCTTGAGACATTTTGAATTATTTATCCGGGACCTTTTACCGGAAATGAAAGTTTTATTACTTCATTAGCAAAAGTCTTTAACATTGGATGTCCATTTCATAATTGTATCGAACAGTTTTCGAAAAACCATTGAAACTGAAATACCATCTTTTTTTGAATTACACTAGAATCATGAAGATAGCTGGTCGAGTGGTTTGCTTTTGATCAATGAGGTTTGAAGCTAAATATAGGGAAGAGAACAAAATATTCTTCAACTCTTTAATTATTGCTTTTGATATCAAAAGTATTATGTATTATGTTTAGTAAAAATTCAATTCCTAATTTAATAATTTACAAAATCACTCTGTAAAAGTTGATTTGAAACTCCAATAATAGTAACTGTATTGTGAAGTACAATGTGCTTATTCATTCGTTAATCTTATTGATTCATTCTGAATATTTTAAATTAAACTCAAGGGTACTATTGTTTGATCGTAATCAATTATTACAGTTTTTCGTTTACTAACCGGGCAAGACAGGGAAAACTGTAATTATTATCAGAAATCCAATGAATTATTACAGAATATTTTTTTCCGTGTAATGTTTCTGTAACTGTTGGTATATCAGCTGTATAAATAATATAAACCAACGATCCTTGCACGCTACCTTGTGGTACTCCTGCTGAAATGAAATAGAAGCTAAAGCTCGCCTCCTCTTTTGAAACTCTGAATCTTCGTCCAAATAGATACGACTTTAGCAGTGGGCAATAGTTTTCGGGTAGCAATTTACTAATTTTGTATACAAGGCCTCCATACCATACTCTGTCAAAGATTTGGGAGACGTCAAGGAAAACTGCTGGGCAGTACTTCTTTTCCTCGAATGATTTATCGATCTTTGCAATTACTCAATAGGTTTGATCAATGGTTGAGTAATCATTTCTAAACCCAAATTGGAAACCAGGTAGGCTTACTAGTGGTTTAGACGTTTCAGTAGAAGTTTTTCAAACAGCTTTGATGGCAATGGCATTCTTCGCCAGAGGAAGACCCCCTCTGTCCAAAAATTATTTTAACGAAAAAAGCTTTACTTGAGTTTAAAAGGTAGATTATTGTGTCTACTTATAACTGCAAAATAGTACCTTCTGAAATTGTAAATGGCGGATCCAATATGGCAGTTGACGTAAAAAAAAATAAAAAATGACCCGAATAAGCTTAAAAATTTTTACTCGGTGATATATTGGTTCACGAATACGTGAATTCGAATTTGACGCCAGATTTTAAATATTCAAAATGGCGGATCCAATATGGTGTCATTAAATAACTCTCCTCATTTAACGATTTATGTCGTTGTTCGATTTGAAGAACCCAAACACCCCCGAGTCGGTGCCTCTCTTTAATCATGTCTTTGATTTCAAGTGGGTAGTCGATTTATTGCTCAGGTTTATTCTTTGGAATGGATGTAGCTTTTGTAGCAGCTTCACGAATGTGCAAGAATGAATTGATGAGCGTGCAATTCGAGTTCATCTTTAAAGTTTAGACTGGCTATTTTTAACTCTCTGAATACCTCCCAATTAGTAGATATATTTATTGGTACAATTAAAATAATCTCGTTAACAATGAAATATAAATGACCATAAAACTCTACCGTTGAGTTGATTTTATTTCGAGATTGTATTGGGTCTCAGTTATTTCATGGCTTTCATTTAATTTGTTGAATTGATTTTGAGTTTATAGCCGCTGGTTAGCGTTAATACATAAATATTCACATGACACATAGGCTCTATTTTTATTTGTAACTAACTAAGCATTTCTCTGTTAATTAATTGTTGTTACAATGAGTATTTTTTCTTGTTTATGCTAATAACTTAATCTTTTTTAATTTGTTATTTTCTTTATTTTTCATTTTTTTATTTCATGTTTAATTCATCATGATTTATGTGTTGCTCATCAACGAACATTTTCTTTTCGTATAAACTTCTGTAATAAATAACGCTAAACCCCTTAATCCTTAATTGTAATCGAAACCCGAAACCTGAAATCCGAATCATGAACCCCACAAACAACAAATTCTCGACGACTACTAGACGACGCGCTGACACCAACTCACACATATCACGTGACGTGACATCGTGGACATTGAATCGTAATTTCCGTAATAGCGTTGACAGTCAAATCGATGATAAAAGTTTGAATGCGCTCAGCAGACACAGTGCTGGCGGTAAAATGCGCTATGATCTAATAGCCAGCGATGATGAAATATTACAAGCTTCAAGTGGTGGCATAAAACGCACGAAATCATTTTGGAAATTCGGAGGACGTAGTGAAGAGATTTTAGCTGGTATGTCGCTGTGGCAGCATCGTGATTTGGTCGCAGCACCAAATTTAGAAGAGATGCGCGATGATGGCTATCAGCGTAAAACGAGCAATGGTGCAGTAGAACGCGACGGTGAGCACGATAAGAATGGAACTCTAGTGAAGCAACAATCGAATAATTCGACATCATCGAATGAGAAACGACGCAAGGATAGCATTACAAGCATAGAAGCTTATGATGAAGATGAAAATCTTTATGGCATGAGTCCAGTGGTGATGCGTGGTGGCGGAGGAGGTAGAGGTGACATTGTGGAGAATCGGGAAACAGCAATGGTACAACAACAGAATCGCAATTCCATGCAGAGCATGAGTGCCAATTTCACACCCAAATCACGTATGAAAATTATGAAAACAATTGAAATTGATATAGAAAATCCAATAGAGAGTGAACGTTTGAGCACAATTAAGCGTGGCCAGAAGGAGTATCAGAAAGAATATAGAAACGATGCAGCAATGTTGCAACAGGCAGCAGCAGTGGCAGGTAGCAGAGCAACGCTGATGCGAGAACATGAACAGCAGCAGCAACAGAATAAGAAACAACAACAACAAAATATGCATGGAAATCGTAATGGCTTGGGTGGAAATCATAAGAAATCAAATGATACCAAACAACCAGGTGGCAGTTCAGCCGCTGCCCAGCATCATCATCATCAGCAGCAGCTAAAATCACAGCAAGCGCCACAGACATCATCACGCACTAAGTCATCACGCGATATGCTTCAGTCGACGGAAGATGAAGGTGACAGCGATGAAAATGGCACCTTGAAAATGAGTGATGTCAATAATTTCTTCGATGATAACAATTTCGCACATGACAGCTCAATTGGTGGCATGGGAGGTGGAGGCGGTGCGGGCGGTGGCATGATTATGAAAACCGTAAAACGTAAAGATATACTCAAGCAATATTATACAAGTGAAGATGAATCAGATGATGTGGAAATAAAATCGACCAGCTCAGACCCATACGATTGTATTGTGATCAATGATCATTTAGTGCGTAGCAAAGATGAGAAATTACGTCGTCAAATGCATCATAACTCGTATCAAGAACATCAAATGGAATTTCAAACATTTCGTGCAGCAACCACAACCCCGAATCAATCGGGACAATCTGGCCAGCAACAGTCATCTAGCAAAAAGAAAGCTTCAGCTGATGTGCGCAGCAGCAGCAATGGAGTAAGCACAAAACAGAAACAACAACAACAGAAACAACATCAACAGCAGCGTGAGCGTGAGCGTGAACAAGAACAACAAGATCTGGATCGTTATAACAGTAGCACTAGCACCTTAACACGCAATTCCGTATCGAATTCGGCAATGAACACGCCCACTGCTACCATATTGCCACGTACACGTTTAATGAAGTCAAGTAATATGACAAGTATGACACTCGAGCGATCACAGCACAAATCGCGGCATAATGATTCAAGAGATAATGGTGCTTCCGGTGGTGGCGGTAGTGATAAGGACAATAAACATTTTGGTAAAACTTATGGGCCGTGGTATGATTTCTGGGATCAACAAGATCAACATACTTTAGTCAGTCAAAAGCCAATGAATTCAAAAATGTAAAAATGACACAAACAAATTGTAAAAAAAATTTTAATCAAAGAACTAGACAGATAGAAAGTTTGTAAGAATAAAAATGAGAAAAGAGCGCACAACGAGATGAAGAGTGAGAGAGAGAGAGAGAGAGAGCGAAAAGCGCATTTTCGACGTTTCCATTTCAGCTTTCTCATCTCATATCTTCAATAAAAATCAGTTTGAAAAATCGAAACAAAATTTACGCTTTACGTACAGCTGTTTTTTTTACACTTTTATACAGCGCACAATTCCGTGAGGATTTCATTAAACGAAACATGATTTTTTATCTAATTTTTTCAAGACATAGCTTTTTATAAAGTGAGTTAGTCTAGTCTTGAACCTATGTTCACTTTTAACAAAGGGCCTTTGTGAACAAATAAGTTGTTACGATCAGTGGTGATTCTAGGAATTGGATCATAAAATAAGGGGAAAATTAATTTTGAAACGTTATTATTTTTACACAAATTTTTTTTCCAAAATAAGATTTATGAATTGAGACAAATTTCCAACTTTTTACACTTTCTGTCACTTGTTTATTTAAAAAAAAATACCTACGCTTGTTAGTCACATGTTTCAGAAAACTTTTTCTGTACCAGTTTCATTTATTTTCTACAGCGTTAATTTTAATTGATGTCATTTTTAATATATTTAAACATATAAAAAATATTGTGCTTTTTTTGTGTAATGCAAATATACATATTTATAAATATTTTTAATACATATTCCATTATCAAGGCATATCTTATAAATATCTGCTACATACATACATGTTGTATCTTCTGTATAACTCTTAATATAAATGTTCAACTCATATCTAAAAACAAACAAAAAATCATTACTTTAATGTTTCATCACATAAAAATAATTCGTTTTTACCATCTTTGAACCCTAGTAAATCCGTAATTTTGTTTGTTTGTTTGTTTTTCTTTCTTTCTTTCTTTCTTTATACATATTTCTAGAAAGGGTGGTGCCCATCGCAACATCTTTATAGATTTCTAAAAAAATATATAAGTAAAAATAAAAAAAGAATAATTTTAACTGCTGCTGTTAAACAACGTTTATATTTTACTAAATTAGATTTTTCTTAAAACCCTGTATTATAATTAATGATTGTATGTATCTATTTCTATGTGCTACACACCTAAACTACCCAAGAAAAAAAGAATAAAAACAATTTATGTAATAAAAATTTGTAAAGTAAAATACTATACATATTTAATGAAAAATTTTGTACGATATTTCGTATTTTTCGTATAATTATTTTTGTTTCAGTGCGTCCCAATTTGCCACAGTCAAACTGCGTCACACCAAAACTAACGATCGTTCTGCTCCTATGATTTATAGGAGCATAAATAAATAGCTGCAATATATTATCAAATGGAGTTTACATTATTATAATTATTATTCTTTTTATTTATAAGTTTTATTAACAACTTTATGCATTATAATTTTATTAGTAGTTAAGTAATGAATATATTTGTTAAAAGAAAAAATAATAATCGCTTATTATGAACAAATAAAATCTTTTTTTTTTCATAACAAAAAAATTATATATATAATTGTTTTGTAGTTTTATTTAATTGTGGAGAAAATATTATAATTATTATACTGGCTTACAAATTTCAAGTCTTAAAAAGTACCAAGAACAAAACATATTTGGGTGGATAAATTGGGACCTCCTGAACACAAAAAAAAAAACAATTTTTTTTATGGTAAGAATTTTTGCAGAGCAATAATTTTGTATTTTTCGGGGTATAGTTTCACTCAAATCCTTGTGGAGTCCAAACAAAGAGTTCGATCAAGATGAACTGCAAATTACACTATCCAACAAAATGAAAAAAATGACAATACCCATCTCCAAATTTGATGTAATAAAGACCAAAAAATAGGTTCTTTGAAAAGAAGCGTTTTTTTTTGGTCAGAATTTCAACTTCGAATCTCTATAAATTTTGACTGAAATAAAATAGAGAATCAAATAAACTCTTAAATTAAAGATAATTTAATTACTTTTTTGAAAAGATATAGATGCTTTACTTTTCATTTCGGAAAAATGGTAATTTTGATAAAAATGTCGACCCATGTCTGGAAAATCAAAAAATTGCCAACCTGAGTTGCTACGACAAAACTAGCAGATTCGGATTCAGCGGACCAAAAGACATTAAGTACCATCAAATTTGGAGATGGGTAAAAAACAGTGTTGTATAATGTTATTAAAAAAGTAATTAAATACCCTTTCAATCGATATGCTGTTTGATCGAATAACAAATGGTTGAGTTATGGTTCCTCAAAATTCAAAATTGGCCATTTTTTCAAGATTTTTTTCAAATTTTCAATTCAATTTATTTTTAACTAAAAGTCAAAATCAGGAACATATCAAAAAAAATTCACAAAATTATTTTTCATCCGATCTTGGTCAGCTTGGGCCTGAAATGTTTGTAATTGAATAGACTATGCATTAAAATAAAAAATGTTCCTGATTTTGACTGAATACAGGAGGTCCCAATTTATCCACCCAAACATGTTTTGTTCTTGGTACTTTTCGGCTGTAAAATTATTATTTTGTGATAAGAATTGAAAGAAGACATAAATCTTAAAATCTACTTAAGGGGGTTTAGATTGGAGGGTGAGCTGGACTAAACCAAAGCCCGCAGTCTCAAGAACCACTGTACTATACCTAGGTTAGAGCCTGTATAAGAAAATAGAGAGACAGAATAGAAATGTGAAGAGGTTATAAGAAGAAGGAAAGCCTAAGGTCTCTCGACAAGTGAGTCTTAATCTGATTCTCGCCAACGCCAGACGGCTACAAAGATAATGCTCCGTAGTATTGTCGTCCTCAAGATACGATTGGCAGGTTGGATCGGTGATGGCGCCCATGTTGGTCATGTGCTGACCAATAATCTCAGGTCATTTCTTCTCAATCTCAGAATAAATTATGCTGATTTCTTGTTAGCCTCTTTCACGAAGCACTTTGCGGTTCTGCAGGAGTCAAGCTCGGACCATTTTTCTCTATGGCTAGAACCCACGAAGTCGTTGATCCAACACAAAGAAAGGTTGGTGCAATTGCAGAACCTTCATTAGCTAGTTTATCAGCTAGTTCATTCCCTGCAATACTACAGTTTCCTGGAACCCATATAAATCATAACTTGTTGTGTTTTGTGAGACAATTTAGTTTTGCCTTACACTCGCCGACCAATTTTGTGGAGGTGACAGGGTGAGCAAGGGCTTTCAGTGCAGCTTGGCTATCACTGCAGTTGCTTATGCACTTACCATGCCATCTCCTCCCAATTATCCAGCTCGTTACACCCAGAATAGCGAAAACCTCCGTTAGGAAGACTGTTGCCATGGATACCAAAGAAGCAACAAAGAAGAAGTGTGGACCACTACCAAAGCTTTGTGAACGAAGAATTGTTGCTCAAACGACCACGCGATTTAGGCTTATCAGAAATGAAGTCACGCCACATGTCTCAAAGAGCACAGTACATAGGCTTTTGAAAGAGTCACCGCACTTGGTCCTGAAGAAAATGCAGAGAGCGCCGAAGTTAATGCCTCATGACAAACTGGCACGCTACAAATTTGCAGAGGAGAAGTTGCATTGGATGCATGAATGGTCGAATGCTTAGTCAATCAACCCTGTAAGTTTATTTAGGATTGCATTAAGATTTTGGATATTTGTATATGTTTAAGATTGTTTGGTCCGACGAAAAAAGTTCAAGTTAGATGGCCCAGATAACATTCGGCATTATTAGCGCGATTTGCGGAAAGAGCTACGTTTTTTTTCACGGGAAATTCCAGTGGCGTTGACTTAAATGGAGAATACGTCGTAAGTATTAGATAGAAATACCTTGCTAAAATCGAGTATAGTTAGCTTTTGAAAAAAAAGTTATCCCTGAAAAAGTAGGTGCCTTTATAAATTTGGGACATACTGTATGTTTGTGTTTTCCAAAAATTGATGAAATGGGACACTCTGGATCAATGAAATCCGAATTTGAATTAATTTTTGAGCTTCTAAAATACGAAACCGGAAACCAGTGTTTATTCCCAATAATCGTATCACCAAATTGGTAAAAAAAAAAAACCAATGCAGTCTTCGTACTTCCTACTATGTTTGGAAGCTGTATTCTATAAAAATAAACTCACACAGACCCATGACAGTATTTAAGGGGTAGGTTTTCATAGTATTATTAACAACACTGCATAATATGGTCTTGACAAGAATGTCATTCCGAATTGCCCTATTCCACCTCTCCATCCCTATCTCTTTTTTTTACTATTAGTAAATCTAAAGCGTTGCACCACCTCGTGCTGGAAAATTTTCAAATAAATAATATTGCCTGAAAATTTACCACTTTATTTCCTTTTAAATAAGTAAGTATAAAATTACAATGAATCAACAATTCTTTCTAATTTTTATTAATCTTAAATCTTTTTGAACTCAGTCAAATAAAAAGTTCTTAACTTTTTTAGAATACGAAGCAAAAACTTATGCCAAAAAAAAATTAGACGCAGAGTGTAATTGAAGAAGAAAGAACGTTAAAAATAAAGAGGTTGAAACAAATAAATTCAAATTGGAGTTATAAACGTTCCAGTTCCGTTTTTTCGGAGTTTTCACCGCAAAACTTTAAAAAACATCTTATATTAAAGAAGGAAAAAAGTTTCGTCAGGTAATTAATGAATCTGGCGAGCGAATTAAACGATTTTGATAAAAATATTTTTCGACCAAATTCCGGCTGTTGAAACTTAAAAACGCAGTTTTTGCCATATAAATTTAAATTAAATTTTGAATCGTTCTTCTATTTATGTAATATGAATGCAAATTTTGAGTTAATCGATTGAATGGTTCTTGAGAAAAATAATCGGATTAAATCCAAAATTTTAGGAGACAAACTTAAAACGCTATTCTTTGATTAATTTTTAATTTTTTTTTTTTTAATTTCTAAGTCGTCGTTTTTCATTAAGCATTATCTTCTGCTGTTTGCCAGGATCCATAAAATACGCCATTGTATTCACTTGCGGACCCAGGGTGGGGGGTTTTAACACAAAAAACCGATGTTTTTCGACACATGAATCGCGATTCACAGCTCTATCAGTCTTTAAAATAGAAATAATTTTAATGCTTCCACAACAATCAGGCTTCAGAATATACAGGCTTAAAAATAAAAATATTGGTCTACCACACCAGTTCAGCTTTAGACTGAAGAATGGTATGTATTATATTATCGAACATGTTCCTTGCATTGTCAATGAAATACGATTAGCCAGATGTGCTCTGACGATCAATTTACATTTACTGGCTGGAAACTAATTAACAATTAGAAATTGTATAATGAAAAACAAAGATTCCATATCCAAATCGCCCGATATCTTAGATGGAGTTCTACAAGGCATCACTCTAAATCCTTTTGTCTACTTTGCCTTCACTTCCGATATACCATATAGTGGCCACACTACCATAAAAACATTCGCAGATGACACTGTAATCCTCTCAGCTTCCCCCATTCACGTAACGGCTAAAGTCTTATATTATTAAATCCATATGAACTAATATTGCCTATATGTTGAAAAAATTACTGCTGCATTAATCCACAATTCGATCCAAATTTTAAATTTGGTCGCACAGTGTTTATAATTCAACTTCCTTTAAAAACCAAATGCAACTCTTATATGAAAAAGTAACGAGTAAATTCATACTCGTTAGTTTTATGACATTTATTATCACAATCAGCTGTGTCGAGCGGCAACGAACAATCAGCTGTTTGTAAACAAAAATCGTTTATACAGGTACATACGTGGAATTGACAGAAACCTAAGCAAAATTCAATTTATTTGCAGCTAAAAGCATAAAAAAGAAAATGCAAAATTACATTTGGCCACTATTGCTGCCAATATTATTTCTGGCGTATTCATTGCCGCTTTTTCTGCGTGTCTTTGCCACCACACAATCGGTAATCGATGAAGAATTCCATTTGCGGCAAGGTTTACATTTTTGTAATAAGCGTTTTGATGTGGTAAGAAGCATTGCAGTGCAAACTGATATTTAATACGATTTAATTAATTGTTGTTTGTTTTAATAAAAACACTAGTGGGATCCTAAAATAACCACCTTCCCTGGCTTGTATCTTATTTCATTGGTGCTGAATCCTCTGGACTTATGCTCAGTACTTGGTCTGCGACTCATATCGTTGACTGCCGCTGTGATTAATGTTGTGTTGTTGTATAAGATACGACGTCGGACTTTAGGCGGTGCCAATAGCAGCTTAGCCGCTTTGGATTCATTTACCATTGCTGCATTGCCGCCGCTGTATTTCTTCAGTCATTTGTATTACACCGACACGCTGTCTTTGACTACTGTATTACTTTTCTACTATTTCTGGATGAAGGATTCACATTTACAGGCATCTGTATTTGGTAAATTTTTAATTATAGTAGTTTGCGCATAAAATGATTTTAATTATCGTTTCATCATCCTTTCAGCTGCCGCAAGTGTTCTTGTTCGACAGACAAATGTCGTTTGGGTAGGCATGGTCTTTGGCATTACAGCGTTAGATGTGCTTGGAAAAAATTATGCTAGCCTAAAGGGTATTAAACCAAATGAAGTGAACCTTTTCAATTTAATGGTAAATAGATGAGTGTACTAGAATTCTAATAAAATATTTACTTATATCATTTCTTTTTAGACTTGGTTAAATATGTTGACCTCATTTAAAATGCTCTTCCGTAGCATGTGGCAAATTTTCCGCAAATGCTGCTCTTACATACTTATCTTATTTCCTTTTGTCTTATTTGTTTTTGTCAATGGTTCAATTGTCATAGGCGATAAGCGGGCGCATGAAGCGACATTACATATGCCACAAGTAAGTTAAGCTGACCCCACTCTAAATGTCTAATCAAAAAATGTTCTCTTTAATTGCAGCTCTTTTACTTCAGTCTCTTCACATTGATTTTCGGTCTTTCCAATACACTGCAAAAGCTACGCTTTACTTTCAAGCTATTACTAAAAGAAAAACTTATTACAATCTTTTTACTTGGCATTTGTATCTTAATAGTAAAATGGAATACACTCGTCCATCCATATCTTCTTGCTGATAATCGCCATTATATATTTTACATTTGGAATCGTCTCTACGGTCGTTATTCATGGTTTAAATATGCCATTACACCGGTTTATGTTCTTGCTTTAGCTTTAATCTATAGCGGCTGGCAGCATATGCGTGATAGTTTTAAGTTAATGTTTTGGATTGCTATTATTTTGGTTTTGTGCTTCCAGCGTTTACTTGAGGTGCGTTACTTTTTGATACCATTCGTTTTATTCCGTTTAAATACGCAGCCACTTATGAAAAGTCGCTTAACACAATGGCTGGAATTGGGCTTCTATATTGTCTTGAACGCGCTGACATTTTATGTTTTCTTCTCGAAAGAAATTACTTGGAAAAATTTCGCAGAACCACAAAGAATAATTTGGTAAAATGTGAAAGTTATAATTTGTAAAGTAGACACTACTTTTCACACGCGGTTGTTCTATTTATAAATCAATATTTAAAGTCAACTATAAATTAATTTTGCTGCATTCCCAAATTTATTCATATACTTATGCATAAATGCTTTAAAAATTACTTAAATTGAAGCTGAAAATTTAAATCTCTGCCTATTTAACAGCTTAATATTTAGGCAGTTCATTCTTTGGATATATTTATGTATTAGCAAGTGTTCCTTTCAATTTTAGTATAACTACATATAATATATGCAAAAATAATATCAATATTCTTAGTTGCATGCATCAATTCGTTTAAAAATCTATGAAAACTAATTTGTATACGTAATGGCATTGAAAAGACTATAAATAAATTAATATGCCTACATGTATGCACATATATACAGGGTGATTCAGGAGCTCTAGACTGAGATAAGCAACAAATCATATAGATGGGTTGATCTATATGCAGCTCCTTACAGCTTAAGGAAGATACAAAAAGCTTTAATCCTTTTTAGCTCACAAAGTGTTGAAGGTAAGCCAACCACCCATATGTTTAATTTGACTTATACTTTTACCTCACGCTATATTAATGAAGGCCTCCATATAACCCTGTATATAAATACATGTACATAATATAAAAATATTATATATAAATATATATTACATTTATTTTATTCAAAGGTTTTTGTACTTTTTGTTTAGCCTTCCATTTCAGTATGTGTTAAAAAAAACGAGCCCATCACAATATTCAATTGTTTTCTCTGTGAATATTGATATTAACACTGGTGTGCAAAAAAATCTACATCATCACAGAAATATTCATAGCTCTAATCTATGTCTCCCCTATTATTATAAAGGATTAGAAAATATCTACGTGCATCAAAATCTCACGAAACGATAAGTCCTATTTAGCTGAAAATCGATAATAGAAAGCTGTAGGTCCACTATGATCATAACTAGGTTATGCATATTTAAAAGTGAATGTTAGTATGTATGTTTGTTGATGATTCCTAGTGTTTCCGAATGAATTTTTCATGCTGAGCACGAATTTGGGGTCAAAAACTTCCCATCACGTCACGTTTTCGAGAAAAAAGGGGTTGAAACCCCTGAAAACTGCGTTTTTGGCCATTTTTGAACAATTGTGGAGCTGAACCCTAACGTGCTACAAACTTAAAGACTGAACCATGCACCTTTCAAATGAGCCGTAAGCCAAATTGTTTGCATACGCCCTTGGAGCAGGAGGTGTGCATATGTCTAGGAGTGCAGGAAAGAAATGTATACAGAAGAGATTTTATCTTACTTACACCCACGGCCAAACATAATGAGAAATGCAGCGGTTCGAAAAGTTTTAAGGGTCGTTGGTTACACATCTCCAGTTAGACTTCAAACATTCAAAATGGCGAATCAAATATGGTGGGTGGATTTTGTCTTACAGTGCAGTGGTCCGAAGTGTTTTAAGGGTCACTGATTACAAATCTGCAGTCAGGTTTTAAAAATTCAAAATGGTGGATCAAATATGGCGGACGAATTAAGATGTAAGATAAAATCAGCTCTGTGTACATTTTTTTCGTGCACTCCTAGACATAATCTCACGCCCTGCTCTAAGGGCGCGTGCGAACAATTTGGCTTAGGGCTCATTTGAAAAGGCGAAGTTTGTAGCACGTTAGGGTTCAGCTCCACAATTCTAAAAAAAAATGGCCAAAAACGATGATTTCAGGGATTTCAACCTCATTTTTCTCGGAAACGTGACGTGATGGAAAGTTTTTGATCACAGATTCGTGTTCAGCATGAAATTCATTGGAAATTGCTAGAAGCCATCTTATTCGCATAAGAAAAGTTGAAATTTGGAGGGCAGTGTAATAACAATGGACACGATATCGAATGGAAACTATCGTTACGATGTATCGCAAAAATACAAAATGAAATACAGGGTTGGCCATATTACATGGACCCAACAGACAATACTATAACTTCGAAAAGAAACGTAAGATCGACTAATGATAGCACATGTTTGAAGCGTCAGTCTTAGGAGATTTTTGCTTTAAAGCAGTACACTCCAATCGTTTGTACATTCAAAATAGCTTCTCAATTTTTCCTAGAGAAGTTATTTTGATTTTTTGAAGCCGATTGTTCACGAAAATGGTATGGGACACTTCTGGCTTTAACCTCATACAAATCGTGTCACGATCGATTTTTGAAGCCATTATTAACCGGTCGATTGATATAAAAAAAGGTGATTTTAACTGGCCTCCGCGTTAGCCTGATTTGACACCGCCCGGACTTTTTCCTCTGGAGCTACTTGAAGTCAAGGGTTTATATCAACAAGCCAAGGACCCTAGACGAACTTAAGGTCATCATCAGCCAGAAAATAGCCGCCATATCGGCCGAAACATTGGAAAATATCGGAAAACGGTAACACTACGCATTCGAGCTTACTCGCGCGATATTATCTTCAAAAAGTTAAATAATCAAATCTCCTTAGACCAAATTAAATGATTTTCCACTTAAGCAGCAGAATATGTGTTTTTTCATGTTTTTTTTTTTTAAGTAAATGAGTCCACCTAATATAACCAACCCTGAATATCGAGTACTCGTAAATATCGAAATCAAGGAATCGGCATCAAATATGGGAAACAGTCAATTTCGAATTAAAAAATCTCAGAAAATATCTCAATTTGCATTTATAAACCAAATTTTTAACTGTTTTAAAGCTCATTTATCAAGCATTTGATCCAAACTCTTAACCCAGTTCTGTTTGCCCCTGAATCCGCACTAGATTGGTTGATGGGTTCGGGTTCAAGCCTTGATCTGTTAGAGTTCTGAAAATTTAGCTACTTTTATTATTTAAAGCAGGCCGAAGAAGTATAAGCAGCAATAGCAGACTTTTTGAAACATTTCCACCCACAGCAAACATACTGTGGGCCACTTTCTCACTAAACACTGGAGTAATGTAGATCCATACTAAATCCACCCAGTAGAGTATAGGTATCCTACCACATTCTAGCAAACTAACTGTCGAGCAGTCAGGCAAGTTATCGCAGAAATACTTTCTCAGAAACCTATATCTTGTCCTTGCTAAAGTTGGGCAATCACGAAGTGTGTCCCCTGAGAGCCGTCAAGAAAGGCATGTACACTGTACACTGTCTTCAATCTTCCAGCTAATCGGAACTGGAAGTCACTAACATCCTGTATTACTTTGCGTGCGACATGGTTCACATATAATGAGGGTAAGTCTCGCGAATTTTTAACCAGGGATCGTACAGACACTGCTAGGTTAACGGCAGCCTACACCGGCCACTGGTGTATGGGAGCCCACGCTGGGAAACTGCGCATCCCTTTTAACACCTGTTGTAGAAGTGGCGGGAACTTAGAAGAAAAAGAAACAATTTCCCACTTTCTTTGTGAACGCCCAGTCTTGAGAAAGTATTTTCGCGATAGCTTTTTCGATTACTCGGCAGTCAATTCAAAGAATCTGTTAGGATACCTAAACTTTACGAGATGGGATTAGTAAGAGTCCAGCATTAAATTCTTAATTCAGTGGGTCTGCTGTGGTCAGCCATATATAAAATATATTCCCATTTTCATTTTTGTGGTAATTACGAGAATCGTCTAAAAGTCTTAGTGGTCGATTCCATAGGATATATAACAGTGCTATCATAGTTCTAGCTGTGTTTTTCTCCAAATTATGGTTATAAAGAATAATCGGTAAACTGAAAACTAGTCTAAAATTCATACTAAGCCTCAGACCAATTCTCAAACCAAGAGCAGACCAAAAATCATTCCTATATTCAGATAAAAAATAGACCAAAACGCGGACAAAAATTTTGACGAAAATTCAAATCAAAACTCAAACCGAAACAAAGGTGGAGAGCAAACCAACTTCAATCCAAAAATCGTACCGATATTCAGATCAAAACTAAGATCAAAAGTAGATGGAAACTCAGATCAAAGTTTACACCAAAAGCAAATTAAAACTTAGACTAAAAATTAGACAAAATTTCAGATCAGCAAACCCATTTCAAACTAAAAATCTTCCTGGGATTTAAACCAAAACTCAGACCGATATTCAAACCAAAAGTGATTAAATCTACACCAAAATGATTTAGACCAAAACCATTTTCGAAGGGGTTGCAGCCTCAATACCCCTCACTTCTAACTCTCAGTTTCAAAGTCTTTTGAGGGGATAAATGCATAAATGGGAGTGATCATTTCAGAGCCTCATAAAAATGTAATAAAAGAAGAGACAATTTAGTAAAGTACTAAATACATTTTCTTAACTCACAGAAGCTGATCTTGATGGCGTACTCGGTATTTTACTTCCACGTAAGGTTTTTTAAAATACATAGATATGTTACAGTAACAGCGATAGCTATACTCTTTAAAGAATAATCAAAACTTTACCAGCTGCGAATGTAACCGAAAAATGAATATGTGTTAAATTTGTAACATTTATATATATATATATGTTGTATATAGGTATATTTTCGTTAGAACAAAGTTTCTGCACTTTAGTGCATTGCAACTTTGAATTTCAATAGTTCCAATACATCATTCTAATTGTATGAACTTGAAACCAATTTCCACATACATGCATTTCTACCCAAACACAAACAGACACATGCACAAACATGTTAACATTTCACAAATGCAAATCCTGTGCTGTCATGTACATATCCTGTGTGCATATTTTCTTTTTCACTTTTCGTGCGAATATAAATTTCAATTTCACTTAAATTTGACTGACACTGCTGCTAAACTCCACCCCCGTAAACACCTCCCTTCCCTTCCCCCTCCCCTCATCCCATTTACAGCACGCGCCTTAGTTCGCCAAACAAGAAGTTATAAATCTGAAATCAAATTATTGAAAATCAAGTGTGAAACATTGAAAAAAGGATATTTAATTTTTGTCAGCTCCTAATTGGCGAAAGGAAAAATAGAAATCATTCAAACGCGAACCGTTCAGTAATACACACGTTTTCTGTTTTCCTTTTAAATAAATTTAAGAACTCTAGAAAAATGTGTTCAAGATTTGCAAATGAAGGTGGTGTACCAATTACATCAGAATTGGCAATGGTACTAAAGTGAAATATTTATATGGGTACAATTAAAATTGAAATTTTAAAAATTAAAACTCTACTACAGGAGCTACGCCAACTGGTTTTCGGTACCGCCGCCATACCAATGCGTGCCGAATGGACTCAAACGCCGTTCACTTTTAACACCGCCAAAGAGGAATTATCCTATGGTCTACGTTCGCCTCGCAATGCTACGCGTGGTTTACTTTCAGTCGTACAGGGTTTCATATTAAAATATTTACTTTTTACACGCAGAAGTGGGAGGGGAGCGGCAGAGTATGCGAATATTTTTCATCCACATTATGTAGCACGATTTCAGTCGATTTTAATCGTAAAAAAAGAGATTGAAATCGAGCTACATAATCGTGATTGTTAATTTCAAATTACATTTATTTTTTGTTATTCTAAAACTTTTATCAGTCCCTTGCAAATTTCGGTTGATACGCAAAAGGATGCACTTTTGAATGCTATGATTGAAATTTTACGTCTCATTTCGGATAAGGGAAAAGTAACAATGGTATTGCCAGCAATGGAGGAAGAACCTTTCGTCTCGCATAGTGTTAATTATTTTCATGATTCGGTAACTGAGAAGGTAAGTGTTAATCATTTCCAGTTAATTTGTAAAAAAAAATGTTGTTTCTCGATGGCAACGAGTAAGTTCTACATTTGACTGAGAATATCTTCATATCTGGGTTCATAAATACTTATAATGGCTATTAGAAGTGACTACCATTTGTTTAGAAAACCTTTTTAAAACCTCGCAAGCATAAACTGGAGTAAACATATTAATTAGGGCACTTGTGAAAATAATGTGTTAAAGAAAGTAGATCCCCTAACTTCAAGTCTTTAGAAATAAGAAAAAAGTTTGGAATTTTTTAATTAAATTTTCAAATTTTAATACTGCTCCAACAAGAAATTGATTCTTCCACGGTCAAAAATCAAAAAACAGAAAATAGAAAGCAAAAAGTAAGCATTGCCTAAAAACCTTTTCACTTTGCCATTCAGATTCGACATACAACTGTAGGTCCCTTCCATTCATGTACAAATATAACTCTCACAACACAAATGGATACGAGAAGCTCGGTCTAGCCTCTCCATAAACCATCACCTCAATTTCTAGATTTAGGCGAACTCTTACTATGTACTTCCTTTAAAATTCACCACAATTTGTAATTTTTTTTGAGTGCTGAAATTTTTTTTTTTAAATATTTAAAATTAAAATGGGTTAAGGTTCGTCTAAAAAACTAAAGTAGTAAAGTCTCATACTCAGTATTGCATATTATCGAAGCTGGCCATCGAGAGTTACGAATTCATTAATATCTTCTATCCTAATATTGATCAGAATAATATTTGAAGTTGAAAAATTTGAGGCATATCTGGAGCTCAGGTTATGATTCAATAAGGTATTAGGGAGAGGGAAATCAATGTTCGATGTATCTTCGAGTCTATAGAATTATATTCAGAGATGACTTTGAACGTTCTGGAGTCTGACACTTACAAGGTAGGTGTTCGACGGTTTCTTTTTCTATTCTTTCGTTGCAATTGCGGCAGTGGGCGTTGAAGGAGATGCCTATTTTGGCTGCATGAACACCTATTGGCCAGTGACCTGTACTGACAGCAATTAATCTTACTAGATCAGTACGGGTTCTGATGAGTAGGTTACCGGTTGCAGCACTGCAACAGGGTCAGAATTTCTTTGTTATTTTGCATGTCTATATCCATCTGAAGTTGGCTTGGTTTAAGAAATGTTCTCGTATTTTTCTCTGAGCCTTTTTTAGCGGAATGAGAAGCTGTTTCACTAGCGAGGATTGCTGAGAAGAGCCTTGCTCAGCAAGTGCATTGGCTCTAACATCACCCTCAATGTGCGTTTGACCAGGAACCCATATGAGGGATTTGTTGGCTATCCAGTGAGGTAGTTTTTGCACTGCCAGACCAGTTTTGATTTGGTAATAGGTGTACTGAAAGCTTTATTGCGACTTTGCTATCAGAGAATAGTTTGATGTTTGTGTTTGTTATATCTAACGATTCTAAGGCACAACACACCTCCCTTATTGCTATAACTTCTGCCTAGAAGATGTTAGTATTGTTTAAAAGGGTAAGGGATTGAGATGTACTCTAGTTTGTTGATATTCATTCATTGAAGATCGGCTTGAAAATCTTAAGCCAGTGACACTTTTTTAAATAAGATCAATGATAAAAATGTACTTTTTCCAAATTTTTGCCTTTTATTGCGTTTCTTTAGTGTACTTTTTAGAATAAAAAATTCCCAACAATCTTGTTCCTTACAAATACGCATCTCAGGACTGACAACTCTGTGCTTAGAATTCGAATTAGGCAGGAAATTATTATTACCTTCGCTTCAGCAAAAGCACGCAAATCGTCTTTGAAATAGAATCGTCCGAACGTTCGACTTTGAAAATTCGTCAAAAATACATTTATAAATTTTTTTCAAAAGTAATCATTGTTTAAAATTTCTATATGTTTGGTTTTAAAATTGCATTTAGATAACACTAGTTTACAGCCGAAATTGCCAATGAACACCACTATCCAATTCCTATGTAAAATTAGTCGCTGAGACCGAAAATCCATTTTTAATTCTATGGTGTGGTTTCGGAGATATCGCCAGCTGAATTTTTTTATAGGAGCAAAAACGGTTTGTCCACATAATTACAAATATCTTGGAAACTAGAAACTCGATTTGAACAAACAGTAATTGAAATTAAAGATATTAAGATTTCTCATCTTACGTTTATACATTTTGATTCGATTGGATAAATAGTTTTGGCACAACCAAGAAAATTGCCAAGAAATTTGGAGTAATTTAAAAATATTATGTTTCACCTAACTTCAAGGCCAGGTAAACAGACTTACTTTTTTAGAAGGTGGTTTTGAAAATCAACAAAAAAAAAAGGAAAATTGAAATTAAAATTTGAATTGAAATGAGAAATTCACCTAAATAAAATGACAAAATTGATGTAGAAATTATAACTTCACAGGTCACTATATATATTTAAGAGGCTACAGCTGACCAAACTGTTGTAAAAAACATATGGAGAAATCAGCAATATTCAACAAGTTTTCTTTATTTTTTTATGTCTAAAATTTCTTATTGAAGGCGTATGGAAATTGTGTTTTGAAAATTTTCAAAATTGGATCATGCAATCTAGTGCCG